>CM024766.1:400100-1600100 GCA_014218235.1 Colocasia esculenta | reverse complement strand
GCAAATTAATTTTAAAAATGTGAAACTTTGATGCCTAGAAAGGGACAAAGCTTGGTATCATAGTTAGGCATATGTAAGAATGATGCAAAATAACTTTAAAATGTGAAGCTTCAATGACCAAAAGCTGACAGGGCTTCATATATATCGTAGTCATATATCTATATATGATTGGGTAGCTTTTATTTTTTTTTATTTTTTTAAGGACGTTTTGTTTCAAACTCGGTTAAGAATTAATCACACACTTTAATAAGAAAATTTCATAGGAAAATAAAAGGAGTGGCTGTAAAAATAAGCTCCTGATTAAGGAGAATTTATTAATTTGCAAATAAGCCCTCAAGAGAAATATTTATTGAATGGTCATTCTTATCACGGTTGGCCGTGCCGCCGCGGTGACTTGGGCGTGCCGCATCGACACGCCGCGGACCGGTACGATTCGGTCCACGGCAGACTATTTGGATATGTTTTTTTTTTCCCTTCTCCTCTCACATCAGGTGTATCGAAGGGGTTTATATAGTGTTTAATTGAGATAAATTTCACACATAAGTTAATTAAGAGATAATATAAATTATAGTAATTTTAATTTAATTTTTTAATTTAATTTTTTATCAAATAAAATTTGTCTTAAAAATTATTAGATCAACTTAATCTCAATATCTAAGGGATTTAAATGATATCTAATTGAGATAAAATTTTAAACATAAGTTAATTAAGAGATGATACAAATTATAATAATTTTATTTTAATATTTTAAATTAATTTTTTCGTCAAGTAAAAATTATCTCAAAAATTATTAGATTGGTTTAATCTTAACATCTATGCATCAATAACTCATGATATTTATATTTTTAGAATCAATATATTTTTCTAATAATTATGATAGATTTAGATTTGATTTTATTTTTAGAATCAGTATAAAGTTTGGTATCATAATTAGGCATATGTAAGAATGATATGCAAAATAACTTTAAAATGTGAAACTTCAATGACCAAAAGCTGACAAGGCTTCATATCGTAGTCATATATCTATGATTGGGTAGCTTTTTTTTTTTTAAGGACGTTTTGTTTCAAACTCGGTTAAGAATTAATCACACACTTTAATAAGAAATTTTCATAGGAAAATAAAAGGAGTAGCTGTAAAAATAAGCTCCTGATTAAGGAGAATTTATTAATTTGCAAATAAGCCCTCAAGAGAAATATTTATTGAATGGTCATTCTTATAGACTATAAAAAAACAATTAAAGATATCTCTCTTTTCTTCAACCAATAAAATTATTTTCTTATAATACATGTCAACATTATTATAAAATTAATTTTACAATAAACCTTTCCCTCCACTACAAGGATTTATTTCATAGGGCTTAATTTCAGGTTTTAGCCTGTGTCATTTATTAATAACTTTTTAGCCCCTATAAAACTAACTGTTTAAATATAAATCTAAGAAATTTAACTTATGTTCGAGGATTAAAAGTTGATTTACGAAAATCCATAAAGAGGGACTCGCTTTTATGAAAAGTTATGATTCTTTGGTTAGCTATGAGAAGTACAAATTAATTGTAAAAGATTACAAGTAAAAATGTTTTTTTTTTTTAATTTTTACACTGTACAGTCCACAATAAACAAAATGTACATTTGGCATTGCTTGAAATTTTGACATATCTCCACCTTATTACATGGAGAGAAACACTTGTTATCCGGTAAAAAAAAATACCCGAGGACATGTGTACGTGTCTTTGAATACTTTCGTCCTGATAATAAATATTTCTCTAGCATGTATAGAAAACTGCAGCACCATATTTTTAATTACTTGGCCACTTTCACCATGGTTGTTGTCCAATTTACTGTTATATATTTTTATTTGATTTTACACATGTTCTAAAAATATTACTCAATTATTATTTGGTTTCTTTCTTTTTAAATTTTCATCACTCCATGAACTTCATTTATACAACATGGGTCAATTCTGTAAGCTGAATTGGCATTTCAGACATAATGCACGGTTAAGTGATCAGTGGTGGAATATGAGTAAATAAGTAATCTCTGATCTCTCTCTCTCTCTCTCTCTCTCTCTCTCATCTTTTAATTTGAAATGAGAAATGAGAGTTTCATTTGAAGGTTTACATGCACATGTATAATATGGGTATTGAGTACATGTTTCACACTTTCACTAACTAGGGATGAGTACAAGGAAAAGGAAAGAAAAGGAGAGGGGTTTTGTCATTGGATCAACTTAAACTAAAGTAGCAGTGTTCATGATTCGATTTGATCTGGATTGGATTATTTTTTAGTCAGCCCGAATCAAATCAAATGAAATCCTCAAACCGAACCAAATGGAATCGAGATTTTTCGGTTTGGTTCGCATTGGTTCGGTTCAAACCAAATTTTAAAATTTAATTAAATATAATTTGATTTATTAATATTTATATATATTTAAAATGAAGATAACAATAAAATATACATATTTATATTTAAATTAGCAATGTAATAGATTTTTTATATTTATAACATATATATTATAAAATAATACTATTGTTGTATAAAATTTTGATTTATTCAATTTATTTGGTTCGATTCGATTTCACAACAAATAAAATTGAACTGAACCAAACACACATTAAACCGAACTAAATCGGTCAATTTAATTTGTGTTTTTGGATTGACCCAAATTATGAACACCCTTGCACCCAGAGAGTTGCCATCATCAATTGTTTTTAAGATATTACATAGATGTGATGCCCAGTGAGCCACAATTTATTTTAGGGATTTGGGAATAATTCCCTCTCAATCATCCTTCCATTAGTTTAAACATCATTGGGAAGAAAGTTTTACTTTTAATCTTAGTACCCAAGAAACTAACTGCTTTTTAGAAATATGCCCCTTTTTTTTTGTTTGCAACAGAAGGATGAGGACCTAGTTTTGAAGAATTTGATCCAAGGCTAAATAACCAAGTTCTAGTTGCTAAAAAATAATTGTAAAATATTGAATAATCTAAAAGCTTAAAAAACCTAGAAAACAAATCCTCAATCAAATCTTTCCAGTTTTCGGTACTTTGCATTAATCATATATGGCAATATTGTTATTATTATTCTAGACCAATTATATTGTACCATGGATATATTAACATATATAACATAGATTATCGTCCACATACTCCATGCCACATCACATCTAAGATTTTACAGTCCCCAAGCATGCTCAACATTGGTAGGCTGTGAAATTTTATTTGGTTGACTGAACTATTATATATGATTAAAGCGGCTTGGTTCGATAAGATATACAATCCATATCCGAATAATAGAAATTCAGATCTTGTATTTAAACCACCCAAGTTAAGTCTACCGAAATTCTACCAACCCATTAAATACCTAATATAAATATTTAAATAATATTTTATAATTTACAATCAATTAAAATTTAAAATTAAGATTTATGTAATGTGATGGATATAAATTGTACATATTGTTGCAGGTTGTACTGCTTCTTTCAATGTCTTTGTTTTGACTGATTAACAAAATATTAAGTATGCTAATTTCATCAAATAAGTCAATAGAATGAATATCATTTTCACCATGAGACTTTAGTTTTTTCTTTGAGCCCACAAAACAACATGACTATTGTTTAAGTCTACGGCACCGAGAACATTTAAGTCTCATAAAATATTGTGTATCAATTAAATTAAAAGCTCATAATCGATGAAGTTTTCAAGGCTCTGTTATTCGTGTCGATTATATTTCAAACTATGTATTGATTAAGTCTGAAGATTGTAATCAATAAATTTCCAAGTCCCCTATGATTGTATTATGTATCCTATTGAGCGAGACCTCGAATTTTTTTTAAGTCCAAACAATATTGGGTATCGATTAAGTGGATCACTCCTAACCTTTGATAATCAATTAGGTAGAAGCTCGATAATTAACTTTCTAAGTCCTTAATATTGGGTATCGATTAAGTGTTTCATTACTATGACTTCGATAATCAATTATGTATATTACTATGTGTTCGATAGGATTGTGAATTGATTACGTCACCTTGATAATTGATTATGTTTTCTACTGAATTTAACTTCAAAATTTTTCTAAGTACATAAACACAGCGCACAATATCAACTGTGTTTTACATCATATTTATATATGATAATCAATTAAATGTTCCCCGGTGCAGAATTGAATTAGTGCTCTATAGAAAACTTGACAATCAATTGAGTAAGTTTCTGACTGTGAATCTTTTGGTTGTCCTCAATGAGAAACTAGCTAGTTAATCGATTAAATATGAGAAACATATTCTAAGTTCACACAATGAATAACCTTTTTGATTATGTCTTTGGAACTCATTTTTAAGTCCTCAATAGTAGACATAGTATCCAGTTTGTGTTCTAGTGTGAGAATTTTTCTAAGTACATAGATAAACATGTTAATCAATAAAATATCACTATGAGTTCACTGTTAATTGATTATCTCTTCTAGTGATTGAATCATTATTTTATAGTTGATTATACTTTACGATGTTCTTCTTGCTAATCTATATTGTCTAGTTGAGCAAATATGACTAAGTCCATACATATGGATTGAGCTAATAAATACTATCTTCAGTAATATGTAAATGACTAAGTCAATAGTAGGACTATTCGATTATACTTTACATTAAACATTGTTTTATGGACTATGTTCATGATTGAGATTTATTAATGTAATGATCAATTAGCTTTTCACTGTGCATCTCTCATCAATCAATTATGTTTCAATATTTAAGATCTCTACAATGATTGATTAAGATCAATTCACTATAATCGATTTTGTTTCACTTTGAATATCCTTTAAATTAATTATGGGTTCATTAATTTGACTCTATAAACTAGCTTGTAATAATCAATTACTTAATTGTTATAAGTTTGACCATGATTATGCTAAGTCGATTATGCATTTCTTTATCTAGAAAATTAAAATAACATTGTTTGAATATCTAAAAAGGCAATGACTTTGACTACTATGCATTAATTTTATAATCATTCTTGTAGTAGATAAAGTTTGATGCATATCTTGAAGATTTATTTTGTCTCAATAAAACTATTTGTTTATATTTCAAATTTAGATTGTTTGATGTCACAAGATATGATATGGCATCTTAGGAGAAATTTTGTTATATTAATTTAATTGCACACTTATTCATGGCTATAAGCAGTACTTGTCAATATATTTTTCTATGGAAATATCTGATTTGACAGATAAGTATAATTGTCCATTTGCTAAAGACAAAACGGGAAGTAATAGAAGTCCTCATGCATATCTTAGAAATTTAAGTTTACATAGCTAAAAACATAAGGATTCTTTTTCAGCTATCAAGAACATAAAACGGACTTATACTAATGTTTGATTTTTTCTTACCAACTAGATGAGACTCAATATATCTGTCAAATATATGTGAGTTTTCTTGTCAAATCTCGAGCAACAAGTCAAGCCATCAAAGTGGAAAAACACTGAAGGCCTATTCACATAGGAACTTTTTTTTTTTGTTCTATCCCAGTGGAAACACCACTGGGTGGCAACCCCCCGCCCCGAGTTTGAAACCCGGGGCTCCTCTCACCCGCCAAACCCCTGACGAAGGATCTGTTTGGAAAAAGGTTGGGGTTAACCCAACTCAATCCCAAGCATAATTTTAGACTGGGTTAAAGTATAATTATTTTGGTAATGTATAGTTAATCTTATGGGTTAAAGTAAACATGTTTTTTGTCTTAGTGATTTGAAAGGTCAAAGCGACTAACTCACCTATTTTTGTATTGTTTTTTCTAAAATACTCTTATCATATACCTTCTATTACTTTTTTATTGTACTATGTGCTACTATATTCCTTATGCTATCTAGATGCATATTAAGATTATATAAAATATATTATACATAAATTGTAATAATATATTGAGATTATCATATGTAATATAATTAAGGGTAAATTAATTAGAAGTCCCTATCAAATTTTTGACTTATTTGTTAGTCCCTAACAGAGCTGTAACTCATTACAGTTAGTGTTATCACCTGTTACAGTATAGGTTAAGTCATGTTATAGTAAGGACCTCTATGTTACAGTCAAGGACTTCTAATTAATTTCTCCTATAATTAATACCCTTATCCTATATCCTCTATTACTTTTTTTATTACTTTTTTATTATACTATGTGCTACTATTTTTCTTATGCTATCTAGATGCATATTAAGATTATATAAAATATATTATAAATAAATTTTAGCAATATATTGAGATTATCATATATAATATAATACCCTTATCCTATACCCTCTATTACTTTTTTTATTACTTTTTTATTGTATTATGTGCTACTATCTTCCTTATGCTATTTAGATGTATATTATGATTATATAAAATACATTATAAATAAATTGTAGCAATATATTGAGACTATCATATATAATATAATATTCTTATCTTATACCCTCTATTACTTTTTTATTGTACTATGTGCTACTATCTTCCTTATGTTATCTAGATGCATATTAAGATTATATAAAATATATTATAAATAAATTGTAGTAATATATTGATATTATCATATATAATATTCAATATTATTATTTTTATATCTTGTGCTATCATCATATAAAAGTGTAAGGAGGAAGAAAAGGTGGGTGTGCGGTACAATAGAGGATGAAGAAAATGTGTAAATATTATATAAAAAGTGGGGGTAAAAAGGTAATAAAAAAGAGTTAAAATGGGTTAACTCTACTCCTCTAGAGATGAGTTAAGGTAACCTGAGTTAACCCAATTTAGATCCAATCTAATCCATTTTGATTCAGGTTAAAATTTATGACTTTTCAAATCATTTTTTAGCCTAACACAAGATTAACCCAGATTAACTCTATCCTAACCCTTTTCCAAAGGGGCCGCTGCCTAAAAGAAACCTTTTTTAAAATTCACAAAAAATGCCTAACGCACGAATCAAAGCCTCTCCTCTTTTGGTGTGCAACCGAGCCCTACCATTGCGCTACCCCTTGCGCACATTCACATAGGAACTTGATGTTGCATTCACTATGGTGTTGCTCTAATAGCTGCTAATACACTCCAACATTCATGGGCCACAAGCCACTTATATATATATGTTTGGAAGGCTTCAAGGAGAACAAAGGAAGATATAGAGAAAAAGAACAACTGAGTCATACAAAGCAATCAAGCTTTATGTGAGTAAGAAGACTGAGAGTTCATTCCATCCAATTCAATCTTCACTTGAGAAGTTGCTCTCCTCATCTCCTTCCACACGATCAATTGTCAAGGGGGAGAGAGTTACTTGATGCAAAGATGCTTACATCTTCATCACCAAGCTTTGTTATCGACTTCGAACATTTCCTTTTCATCTTTCTCGAGTTGTATTGGCTTGTGCTTTAGGTTGCCATACTCTTTTTTTTAGAAGATGCTTATGTGGTAGGTTTTTGTGCTTGTTGTATTCTCTCCGTGGTGAGGAAGACGAACATGGTCGAGTAGTGTTCCCTCGGTACTGAGGAAGCCTTTCGTATTCCGTCACCAAGTGGTCATTTCACTTCGTTGTGAGAAAGATCGGTAGAGTTCAGACGTATTCCCTCTGTGGTAAGGAAGACCGGTTGTGTCTGGATGTGATTCCCTCAAGTTGAGGAAGATTTATGTGTGGGTTGTACACCAAGTGATTTAACTATTGGGTTGGTTAGTGAAATATCAAAATTGTTGTCTTGGGGACTAGACGTGAGAAGCTGAAAGAGTTCAACTCTAGAGTAGGACCTATTGTTGTTGTTCTTGTGTGTTTTCTTTTGATTTGCATGCAGTTTTGATTAACTTGTTTTTAACATTCCACTAACATTGATTAAACCCTTTCACCTCCCTGTTTGGGTCTTTGTAGTATGGCCAACACATCTAAGTTCCTACAATATCTCTACAGTATTAAAATAATTATAAGATTAGCAAAAAAATTATTTTAAAAAAATTTGAATTTATTCAAACCCCACCCAAGTTCTACCTTAAACCCATATTTAGTCGTCCTACACTGTATCATTTGACTTTGGTTCACAAGTTACAGAAGAACATTGATTTAGTTTTTTTTATTGAACTTTAGCTTAGATGATTCACAAGTCAATTAAGTTGCTGTAGACTTACATATATGCATGGTGATTTTTTATTATTACATTGTAAACACTTTAAAAAATTGAAATTATGCATGTATTTGTATGTTGTTAATATTTAAAATTTAGTGATGCTTTGTTATTGAATTATTCAATGCTTTTATCACGTGGTATAAGCATAACATATGAACTTAGCAAGAAATTTTAAAAATAACATTAAACTTTGAATTATGGAAAACAATGTTTTTGTTTCAATAAGTTGTTTTGGGCCAGATCGGTCAAATCGATGTGGTATGATATGCTAGTCCATAATGTACCACAAAATTCTGATTCACTTCGATTAGGCAGTATGTTGAAACCTTGATCGCTGTCAACAACTCAACATTACAAAGACTTCTCTCTTAATGGAGACATTATACATGCATGTGAAACATAGTAAAAAGCATTAATTATTCTTGGATTTTTGGCGATAACACCCTCGGTGCTTCTATTAATTCTCTGAAAAGTATTTGAAAAACTCATGTCAATAAAATCTTGGAAAAATTGCCTGTATAACCCTATAAAATCCATGAATTATCATTATACCCCTACTTTTATAGAATCTACTTGTATATCGCCCAACACTTAAACAAGACTCAATTTTACTCCTACTGTCAACGGTCTGTCATTGTTACTAACTGCGATGTTAACCCGAGGATGGAATAGACTAACCTATCTCTAAACTAATAGTTGGAGTAACGTGTGTTGGGTTTTCACTTGACAAAAGTTACAAGTTTAGAACCCCCAAAAATCACTTATCCCTTACCCTCCTCTATTTAGGGTTTCTCCTCTATGGCTCATGATCGAGAGGTAGTTCTACGTTAAAAGGGTGGATGGAAACTGGCGACAGGGCTCTCATTGACTAGTGTGTGAAACACTCCATGTGGGAGAGGATGAAAGATAGAATGATTACCAATGGCAGGGGCCTTGTTGGAGTCGTAATTGGGAGAAAAAGGAAGATTAAGCAGGAGGAAGACGATGATTGCTGGGTATAAACCCTTTCTCAATCTCCATAGCTCTATCTTTATGTTCCTCTATGTCTTTGTCTAGGTCATCCCTTTCTCTCACATGTTTGTGGTCCAATAGGGTTAGAAATGTCTTTTGCTTTGTCTCAAGTGGGAGAAAGGCATGGTCTGTGTCCTACATGTGCCTGATAATAGGTGAGACACCTTGCCCCACTGTCTTCCTCACTATGGCCTTGTCTCAAGGCTTTATGAATTATTCCATGTCCCAATAAGACCCAATGTAGGATATTTTGCATAGGCTTATAAATGCATGAATTATTTAAGATTATTTATCCATACATGGTGCTCACCAATTGCTATTCAAGCTAAGTCACAATAATAAAGGCTGAACTCCTTTGGTATCTTCTCTATCATTGCACAAGCGGCGAGCTCCCCTCCATAAGACACCCTTTGTTGTCTCCTCTACGGTTGCAGGGGAGGCGATCTCCTCTATAGTGAAGAGGTTGTGACAGGGAGAGGGAGAGGGGGCGACGTCTTTCGATCACAGACGTTTTTTGCTGTCTCCTCTGGTTGGATGGCACTATAGTGAAGGGTCCATGAGAGGGGAGGGTGACGGGGAGGGAGAAGGCTTTGTGTCGTAGAGGGGGAGGAAGCAAAATGCGGGCTTTTGGGGGTGGGGCTGTGGGATATAGTAACATTGGTTAAAAGTTTTTAGAGATATATGGGAATATTTCATAAAGATAGGGGTATAATAATAATTTGTGAATTTTATAGGGATATATAGGTAATTTTTCTTAATTTTTTTTCTTATAATTTTTCCTTTAGCATCATCATCATATTGGCATTATAGACCAATTATATTTATGATTATTAACATACCATGGTTCATGTAATGAAAAAAAAGTTACGGTAGGAGGAGTATGGTTGGGTGTATCTGTAACACCCCAAATAAAAATATGTTAAATGGACTAAATCAACAACTACCAACAACTCGGATTAGTCATTTTCAGAGCTCGAGCAGGAAAAGAATTCTGAAGTTAAGCGTGTTCAATTGGGAGTAGTCCCAGAATGAGTGATCTTCATGGGAAGTCTACCAACTAGTATAGTTGTTGGGCCAGTTTGTTGGTTGAGTCATCACAAATGGTATCAGAGTCATGTCCAGTTGGAAGTGCATGAACTAATTAGTGCCACACAGGACAAAGTGCTACACTATGAGAGCTATCTCTTGAGGCCATAATGACGTAAAGTGCTACATAGTGGGAGCCACCTCTTGAGCTTGTGGGGGCCACCTCTAGAATCCTGCTTGCTTGGGATTTGATTGTGTGCTATATGTGAGTAGCGACAAGGACGTCGCTTATATAAGAGGGGTAGATTGTAACACCCAAATAAGAATATGTTAAATGGATTAAATAAATAAACTACCAACAACTTAGATTAGTCATTTTCAGAACTCGAGTAGGAAAAGAACTCTGAAGTTAAACGTGCTTAGTTGGGAGTAGTCTCAGGATGAGTGACCTTCATGGAAAGTCTACCAATTAGTATAGTTGTTGGACCAATTTATTAGTTGGGTCGTCACAGCACTGCACTGTATCGGTGTAGTATACCCATATCGGACCATGCTTAAGAGAGTCCAGTAGTCCACAGGCATCATTGATCCACTACTCTTAGTTTTATTCTTCTTTTATTTTTATTATTAAATTTGAACACAAAGACTGAATCAAAATGTATCAATGCAATACCTCCAATTTGTATCATACCAATAAAAAATCAATATGGTTTGCCGGTACCTTCAACCCTGAAAAGGAGATATGGTCACTTGCAAATGTACCCTCTTTATTGATTTACTTGTGGAATTATTCCACTTTCTTTCTTATCATTTTCAATAACATTCTTCTTAATTTCAATGTACTGTCGAAGATACCTTAATTTTCTAAAACATTGAGAACATTCTGCTCGCAACAATAAAATTAAGTTTTTGGATGACAATATTCCCATAGAAAAGACCTTTTATAAGTGATCAATCAAAACTATTTAGAGTCCTTTTTCAATATGGTTAAAAGTTAAGTACGGCGAAATGAGATTTCGATAGAATGCTAATAGTAATAGATGATAATAGAGAAGGATACTTTTACAATTATTACAAAATGATGAGGGTATTATAATTAATATAGAAGTAAAAAAGAGTACTGACAAAAGAAACTTATAAGGGGAGGACGTTTTCGCAAACATTCCCGAAACATATGAAAGGTTCGCCCTTTTTGGGGGATGCTGACCCGCCAGTTCCATGGGGACTGGTATCCTCTTCACTGTTCAGCTCTCCACCAGCAGTCACCGAAAGGGAATCGAAGGTGGTGGCGGGGTGCCCATCAGAGTTCTAGACGACGCCGTCGCCTCCACGGCTCCACCCACTTGTCTTCTCTCCCCCCATGCTTGTTCCCGGGATAAGCATCTCCAGCAGATAGACGTGAGCTCCCTTTCCCCCACCACACACACATCCTCATATCTATGCATATGCCGGAGCACACATCTGGTGCGCGCGCACACGGACGCACAGAAACACACTAGTATCGTGCACGCCTCACATGCTGTCGCTTCCGCAGATTGATGATGGGCTAGGTTCTCTGGTAGATTTTATCGCCCATCACGCTTTAGGTTTTGGATAGGTTCTTCTGGGATCACATTATTTAAGAATTGTGCCCATATTGTCTGGAGCGCTGATGGTGATCGGTACTTGGTTTTGTTCTCTGACGGGTAGCAATCAGATGCTGAAAGGCATCTGCTTTTTCCCCTCCAAATCTGAGTGACAACGGTGGGTGGGGTTCCTCTGGCGAATTCAGAGAAGGGAGTTGGAGGCGTCACTGTTGGAATAACAGAGTTTTGACAATGCTGGAGTTAATGGAATCTTTCAATGCAAGGTTCCGCATGATGATGGGCTCTTTATGTGTCCATCGTTTAGGATCTGCATTACATAGCAGTTATGTGGAATCAGAATCAACTCAACCAACAAGCTAAAAGTTTGTGCACGCCTGTTTCTTTTCTTTCGCAACTTGCATTAAACCAACATGAATTCCTTTTTATTTCTTTTTTAAAAAAATCTGAGTTTAGGATTCCGTTGTGTTTACAGCAAATTGAAGCAAGCTGCAACCATATTAGCTCATACTTTGGCAGTTGGGATGTAATTGTTAATCAAATAACACCTTCGTCAGGACAAAGGCTATATAGTCTGACCATGGTGATTTACATTAATTCATATTCATCCCTGCGATGTTTCTTCAATGTTGTACCTGATTTATATTCCAGACACAGTCAATTGATGCACAGACACAGAGGTTTCAGTTGTGTCTGACAGCTAAATAACCCAAAATCTTGTTCAGGAGAGTTGGGCGATGCAACCTTTCTTTTAGAGATTGGCTGCTGCAGGCTTTTGCCAATGGTAAACATCCTATATCCAAGGAATCCCCCGCGATCGATCCGGGATTCGATCCCGGCCGGATCGGGGAAATGGATTTGGGGGGTATCGGCCGGGATTTTGTTTAATTACATGGGTTTACTGGATATGACATAAGGAGATCCGGATCAACCCGTTTGGAGTTGAATCGGATCGGCTATGGCTGATTCTGCTCCAGATCGGCCAATTCCGCAATCCATGCCTATATCTCCCTATTCTCCAACCTCAGCCAGATTCTAACTTTTAGATGTTTGAATGAGTTCAATCTTTAGAAGCGGAGAAATTCACCTTAGGATGAATTTCTATCAAATTGCACAGATTTCAATCACTGAAGACCAAGACCATCTCTACTTTTTCGTGTTTCTCTGGTAAGATATGAGAGGAAGAAAGTGGATGTGGGGGGGGGGGGGGGGGTTGAGATGTGGTAAAGGTTCAAATTGTCGTGCTCTCTCTCTAACTTCTTTTCTCTCTCTGTAATTGTTTGGATTCTTTTAAAATCCAACTAGATTTGAGAATTTGAGATGAAAATGCTGAAAGGGAGATTTTGTGATGATAACAATAATCAAGACATGTTTCCAAACATTTCCATTTTTCTTATTTTCATCCCCTGAAGTGAATAAGTTTCCAAACTCTACCCCAAATTTTGGATCTTAATATGTGATGATGGGGAAAGCACAAATATGTTCAGATTGCAGGCTTGATAAATTCAGCATTTTTGATGCTTTGGTAAGGGGACAATAACTTAGTTTGTGACTGATTGCGGTGATCAGCTTGTAGCAACTAAAGAGTTATAGCCTGCTTATTAGAGATCATCACAATCTCCATTTGCCAAACACATTTTCCACGGAGAAGTGCAATTGATGCTTCCCAACTTTGTGCAGAGTGAAAACTAAACAGTTGGTTGTATAATTAAATGGATATTTTCTAAGAGATTATAGGGATGAGAGGTCCAAATAACATACTATTTTGGTCTCTAGTTAGCCCTGTCAAGTTGTGAGATTTAGTTGCAACATAAGGAGTGACTGGTACAGGTCTGGTTTGGTGATTGGAAGCCATTGTTAGAAGCACCAATTTGAGAAGAAAATTTCTGTTTTACAAAGCAGCTCAGGCTAGGAATTATGCCATGATTTGGTCATTAAAAAACATTGATGAGCATCCTTCTTCAAAAATTTTAACTTGCTTATTGTATTGGACTGTTACGGGAAACATATTCTAGAGAGGTTGATAAGGTTATCAGCATTGCACCTTTGCTTTCTGGTATCAACTATTTTAAGGATGGGAAACATATTCTAGAGAGGTTGATAAGGTTATCAGCATTGCTCCTTTGCTTTCTAGTATCAAATATTTTAAGGCTGGATCAGAAATAGACTGCATCTTCACACAAATGGAAGAGTGATCAGCAGATCATTAATGAAGGATCAATTGTCTGCTTGAAAATGATGATTCTAGTTGTCACTATATGCAAGTTTAAATTCAACAAAATCCAACTCCCAATCAATGTTGATATGTCTTGGCCTCTGTGGCTGAGAAACATAGTCCGGATGCTTC
Organism: Colocasia esculenta; assembly: GCA_014218235.1. Lineage (NCBI taxonomy): Eukaryota > Viridiplantae > Streptophyta > Magnoliopsida > Alismatales > Araceae > Colocasia > Colocasia esculenta. Next base: position 1,586,011 of record CM024766.1, on the reverse strand, counting down.
AGGATGTGGAGAATGATGACCTGCCTTATGGTGCTTGTAAAATATCAAGTGCAACATACTCCAAGCACTATCTCAAATTCCATTTGAGTTTGGAACTGTGATAACTTTGGAGCACCCAGGCCATTTGTTGTTGATTTTATCTCTGACAAATGCCCTGTTCTGGGGAATTTGTTGAATTGATAAAACAGAAAAAGAGAAAAGGCTAGAAGAAAATAAATCAGCATCAGCACGGCAGTTGGCCTGTATGTAAAACTACATAAAATCCTGCATGGCATCCACAAGAGAGAATGGAAACACCAAGAATAGCTTGCTGCCTCTGGAACCTCTTCTAGTGTTTGCAGTTAGAGGAATGAAGAAACAAGGAAGCAGCACCAGCAGTAATTCTTCATTCCACAACATGGTGAACGTGTGAGAGATTGGCGTCAGTTGTCACCCTTATAAAGTGAGCTCCCAATAGAAGCCATTTGTTACCCTTTAGACTGAGGTCTAGTAGCCCCACCCACCTATTGACGAGGCCTATCTGATCTCACCAGACTCTAATTGCCCACTTTCTTTATCTCTATCTCACACCACTATAACAACCACTAGTTCTTATTTGAGAAGAGCAAGCAGAAGGAGGTGAATGCATAAGGATGCTCCAAGTCTTCATTTTTTAGGAGATTTTGAATCTGAATTAGGTGTACGATATAATGGGTCACTAACAGATCCATTTCGGGCCTCCTTCATGAATGTGCCTCATACAGACTCCTATTGGGACCTCATGGGTCCATGGACCTGATATATCAATCATTGAGGTTCCTAATCATGGAAAAGGAATTGGATCAGCCCATGGATTGTCTATCCGGATCAGATCGGATCGTCTGGATTGGCCGATCCTCTAGAAGTCTTGGATAGACTGGATTAATTTTTTTTTTGAAAAAAAATCAGGGGAAATATGAAAAAATCAGAAAAAGTAAGGAAAATGCCTTCAATATATATACATATATATATAGATCTTTATTTATGTTAAATATAGGATTATCTGTACTTTCTTTTTAATAGGTATGTATCTTACCAAAGAAGAGCAATTTGCACCACCTTAGTATCCATACATAAAATTTTATTCCATAAAACAAGTCATACAAAATCTTCGGTCCTACCCCTGCAGAAATTAGTCTAATATGAACATCCTCTCTCTGCAAAGAAAGAGAAGCTCCTATCTCAACAATCTAATAGATGACAAGCCACTTTTGTTTAGTACAAATGGACCTTGACAAGAGATACGCAAAGCGTTGTTGGCCCTCGACAACATAGCAAAAAGGAGGGGGGTTGAATGAGTGCTACAAAATTAACACTTAAAAATAAAATCTTTAGGTGCGGGAGCGTTAGTTAGAGATTAAGCGCAATGAACTAAACAACAGTAAACAAACAAGGTAATCACATAAAGGGACACAAAATTTATCTTGGTTTAGCACCTTCCTCAATAGAAGTCCTATGTCCAGTCCCCAAGCAGACTCTTGGAATTTTACTAACCGGCATACAATCCTCCCAATGGACATACAATCCCCAGCAACCTGCTGGTCCTCTCTTCTACACAAGGGGAAGGTAAGTATGGTCCCTCAACTGGACACAACACTCAGCAACTCGGTGGTTTTCACTTTAACACAAGGGGCGCACTGAGTATAGTCGCTCAACTGAACAAATCATCCAGTAACTAGTTGGTCTTCTCTTCACACAGGAAGAGGATCAAATTGTCTTTCTTAAGAAAAGAAAGAGAAACCTTGTCAAGATCAAAGTTCAAGAGAAGGTGAACTTGATTCTCTTGATCACGACAGCAACCTGAGAGCTAGAAGATATGAAAGAAGCTTAGAATCTCAGGCTCACAAACTCTCTCTCAGATTTACAATAACACACAGAAAGAGAAAGAAGGAAGAGGCTTGAATGCTTGAACACTTGAACAGATTTCCTTATCGTGTGTGTGCTCTCATCTCTATTCAACTTCAAGGCCTCCATCTTCTTTATACAGTCCTTTGAAGAAGATCGTTGAGGAGATCCATTAGAGGCTTCATCTTTCTGTTACTCTTCTTCTTCTTCTTCTGCCCATTGCCTCTTAAAGGTGTTGAAGAAGACCGTTTGAATGATAGCCGTTAGACTCCAGCCTCTTCTCGTTGCTTCCTCTTGTTTAGAGTGTATTTTCATAATTTCTTTTAGCAGGTCTCACATAGTTCTTGCATGAGTGTTGTAAACCTACATATAATAAATGCATGGAAGAGGATGTCAAACGAGAGAAGAAGTTTGTCAGTCAGCCCATACTTTCTTTTCCCTTTAGACCGTAGGTTTAGGCTAACACCCTTCTTACCTACCACAAAAAGGTAGCATGAAAAAGGTAGGATGCAGTCTGACCATGTTTCTTAGAAGCAACTGCACTACAGAGTGCACACTTTGAGAGAGAGAAAATAATAAGTAAAAGATGTGCAGAGGATTTGAAATCTTACTTATGCACCAAAACAATTGATGAAGTCATATTTAAACTAAAGATATAGCCAATCGATGTGATAACACCAGTAATCGGTACAGACTATAAGCAATGAACCTTTAGTTCATCAATCGATGTATTTTGAGGCATGCGTTCACTAATCGGAACAATGTAAAACCTTTATTCAGTAATCGGAACATTCATAACACCAATCGGAATACTACCGAATCTTTTTTCACTAATCGGAAGGATATTGAATCTTTGTTCAATAATCGGAATGTTTAAAACACCAATCGGAACATGAATAACATTAATCGGGATGTTGTTCACTAATCAGAATATCCATAACACCAATCGATATAAATTTTGTTCTCTAATCAGAACAAAATAAGAGTAATCAAAATGATGTTAAGTAATCGGAAAGAATGTTCAATAATCGACGTAACATATCACTAATCGGAATAGGTGATTCTTCTATAATCGGAATGAAACTTTTCTTTTCTAATTGATAGAAGGTTCCTTCAGTAATCGATATAACACTTCTCTTCACTAATCGATAGAAACTTCTTCAGTAATCGATGTAAAGCTTCTTCAGTAATCGGTAGAAACCTTCTCTAATCGATATAACACTTATTCTCTAATCAGTATAAGGTATCTTTTCTAATCGATATGAGATCTCTTCTCTAATCGATAGAAGGTTCCTTCAGTAATCGGTATAGCACTTCTCTTCACTAATCAATAGACTTCTTCAGTAATCGATGTGAAGCTTTTTTCAATAATCGATAGAAACCTTCTCTAATCAGTATAACTTTTGTTCTCTAATCGATATAAAGTTTCTTCTTTAATTGATATGAGATTTCTTCTCTAATCGATAGAAGGTTCCTTCAATAATCGATGTGGCACTTTAGTCTCTAATCGATACACATTGAACTATAATCGATATGGACTTTTAGTGCATATCTTTTTAAAGAGAGAGAAACTATCTTATTTCTTATATATAAATATCTTGAAAATATTATTAAATATATTCACAATATTCATGAGTTTTAGTTATCAAATATATTTATGATATTCATGACTTTTAGTTATCACCAAAACATTGGGATAAATATAAGAATGGTTCAACAAGCGGCACTTGAGAAAAAGAAAGAAGTTCGGGATAAATCACGGGCCTCATTAGCTAGCCGATCTGCCAGTCGATTACCTTCTTTGTAAACATGCTCCACAGTTGGGGCAAAGTATGATATCAAATCTGCTAGCTCGCTTTCAATATTCCAAAGAGGCCAAGGAATTATAGATGAACCATTAAGTATTGCTGCCACCATAATAGAATCAACCTGGACTATATTAGGATGGAGATTCAAGGCTCGACACACTCTTAAAGCATCTAAAACTGCTAAAGCTTTAGCCTGAAAACTGGTCAGAATTCCATAGAACATGGAAATAGCAAAGATAAGATTGCCCTTATCACCCCTAAGTACAGCTCCACCCCCTGCTATTCCAGGATTCCCACATGAAGCTCCATTAGAATTTAACTTTAGGTTACTACTCGGAGGCAATGACCATCTCACTTGAATGAACCTCTTCGGAGCAGGCGGATTTGTTTGCATGCAAAAGTGGGAGATAATTGGTAAATCATTTGCATTGTCCTCTTTGAAATTTCCCAAAGCAACTATTTGCCTTATCCGATTAATAATTTGATGGATTCTGCTTGAGAGTGTGAAGTTTTGTTCTGAAATCGGCATTTATTCCTGGCAGACCAAATGCTCCAACAAATAAACATTGGAACCAATTGCTTTATAGCTTCGACTCTTGTCTTCGGATTGTTGACAGACCAGCTGATTAAACTAGTTGCAACTGAGCTCCTGTCAGTAATATGATTGAAAAGAGCATCAAAATGAGACCATAAAGCCATTGCTCAGTCGCCTTGAAGGAAAAGATGTCCCATTGTTTCAATTTTCTTTGTATTGCAACAAAAGCAAGCTGAATCCCCATGCTTCTAAGAACACACATGTATATGCATAAACTGTTCATTAATATAATATATATACTATAAAGATATAATATTAATTATGTTTGTACTTTAAAAGGTATATATGTGATCACATATATATTGTATACATATACGGATGTGTAAATTTATTTATATGATTACATATATCAAAACCACATATATCTGCAACTTAAATTTTTCTTTCAGGGGGCTCTGCCCCTTGAAACCCCCAGAAAGGGTGCTACCCCTTGACCCCTGCGACTTGACCACGCAGGTTGATTCACATGTGCGTACCTGCACATTGGAGAATTTAATGTGTGTGCGTATATATATGAATGTGTAAATTTATATGTATGATTACAGAAGGTGGCCATGATTGTGTCATAATGGTGATAAGATAGTAGCAGCATGGTTGTTAAGGTGACCAAGGAAACTAAGGTAGTGACCCATTGCCTTACTTCTTAGGCACCAAGGTGAGGCACCTAGGTGAAGCCTATTTTATGTAACAACTACCAAATACTCTATATTTTATACCATTTACATTCTCTATTCAATAAATACAAAAGTGCTAGTCACAAATATTTTGCACATTCGTATGTGCAAGAAGGCAATAATAGAAGAAATAACAAATGGTAACAAAATAATTAATAATAATAAGGTAATGAATGGGAATCTAAACATAGCTGTCAAATGTCAACTTAGTTGATTAAAGTTTAAGTAACCTGAAATATTGAGAAACAAATAATAAAGAGAGAGAGAGAGAGATGACTAAATTATATGCATAGGCTAGGCATCCAACAATAGAAAACACAACAAGGCTGCTGTCGCTCATGAATCATGCTACTAGTTCAGCCTTATTGTGCTGCTCACCTTGGCCTTTGGCCAGCGCCTTGTTTCCTATGTGACACCTTAAAAACAATGATTAGCAGCAGTGGTGATGGTGTTGCAAACAAAAGGTGGGATTGTGGTGATAAGCTTTGTTTTTTTTCTTTCTTCATCTTCTTCAATTAGTGGATCCAATTTGGCCAAACTATGGTCTGTGTAGTTAGAGGTGAGAGGAGACTGAGGCGACCAAGGGTCTCAATGCCTATAGGGAGAGAGAGAGAGAGAGAGAGAGAGATGTGGTCAGACTCATAGACAAAACCCATCAAGCAAGTGGGTCACCTTGCTTTGAGGCTACTTGCATCACCGCCATCATTGAGCAGGAGGGCCTCCGTCGTTGGAGGTGGTGTGCCCTAGGATGTGTTGCAGTTGTCTGATGCCACCATCATTGTTTGAGGTCATCATCACTGAAAATGGGAGGAAGGCCTGGAATTGCAAGACAATCAAGGAGGGGACAAATGGCAGTTGGGTTGAGGGGTTGCTTTTAAAACATGAGGATGAGTCTAGCGGATTGGGTTAGTGAGAAAGGAGGAAGACTGAGTGCCAAGGGCTGGCGGAGGTGACCCATCTTGGTGGTCCAAGCATTTCACAGTTGACTAGGTGGCCTGGGTTGAATCGAGATGCCATTTTTTGCCTCATCTCACCTTGTTGCCAAGGAGGTTGCCCTAACTACCTGTGATAACATAGACTGCAGTGAGAATTGGCTGTTGGCTGGTCATATTGGTTAGGCCAAAAATGGATCTGTGATTGCCAATTGAGATTAAGATTTTAAAAGGATCCAACAACCAATGGGTCTTGGGTAAGCCAAATAAGGATTTCTTAAGGATCTATAAATGTAGCATATGGTGTTTCCAGATTCCCATTATTTGGTCTAGTAGGTCTTGTGGCCATTGTGTGGCCTGCACAAGCGTTGTACCGTAGGTTTACTGGGTGCTGGAAACCTAACCGCACAGGGTTCAACCGATGCATTGAGAACGCATCATGCATGAACGACACATTTAGATTTCCATGTCGCAGCTTAGGTGAATGGCATGTTTCCATGTCGCAGCTTGAGTGAATGACATGTTTCGTCGGGGCACATGGTGACTCAAAGGGACACGTGGCCTTATTTTCTAAATGCGGCTCCCTGGTACGACACATTAGAAAAAGTGCCATATCGGGCAAGTGTGTTTAGCTTTCCAATGCATTTTTAGCTAGGCTAAGTCGGCAGAGCGAGGGTTTGATCCCCAGCTCTGCCAGACTTTCCCTAGAGCAGATTTTCACAGTTCTTGCAATTCTTCAGTGGATTTGGGTGTTTCAGAGGTAGATTTCGGCGAGGAGGAGGTGTTCAACCTACTAGAAGGTCCCAACAGGCCGTTTTCTTCCTTTTAGGTAGGGAGAATCCTCTGCTTCTGCGTTTCTGCGAGTTCTTCTAGTTCTTGGCATGCATGTGGGTTTGGAGATGAGTTTGAGCAATTTTGTAGCTGTGTTGCGATCCTAACAGCTTGGATTTCAGGTATTTTTGTTGGAAATTATGCTTCTTAATCAAATCTGTTAGGAAGCATCTGTAGGCTTATTTCTGTTATTTCCATGCATGTCACAACTTCTTTTCTTTCCTCTATAAGATCTAAAGTATTTCTAGGAGAGTTTAGAGCAAGTATGTATCATTTTTGTGAATAGAAGACAGATTTCCGCATTGGGTTTGTTAACGTGGCAACAACAGTAGGCGTGTCTTTAAATGCGGCACTGCTGGTAGGTGCGTCTAGGTTTCCAAGACGCGGCTACAAGGGTTGATGTGTTTAAGTCGTAGCAACTGGTACTTGCGCGTTTGTCTTCCAAAAATGTAGTCATGGTGACTATACCCAACACGTTTACGTATAAGGCAGGTAGTGACTTGGGATTTATGTGTATGATGTGGCATTACGTATTAAATGATTCCACGATGTGTTTTCATCGAGACTGGTGGTATTTGACTCTATGTGAATTGCCCAATACCTCACTAGTCGGGTGCCCCGAGACTTTGTGTACCTTGCATTGTGTGTGCTAACGTGGGTTTGGTCATAGTGTTGCGTGCACTGAAAGGGTTTGGTTCCGTCTTCTTGGACTCCTTTTTGTTGTGCCTTATTTGGGTAGGGGAAAGATGGCCTTAGGCAACGTGTTGTCATTTGCTTGAGTGCACTCATGGTTGGGGATTTGGACACCTTGTAGTGCTTGGTGCCTGGTTAGTCCCCATGGATTTCTCACTGGCCTTACTCTTTGGGCCTCGAAACCCAAATGAGATAGTCAGGCGTGACTGAGATAGCTACTCGGCCAAGTTGTAGGTGTTGTGTTGTGGTCTCCACTGCCTGTCCTATTAGTAGACTGCTAGGCGTGGATGCGGTAGTCTGAATGTGTTTCTGACTGCGAGACTAGTGTGTAATTTTTTTTTGTACTTCTTGTCTAGATCAGGAACTACCTTTGACGGGCCAGTTTCCGTGATCCCAGTGTTGATGTCATACCGACTGGCTTGTGTTTTACATGGGTAGTAGAAATGTGCTTGCATATCTTCATTTATAACATGCTTAATTGTTATTTGCTATATGTGGTGTTTGCTCCTAGTTTTTGGGGATTTTCCTACTGAGCCAATGAAGTTGTGAGGCCCACTTCCTTACTTCCCTTTCAGGTGAAAGCGAGCAAGTTAGTTCCCAACCCTAGACCCACCCGCTACAGTAGTGAGAGTGGACCTCTACTTTCAGCAGTGTGTGAGTTGGTTCACCTGAGGTATGCCCCAAGATGTTGTATTTACTTTTGAACTGGAACTATGTACGAGGACAATGTAATTATATGTGCATATGTATGTGAGATCCTGTGAATATTTGAATATTTATGCATATTGTCTCTTGCTTTCTTATATTCCCACTAGACCGTTTAGACTACCCATTCGAGTCTGTGTGGCTTATGGGTTGGTGGAGTTAGATTCGGATCCTTTTTGGGTTCGGATGATGAGGACCGCCACAATAAAACTCGATGATGCTCTAGTTTGTGTTCAATTTGAATTCAAAATGTGAGCTAGCTTAAATTAAATTATGAAAAGATCAAGAATTCTTGTTGCTGTTTTCCTTCCATATTACAATTGGTTCTTCATGAACCTTTAATATCAATGAACCAAGAGAAAACAAATCTCGAGGCCTTGATGCTGCTCTCTCCCCTTTCTTACTTTCCAAACTCTCCTCCTCCTCCGGACCCTTCAACAATGCCAAAAAAGTTGGCCATCAACACAGATTTTAAATGCTTAGCTTGGCCATCAACACAGATGTTAAATGCTTAGCTTACGGGGCATGATTGGCATTAACATTGGGGGCCATTCTTGAGGACTTTTGGGACTCATGATATAGCTTTTGAGATTTCGTTTTATGACTTAAATTCATAAGAAAAGTCATTGAAGATGGATTTATTTATAAGCTAAATTCTAAAGGATATACTGTGTATGAAAGAAATGGATAATGGAATCATGGACCCTATGAGGATCCAAAACTGACCCACTAACAATGCCCTTTAAGTCAGCAATTGGACACTACCTATTACTCATTAGAAGTCCAAGAAGGATTCTATAAGGATCTAGAAACTAATGTGTCTTTGGTAGGGGTGAACATGGGTCGGTTCGGTCCGGTTTGGCTCATTTTTTGGCCAACCCGAACTGAACCGAATCCCAAGGTGAAACCGAACCGAACTGCACCGGTTCGGTTCGGTTCAAACCGAAGTCTACTACTTTCCTATCGCAAACATGTGCTAAGCGGAATGGCTAAGGCATTCGCTTATTTCCCGCGGGTGCCGGGTTCGAATCCTGGTTTTCCGCCATTTTTTTCTCTTAGAGAAATGGTCAGCTGGCATCTTTTTTAACAAAATCTTTGCGGCAAACATGAGTTTCGAACCCACGCCGCCCAGGAAACCTACTGGCGCTTGTGTAGCCAACTGCGCCACTTTTTTTTTTGGATAAAGAAACATATAAAATATATATATTCGGCTTACTCGGTTTCAAAAACTGAAACCGAACTGAATTCTGTAGGGCCCAAACCGAACCGAACTGAACCGAACTGGTCGGTTCGGTTCAGTTTTACGGTTTGAACCAAGTTCTGAACAGCCCTAGTCTTTGGTGAGCCCAATATCCTTGGGGATCCATAAACCTCTATCATGCTCTATTTTGTCATCAATTTAAGAGCAAGCAGCAAGCAAGCGTAAATTAGAAGGTGACAAGGTCAAGAATGGTGGTCTCCTTGATGTTCCCCTTCTGTACCCAAGCTCTCCCCTCCTTGAGGCCTTGATGCTGTTGTCTTTGCCAAACTCTTTCTTCTCCTCCAAACCTTTCTTCGAATCTCCAATGCTCAGAGAATCTTTGTCCCCTTGATCCCATCAATGGCAGGTCCTCTGTTCCTGTTATTTTTTCTTCTCTTTTTTCCCCCCTTCTAGTTTGCCCTTAGGGAACTGTTTGCGGAGGTCGTGCCTTTCCTTTTGCTTCTTCATCTTTGCCCTTGAAAACCAACTGGTAGGACACCTATTTGTCTTCCTTTTCTTGTTTCTTCCATTCTCATCCTTGTATAGCTTTTGTAGGAGGGTGTTAGAGAGGAGCACTACAGCAAAAGTGCAGCTGGTGTGGGATAAAAGACCACATATCGGCCAGCTCTCTTGAGGCATGTATTATGTGGCATCATTTTTCATGCACAAAATGAAACTGACGTGACAGAAGTATCAGATTTGCTTTTCTAAAGGACATCAGTATGCAAGCCCAATTGTTTGATGGAATAAGCATATGTCCATCATGCCCCAGAACATCTCAGGATGCACATTAATTTCAGGGGAGTGGCCTTCCTTTAATCAAACTGCAAAGCCATGTTTTGGGCACATCTCTAATTTTGAAGCTCTAAAGTGCCGAAAACTCTAGTTTTGGCCCTTTGGGCAATGGTAAAAATCATCTGACAATGACCCATGGGTGCAACTCCTTAGACAATTTTAGCTGAATTAAATTTCTTAAGGCCCAAATATTATTGATTCTCAGATTCTAGGGTGCCAATTTCAGACTTCTGGGCTGCAAAAGCAAACTTGTGTTCCCCTAAAATGTCTGGCTTGATGTCTAATCTGGAAGGACTGAATTAATTTGATGGGTCTTGCATGACGTACACATTCCTTGGTCTTTTTCGGAACACATTGCTGATCTTTTGCATTTGGCCTCAAAAACCCTTTTTCTGACCCATCAGGCTACTGAAACACAATCGGACAGTCTCAAGTGGTTGAATTTCAGTCGGTCCTGTTGGATTAGATTTATCAAAGCCTGTATCTTGTTTATTCCATTTGCTTTCTCTAGACATCACACTACAGTAGGATTGGCAGGTGCTATTTCCACATTCTGAGTGCACTGAGTATTACTGGTCTGGCCATCAGATGGCTACTTAAATGGCCTGCTGAAGAGCAATTTATTATCTTCTTTATGGATAAATCCAGTCATCTTGCTCTAATAAGGATTGCTTGTCTTGTACATCCTGTTACATGAAACTTGAATTTTGGGCTTTAGAACTCCACCATATTCGCCTCATTAGTCTGTAAATTACTATAATTTATACTTTGGTTGTATTTATATTCAAGTTATATTTGACCCCCCTTGTTTTTCTTTGTCCTTACATTACATGACTTCACTTTCTCAAGATAAATGGTTAACAAGGCAGGCTTTCTTACAGGTCGCTGTTTGTCGCAGAGGTGAGTATCATAATGGGTGTGGTTATGACTATGGGTGTGGATGAACGCAGCCCATATCTTATTCACACTGGATTAGCCATATAGGCAGATGTCCCATATGCATCCCACTCTAATACAGCTCATGGCAGGATAAAAATTGTCTGGAAGAAGAATTGGCCCTATCAAAATGAAAATATTCATGTGGAAAGTGGCATTGGGGAAGAGTACAACTGCTGAGATGTTCTCTTGGCTCAAGAAGAATGTCAAGGACAGTTGCTTTTTCTGTGGAAATTTTCAGGAATGCACAGATCACTTTTTCATTAAGCGTGTCAATATTGAATCGCTGTGGAGACTTTTCTTCACACTAGTAGAGAGGGCAGTCAAACAGTTTAATGGACTGGTGGGAGAGGATCATGATGCTTGGGAAGGAGTGGATTATGGAGAATGCATTACCTACTATGTTGCTTTGGGTGATATGAAAAGAAATTAAGTCATATTGGTATTCTGTTTTACCATATTCTCCATTCCCACGAGTCGCATTTTTGGTACTCTGGGGGATCACATGGGGGAGTCTTCTTGGGTCCTCAGTTATCTGATTGGAACAAAGCTTTTCTTGTAAGATTGTTTGTGGGTGTTCTGGCATGCTTAAGTTGTGGCAGCTTGGTTTCTACTGCTAGGTAGAAACCTATTATTTTCCTTTTTTTTTTCTTCATGTTTTGCTTGTTGTGTTTGCAATTTTATATTCCTCATGGATGTGGTCAATTGGTCAACTTCCAAAGGATGATACATTCTAGATGCTTTCTCTTGCCAGTATCTGGAAATCCTGACAGTGGTTTTTGAGGAATAGAGGTTTGACATTTTACTGAAATGTAATTTGTATCGTACTACATTACTGATTTTTTTGATGCCTCTAAAACATTCTAAAAATTGCCCAAAATGGGCATATACAATTTCGGTTGTTTCTTAATGTTTCTTGGTACCTCTTGCATTATTTATTGGCCTAGCAAGTTTATTACCATGATTTCATGAGATTTTGGATGCAGATAGCCATATTTTGCATACCTGTAATTGAATAACCATTTTATTTTTTGCAGTTTGGATCTTCATGGTTAATCTTTCTTTCTGCACTATACTGTCAAGATTCCTTTTTCTTGATGCGTGTATTGTTTACCTTGGTACTTCTTTAATACTTATTTCACTGACCAATGTTTCTTTAATTTCACACTGATAGTGGTACTTTCTTCTGACCATATTCCTATCTTATTGACAGCTTATGCAGGTCTTCTTTCATGATGGAAAAGGCACTTGCAGTAGCTCACAATTTGTTTGAACCACTCTATGTAAGAAAACCAAGTTGCAGACATGACGTGCATAGGTGGGCACAAGCATAACATGTAAAATGATGGCGATGACAAACATAAGACAAAATACAAGACGCACAATCCTAGTTCTCAAATCAAGAGAATGTGATTCATGGCAGGGAAAGTCTACATTCACATCTTTTCTGTGCTATAAGCAGTGAGGGATACTAGTAATAGGAGTCCAGATACTTGAGACATTACATACATCCTGTTACTTTAGTCTAATCAACTAGGTAATTACATACTGAGTACTTTGATACTATCCCTTTTTCTGTTGCAGGAGTCCAACTCCATGGAATCAAAAGACTGGCTCTTATTGCTATGAGTGATGGAATGGGGATCAATCATCCCGTTTCATCCGAGATTGGTGCCACCACTGGTTTACCTTTCTCTTATCTGTGTCTTCTTTTCCTTTTGTGGTTAGCATAAAGCCTCATGAGAGTGGTATAAAGAATGTCTGTGCTCCGGGCCCACCATTTTTAAGTCTTGTTCAAAGTTCTAAAGCAATCAGATGAACAAAAGGTGCATTTTCCTTGGGAATGGTTTGTGCTAATGCTTGTTCTTTAGCTTTGAATGCAGGCAAGTCACATTCTGGGGGCACTTTTGTACTCTGGCCTCTTGCATCTGGCAATTAATCCAAGCCAATGAACAGCAAACCCTGCCCATCTGATGGTTCATTACAGAACAGAACCTGACTGAGTTAAAAGGGAAGAGCCACAACAAATCAGAGGTAGAATGGATGGGAGGACAGAAGAATTCAGACTACTGTCGATGGCTAATGGTCCACAAGATTGCTTAGTTTACTTGTGAAGCTGATAAGAACTTGAGTTTTACTACTGCAGTCAGATTTTTCCTGTCCTGATATGTTCTGCCGTAACTGCCTTTTTATCTCCTTTCCCAAGTTTCTAGTTACTTCCAGTTGTCGTATGTGACAATTTAGTGGTAAAGGATCTGTCTTCAGGGGGTGCTCTGAAAAGCTTTTAAGTAGTCTGCTCAAAGTCCAATCTCTTTGGCAAAGTCTTTTTGGAAAGAAACATCAAATTTAAAGTTTCAAAAAGCAACTGGCGCACCTTTATCCAAAGTTCTGCCAGTTGCCAACCATGACAGGAAAAACTAGGAGTTGGTGTGGTGCAAAGGTGAAAACTGGACAGTGGACACCAACATCTATGCCCAACCATGTAGAATCTTTGTTGTCCTACCCCAACCATTTGGATTCAATGCTGGGTCAGACAGAAAACTCACTATAGACTTTTCATTTATATCCGTGGGGTTCATCTTGATCCAACTTCCACCCCCCCCCCTCTGCATCCCAAGTCAAATTGGCCTTCAGGTGTCTAAAAGACATCCCCAATAAGGCCTGCAATGCTAAATGGGAGCTCAAATGGCTGGCATTAATAAGTTCTGGAGTTGGAACATTCAATTGGACTGCGGTGTGCAACCTTCGATTACATGTTTAGAAACCACTGGGAGGCAACCATGTGTGGAGAAGATGAAGACAAACTCAACTGTGACTGAACGGGGCTTAATATGAAGAAAGGTCTTACAAGTTTCCGAAGCTATGCATTTAACTCATCCATTCAACTCTCTCTCTCTCAGAGAGAGATCGAGAGAGAGAGGAGAGAGAGGAGAGAGAGAGAGAGAGAGAGAGAGAGAGAGAGAGAGAGAGAGAGAGAGGATCCTCTCGCCCCCCCCACAGAAGGGGGGCCGATCAGTACAAAGGCGCACATGGGGTGATTTGGTTTTTTTTTTTTTTTTCAACCCTTATTTTTTTTTTACACACGGGTTTAACCCAAACAAGGTGGGTTTCTTGGATTAAACCCCTGTGTAAAAAACACGCAAGGGTTAAAAAAAAAACCCAAAGCGGCTTTGTATTGACCGGCCCCCCTCCTGCGGGGGGCCGAGAGGATCTGGTCTCGAGAGAGAGAGAGAGAGAGAGGCATGCATGTGTGATCCACGGAGAAATAAAAAGGGAGTTAAAATAGGTCTTCTACCATGACAAAGCCCTTGCCTGCCATCTTCATCTCCTGTCTCTCTCTCTCTCTCTCTCACACACACACACACACACACACACCACACACACACACACACACACACACTTTCAATCAATAGTATGTTTGTTGTGTGTTGTCATCAATCTCCATCCCAACTGTCATTATGGATCAATTGAAGAAGCCATGCTCCTAGCAAACACAAATTGACTTGTCAATGGTGTCCCAAACAGGCGATACAGTTCGATAGAGACAGCCTCCAGCCTTTTTCAACATGGGTCACTCTCAATTTTATTATCTCACTTTCCAACCCTTTGTACATTCCCCCTGCCTTCTAAGTTGCCTTTGTTTTGATGAGATAGAAGACAACCCCATCCTTCTTTCCTCCTCTCTGCATGTGGTAGCTGAAAAGGTTGTCTCAAAACACATGGATGTTTACTCATGGATGGTGAACATTATGGGCAAGTTTGATCTCATGTGCTCCATTATTTCCCACTGCAGCATGTCCATCTGATTCTTAGATATCCCTAGTGTAGGAGGGTGTTGGCAAATGTAGTCCCCTCTCCTGTCCTTTTCAAAGGACATCTCTCTCTCTCTCTCTCTCTCTCTCTCTCTTATTGACATGGGCATTTGCAAACTGATCTTGGATAATTAATGGTTTGTCTCACTCAAACTTGCACTTTTTCATAGAGGCAAAGTTATAGTTAGGAGATTGCATAAGTGACTTCCCAGACCTTGGTGTCCACTCTCAAAATAACTAAGTTGGAAACCCATGGGAGTCAAACACCTGTGATAAAACCCAATTCTAGATATGAATTGATAGATCCAAATGCCTCTTCAACGGCTAAGATAGTGTGAGTCTATGAGCCACATAACTGGTGGTCGGCAAATGCGTAGCAAGACTAATTTTTAATTTCAACTTGCATAAGGTAATTGTCATAACCTCTCTGTCCTTGATACATAGGTCAGTTCTATCTTCTTGATGGAGTACCATCCTCTCATCTTTTGGGATGTCTCACCAGCCTTTTGATGCACCTTGTTTGGTCTTCCCAAAAGAGAGAGGGAAAATTGAGAATATACATAGTAGCCATTTCGTTCACAACAAAATAGCTTCAATGCAAGAAAGAGGGAAAAGAAAGAGAGCATCATGCCCTTTTTTTTTTTTTTTTTAAGGTTGGCCTTGTTCCACCATGGCACCATTTCAATAACTAATGCGTAATATTTGTTGCACACTAAATATTGAGATGATAGATACACACCCTATATATATAAGAGAAAGTCTTGCTGCACATCTTCCGGAGGAGGTGTGCAAACACATTACGTCGTGATGGTGCCACGTCATCACGGCACAGTACCGGACAACAAATCGATGTTAAGTGCGTGCACACACCTCCTCCGTTGGGTGTGCGTCAAAACTCTCTCTATATACTTAATTTACATGGGGTGACAAAATATGAGAAAGTAGATAAAGAGAAGTGACAATTTTTTAAGTCTTACCTCAAACACTTGTCACCCTCTTATAGGCCAACCGGATCGAGAGATACCCACCAATAATATTTGTTTCACACATACAAAATAATTAAAAAATGGACACAACTGCAAATCTATTAATTTGATCTAATGCTGCCCGCTTCACATCTCATTAACAAGTAACCAAGAACCAACTTCCTGCTAGAGTTCATTTGAATTCACCATCTTTCACAGAATACCAAGACATAGAAATTAAAACTAGGGAAAATTAATTGGGGGTCCTTGTCAGAGCCTGGTACTTATTTCCTCATCCCTGTCAGAATACCGGTTGATGTAAAGTCCCTGCTTTTCTCCAGGTTTAATTTCCAGTCCCTGCTTTTCAGATGTCACCATTTACGGCCCTCCACACACGATTTCCGTCTCCTTGGCCTCCGTCTCTTTTTCCATTCCCGTCTTACCCTTCCCTCCTTTTTTCCATCGCCTGTTCCCCAAACGACGCTGACGCTTCGGTGGCCCGTGAACTCTGACCCATGCGAAGTTACTCTTACATACCCTGCCAAGAACTGATACAGCAACCATTGACAGCACTTACAAACCGCCTTTCGAAGGCCCGAACCGTTCTTCACACTATAAAAGGAACCCAGGGCCCCATACTTATCCTTCATCACAAGCTTCTAACGCTCTTCTTCTTCCTATCTTTCTTGCTCGTCTTCTTCATCTTTATTTGCAGATGTCTTCATCTAACCGTGCTCCCCAGAGGGATGGCAAGGCACCTGCCTCACCGGTGCCACCGTCACCCCCGGCTCCCCCGTTGCGACAGTCCACCTTCAGCGCCGACTACTGGGATGGTTTTTACGTGGGCTGGAAGATGGCTTTACAGAAAGCCTCCCGGCACTACGGCGACAGGGGCCTCAATAACATCCTCCCAGACATCGGCCCTAGGGTAGAACACATCCCTTCCTCTCCTTCCTCCCCGGACCGTTCCGGCACCTCCCCTTCCTCCCCTCCCCTGACCGTTCCGGCACCTCCCCTTCCTCCCATCCCTCCCCTGACCGTTCTGCCTCCTCCCCTCCGTACTCTACCGAGTGGTCGGTAGAGTAGAGGTAGAGAGTTATTGTAACATGGCTTCTTTATGATAAGCATTTTCGTTTGATGCAGTCTTCTCTGTGCTTATGTATGTGCTCTGTATCATGCAAATTCAACATGTTACCAATAACACACTGTAACATCCCCTCATATATACTATAATCAACATGACCAACGACTGTAAGAGATTATAACATATAATGTAAAACTGTATGTTAGAATGTAGTGCTTGAACTGTAAGAGAGTAGTACTCAAACTGTAACAGGCTGTTCTTTAGGTGTAACACTGTAGTGCTCGAACTGTAACAGCTTAGTACTTAAACTGTAACATTTTATTACGTATAATATAACAGAAATCGTAAGTGCTGGAACTGTAAGAGTGTAGTGCGCGAACTGTAGAGTGTACTGCTGAAAATGTAAGAGTCTAGTGCTTAAACTGCAACATCTTATTACATATACTGTAACAGAAATTGTGAGGAGACAGTGCTCTTCTTCCTCTTATCTTTCTTGCTCGTCTTCTTCCTCTTTATTCTGAGATGTCTTCATCTAACATACGGTACACAGGTTAAACTGTAAGAGTATTAGAGTTAAACTGTAACACTTCGTTACGTACACTGTACAACAAAACGTAATTGTAAGTGCGCGAACTGTGCAAGTGTATTACTGAAACTGTAATAGCGTAGTAGGGAGTTGTAACATCGTAGTGCGTAGACTGTAATAATGTATTACATACACTGTAATATTGGAATATAAGGACGACGTTCTGTTGTAACTAATATACAACATTTAAAATCCGTCAGGATTGTGGTGGGTTGCTACTACAAGTTCTTCGGTTGTGACCTGTTTGTTTGCACCGTGAACAAATATATGCATGATCTACTTCTCCTCTTGAATGTATTCTCCTCTTTCTCGGTCTTCCTGGCAACCTTTTTGTTGTCGGTGGCTTGATTAGAACTTCTGATGGTTGAGGCGGATCCGGCATGTCAAATGTTGGGATAGGTTGAATGTTTCTTTCATATGCAGCCCTATACACTTCTGTGCTGTAAAATGCCGAAACATATTGAGTAACGGCCTCCTTGTTACTGCCAATTGCTGCGCATGCATGCTTGCAAGGAATCTTGACAAGTTGCCAGTGTCCACAGGACATGTTTGTAGATGGAGGTCTACGGCGTACGTCTTCATACTTTCAACAACCTCAAATTTGATTCCATCTGAATGACGGATTGCTAAGCTTCTCCTTTCTTGAAGGTTTTTTTCGATGATTTTTTGTACTTTAGGACAGTATGGTGTATCCCACAATGCAGCATCAATTTTCCTCTTTGCAGCCATTTCCATCATTTGCACTCTAATTTTGTCAACCATCTGTAGTATTGGTAGACTTCGCGCGTCATGTATCCAATTGTTGAATGACTCTGCCAAATTAGAGTATAATTCACCAAACCTGTATGGCCATGTGAAGGAAATTAGGATAACATCAAATATCTGTAACAAGTGTCCACTACATACTGTAACCTTATTTAACACGTTCTGTAATAGATTATCCCTACAACTGTAAGCACATAAATGGCAGAATGTAATAGAACATATCGCTTATGTATTTAAAGAGCCGAACCTTTGTCCCTGGAAAAGAGCATGGGACCAGTGTTCGACATCATTTCGGAGCACCCATTCTTTGGCCTCAGTAGAATTAAGCTCCATTGCAGTCATTGCGTCTTGGTACTCTTGTTCAGTAACAGCATAGGCAATGCGCTGGAGAATTTTTCTAAGTAATTTTTTGAAAGGGGCGGCATACTTCCCCGCACATTGGTCGTTGAAGTTCTGCATGATGTGCTGGAAACAGTAGCCGTGATGATCATTCGGAAATACGTCAGGGATCGCTTCCTTCAGACCTCTCCCTCTGTCTGATAGGAACGCGATCCTTCTATCTGATAGCAATGCCTTTTTCAAATTTTGTAGAAACCAGACCCAGTTGTCATATGTTTCCGAATCTGCGATGGAGTAGGCTACACTGAATAGCTCATTGTTACCGTTTAAGGCACTTGCAGCAAGTATAACCCCTTGCACTCTATGCTGTTTGATATGAGTTCCGTCCAAAAAGAGCATAGGTCGACAACCAACTTCGAACCCATATGCAGACGCCGCGAAGCATATGAAAAACCGTTTGAAACGTTGAGTCTCCGGTCCACTTCTAGAGAGAAGATCGATCCCGGTTTTGACTGTAATGCACGTTCGCTGTACCAGTTCAACATATGATAGCTTGTTCTGAAATCGCCGTATAGTGAACCGACAGCAACCTCTTTGCCCCACCATGCCTATTCAAATGATTATACATGTTCTGTAAGAGTGTTACAGTTCTTGTCCTCATACCTTACAGTATCCTTCTTAAGTTGTTACAGTATACGCTCAAATCATTACAGTTGTTACAATACAAACCCTTACAGTATATGATTACAGTTGTTACAATACAAGGGTCAGAGACTTACAGTATATGATTACAGTTGTTACAGTGGCATGCAGATATTGTTACAGTATACGTCGAAATGATTATAGTTATGACAATGATAGTCTTACAGTATATGAGGACAATTGTTACAA
This sequence comes from Colocasia esculenta, assembly GCA_014218235.1. Lineage (NCBI taxonomy): Eukaryota > Viridiplantae > Streptophyta > Magnoliopsida > Alismatales > Araceae > Colocasia > Colocasia esculenta. The sequence continues at coordinate 1,566,497 of CM024766.1, read as the reverse complement.
TGCTAGGGTCAGAGAATTACAGTTATGGATCTATTGATTACAGTAGACGTCATGATGTGTTACAATTCAATTCATGGCATACCTGATGATAAGGGATGCAGATACCGTATTCCCGACGGATGTCACTCATCATTTCACTTGCTCTGTAGGTGGGTTTATCAACTAGTTTCCCCTTCACAGCATTTGCTACCCACTTCTTAGATGTCCGTGGATGTCCGTCGCTCATAATGTCACATCCACAGGTGTGTATGTTGTTGAGACTTTTGATTGCAAATTGTGGACCTCCACGAACGACAGACGCATGCAGGCGCCATGGGCAAACAGAGACATTGCAACGTACAGTTAATCGTACAGAGTCATTCTTCAAATATTTCCAATTAAATCCTCGTGCGATCGCGTAATTTGTCAGTTCCATCTGCAATAGCTCTTTGCTTATGAAGACTTGTCCTACTGAGTGTATTCTACCTACGGAATATTGCGTCAACACTGGTACTACACCTTCCGCTCCTTCTCCTCGCACATACAACTCGAAACTGCTTCCTGGTAATTGGAGGGGTTCTGGGGTTACCAAGAACCGCCATGCGTGTTTGAAGTACTTCTGCAAATAATGTACATACATACATTCTTAAGACGAAGGCTTGTTAAGAATGCATGGGATAACATGAAGGGTGGTGAAGAATACATGGACCACGTACCTGTCAAGTGGTTGCGTTCCATCTGAATGACGACTAGCATGCGTACTAAGGCAACGAGTTTCCACCTGATGAATTTGTAGATTTATCAATGATTTTCCCTGACACTTGTGAAGATCAAACATAGCTAGGACATCCCCATCGTCAAGCAACACCTGTTCAACGTCGGTATCCATGGGAAGACGATACTTCAGCATGTTCTCCTGCATGTCTACACCCAACCTTTGGGAAACCCTGCTATGAATGGACGCCAAATCCGTGTCCCTCCCTATGAAAAGAACGAAACTTTGATCTCCAAATGAACATCTTGCAGGGAGCTGCTCCATTGGGTGGCAGAGGAAGACAAACGGTTCGTGGAAGACGTTTCGTGTATGAGTGGCTTGGACTGGGGGTCAAATTGGCGGGAGTGCGTATGTGGCTACTTAACATGGCGGGAGTGCGTATGTGGCTACCTAACATGGCGGGAAAGCTCTATACGAAGGGCTGTGATTTCCTTGACGTCCCGTCGTCTGTCGTACCGAGTATTTTCAGCCGCCCGATGGTCATCATTGCAGTGCACCGCCATCTTGTTGAGTCCAGTGTCCACCCGTCGGGTACACCGACTTCATATATCATGACTTTTCTCCTTCCCTTCTCCTACACCGCCATTCCTCCACCAGACCTCTTCTCTGTTACAGTTTCCCATCCTTCAGTTACATCTCCAGACGAAGCAATCCGTCTCTCCCCTCTAACGATGGCAAGCCGTCGATCTCCTACGAGCGCTGACATTCAGCATTGCGGCGGATGCGGTGCAAGAAGCGTTCGTGGAAGAACCCACACTCCAAGTCGTACGAAAAGTAGTTTCTTCTTACCCTAATACGGATGTTTGTCGAATGAATGTTTTCATTTTTAAGATGCGATCTTTTCTTTGCAGAAAAGAATGAATATAATACGCGATGCTCGCTTCTGTTCTACCGTTCCGTTATGGACGATTTGCAATTTAGGAGCGCGCATCTGAAGTTGATGAGGAATTCACCATTTCGCGCGTATATCAAATGCGAAATGGTGACCTACCCAATTTCACTCATTGTCGATCTTATGACACGTTTCGATGGAGAGCGTTTTAAGATTGGCTCATGCAGCATGACTTTTCGCCCTTCAGACATAGCCAAAGTTATGGGTATACCAAACGTTGGTTCCCCTATCGACCTGAACACGGATGGGACAAAAGCCAGTTTGCGCCGGATCCTTGGAACCAAAAGAACGATGGACAGGCACAATGTCCATTTGAAACTTAAGGAGTACGTTCCACAGGAGGGTCAGCTTGCTGTTGAGATTTCCGTGAAGCTTTGGGTTGCGCTTCTTTGTTCCTGTTTCTTCTTCCCCACAAGTGGGATGTCGGGGTCGCTGTCCATTCTGCCATACCTGGACGACCTCCATGACATGAACAACGCCAATTGGGCTGCCGCAATCCACGAGTACCTGATGTCGGGGGTGATGGCATTCAAAACAGCAGCTGGTTCCTGCAAAAACATCTTCCTAACCGGTTGTGTTCCCGCTCTCGGTGTGAGTATACTGTTACGGTACACTCTGTTACAGTTCCTGAATGTGTCTATTCCAGAAGACTCATAGAGTACATTTACAGAAGACATATGTATATGTTACATACGTTTTCATATGTCCTCTGTTACAGTTCAAGACGGTCTATATTACAGATGACATATGAACCTATTACAGTATCTGTTACATACATTTACAGAAGACATGTATCTGTTACATACGTTTACGATACACTTCTCATACGCATTATCTATTTCATAATGATGTAGGCATGGTTTTTGATGCACCAATACAAATGGAAACCAGATCATCCGGAAAGGAATCCCCCATTTTTCCGTTGGGATTGCCGGAATAAGGGACCGGAGTTATCCGCCCTACTACGGGGTTTGCGACGATCTGATGTAAGTGTCACTTACCCCTGGAACTGTGTTATCTTGGTATATGACTTATACCTGTACCTGTACCTGTGTTAATTCAGGTGTATTTGGAGTATAATGAAAATGAGGAGCCACCTAGAGCTTCGCGACGATTGACGGCATCCACGTCAACCACTTCCCGAACCCCTCCATCAGATAACTCTCTGCATGGCATTCTTAGCCAGTTACAGCGGCAGAATGACCAGTTACTTCGGCAGAATGACCAGTTAAAGCGGCAGAATGACCAATTACACACACCGCAGAACAATATCCTCCAGTCAATGGATGGAAGGCTACATAGACTGGAGGAACAATTTCAGCGGCAGCCTCGGTGGCAACATCCCCCCCCAGAGACAGAATGTGCAATTTTAGCCCTACCGCCATTGGAGCTCCCAACAGCTTCAGTACGATCACATGCCGTGGCAAAGAAGAGTTACCAACGTCCAGGTAAACGTTTTGTGTCCTTACATTGTTTCATTTGCTTAGTTACAGAAGATGCTTTCCTCATTTACAGTTAGAGTCCTACTCTCTTACAGTCATTCCAATACTTAGTAATACGATTGTACTCTACCTTTACAGTTTCATTCCTTGTCTGTTACAGTCTTTCATATACGAAGTTACAGAAGTGTTCTCTATGTTTACAGCTCTCTTTCATAGACATTAACAGACTTTCGTGTTCTCAGTTACAGGAAGGAGATCCGTGCAAACAAGGTCGCGGCGGTCATTTAAGGAGTTGCACATTCCCGAGTTGAAGGAGGGGAAAAAGAGGGGCGAAGGAGGAGGAGGAGGACCAGAGGAAGAGGAAGAAGGAGGAGAAGGCGGAGGCGGAGGAGGAGGAGGCGGAGAGGAAGAGGAGGAGAGGAGCAGAGGAAGAAGGAGGCGGACAGGAAGAAGGAGGAGGAGGAGGGGAGAGGAGGCGGGAGGAGGAGGAGGAGGCAAGAGGAGGCGGGAGGAGGAGGAGCAGAGGAAGAAGGAGGCGGACAGGAAGAAGGAGGAGGAGGGGAGGCGAGAGGAGCGGGAGGAGGAGGAGAGGCGGAGAGGAGGCGGAGAGGAGGACAGAGGAAGAGGAGGCGGAGAGGAGGGGGAGGAGGAAGCAGAGGAAGAAGGAGGCGGAGAGGAGAGGCAGGAGGAGAGCAGAGGAAGAAGGAGGCGGAGAGGAAAGGCAGGAGGAGGAGCAGAGGAAGAAGGAGGCGGAGAGGAAGCAGAAGGAGGAGGAGCAGAGGAAGAAGGAGCGGAGAGGAGGCGGGAGGAGGAGGAGCAGAGGAAGAAGGAGGCGGAGAGGAGGCGGAGGAGGAGGAGCAGAGGAAGAAGGAGGCGGAGAGGAAGAGGGAGGAGGAGCAGACGAAGAAGGAGGCGGACAGGAAGCAGAAGGAGGGGGAAGAAGAAGGAAATAAAAGGAAGCGGCGTCAGATATCCCCATCATCATTGTCCCGACGTGTTACAGCTGGGACGAGGATAAGACGACAACCAGATATCTTTACGGTATGGTTTCCCCTTACAGAATTTACATAAGCTGAGCATTCGGTTACAGAACCCTTCATGAGACATAACAGTTTGTTCCGAGTCCGTTACAATTACATTATAATATTTTTACAGAACATTCCTTTTTTACTTACTCTATCGCAGCCAGACGATTTTCGGCACCACAAAGCCACGAAAGTGAATGTGTCCACTTGCGAACCGATCCTTGTTGAGTCTCAAGAGAGTGCAGACACACTTCCAACGGGCAAGAAAGAGGAGAGACGTGATTACGTCGCCCGGGACGCATTAGGAGTGGCCGAAAAGTCATTGATTGAACGATTTTTCAATGAGTGCTTCATTAATGAGTACGTGTTACATTATATGTCTACCATGTTTACAGTTTCGACCAAAGATGTTTACATTATATATCTACCATGTTTACAGTATATGTCTACCATGTTTACAATATATGTCTACCATGTTTACACTATATGTCCACCATGTTTACAGTTTCGCCAATTACTGATGACAGTCTTAATTCTTACCTGTAGAAATTTCATGTTCAACGGCCCTGTGGAGGGATACGACAATTTCCTCTCGTTTCATGACATCCGGGAGCTATTGTTCGCGAGGGAGAGCGAATCGGTCGTAATTGACTGCTACGTCAACGCTTACTTGTTTCGCCCCCGTGAAGAGAACCCGGACATTTTTTGGAATTTTGGATATCTGCATGCCGCTTTAAAGGGTTATGTCCAATCTTGCAGAGACGATAAGAGCAAGGAAGAACATTTCGAAAACGCTTTCAAGAGATTGGACCGCGCCCCAAATGAATTCGACGTCATCTTCTCCCCCATGCACGTTGGAACGAACCATTGGGCTCTTCTGGTCATCCGCATGAAGGAAAAAGAGTTCCACGTGTACGACTCATTACGAAACAACATCGTGCTGACATTCCACAATATGTAAGTGACCAGTGTTCCATACGATGCTTACATTCATTACAGAGCGCGAGCACTTGTGTTACAGACGTAACAGTAACATGAAATCTACGTTAAGTTGCTCGAACTCTTTTGTTCATTCTCTTATGCAGGTGGAGGAACTGATAAGATACCTGAAGGGCAAGCAGATAGATGCAGCTACATGGCCGCTACGCTACCCCGACCCATGCCCACAACAAGGATCGGGAGACGACTGCGCAATTTTTACTTGCAAATACATGGAATGTCTAGCACGTACGGACATTCAAGATTTGCCCTTCAGTCAGAATGACATGCCTATTGTGCGAGCAAAAATCGCCCTCCACTTCATCAAAGCGTACTTCAATGGAGAAGGGCGTTCATAGCGTCTACAACTGAAGGAGAACTGCCGCACGTACTAACTCCTAACCATTGTAATGATACTTGTTGTATGGTCTTTACCTATTCTTGTTACAGTATAATGATACTACGTTACAGTTGAAGAAGTACTGTCTTACAGCTTGAGCGCCCAGCTACGCCTACCTCATTACAGTGTGTGTAGAATCCTGTTACAGTCTTTACCTATTCCTGTTACAGTATAAATGATACTACGTTACAGTTGAAGAAGTACTGTCTTACAGCTTGAGCGCCCAGCTACGCCTACCTCATTACAGTGTGTGTAGAATCCTGTTACAGTCTTTACCTATTCCTGTTACAGTATAAATGATACTACGTTACAGTTGAAGAAGTACTGTCTTACAGCTTGAGCGCCCAGCTACGCCTACCTCATTACAGTGTGTGTAGAATCCTGTTACAGTCTTTACCTATTCCTGTTACAGTATAAATGATACTACGTTACAGTTGAAGAAGTACTGTCTTACAGCTTGAGCGCCCAGCTACGCCTACCTCATTACAGTGTGTGTAGAATCCTGTTACAGTCTTTACCTATTCCTGTTACAGTATAAATGATACTACTGTACAGTTGAAGAAGTACTGTCTTACAGCTTGAGCGCCCAGCTACGCCTACCTCATTACAGTGTGTGTAGAATCCTGTTACAGTCTTTACCTATTCCTGTTACAGTATAAATGATACTACGTTACAGTTGAAGAAGTACTGTCTTACAGCTTGAGCGCCCAGCTACGCCTACCTCATTACAGTGTGTGTAGAATCCCTTACAGTCTTTACCTATTCCTGTTACAGTATAAATGATACTACGTTACAGTTGAAGAAGTACTGTCTTACAGCTTGAGCGCCCAGCTACGCCTACCTCATTACAGTGTGTGTAGAATCCTCTTACAGTCTTTACCTATTCCTGTTACAGTATAAATGATACTACGTTACAGTTGAAGAAGTACTGTCTTACAGCTTGAGCGCCCAGCTACGCCTACCTCATTACAGTGTGTGTAGAATCCTGTTACAGTCTTACCTATTCTGTTACAGTATAAATGATACTACGTTACAGTTGAAGAAGTACTGTCTTACAGCTTGAGCGCCCAGCTACGCCTACCTCATTACAGTGTGTGTAGAATCCTGTTACAGTCTTTACCTATTCCTGTTACAGTATAAATGATACTACGTTACAGTTGAAAGTACTGTCTTACAGCTTGAGCGCCCAGCTACGCCTACCTCATTACAGTGTGTGTAGAATCCTCTACAGTCTTTACCTATTCCTGTTACAGTAAAATGATACTACGTTACAGTTGAAGAAGTACTGTCTTACAGCTTGAGCGCCCAGCTACGCCTACCTCATTACAGTGTGTGTAGAATCCTCTTACAGTCTTTATACCTATTCCTGTTACAGTATAATGATACTACGTTACAGTTGAAGAGTTGTCTTACAGCTTGAGCGCCCAGCTACGCCTACCTCATTACAGTGTGTGTAGAATCCTCTTACAGTCTTTACCTATTCCTGTACAGTATAAATGATACTACGTTACAGTTGAAGAAGTACTGTCTTACAGCTTGAGCGCCCAGCTACGCCACCTCATTACAGTGTGTGTAGAATCCTCTTACAGTCTTTACCTATTCCTGTTACAGTATAAATGATACTACGTTACAGTTGAAGAAGACTGTCTTACAGCTTGAGCGCCAGCTACGCCTACCTCATTACAGTGTGTGTAGAATCCGTTACAGTCTTTACCTATTCTTGTTACAGTATAATGATACTACGTTACAGTTGAAGAAGTACTGTCTTACAGCTTGAGCGCCCAGCTACGCCTACCTCATTACAGTGTGTGTAGAATCCTGTTACAGTCTTTACTATTCCTGTTACAGTATAAATGATACTACGTTACTGTTGAGAAGTACTGTTTACAGCTTGAGCGCCCAGCTACGCCTACCTCATTACAGTGTGGTAAATCCTCTTACAGTCTTTACCTATTCCTTTACAGTATAATGATACTACGTTACAGTTGAAGAAGTACTGTCTTACAGCTTAGCGCCCAGCTACGCCTACCTCATTACAGTGTGTGTAGATCCTCTTACAGTCTTACCTATTCCTGTTACAGTATAATGATACTACGTTACAGTTGAAGAAGTACTGTCTTACAGCTTGAGCGCCCAGCTACGCCTACCTCATTACAGTGTGTGTAGAATCCTTTACAGTCTTTACCTATTCTTGTTACTTATAAAAATCTACGTTACAGTTGAAGAAGTACTGTCTTACAGCTTGAGCGCCCAGCTACGCCTACCTCATTACAGGGTGTGTAGAATCCTGTTACAGTCTTTACCTATTCCTGTTACAGTATAAATGATACTACGTTACTGTTGAAGAAGTACTGTCTTACAGCTTGAGCGCCCAGCTACGCCTACCTCATTACAGTGTGTGTAGAATCCTCTTACAGTCTTTACCTATTCCTGTTACAGTATAAATGATACTACGTTACAGTTGGAAGTACTGTCTTACAGCTTGAGCGCCCAGCTACGCCTACCTCATTACAGTGTGTAGAATCCTGTTACAGTCTTTACCTATTCCGTTACAGTATAAATGATACTACGTTAAGGTGAAGAAGTACTGTCTTACCTTTGAGCGCCCAGCTACGCCTACCTCATTACAGTGTGTGTAGAATCCTCTTACAGTCTTTACCTATTCCTGTTACAGTATAAATGATACTACGTTACAGTTGAAGAAGTACTGTCTTACAGCTTGAGCGCCCAGCTACGCCTACCTCATTACAGTGGTGTAGAATCCTCTACATCTTTACCTATTCCTGTACAGTATAAATAACTACGTTACAGTTGAAGAAGTACTGTCTACAGCTTGAGCGCCCAGCTACGCCTACCTCATTACAGTGTGTGTAGAATCCTCTACAGTCTTTACCTATTCTTGTTACAGTATAAATGATACTACGTTACAGTTGAAGAAGTACTGTCTTACAGCTTGAGCGCCCAGCTACGCCTACCTCATTACAGTGTGTGTAGAATCCTGTTACAGTCTTTACCTATTCCTGTTACAGTATAAATGATACTACGTTACTGTTGAAGAAGTACTGTCTTACAGCTTGAGCGCCCAGCTACGCCTACCTCATTACGTGGTGAGATCCTCTTACAGTCTTTACCTATTCCTGTTACAGTATAAATGTACTACGTTACTGTTGAAGAGTACTGTCTTACAGCTTGAGCGCCCAGCTACGCCTACCTCATTACAGTGTGTGTAGAATCCTCTTACAGTCTTTACCTATTCCTGTTACAGTAAAATGATACTACGTTACAGTTGAAGAAGTACTGTCTTACAGCTGAGCGCCCAGCTACGCCTACCTCATTACAGTGTGTGTAATCCTCTTACAGTCTTTACCTATTCCTGTTACAGTATAAATGATACTACGTTACAGTTGAAGAAGTACTGTCTTACAGCTTGAGCGCCCAGCTACGCCTACCTCATTACAGTGGTGTAGAATCCTCTTACAGTCTTTACCTATTCTTTTATAGTATACATAATAGAGGTTACATTTCCAGAACACATTATTACAGTATCAGTTGAAATCTTTTACAGTACTTAGCTATTGTCATTATAGTATGCATGCTATGAGGTTACAGTTGGAATGCTGTTACAGTCGTAACCTTTATGTTTTATAGTTTGCATGATAGGAGGTTACAGTTCGAGAACTAAAGCTACACTATTTATTACATTACCTGTTTCCCGTGTTACAGTATGTGCCCTTTTTCATTACAGTGTCCATGCTATGGGGTTACAGTTCCAGCAGTACAGCTTGACCGCTTCGGAGGAACCTGTTAGTATTACAGTACACGCATCATAGATAGCATACAAGCCCACAGAAGACTGCATATAAGGAAAATATTTATATTCCATAACAAGCACTGTTACAATCTTAACTCCGTAACCCAATAGCAGGACACTGGAATGAAACGGAGGGGAGGGGACATAAGGACAGCAGAGGCAGAGGGAGGGGAGGAATAAGAAGGATTGCAGAGAAGGGAGGGAGGGGAGGGGAGGTGAGGTGTAGGAAGGGATGGGAGGGGAGGAACTGTCGGGGAGGGAGACATTCTAAACACCCTAACCCATTACTCGGTGGACGAGGGAGGGGAGAATAGGAGCGGCCGGGGAGGGACGAGGGGAAGGTGAGGAAGATATGTGTTCTACCCTAGGGCCAATGTCAGGAGGATGTTGGTGAGGCCCTTGTGGTGGTACAGCCGAGAGGCTTTCTATAAAGCCATCGTCCACCCAACGTAAAATCCGTTCCAGTAGTCGGGGCTGTACGTCTCCGGAAAGGTAGAGCCGGGGCGACGGTGGCACCGGTGAGGCAGGTGCCTTGCCATCCCTCCGGGGAGCACGGTTAGATGAAGACATCTGCAAATAAAGATGAAGAAGACGAGCAAGAAAGATAGGAAGAAGAAGAGCGAGGGAAGCTTGTGATGAAGGATAGGAATGACCCAGGGTTCCTTTTATAGTGTGAAGAACGGTTCACGGGCCTTCGAAAGGCGGTTTGTAAGTGCTGTCAATGGTTGCTGTATCAGTTCTTGGCAGGGTATGTAAGAGTAACTTCGCATGGGTCAGAGTTCACGGGCCACCGAAGCGTCAGCGTCGTTTGGGGAACAGGCGATGGAAAAAAGGAGGGAAGGGTAAGACGGGAATGGGAAAAAGAGACGGAGGCCAAGGAGACGGAAATCGTGTGTGGAGGGCCGTAAATGGTGACATCTGAAAAGCAGGGACTGGAAATTAAACCTGGAGAAAAGCAGGGACTTTACATCAACCGGTATTCTGACAGGGACGAGGAAATAAGTACCAGGCTCTGACAAGGACCCCCAATTAATTTTCCCTTAAAACTAATAAGTAATTCATTATTCTGATGCAATTATTGCCCCCCCTTTTCTCCAGAGAAATTAATGCATGGGAATTTGGCACATCTCTTTGTCTCACAAGGTATTATTATTGACTGGTCCTTGCAAAGGGAGAAAGGGGTGGAACTGAAAGGTTTGCCTTGAACTGTGGTCCTTTTTTTTTTTACAGTGAAAAAAGAAAAATAAAAAAAAACCTTCTCTCTCTCTCTCTCTCTCTCCTCTCTCTCTCTCTCTCTCTCTTCCGGTATAAATGCCTCCCACCAGGTCAGGTTGCTGTCCGGCAACAGGGATCCATGGGAGGTCATGTCAGTCTGTGTCGGATCGATCACTGGACTATTCGGTGATGCCGGAATGACTTGGTTTGGAATGTTTAAGATGGATCACCATAAATATGGCCGCAATGAATACATGGAATCTAACTACGACCCCGAGGTTGACACATTAGAGAGTTGGGTCATACATAAATAGGTGAATATATATATATATATATATATATATATATATATATATATGTTAGGGTAAGACTTACGGTGCGATCTTGCGGCGGTACCCTAATTACTGTCATTGGATGGGGATCCAACGACAGTAAAAAAAAAAAATACACATGCCAAGTCATAATACATATTGCTGTTGGATCTCCATCCAGCGGCAATAGTTGGGGTGCAGCGAAGCCGCATCGTTTTCGCTGCACCCCAGCAATTTCTTATATATATATATGTGTGTGTTAATATTTATACAACAAATATTTTGATGTGGCAAATATATCTCTACGAAGCAATACTAGTTAGCCGAGCGAAATTATAGTTGCACATATAGATAATGGTGGTGAGAGATGATGAGACCATAGATGATGGTGTTTGATAATGATCGTTGTGATTAGTAACATGGTGATAATGATAACAATAGTGGGCACTAGACAACGACTACGACGACTTGTGATATTGGTAATTTGTATCACCTTATATCTATATAGATACGAGGTCTTCAACTCCATTTGATTAAATCTGTATTAGGTAATAAAAGTTACGAAATGATATATGATATCTTGTCACCTTTCTATTTCTTATCTCACATCTTATTATTCCTAATTATATAAATTAAGAATTTTTTTACGTATTAATCTTAATTTACAAATTTAACTAATTATATATTAATTCTTCAAATCTAATTATTATCATATTGGTTTCTTAAAATCTCTAAAATCCTACAGAACAATCTTTCTAATAGAGACTAATATGTAAGATTTAAATTTTTGGATGAACTAATATAATAATGATGAATTAATATATAATTAGTTAAATTTGTAGGGGTTAATATGTTAAAAAACCCATAAATTAATTATATGAGATGTGACAGATATATCAATGTTTGCTAAATATCTAAGTAGACAGCAAGCATCACACTTTTTTTTATCTGTTCAGGGAGGTTGGTCATCATAGTTTGAGTTAAGAAATATGTGGTGAATGGAAGAACAAAGAAACTTTATCGTTGAGCTAAAGAACAAAGGAAGCTTTATGACGAAATAAGAGAGAGAGAGAGAGATAGAGATAGAGAGAGAGAGAGAGAGGAAGAAAACAAAGAGAAGGCTCGGGGCTGGGGCTCTGTGGATTATGCCCATTATAAGGTCATCATAGCTCTTTTCTCTGTCAGAAAGGTAAAGAAAAAAAATTCTCTCTCTCTCTCTCTCTCTCTCTCTCTCTCTCTCTCTCTCTCTCTCTCTCTCTCTCTCTCTCTCTCTCTCTTCCAAAGTCCAATCATAAAACAATGGATTACAAAATCATCTCTCCTTCCTGCACCTCTTTCCCTCATCCGCTCTTAAAAGGGTCCTTTTTTCTACCCTCTGCCCAAAGGCACCTGCCCATTCCATTAATGCTCTCTCTCTCTCTCTCTCTCTATACTGAGTCTACTCCCTGGTCTCAAACTGGGCATGTGGCCCTCTCAGCTTGGAACCCTATGCACCTCCCTGTCCCCAATGCATGGAGGGAGGAGGAGGAGCATTAAGAAGGGCACATGACAGAGAGGAGGGACTTGCCCTATACATGGCCAAGACAGCCATGGCTATGGGTGCCTGGTTTCAGAGGCACAGTCCCCCATGAACTTTGGAAGGGAAGGCACTGGATTGATAAGACAATGCTACTTGCTTGAATTCTTCCACCCCAAATCCTACCTCCCCCCTCCCCCCCTCTTCTTCACCTCATTCTGTGGCAAGGACATTGGCTGACCACATTTATTCTATGTGGGAAGGAAAAAGGTGTCCCCTGTGGGTGGTACCTGTTTTTTTCTTTCTTTCTTCTTTTTTTTTTTTTTCCTGAGGAATTTTGATCTGTTTCCTGTTTCTTTTGATGCATATCTCCCATGCCTTGGCGTGGGTTTTTAGGCAATAAAGGATGATGACTTTTTCTGTTTGTTGGAAAAGTATTTATTACACTTTCTTAATATATATATATATATATATATATTTGTCTTTTTATTGAGTGAGTATAATGTGGAAATTAATAGCACACTGACCAATAGAAAAAGCCCAAAATATATTGGAAGTGCATGAAAAAAAAAATTTATAAATATTTCTCTTCCTATTGGGAGGAGAATTTGTTGATGCTGACGAGAGGATGAACGGAATAAGTGGCCTTGTTTAAGAGAGAGAGGATAGTAATCACAGGGGGATTTTGCATATATGTGTACTCCTAGAAAAGTATGTATTCATGGATGAGAAATACCAACTTTTTGTCCTGGATGGCTAATAAAGTTTATCATCCGAGATAAAATTGGTCTCTTTTAATGGTGTATAGGTTCTGCCATAAAATAGTTTTAAATATTTTTCATATCTCATAAAATAAATTTGTTTCACTTAGCAACCTATTTATTCTACTTAACACACTATTTATTTTATTTAGTAACTTATTTGGTCTACTTAGGAAACTATTTGTTCTAATAAAATAAATAATTTGTTAAGTGAAATAAATATATAGTTGTTAAGTGTAATAAATAATTTGTTAAGTGAAGCAAATTCACTCTATGAGAAATAAAAAATATTTAAGATTACTTTATGATGGGACCAATACATCACTTAAAAAGATCAATCTCATTCTCGACAATAAACTTTTTTAACCATTCAAGATGGGAAGTTAACATTTGTCTTCATTTATATGTATGTATGTATGCATGTATGTTTCTCAAGTCTATGAATTATCACATATACTCCTCAATAATCATAAATATTACGATTATACCCACAGTGAATCACAAATTGTCAAGAGATGTGAATAGTATGGGAAATACTTAATTTATCTTTTTGGAGTTGGGGGTGGAAGGACTTGGACAGTAAGTTCGCATCTCATAATAAAAAGAATATTATTAATGCAGCCTTTTTAAATGCCTCTTAATAATATAGAAAATTGCAAACAAATTAAGCAATCCAATCTAATAAGAAAGAAGAGAAGGAAATTAAGGTACATGGACGAGAACACTATGTGGAGGCTTTCCAACTGGCCAAATAAAATTTTGACAATAAGTACATAAATATGATGGCCGCATTTTTAATGCAGATTTTATCATTGTCACTAACTAATTTCCTAGATTAGACAGTGAATCAATCACCGGGAGGTTTAATGAAATATTGAAAATTTAAAAAATTATTTGAAATATTGATAGATTACAAGGTGTTATTTGTAAAAACCCAAACATCAAATAAATAATATACTTAGCCTCCACTTTAGGAGTAGATTCGGACAAGTGGGATAGGACCGGAAAGATCATAATCTGTCTTTGGACACTGTGAATAATTTAAACCTACCTTATCCCGAATAAGTTTCTTAATTATATATCTGCCAAGAGACCATCTCCCTCCCCCATTCCCTTTTAACTTGGGTTGCTTAACCCTCTCTTATAAAAAAAATGAAAAAGTGAAAAAATAAAGTTAACTTAATTATCTAAGATATGAAATGATAAAAAAATGAGATAAGATATATAGGAGATATATATATATATAATAGATGATCTTGTTTATTTTTCTAATAATTAAAACATGTCTTATCACATTTTATAAAGCAATATTTACATGAAAGTACACTCATTATCTCATCCCCTATAACACATCTTACCAAATAACCATGACTCCAACGAGTGACGAATACAACTCCTCGTCAAGTAACATATGCCAACAAATGCCGGAAGATATTAAAAAGGGCACAAATAGGGTTTTAACCGGATTTGGACCGGAAAAATGAGCCCGTTAAAATTTTTTGACCCGGCCCGACTCAGCCCGGAAAAGAATAGGGCCGGATTTGGGCTTTGTGAGGCCCGGCTCGGTCGGCCCGCCGGCCCGAAAAAATATAATTTATATTAAATATAAAATTTATACGTAGAATGCAAATTATATGTATTTTTTCTATCATAAATCTACTCAAAATTATAATTTTTTATAAGTTAAATGTTAATATAGATATAAGTAAAATATATATTATTTTTTTATAGATATATTATAGTAGATATATTAAAACTATATATTATATAAATAAAAATAATATTTTTCTTAATTTTTTGAGCCGGGCCGGACTTAACCGGACTTTTCCTGGGCCGAGCCGGGCCACCCATACCGGATCTATCCCTGGGCCAGACCCAAACCGGTTTTTAAAAAACCGGGCTTGGGCCGGGCCTAACAAGACCCAGTCCAAGCCCGGCACATTGACATTCCTAGACACAAATAATGCAGCCTCTGAGCAAAGGCTGCAATCACTAAAGAAGAAAAGATTATATTCTTATCCTCCCTTTAAAGCTCCCTCACCATATCCAACTACAACCATCATCTTTTTAACAAGTACCATTTGCATGTCTCTAAGAAGAGTAATATTTATAAAGAGAAACACTTAATGCTCGGTCCAAGTGTTCGGCCGCCTATGTCCTCTAAGACAAGCGGGCCCACTTACTTGTGTTAGTGGATAGGGCAGCCAAACACGAAGCCCCAAGTTTGGGGGGGAGGGGTTGGGGTTTGATAACGTGATCTAGGGGGTTTATTCCTCTTTTATCACCGGTTTTAACTCTCCAAATATTTTGAGAATGTGTTTAGTTTAACTCTAGATGATAAAAATCATTTAAGATGAAAGAGTGATAAAGAGAGATAACTATCCCATCCATAGATTGGCGATAAAAATTATCGCCAGAAATAACTCATTATATATAATATTTCATTCTAGAAAATCATGTATCTCTCCTTATACATGGTTAAATGGTGTCAAATCAGATATAAATAAGTGATAATTATACACATTCTGTTATGTTATCACATCACATCATATTAAAAGTTATAATTTTCTTAATTATCACTCATTTAAATCATCTCAAACTAAAAAAACTCTTAAACATGAATAACTTATACATGATTTACTTATTTTCGATCCCCTTAATTATCTCGTTATCAAAGAGGTAAGTGTTTCTCCTATCTAAATCGTTAGATCCCTCGATAATTCACATGTATGTGAGCGAGTACACTCAATACATGGAGGAAGTATTTCTCTTTCAGTATTTGTTTCCTTTAGATGACATGAGACAAGATCCTTTTTATCCGGGGCATAATGCCCAAAGCAAAAGAGTATATCATAGGACTCCAGACAAATAAGGTGGGGGTGTTGATGCCTCGCCATATATATGCTAAACTTTGTGTACGTCCCAACTTACTTAGAAGGATGGGACTAGGGGTCCCTTTGTTTCAAAGTAAAATTTCACGTAAGAAAAATTTTTTGAAAATTTTTTATATAATAATTTATTTGGTACTACTTAAAAATTAATTTATAATTTTTTTTTATATAAAATCATAGATTTTGATATCTTTGATGAGACTCTGTAAATCATTTTCTTAGATTTCTCTTTTACGTAAGATTTTTATGAGTTTGACTACAATCTCTACTCTCATTTTTAGTGTTCGATATTTGAAACTTGACGGCTGACGTCCGGCATTGGTTGGCGACCAATGGTCGACGACCAACGGGCAGCGCCCGTTGGTTGGCATCCGACGGCCGGTGGCAGGCATTCGGAGATTGACGCCCAGCGCCTGGCATTCGGCGCCCACCGGTGGCTAGCATCTAGTGCTCGGCCTCTAGCGGCCGACCCCCAGCGCTCGACATTCGTCGCCCGCCATTGACTGGCATTTGACTCCCGACGTCCGGCGTTCGACGCCCACTGACGACTAGCATTTGGCGCCCGACGTTTGGCGTCCGACGGCCGGCAACCAGGCGCCAGTGTGTGGTGTTCAACAGCAGGCGTCCGATATTCGGCGGCCGACGCTCGGTCTCCGGGGTCGGGCGCCCTGGCGTCCGACAACCTGACGTCTAGTGCCCGGCGTCTAGCATACGAGGCTCGGAGGCCGGCAACCCAACACTCGACGACTGGTGTCCGACGCCCGACGTCCGACGTCTGGCACCCGACCTCCAGTGTCCGGCGCCTGATGGTCGACGTCAACGATTTGGTGGTCGACACACGAAACATATATATTTTTTTATTTTTTAGATATTTTTAAAATTATTTCTAATAAATATTTTTCTAAAAAAACAAACACCAACAAATCTTTTCAGGGAAAACATCTGCGTAGATGCCAAATAGATAATTATAGTTTTGATTTTCTTGTAAAAGTTATTCCTTGAAATTTTTCTCCAATAAATATATTTTACAAAAAAGCAAACGAACCCTATATCTATATGTAATAGAGACTTGGGTTTTTGCTAACTTGAGGATAGATTTTTGCATGATGAAATCTACATATGAAAGGGAGGTAACGTACTACCGAACGGTTCTATCCTGTTACCACATACCAACTCTGTCAGCAAAAGAGTTGAACATAAACCAAATGTTAGCTGATATTTTTCATTTTTCTTTACATGTTCGAGGTGTTTTCTTCTCATTAGATTGAGTTGTCTTTTTTAAGGGTCATTTGATATTGAGATAGATCGAGAAAAGAATGAAAATATTTTTAAATTCTATTTGATATATATTCTATTTCACACAAGATTAAGAGAAGTTAAGGAGAATGAGGAAAACCTTAAAAATAAAAAACCCAATAAAATTAACTTATTTCATAAAGACTTTGGAATAACTTATTTTATCCCATCTTAACATTGAGAGGTTCTAGGGCGATTACAAATTAGATGTGCAAAACAACGACTATATCAAACTTCAAGTTTTCTTTAAGAAATGTTCTCTTAATCATTCACATGTGCATGCTATGGCATCTATTTAGATGTGAAGAACAGTGAAGCACATCGTGCTCTTATATTTTTTTTGTCTTTATATTAATTAAAACTCAGAATAAAAATTTTCTAAGTTTCAAACAGTGTCAGCATTAAATCCCCCTTTCAAAAAAATTTATATTCTCATTTCTAACCAAAAATGGTATAAGACAGTATCAATCTTGAGATATGGAGGGTAAAATTGTCAAAAAAATGTTTTATTCTCATTGTTTTAGACATAGGGAATAAGGATATTTTAAATTGGAATGGGTTATGTCTATTTCCTTCCTTATCTATTCCGATACCAAACGACCTCTGCTCAAAATGATCAGTGTCACAGAAAGCAAATAAGCTAGTCAGAAGACATTTTTAAGTGAGAATATTTTATGATGATTTTCATATGAGTAATGTAAATATTACCTATCAGGATGTGCATAAGTACGTAGTTAACACGCACATTTTTTTATGATTAGATTATTTTGAGTAACATGAGTACTTGAAATACAACAGTCCTTTTAAGAATATAGTATTCATTTATTTTTTAGTATAGAGCTTCTTTACCCATAGTCTTATCATCTTTATGTGAATAGATCATATATATATATATATATATATATATATATATATATATATAGCGTGTATTACTCATAAATCCTTGATGCATATCTTAACGGAGAGAGCGTAAGGAGGCAATAACTAGGGGTGTAAACGAACCGAGTCGAGTCGAGTTATACTTTGTTCAGATTCGAACTCGTTTATATTTGCCAAGCTCGAACTCGGCTCGAAACTCGTCGAGCTTCTCTAATTGCTGTTCGAACTCGGCTCATTACAAAATTTTTAAACTCGAACTCGACTCGTTGAATAACTCGTTTATATAATCGAGCTTCATAATGAGTTCAAAATTTTAAAACTCGAACTCAACTCGTTTATATAATCGAGTTGAGTCCAAATAAGAACTCAGAATAGAACTTATAATTAAATATTTAAATACTTGTTAATTTTTCAAACAAACACTTTAAATGACCTCCTGATAGCCAAGAATACTTTTTTTATTAGAAAGCCAAAAGGCCCAAACGCAAGAAAGACTGGTGGTGAAGGGAGCACTTTATAGACGACCCAGTCCCGCCAAGACTTTGGCACATCCGATATGGGACTAAACATGAAACAAGTCACTGAAGCAGAGTCCAGCCTTGTGTGAGCGGGGTTTGCAGGGGGTGGGCAGCCGGACGTCGGAGAACGCCACAGCTAGCACCGCGGTGGCATCTGGCATCGCCAGGAAGCACCGGGGAGCCAGGGAAGCTCCAAGGCTACTGCTGTGGAGGGAAGCTCCAAGGCACAGTGTCCGCCGTCGGGGAGGTAAGCTCCTAGTCCACGGTGTCTTCCGTCGGGGAGGAAGCTCCAAGGCCACCATCGCCGCCACCGGAAGCTCCGTCCGGCATTGGCAGAGTGTCCGCAGTGGTCGCCGGCCACTCCGGTGAACGACGACCACGCCGCGCCGGCTCCCTGCACAGGCGCTCCGTCCGGCATTGGCGGACTGTCCGCGCCATCGCCGAGAGCTCCGTCCAGTACTGGCGGAGGGTCCGCCGTAATAGCCAAGGACTCTGGGGGGCCGACGGCTGAGCCGCTTGGTCGCGTAGCCCTGCCGAGTCCCACCTGCGTAGGGACGTCGGGAGGAAGAAGATGAAGACCGCGTTGCCTGTGAACCATCCTAAACACCATTTTGTACGTATGCCTTTTTTCTATTGATTTTATTAAAATCAGATTATCTATGTATACTTTATTTATATGATTTGTGTATGTAACCTCTAATATTTAGTCTTTTATATTTAAGTCCTCTTAAATATTACATAATTTAATAACAACTCTATAAAATAACAAGTTAACACTTATTTTAATAACAAATATTTAAATAAATAGTTAACAAGTATTTAAACAAATTTTTAACGAGTACTTAATCGAGCTCTTAATGAGTACTTAAACGAGTTGTTCGCGAGTCTAATCGAGCCGAGCTCACATGTGTTCAGACTCGGCTCATTTATGAACCGAGTTTTTTTTTTTGTTCAAGCTCGACTCGTTTATCTAATAAACGAGTTGAGTTGAATTTTTATTGAGTCGAGTGTCGAGTTACTCACCGAACGTATCGGTTCGTTTACACCCCTAGTAATAGCCGGTAATGTTTTGAAGGAATAGATGGTTTCAAATTTTACTAATCCATAAATGTGAATAATTATTTAATTCATCTCTTCTAGAAAAGTATTTTATTCTCGAGAAATATTAATCTCTACGGCTAAGAAAATTTATTGTCTGAGATGAGATTGATCTTTTTGAGTGGTACACAAACCCCATTATAAAATAACTTTGAATGTTTTTCATCTCCCCATAAAATAAATTTGTTCTACTTAACTACTATTTATTTCACTTACCATATTATTTATTTTAATTTGTTTTACTTAGTAAATTAAGTGAAACGAATAATTTACTAAGTGAACATATTCACTTTATGAGGGACAAAAAAATATTTAAATTTATTTTTATGGTGAGACCCATGCACCATCTAAAGTGATCAATTTCATTTTAAATATTAAACTTTCTTAGTTGTCCAAAACGCATGAGAGGTTAGTATTTCTCTTTATTCTTAGAGCTTAAGGACAATATATTTAGGTCAATATTAATGTTATGGCTAGAGACACAAACTAATTAGACACATACAACAAAAAAATAGGCGAGGGGGAATTTGTGGCTTAGTCCAAAACTTTTTATGACTAGATTATTATTCTGCACCGTTGTCATTTATATAGTTGTTTATAACTGAGAAAAAACATAAAAAATATGATGGGTCTTTTCGCAAAAAATAAAAAATAATAAAAAATATATCTATATATATATATGCGTTCATATTTACCTTTTAGAGATATTAAATAAATAAAAATGGAGGAAGATACTTATACTTTATGCGTAGTACATATATTAAAGAAGACACAAATGAACCTTAAGTGAGCTGCTGAATAAAGATGTTTTTTTATATATTTCAAGAAATATCATATTTTATAAAAATTCTTGACCTTCATCAATAGTCAAAAATATCCTAGATACATCTAAATGACTTTACTTATGCATTTCTGGAACTTATTCCCATTAATATGTCAAGAAAATATTTAAAAAAATCTAAAATATACATAAGATATGTGATCTCATCATATGCTCTTGTGAAGTCTAATTTGTGGGCGAGTTCGTTCTTTCATCATGACAGGGACATAACTATAGGTATTTGGATATATATCAGATACATATTTAAAAATCTATGGAAGTCAAGAGTACACGTACAAATATGATTGCGTATAAGGGTATATCTACAAACACATGAGATATATATCCGTTAGCAAAAATATGTGATGAGATCATGAGAAATTGTGGGAAAATTCAAACTTGAGTTTGCTAATTACACTTAAAAGTTTGCTGGAATTATTTACACAATTAATTGAGTTAAACTTGGTTTTATTCTTGTCTCCTATAAAAGATTTATTTATGAGTCCAAATTCATCTTCAGATTTCAAATCACCTTCAAATTTTTTTTACATATTTCAAATATTTCTTAAAATTATTACAAAATAAGGTGCAATAAATAATGAGGGTTTTACATATTTTAATTTTTTTTAAAATTTAAATAAATATGTAATAAATAATGAGGTGGCGAGTACATTTACATATGATTGATTCATTGAAAATAACTCAAAAAATCTAAGTGAAGATGGCAATATTAGAGACAAAATATGACGATGAAGTCCACATATTTTTTTTTTAATAAAAATACAACCTTCATATTAATCACATGCTCACATGTTCAACCAAGGTTACACCACCGGTATGCTTTGATCTGTCCGATACATTTAAAAATAATAATAAAAAAATAAAAAGAAAGGATCAGACTAGTCGTGCCAGAGACCTACCTTCTCCCTGACATGTTGGTGCGACACTACAAACCTTGTGTTCAATAAATATTGTCCTTAGGGTTTTTGACATATATAACTAGCCTTGTTTGCACTAAAAATCTTATAATAATATTTTGTATTATAAACTCTGTCTTCATAGAACTGTAGGATATACTTAGAATATTTTTTTATTGACTAATTATATCTTAGTTACCGTCCTTAGATACTATTTAGATACTTTTAACTTTGAAAAGTTAAATGGACTATTTTATTGTAATGGAGGGATATTATGATCTATTCTAATAAATAAAGTCACAATGTGCACTTTTATTGATGATTCGGTAGATGAATGTCTGGTGAAAAAAAAAATCATCTAAATGGGTTTTTGGTGTAAATATAAAAATAAGATGAATTATGCCACAATTACACTTTTAACAGGGGAATATATAAAAAAACTAAAAAACTAAGTTATCTACTGTGAAAATCTGCCAAAGCCTGGGTATTTGTGTCAGCAGTAAACAATAATGATGCATGGGGAGTAAGAAACCCAGACCCCTAACTCATTGAAAAGTTACATCATGGATATTTGTGTAAACAGTAATATTGTAATAATGATGCATGCATGGGTTCATAGGCATGGAGAGAGGGATATAAATGGTGGTAGGAGTTCTTGGGATTGGTGAACAAATCACAAAATGGATGACATGATGAACGAATCATTCATAAATAATTTTGTCCTAGGGAAGAAGACTAGAATTCACTTATCACCTTGTCCTTTTTTTTTTAACTAAAAGACGAAGAAGGTCGATTTTTTTATTAATAAAAGGAGATTGTAACAATCAGAGGCAAACTAAATACAGAACACCAACAAAATAAAAGTTATTTAAAACTCCATGGATAATTTATCCCATGAATGAGTTCGCCGAAGAATAGCTCGAGGGCGTAAGTCTGATCGTCGAGAACAACGTTCTATATATTCTTCATCCGATTCCATTTCAGATGTCTTTTGATCAAATCGAAAGTCAGACATGAAGATATTTTCCGCTTTAGCAAGATCAACGACAGACGAAGTCTCCATCCGCAAATCTAAAGTTGGAGGTTGAACTGACGAAACCTTGTCCTAGCATGTGAGCAATCATTCTAAGGTTATCAAGATCTCTCATGTGATGATGCCCCATGATCAACACCACCACCACCACCATTAATAAGACATGGATTATTGGATAGAAACCATATTGAATATATAAAAATAGTAAATATATCATCATTATTAAAATATTGTTAAATATGTCACTAGTCAATAAAAAATATTATACATATGGCATGGCCATTTTATGGTGTTACTCTCCATCTATATATTTAACTATGGTACTTAACATGAGTTAAAGTAATCATAAAAGAAAATGTCAACTTTGTCCTCCTTTTAAAGTTTTCAATATATATATATATATATTAAAAGAGGGTTTTTTTTGCATATACACTTCTGGTAAAAGCCAAATTGGGCAAAATCCATATTAAATTTCCATTCTCACTAGAAACAATATTATAGGCGAATATATTTACACCATAAATCTTGTCCTTACGTACTATTATGGACCTCTATAATGTACTTGGCATATTCCTTTGCAGTTTATTTAAATAATTGTTAAATTTTCTTTGGATGGTTTTACCCTTAAATAATTTTTTTTGATTTACCCCTATTAGTTTCTCTCTCTCACCCATGCTCTAGAGGCTCTTGCCCCCTGATAAGCTATCAAAATCGGAATTAAATGATGGTGGCAGTGTCACAGGGCTGCAAACAGAACTTGATATTTTGATATTCTAATAAAAATTATCAATTTCAGAATTGAAAAATGATATTGATAGCTTATCAGAATCGGTATTGGATATATATTCCGATAAGCTATCAAAATCGGAATTAAAAATAATCAGAATAAAAATCGGTGTCGGTTATTCTGATAAATTATCCATAAATTCAAAAGACAAAATTATGATAAGCACCTTAACTTATCGAAATTTCGGTTCCAATAATATTATCAAAATCGAAATAAAATTAGCATTAATCATTTTGATTTTATCAAAATTGAAATTATATTTCGATTATCAGGATCAAAATCAGAAGATGTGTTCCGGTTCCAAACCCAACTCGATTGCAGCCCTACAGTATCATCACCTCCTGAGGCAGAGAGAGTGAGAAAGAACTAGAGAGAGAGAGAGAGAGTGAATGAGAGAGAGAGAGAGACGTAGCCTAAGGATTCTATGGACATGAGTGTGGGATTATAGTGCAATAGGCACAGCCCGCGGGGATCCACAAAGGGAGAGAGTAGTTTAATCCTTTAAAAAAATAAAAAAATTACGGAATATTGTTTTTAACAGCTCTAAATGGATTGAAGCCCTCACGGAAGTTAACTACAATACCATATTTGTAACATTCCTCATTTATGTATGAGTGGCATAGTTAACAATATTTTAGGAAGTCTGGCACAGTTGCAATTTTTCATGTAAGAGTGACTTCTATGTAAAAAACCCATTAGATCTTCGGCCTTCTAGTGGTCCATAGGATTACTGCCAAAGATCATGCAAGAGATAGTTAATTAAGAGAGCATGCAAAAGTTAACATAAATTAAAAACTTTTAAAAAGTTTATTGCAAAAGATTAAATAGACTTAGCAGTCCTTTTATGGACGTAAACAGTGACTATTTTGACCATGCAACTTATGTGTGTGGATCAAGGTTCACCAAACCGTAAAAATCGGCCAAACCAATTTTTTTAAAACACTATAGTACCGTGCGTATCTTACCAATCTGATTTGGCTATTTTTTTTTTTAAATTTTAGTTATACAAACTAATAAAAAAGAGAAAGAAACAAGAGATCTTCCGCCCATACCTAAGAACCAGACTTTCTTTGGTACAGTATGGTATGGACATACCACACCGATATATTTTTATATAATTAATTTGTCCAACTATAATGTGGATGATGGTGGAAATCTTGAAGAGGGTAATACCTATTGTAAACTTAGGAATGTAGAAAACAATTAACACGACACTAGATATATTTTTATATAATTAGTTTGTATAAAAGTGACATGATATAAATATACGACTATATTAAATGGATATTTGAGATGAGAAATATTAGTTGACAGCGGGTTGAGAGTAATATTGAAAAAAATACTTAGAGTAGAGAAAAATGATGTGGATTATTTGACAAATAGTTCTATTAGTTGAAAAAAAGAGAAAGAAAAAAATCTTGTCAAATTTTCAACCAATAAAATTGCTTACTGTGGAGGCCATTTTTAGCCTCCTAGGCCTACGAGCCTGTCACGGCCCACTACGGCCCATCATGACCCATTAAGACGCCAAGACTTCGGTCATCAAGCCACGTGTCCTCGGGTTCAGCTAAAAACAACCGAACACGCTTGGCCATTTGGCGTCTAAGGGCCTCAAAGGCGGCCTCCAGACACCTCCCAGCTTGTTCGAACAAGGTACCACTTAATACAAGTGCCCCACACTGCGCTTTCGAGCACCGGAGACCGAGCAACCTGCCCAGTAACCGAGCAGGCCTCTACTCGATACCTTCCGACCAGAAGGTTAAGGGCAACTCTTCGCCTCCTAGAGCCAGTTATTGGGACGGCGCGACACACGCCCCCTGGCCAAGCGCATTGACTGAAGGATCCCAACATGCATCTCAACGGACAGCCCCTCATCTGGGAACCTGAACCGGCGCGCCCCTCCAGTCATCATTGGAGAAGAATAAGCGTCCGAACCTTTCATCTCCCTCACCTATAAAAGGTACAGGTAATCTCCATGCAAAAGGAGGCAACCTTCGACACACTCGCCCACGCGCGAAACACACACCAGCGAACCTTCCTTTCCTGCCTTCCTCTATAGTCTGATCTGACTTAGGCATCAGAGGGTTCCCCGTGGTTCTTCAACCAGGCCCCCTTGATCCACTATGTGTTTTGTAGGCCATCGTCCGCACCGGCGACCGTCTTCCCTCTCTCCTTAGTGGAGGCCCATTCGGCCCAGGCCCGAACAAAACACATCCACATTTTTGGCGCTGTCTGTGGGAACGACAGCAGCCATGGATCGCGGACGATCCTCTCACCAGAACTCCGGCAGCAGGGCGACGCGGTCTCGCCAGTCTCGCGCAGACTCGAGTGACCAAGCCCCTCCTACCGACGATAATGCTCCCCCCGCCGGAGCGCTTGACAACGGTCCTGTCGCTGGCGTCCCAGCGACAGCCCAGGAGGTAGCAGAACTCCGGGGCTAGTTGCAGTAGCTTGTGGGGGTCTGCCAGGGCCTCCAGGCCCAGTTAGCCAGGCAGTCGGCCGTGCCAGTCCCTCCACCGCCGGAGCAACAGGAAGAGTCGTCGCGACGGCGACCCCCTGCTCCGTTGGCCCGATAAGAGCAGTGTGAGGAATCCGCCCGGCGCTCGCGTAGAGCTCCTTCGGGCCGTCGAACCCCGGAACGGCAGGAGGACTCTCCTCGCGCGATCCGTAGTGGCACCACTTCCTCCCCGCTCCGTCGTCGCCGCCAACTCCCTTGGGTCTAGGCGTGAAGGCTCAGTACACTCCGACCCGGAGTTGGCCAGACGCCTCCGCCGCGTCATTGACCTCGAGCGCCGTATGGATGCGATGGTTCAAAGGGCAGAGGGCAGAACTCCGGGGGACGATGACCTAGACTTCCGCTCCCCGTTCACCGCGGAGATCCTGGAAGCCCGAGTCTCCCTGAAGCTACCTCTGCCTACCATTTCACCCTACGACGGCACCTCCGACCCGGCGGATCACGTCCACGGGTTTGAGTCGCACATGGTGTTCCACGGAGCATCGGATGTGGCCAAGTGCCGGGCCTTCCCGGCCATCCTGAAGGAGACTGCGCGGGCATGGTTTGAAACCCTCCCCGCAGGCTCCATCTCATCCTTCCATCAGTTGAAGAAATCCTTTCGGGACAACTTCCTAGGTGGAAAGTCGCAGCCGCGCACGGTGGCTTCGCTTCTATCCATCCGACAGAAGAAGGGGGAAGCGCTTTGGGACTACATCAAGCAGTTCCAGACTGAAGCGCTCCGCATCCCCCGCCTGGACGTCCCGTTAGTCACCAGTGCTCTCATCCAGGGCACTCGCGATGGCTTCCTCCAGAGGACGCTTGGGGTGCAGCAGCCCACCACTCTGGCCGACGTACTCTCCAATGCCCAGCGCCACACTGCGTGCGAGGAGAGCCTGGCCGCCGGCTGAACAGAGGAGGGCGATCAAGCAGATAGAAAGAGGCTTTTCGATAATGGTTCCAACCATAAACGGAAGAAGGGATGACGCAACCGGGACTCACCACGCCAACCACGCCCCTTCATCGAATACACCCCTCTCATGGTGGCCCCCGAGTAGATCCTGGTCGAAATCCGGGATGAGCAGTATGTTTGGTGGCCACCCAGGATGCGCTCTGATCCCCGCAGGTGCAATCAGGACAAATATTGTCGCTTTCACTTGTTGGGTTGAGTGTGGTTTTAATATCCCTCTCTCCCTAGTTTTGATGATGACACTTTGTGATTTTGTGCTTGTTGGGTTGAACATGGTACATGCCTCATTTATATAATAATAATGCCCAAACAACATATCTTGAACATTTCACATTTCATACCTTGATGATAATGCCTTGTGCTAATGGTTTATATGTTAAATTCTCAGGGCTATACAGTTTTTGTCATGATGGTGTCGACACATCCCTTGGTGGTGTCGACACTGGATCACTGTCCCAGAAGCTATCTTTGAAGACATGGTCAAGTTGTGTCGGCACACTCAATGGTGGTGTCGACACTAGTCCCGACTTCCAGGAGATCATTTTGGCTGCCTAGGACAGGGTGTCGACACACTCAGTGGTGGTGTCGACACACTCCGGCTGAAGTCTCAACATTTGTTTCCTCTGGACACGTGGCTACTTGGGGTTCAAGGGAAGTTGCCTAGGATCGTGTGCCCACGCACCCAAGGGTACAATTGGACTTATGGGGCTATATATACCCCCAATTATTGGCCCCCAAGAAATATGAGACCTCCAGAAGATTCCAGCAAAAAGCTTTTGGCGGCAAAAGGAGGAATCTCTCGCTCATGCTCTTTTCGTTGCTGTGGTGATCCATCTACTTCCTTGGAAAGCACGAGGGAGTGAAGGAGAGCTCTGTAGAAGAAGTTGAAGCACTTCTCAAGGGAGCAGATCCAGCAAAAGCAAGCAATTGAAGCGAATTTCATGGTGATTCAGAGGCAATTAAAGCAGAGCATCGCTAAGTGATTGGAAGCATCATCAGATCTCTTCAATTCAATCTTCTGCAAGGAATCTTCATCGAAGAACACAAATACTGTATCTATTTCTTACAATTCTAAAGTTGTTCTTCTGATTCATCCATGAGATTTGTGCATGAAGTGTTTCACAAGTTTCTGTGAATAAATTTGCCTTGGATCAGATCATTGCTACAGGATCTGATTTTTGTTGGTCTTGATATAGCTTGTGTTTTGTGAGCCATTGAGCTCGGTTTTGGTGAGTTGAATACTCAGTGTGTGTTTGAGCAAGTGTGCTCAGTTTCTGAAGCGGTTGTGCTCTGGAATTTGTGTGTGAGTTGTCTAACTCAAGTGTGTTGGAGTCGTCGTGCTCCAGTGTGAGTTGTACTTAAATTATGAGTAGAGTGTCCTCACTGTGTGAGGGGTGGACGTAGGGATCACATGTGTGATTTCCGAACCACCTAAAAAATCCTATGTGCAATGGTTTGAATTGTTGATCTGCGCTAGATGATTGCATAGGATTGCGGTTTTTCACTAATTGCCTAATTGTCTCACACCTCCTCTTACACACTCACACTTTAGATCTGAAAATTATTTTTGTGATTAGATCTCTAAGTCAAAGTAGTTTTAATTTTTCTTAAGCTTCCGCAAGAATTGGCACAGATCTATTCAACCCCCCCTTCTAGATCTATTTCACCTAATCACTCGATCCTACAATTGGTATCAAAGCGGGTTCACAATTGTTCTGATCTGATTTGAGTGTTTTTGTCTGATCTTTGTGTGACACTTGCTTGAATTGGTTGATTGTTTTGTTATTGCTTTGCTTCCTACTTAATGGATTCTCGAGGTTTTGTTGCTGAAGGTCATTCCATTAATAGGCCACCATTTTTCAATGGGTCTGATTACTGTTATTGGAAAAATTGCATGCAAGTTTTTCTTAGGGCTCAAAACTATGAAATCTGGAAGGTAGTTGAAGTGGGTCCTTATGAAAATCAAGGAGATGAAGAGAATTGGACTAGAGAACAGATTAGGAGGGCCACTCTTAACTATAGTGCCTTGAACATGCTTCAGTGTGTAATCCACCCTAAAGAATATTCAAGAATATCCATGTATAAATCTGCTAAAGAGATGTGGGATAAACTTGAATTAATGTATGAGGGAACATCTCAAGTTAGGTTTATGACAATCGTCAATGAACTGAAGGCACTAGATAAAGAGTACACTGATGCTGATTTGGTAAGAAAGATTTTGCGCTCTCTATCATCTATCTGGCATACTAAGGCCACTGTGATTAAAGATTCTAAGGATTTGTCCAAAATTTCTTTGGATGAACTCATAGGATCTTTAATGACATATGAAATAAATTTGAAAAGAAATGAAGAACATATGCTTAAAGCCAAACCAGTAGCACTTAAAGCCTCATCAAGTAACAAAGAGAAAAGTCAAGAGAAATCAAGTTCTGAAGAGTCTGAGTCCAATGAGGATAAACTTGCCCTCATGACTAGGCAATTGAGAAAATTTTTAAAATCAAGAAAAGGGAAATTTACTGGAAAGAAGAAATTCTCTTCTAGCAAAAGGAATATTTCTTCTGCTTCAAATGTCAATTCCAGTAGAAATAAAAAAATTGATGAAATTATTATTTGCTATAGGTGCAACAAGGCAGGACATATGAAATGGGAATGTCCTAAAAATAAAAAGGACAAGTACAAAAAGAACAACAAATTGAAGAAGCCTAAAGCTATGGTAGCAACTTGGTCAGATGATGACCAAAGTGAGGATGAAGAAGAAAAGTCCTCAAGTTCAGGGAATGATGAGCTATGTTTTATGGCCAACAACAGCGATGGAAAGGTAGGTACTTCCTTTGAACAATACACTATTGAAGATTGGCAAGATGCATATGCTGAGTTGGTTGAAAAGTTTTCTAAAATAAGAAAGGAAAACAAACATTTGAAAAAGAAATTTGAAAATGCCATGCATGATACTTCATTGAATAGAAGAATTTCTGAACTTGAAAATGAAGTATATGAACTCAATGAAGAAAAGGAAGAACTTTTGAACGAAATTGATGAACTGAAAATTGCATCTCAAAAGGCCAATAATGACTTTGAGAAACTTTCTGAAAAAATAAGAGTGCAACAAAGGGAAAAGCAACAAGATATTAATGAAATCCAGAAACTTAATAATTTGTTGGAAGAAAAGGAACAAGTAATTGAAACCTTCACAAAATGAAAAGAAAATCTTGATGCTCTGCTAGGATTAAAAATGAGATCTGAGAAACATGGACTAGAATTCACCACACAAAAATCTTTGAAGAGTAAATCTGGTGAAAAGAAAGAAAAATCTTCAAAAACTCCCTTGATAAAATTTGTTAAAAGTGCTAGTCCAGAAATTAATAATAAACAAGTGTCAAATAACACATTTGAAATGTCCAAGAATCATAATAAAAAGAATATTTCTAAACAAAAGAAACAAAACAGATCGACACACACCATTGATAAGTCGACACCAGTCCAACACAGGTCGACCTGTCCAACTATGAAAATCAACAATCAGTTAAACAAAAAATCAAACAAAAATTTGAAAGATAATCAAAACACAAAAGAAACTTTCATGATAATTCTTGGAGATTCAAGACAACATATCAATCTGATTGGATCAACTCTTGGAATCAATGGTATCATAATCCTTATGGTACCATTCACAATTCTTTTATCCAAACTTCCCAAGATACCAACAGAATCCTTGGTTGAAATTTCTATACATGAATAATCATACCAAATTGCATAATCTCCATGCTCATGAAAGAAAGAACACTGGTGTTTTCGTCCAAAAAGAAATGTTGCCTTGGCAAAAAGAGAAATCACTTCTGAAACAAAGAAAATGCCAAAAATAACTCAAATATGGATTAGAAAAGATCTATTGTCTCTGTTCAAGCAAACTGATGGACCCAACAATGTTTGGGTACCAAAATCTTTTCTTCTCTGATCTGATTTTTGCAGGAAGGTCGTGCACCCAAGTCTAATGTATGGTTTCTTGATAGTGGGTGTTCACGACACATGACAAGAGACAGAACAAAGTTCTCATTTCTGATTGAAAAAGAGGGAGGATCTGTCACATTTGGAGGTAAGAATAAAGGGAAAATCATTGGATCTGGAAAGGTTGGTAAATCCTCCTCAAACTCAATTGAAAATGTCTTGTTAGTTGATGGTTTGAACTATAATTTGTTGAACATTAGCCAACTTTGTGACAAAGGTCACAAGGTTGTGTTTGAATCAGACTTTTGTAGAATAATTGATTCTTCAAATGACAAAATAAAATTTTTTGGCAAAAGAGTGAACAATGTCTATATGATCAATCTTGATAAAATTTTTGCTGAAAAATATTTGTTTAGTTGCAAATAAAGATGAAATTGCATGGACATGACATAAAAGACTTGGTCATGTAAGTTTCAACACAATAAACAAACTTTTAAGGCTAAATTTGGTTAAAGGACTTCCTGAATCTTTTCCAAACATTGAAAATCAACTTTGTGGGATATGTGCTCAAGGAAAACAAACCAGAAAATCTTTTAAAACCTTCAATGATGTACTCACATCTAAGCCGCTAGAATTACTTCATATGGACCTTTTTGGGCCAACAAGGATTCTTAGTCTTAGTGGCAAAAGATATGGTTTTGTCATTATTGATGATTTTACTAGATATACATGGGTTATTTTCTTATCCCACAAGAGTGATGCTTGTCTAGAATTCAGGAACTTCTGCACCTCTGCCTTAATAGGTTTCTCACATAAAATCAAATCCATTTTAACTGATCATGGGGGTGAATTTGAGAACAAAACTTTTTCTCGTTTGTATGTTGAACTAAACATTTTTCACAAATTCTCTGCTACAAGAACTCCAGAATAGAATGGAGTTGTGGAAAGGAAGAATAGAACACTTGTGGAAATGGCTAAATCTATGCTCTTGGAAAGCAAACTGCCCAAATCCTTCTGGGCTGAAGCTGTAAACACAGCTAATCACATTCTAAATAGAGCATTGGTCAGACAAAAAATCAGCAAAACCTCCTTATGAACTGTTGAAAAACAAAAAACCAACTTTATCTTACTTTAAAGTTTTTGGTTGCAAATGCTTTGTACATAATAACAATAAGAAAAATCTTGATAAATTTGATGCCAAAAGTCATGAATCCATCTTCCTTGGTTATTCAGAAATCTCTAGAGCTTTTAGAGTGTACATTCTCAAAAATAAAACTGTGGAAGAATCTCCACATGTAGTCTTTGATGAAAACTCATTTTCAACTGATAATTCTACATCTTGCAGGGATCATCAAAATAAGGAAGAGGATGATTTCATTATTGAGTCTTCACCAACCATTGAGGAAAATAAAGACTCACTTGAAAGTCTGGACAACCATTCACCTACCATAAGTGGACCAGGTAATATTGTTCCAGACTTGAATGCATCTCAAGAGTAATTCCTGAAAATAGATTTTTGAGAGATCATCCAATTGAGAATGTAGTTGGCAATGTGTATGATAGAGTTAGAACTAGATCATCTTTTTTGAATGCAATAATGAAGACCCACTAGCACTAATTTCCCAAATTGAACCCAAGTCAATTGATGAAGCTCTAATGAGTGAAGATTGGATCAATGCAATGCATGATGAACTTCATCAATTTGACAGAAATCAAGTGTGGGAATTAGTACCTAGACCTAATGACCAATCTGTTATTGGCACTAGATGGGTATTTAGAAATAAATTGAATGAGAATGGTCAGGTTGTTAGGAATAAAGCTAGACTAGTTGCCAAGGGGTACAATCAAGAGTTTGTCATTGATTTTGAAGAGTCATATGCCCCTGTAGCTAGACTAGAAGCTGTGAGAATATTTCTTGCCTTTGCATCTTCATTGAAATTCAAAGTTTATCAAATGGATGTAAAGAGTGCATTTTTAAATGGTTACATCAAAAAAAATATTTTTGTAGAACAACCTCCAGGCT
Organism: Colocasia esculenta; assembly: GCA_014218235.1. Lineage (NCBI taxonomy): Eukaryota > Viridiplantae > Streptophyta > Magnoliopsida > Alismatales > Araceae > Colocasia > Colocasia esculenta. The sequence goes on along the minus strand of CM024766.1, from coordinate 1,533,724 downwards.
TTGAAAATAAAAAATTTCCTGATCATGTTTTCAAACTTCATTAGACTCTTTATGGTCTCAAGCAAGCTCCAAGAGCTTGGTATGACCGTTTGAGTTTATTTTTATTGGATAATGATACACTCGAGGTAATGTTGATCAAACCTTGTTTACAAAAATAGTAAGTAAACAAATAATTCTTGTCTAAATTTATGTTGATGACATAATTTTTAGATCCACAAATAAAGATTTGTGCACTGAATTTGAAATGAGCTTAATGGGTAATTTACAATTCTTTTTGGGATTGCAGGTTAACCAAACCAGTGAAGGGATCTTTATAAGTCAAACAAAGTATGTCAAAGAACTCCTGAAAAGGTTTGACTTTCAAAACCTCAAGCACTCAAGCACTCCAATTGCAGTAAATGTAAAACTAGAAGAAGACTCACTTGGTAAGTCAGTAGACCCAAAGATCTACAGAGGTATGATTGAATCTCTACTTTATCTCACTACTTCTAGACCTGATATTCAATTTAGTGTGTGTTTGTGTGCAAGGTTTCAAGCTAATCCTAAAGAAAGTCACATGTTAGCTGTCAAAAGAATTTTTAAATATCTTGTTGGAACATGTGAACTTGGCATTTGGTATCATGTTGGTTGTAAATTAGATTTGATTGCTTATTGTGATGCTGATTATGCGGGTTGTAAGCTTGATAGAAAAAGTAATAGTGGCTTGTGCTTATATCTAGGTGGATACTTGATTTCTTGGACTTCCAAAAAGCAACACTCAGTTGCTCTATCCACTGCAGAGGCTGAGTATGTTGCTGCTGGTTGTTGTGGCACACAAATTCTTTGGGTGAAACACCAGCTCCTAGACTACAATCATAAGTTAGGATGCATTCCCATTTTATGTGACAACACTAGTGCTATTAATTTGTCTAAAAACCCAATTCAGCATTCTCGCACAAAGCACATTGATATTAGGCATCATTTCTTGAGGGATGAGGTTGCTAAGAAATCTCTTGAACTTCATTTCATTGAAACTGAAAATCAAATTGCTGATATTTTCACTAAGCCTCTTCCAGAAAACAGATTCTCATCTCTAAGAAGAGAGCTTGGGTTATGCAAATGTCCACATTTTTCTTGACCTCTCTATCATTGGGTTGAGTGTTGTGTGTGTGTTTGTTCGGGCATATTCTTAGGGGGAGTGATTGCTTCATGATGTAAATATTCCTTTCACTCTACATTCTTCTATCTATTTTTCTTTGCAATAAAACACTTTCCATTTTTGCAAATCAGTTCCTCACTCTCACATTGCATCAGAATTCTTGGTATATTAAATGGTGATTTGAAGAAAGACAAGTTAGACTTGTTTGGACACTTTCACTATGCGTGAGTATATGTCTCCGCCAAGTATCAAGAGTCTTGTATGCAATTGTTGAGGGGGAGTCCTTGTTCTTCAATAAAAACATTCCTGTTTTTCATTCAAATCCTTTGATTCTCTTTATCTTAATGAAAGACTTCTAGAATCAACAACTCAGGGGGAGCTAAAGAATTCATAATTCTTTTCTTACATAAACTCACAATTACTTCATTGTGTTGACACAATTCCTATTCATGAGATGTTCATTAATCTTCTCAAAAGAAACCACATAATGACTCTTTGACTGATCTACTACATCTTTACAGTCAATCTTCAATTATATTCTGACTTCCTAAAGTAATTTAATTTCCTTCAAGACATGAAGATCACATGTGCATTGAATTTAGACATCTCTTTTACAACTGATGAGGGAAAAGGTTGTATTCAGTTTTATAATATTCTCCTTCAATTTTCTTTTAACAGAGCAATGACACTAATGTTGAGAAACTACAAACCTTCACAAAGAATGAAGTGCCATGTATGTCATGAGGTGTTCTTGCTATCTCTGTTCAAAGGGGTCAAACAGAAAAAAAAAAATCTCTAACAATATTGATGATAACTGAGTAACTGGAAATATTAGCGTCTTATAAACGTATATTTTCATGTCAAAAAGTTATCATTTGCCCCTTTGAAACTGGATAATGAGAAAATCTTCAGTAACCAGGGACTATGGTGTGTAAAAAACATTAGTTCTTGTGTGAACAAGATTTACTACATTTGATAGATTGATTAAAAAAAAAATGTGTCCAAGGAGATTCAATCAAAACAAACAACCTTGCCCCAAATCAGATTGCTTAAGACTGTTTAGTTTCATCACAATTGACTTCATTCTAAAAGAAATTTTCATTACCTTGGATTAGAAGAATATGAAAGATTGCCATTGACTGTATTGAATGTCCTATATCATTCAAACTGTCATTTCAGTGTTTCATTATAATCAATGAACATATCTTGTAAGGTGTTGTTTAACCCTTAAATTAATAATAGGTTTTTGTTAAGAAATGACAAATGAATTCTTTAACATATTAAAATCCTTGACAAGTTGATTCCATACTTCTTTCATCATCATAAAGACTCCATCTCAGTTTTTGTCCAAGTCAGGTCGACACAGTCCTTTTCATGTGTCGACACCATCACTGGTCAGGTCGACACAGTCCCTTCCTGTGTCGACACCACTGCTTCTCCAGGCGGATTTCTTCATCAGACACTGTTTAGGGTAAGGTGCACCGGCGGCTCATCTTACCCTTCATCTCTTGCGTGGAGCCTTTTTCTATGCCCTTCTTTGCAGGTTGACCCACCGCCTCTTTTAATCTCAAAGGAAACATGAGATTTCTCTCTTGTTCTCGCCATCTCCTCCTCTTCCCCATCATCTTCCTCTCTTCTCTGCTTGCTACGATGCCTCCCAAGCAGACACCAAGAAATGGCGCGAGGTCTAGGGCTACTGCTCGTGGGGTTGTGATTGAAGAGCCCCCAACTGAACGTAGGAGCAAGCGCCGCCATGATCCGACACAGCAACAGGATGTGTCTTCACCCTCTGCAACTCCCTCCAAGCGAGGTAGGTTGTCATCCTCTGGTCGTGGCAAATCCCCCAAAGTGCCTCGTCATCCCCGAAGGAAGCTTCTCTCCAGTTCTTCAGACACTTCAGACGAATCCTCCTCCACCTCATCTGGGTCTTCCAATCCTTCTGAGGCTACACCTTCCAAGATAGTCTCTGAAGGAAAACCCATTCTTAAGCCCCGGGCAGTTGATTTGCAAGATGAGGATTTTGCCAGTGCATTTCCTGATGTCATCAACTTTTTCAAGTTTCAAGGCTGGCTGCACATTTTCACCTGTCCTTCGGTTAATTCATCACATTCTCACCACAATTATCACACCTCAAGGTGGTGGAAGGGACATGCTCACAGATATTCAGAGGTTTGTCATGTATTGCATGAAGAAGGATATCAAAGTCAATCTGCATCCTATCATGACACAAATTTTGTCTGAAACAACCAGAAAGGACCTTCATAGGTCACTGCCATATGCTACTCATCTCACTGCTGTGTTCAAACATTGTGGTGTTTCTTTTGCAAATGAAAAAGTTCAATCCATTCCACAAAACAATATTTACTGTTTGAAGCATTTACAAAAAATTATGGGCTTTCGGATTGAGGGTGCTCAAGTTTGTCGAGGGCCAATTGTTGAGCAACCTGCTACACCTGAAGAAGAGGCACATCCTTCTGATGTTCAGTCACCACAGCTTGATCAAGATGTTCAGCCCCCATCTGGAGTTGAGGTGCAAGTTCCACAAGACACACACATTTCACCTACACCTCATGATTCTTCACCTTTACCTCATGATTTAGATCCTCTATCCTTCTTTCACCATTTCCCTGGTTTAGCATCCACTTCTACTGGTGGACCTTCTGTTCCTCCACAGTTGTATAATTTTCTTGAAGATAAATTTGCCACTCTCAATTCTTCTATACATCAACTGGCCGACAGATTTGAGCTTCGAATTCAAAGGTTGGAAAGTACAGTTAATGGTCAGTTCATTAGACAGAAAGAGCTGGCAGAACATGCTACTCATAGATTCAACAGACTTATTGGCACCTTGGGAGATGCTTGTGTCCAACTGAAAGAACTTCAAGACAAGCTTGAAGCAGTTCTCCAAGGAATTTTAGCTAACACTCAGCGAGATCTTTTCAACAGTCAAGAGACTGTCTCTCTTGTGTCTAAGACTCGTCTGTCGTTTGCTCACTTAGTTGATGATATGGATAGAATGAAGGCATTCTTAAATCACATTGATGAGGAGATGATAGACCTCAAGGGTGAGCTCCGGAATATCAAACCATCAAGCAATGTGCCAAGCTCATCTTCCACTTCATCTCAAGTTCCAGCTAATCTCAGTACACTTCAAGAGCACATTCATGATAACCATCAACGAATGGAAGAACTGTTGCATACTCATTTGTCCACCATGCAAACTCAGTTGAGGACAAACTTATCTGCTTTGGACGCCAGAATGCAGTCTATTGAGTCTATCTTACTCTCTCTCTCTCCTCCACCTCCATCCTCTTGATAGATTTTCTTATTTTGATGATGTCAAAGGGGGAGAAGGGTTGGTTCATGATGGGTTGATTCATGTTGTGAAAGGGATGTTTGTTAGCAAAACTTTTTGGATGTGATTGTCATATTTTGTATGGTTCATTTTGAAAAGGGATGCTTAATAGTAACATTTTGTTTTGGTTATGACAACTGTCATATTTTGTAGAAACTTTCTTAATTTCAATGACAACTGATGAAGTAAATGAAAATGTTGAATTTCATTGTCATACATTATGTGTGCTTGGGATTTTGTGAAAGAATGGCTCAAAATCACATTTGTAAGAAAATCAAATTTTCATGTTGATTCAATGTTGACATCATCAAAAAGGGGGAGAGTGTTGGGTTGAGTGTGGTTTTAATATCCCTCTCTCCCTAGTTTTGATGATGACACTTTGTGATTTTGTGCTTGTTGGGTTGAACATGGTACATGCCTCATTTATATAATAATAATGCCCAAACAACATATCTTGAACATTTCACATTTCATACCTTGATGATAATGCCTTGTGCTAATGGTTTATATGTTAAATTCTCAGGGCTATACAGTTTTTGTCATGATGGTGTCGACACATCCCTTGGTGGTGTCGACACTGGATCACTGTCCCAGAAACTATCTTTGAAGACATGGTCAAGTTGTGTCGACACACTCAATGGTGGTGTCGACACTAGTCTCGGCTTCCAGGAGATCATATTGGCTGCCTGGGACAGGGTGTTGACACACTCAGTGGTGGTGTCGACACACTCCGGCTGAAGTCTCAACATTTGTTTCCTCTGGACACGTGGCTACTTGGGGTTCAAGGGAAGTTGCTTTGGATCGTGTGCCCACGCACCCCAAGGGTACAATTGAACTTATGGGGATATATACCCCCAATTACTGGCCCCCAAGAAATAGGAGACCTCCAGAAGATTCCAGCAAAAAGCTTTTTGCGGCAAAAGGAGGAATCTCTCGCTCCTGCTCCTTTTCGTTGCTGTGGTGATCCATCTACTTCCTTGGAAAGCACAAGGGAGTGAAGGAGAGCTCTGTAGAAGAAGTTGAAGCACTTCTCAAGGGAGCAGATCCAGCAGAAGCAAGCAATTGAAGCGAATTTCATGGTGATTCAGAGGCAATTGAAGCAGAGCATCGCCAAGTGATTGGAAGCATCATCAGATCTCTTCAATTCAATCTTTTGCAAGGAATCTTCATCGAAGAACACAAATACTGTATCTATTTCTTACAATTCTGAAGTTGTTCTTCTGATTCATCCATGAGATTTGTGCATGAAGTGTTGCACAAGTTTCTGTGAATGAATTTGCCTTGGATCAGATCATTGCTAGAGGATCTCATTTATGTTGTTCTTGATCTAGCTTGTGTTTTGTGAGCCATTGAGCTCGGTTTTGGTGAGTTGAATACTCAGTGTGTGTTTGAGCAAGTGTGATCAGTTTCTGGAGCGGTTGTGCTATGGAATTTGTGTGTGAGTTGTCTAACTCAAGTGTGCTGGAGTAGTCGTGCTCCAGTGTGAGTTGTACTTAAAATTTTGAGTAGAGTGTCCTCACTGTGTGAGGGGTGGACGTAGGGATCACATGTGTGATTTCCGAACCACCTAAAAAATCCTATGTGCAATGGTTTGAATTGTTGATCTGCGCTAGATGATTGCATAGGATTGCGGTTTTTCACTAATTGCCTAATTGTCTCACACCTCCTCTTACACACTCACACTTCAGATCTGAAAATTGTTTTTGTGATTAGATCTCTAAGTCAAAGTAGTTTTAATTTTTCTTAAGCTTCTGCAAGAATTGGCACAGATCTATTCAACCCCCCCCTTCTAGATCTGTTTCACCTAATCACTCGATCCTACATTACTGCGACCACGACCACGACACCTTTGAGTGCCGCCAACTCAAAGACGAGATCGAGTCCTTGATCAAGCGCGGCTACTTAGGGCGCTATGTGCGCCGGAATGATGACCGCCCAAGACGCCGAGAACGCACCCCCGTACAACCCATCAACAATGAGCCAAATGGGCAGGAGATCAACGTGATCGCGGGAGGATTCAGCGCGGGCAGAGAAAGCAGCCAAAGCCGACGTGACTATGCTCATCTAGTGCATCAGGTCGAACGGCCCCCAGTGCCACGACCAACCCCTTATCCCAGTCCGGCACACGCACGTTCCGAGGAGGCCATCACTTTCTCGGATAGTGATCTTGTAGAAGTTACGACTCCCCACATTGATGCGTTGGTCGTCACGGCCACCATTAATCATTGTACTATGCGACACATACTGGTTAATAATGGGAGTGCTCCAGACGTTTTGGTTTACGACTGTTTCCTTGCAATGGGCCTGAAGGCCGATCAACTCACCCCTGTGGAGTCACCTCTTTTCGGCTTCTCTGGGGTCTCGGTGCATCCCATGGGACAGATCTATCTCCCAATCTCCCTAGGGACAACGCCAAAGAATGTAACCAAGATGGTGGATTTTCTAGTAATCAGAAGCATTCCAGGGTACAACGCCATCCTTGGCAGGGGCCTGATTGGCCGCATAAAAGCAGTACCCTCATCTCTCCACCATAAGATGAAGTTCCCCACCTCATGTGGTATCGACGAGGTGCTCGGCAGCCAGCGAGAGTCCCGACGGTGCTACGTCCTCTCTCTGAGGGACAAGCGACCCGCCACAGACCCAGAGGTCCCACCAGCACCCACCGACCAACCTTCCACCAGCCGAGGAACCCCCGCCGAAGATCTGCTACATGTTAGGGTGGACGACGACCCCGAGCACGTCCTCTACATTGGCGCACTGCTCCCAGAAGCCGAGCAACGCTACAAGGCTTTCTTGCTAGCCAACTTGGACGTGTTTGCATGGTCGGATGACGAGCTGCCCGACATCCCTCTGGAGGTAATGACGCATCACCTCCACCTAGATCCAAGGGTGCCATCGGTCCAGCAGAGACGACGACCCGTCAACCGCAAACGACCTCTACTGTTTCACCAGAATGCCGTTTGGTCTGAAGAACGCAGGAGCGACCTACCAACGGCTGGTCAACAAGATGTTCGAGCAGCAGATCGGGCACAACATGGAGGTCTACGTCGATGACATGTTGGTCAAAACGCTCCCGAGCGCCGATCACATCACCGACCTCGAAGAAACCTTCGCAACCCTATGAAGGCATAACATGAAGCTCAATCCCGCAAAGTGTGCGTTCGGAGTACGCTCAGGGAAGTTCCTCGGCTTCCTTGTCTCTAACCGAGGAATAGAGGCCAACCCTGAGAAAATCCGGGCCATACTAGAGATGAGCAGTCCCAAAACCGTACGCAACATCCAGCAGCTTACTGGACGCCTTGCAGAGCTCAACCGCTTCATGTCCCGAGTAGCAAAAAGGAGTTTTAACTTCTTCAAATTACTGCGAGTCCCCAAAGGCGCCTCACCGCAAGGGGGGCAAGTATGGTGGACCGGGGACTGCGAATCAGCCTTCACCGAGTTGAAGGCGTATCTAGCTACCCCACCTGTTCTCTCAAAACCTGTGCTTGGAGAACCCTTGTTCGTATACCTTTCGGTCACCAAACATTCCATCAGTACGGTGCTAATCAGAGAAGAGGCAACGATGCAACATCCTGTTTATTATATAAGCAGGGTGCTCCAAGAAGCTGAAAGAAGATATCCTCGAGCAGAAATGCTTGCTCTGGCTCTCGTAACACCTGCTTGGAAGCTCAGGCCTTACTTCCAGGCCCATCCGATCATGGTGTTAACTGACCAGCCATTGAAGCTTATCCTTCAACGACCAGAGGCTTCTGGGAGGCTCATCAAGTGGGCCATTGAGCTCGGGGAATTTGACATCAGCTACCGTCCGAGGACGGCTATCAAAGCACAAGCGCTAGCGGACTTCGTGGCAGAATGCACCCTTCCGACCGAGAAGGATCCTCCATTGGCGGGCGAGCCCCCATGGGAGCTCTACGTCGATGGGTCCTCTTGTGTCACAGGAAGCGGGGCAGGCTTAGTTCTTACCTCCCCGGAGGGTCTAGAATTTCAGTACGCCCTTAGGTTCCGCTTCGCCACCTCCAACAATGTAGCTGAATACGAAGCGCTCCTGTCCGGAATCTGCATGGCCAGGCACCTAGAAGCGCTCCGGCTACGAGCCTTCAGTGATTCCCAACTAGTTGCCAGCCACGTGAACGGATAGTTCGAAGCTAGAGAGCCCCGTATGGCACAATACCTCCAACTAGGGGTGTTCACTATTCGGTTCAAACCGAAAAACCAAACCGAACCGAACGATTCGGTTTGGTTTGGTTCGGTTTGAACATGAAAAAAATTTGGTTTGGTTCCAAACCAAACCGAATAAGGAAATTCGGTTTGGTTTAGTTTCTAAGCTCTAGAAACCAAACCAAACCGATTAAACCAAATTACAATAACAAGTTTTAATTTGTATATATCTATCAAGTTTTTTCAATATATTTACGTAAAAATATATATTATGGAGGTTAATATGGTCATCAACGTTTAATACTTCATTTCAAATATTATTTGATAGTGATTTATTAGAGAAATAAATGATTAAAATCTTATTTGAGACTAAGAGAATCTAAAGGCCCATTTATTTTCAAGTTAAACCGAACCAAACCGAATTTAATTTGGTTTGGTTTGGTTTGGTTTCAAGGGACTTCGGTTTGATTTGGTTCGGGTTGGGTCTGAATTTGGTTTGGTTTGGTTTCTTAAAAATCTCCTATAAATCAAACCAAACCAAACCATGAACACCCCTACCTCCAACAGGTCAAACGCCAAACAGAGGGCCTCCTCTACTTCGAAATCATACACGTCCCACGAGAGCAGAATGCGCGGGCCGACACACTCGCCAAACTAGCTTCTTCAGGCGACATCGCCCCTTCTCGCTCCGTGTTTATAGAAGATCTCGCTGCATCGAGCACCGAAGTGGATGTAGCGGCCATTGAGACCGAACCACCAGCAACGAGTTGGATGGACCCTCTAATGGCCTATCTGCTTCGTGGAGAGCTTCTTCCCGACCAAAGCGAAGCTCGTAAAATCAAGTTGCACTGCCAGAAGTTCACTGTCATTGAAGGCCAATTGTACCGACGTTCTCTCTCAAGACCTCTTCTACGGTGACTCAGTCCTGCTGAGGTGACACCGGCCATTGAGGAGGTCCACGAGGGTCTGTGTGGGAGCCATCTGGGGGGCAAAACATTGGCGCGCAACATCCTCCAAATAGGGTTCTGGTGGCCTTCCCTGCAAAAGGACTGTATGTCCTATGCAAAGAAGTGCCCGGAGTGCCAGAAGTTTGGGCAGCTTATTCGACAGCCTGCCGAATAGCTTCACACTCTGTTCGAACCACGACCCTTCGCTCGCTGGGGAATTGACATCATGGGACCTTTTCCCAAAGCTCAAGGCCGGAAGAAATTTCTGTTCGTCGCCATCGACTACTTCACCAAGTGGATCGAGGCAGACCCTGTGGCCACAATCACTGATCAGGCCGCATGGAAGTTTGTATGGAAGAACGTCCTTTGCCAGTTTGGCATTCTGAAGGTGATTATCTCTGACAACGGGAAGCAGTTCGACAACACGTTCTTCAAACAGAAATGTTCGGAACTCGGCATCTACAACCACTTCACCTCAGTTGCACATCCCCAAGCAAACGGTTTGGTTGAGAACGCCAACCGAACACTGCTCCATGGGATATGCACGAGGGTGGAGGCTGCTGGAGGTTTGTGGATCGAAGACCTCCCTAACATGCTATGGTGCCACCGAACAACTGCTCGAGTGGCCACCGGAGATACTCCATTCCACTTGGCTTACGACACAGAAGTTGTTGTGCCTCTGGAAGTTGCTCTCCCCACAATCAGAACAACTCACTTCGATGAAGCAGCCAACAATCGCGTGCTAAGGGAGAACCTAGACATGCTCGGCGAACGTCAAAGTGACGCCAGCATAAGACTGGTCTCCTACCAACAACGCCTTGTGCAGTACTACAACTCCTGGGTACGGGAACGATGCTTCTTCGAAGGAGACCTTGTTCTGCGCCGCTGCTCGGCATCATATCCTCGAAGAGCGATCGGCAAACTCGCCCCTAAATGGGAAGGACCTTATCAGGTCACACAGGTTCTTGGGAAAGGCTCATATAAGCTGACTACCCCTAGCGGCGAAGTCATACCCAAAACCTGGCATGTCTCTAACTTGAAGGCTTATTATCTATAAAAGCCTCATGTTCGGCGTTCTACTTCTCTTCCCCCTGTTCTTTCAGTCAGATAAAAAGGATGTAGGGCCACCCCCTGGTCGGACTCCGATCCAAAAGACCAGCTTAATGCCTAAATCCGAACACAGAGGTGCTTGGTATAAACTGTGGTCGGAACTTTCGCAGATCCAAAGACCTGCGCGGTACCCATAAAACCTCTTAAACGATCGACGAATTCCGATTCGAACAGAACGTAGAAAGGGGAGAAGATAGAAAAAGAACCAATTACACGAAAAGGATCCTTTCATTTCATTGGCAAAAACTTATACAAAAAGCCCACTGGGGGGCAAAGAAAGGAAGATACAGTTCAGGGAGCCTACTCGGAGGGTCCGGCCCCGTCATTCCCAGGAGCCATCCGCCCAGCTTTGAAATTTGCAAAGCAAACTCCATCTAGGCGAGGGTCCTCGGTGCGGCGTCGACATTCCTGGAGAGCAGCCTCAAATGCTTCTCGGGCGTACTCATCCGTAGCCAACCACCGACCTCGGTACTCGCCGACCTAGAGGCCCACCTTATAGCAAGATGCGCCATATTGTTCCAAGTTCTCTTGGAACTCTGGCCCCACCTTGTACTTTGCTACCGCACGAGCCTCGACCTCGGATAAAACCTTTGCTAGTGCATCCTTCTCCTCCTGGACAACGGCGAGATCCAATTCGGAAGCTCGGAGCACAATTTGAAGGTTCTTCACCTCCTTTTGCAGCTCGACTTCCTAAGCTCGGAGCACAATTTGAAGCTCCTTGCAGAACCGAATTCAACGTCCCACATCTACTGGTGATGCTGGGACCGTGATGCTAGCCACTTTAGCATCTCCAGTGACTGCGTGACACCAGCTACCAGTGCCTCAACGTTGACCTCCGTGTCTTCGTTCGAGCGGCGCTCTTCCTGGTGGACCTCCGAAGACCGGTCGGGGGTCGCCTCCGAGCCTAACCCTTGGCACCGTGCCAACACTTCGAGATGAGAAGCGCTGGGGCAGGGGGGCAGGCCCCTGGACGGACCCCCTTGGAGACGCTCCAAGGCCGCTTCCAGAGCTGTCTCCGAAGGCTGCACCGGAGACCTCGCCCTCAACACTTGCGATAAGGGCGCCCTCTCCTCCTCGGACCCGACCTGGTCTTCGGGGGAAACGATGGTCTTCTCAGCGAGAGGGACCACCGCACCGGTCATGCGGCCGACCACGTCTGCCGCCACCTCCCGATCTTCATCGCCAGTAGGTACCCTCTGTAAGGGACCCGCCTCCTCGACTCGGGTCGGCAGCTCGGCTAGGGGCATGGCCGAGGCCGCCAACTGTGATGGATCTACCGCAGCCACCGATGGTGGAGTGGGGTCCATCGCCATCGCCAACACTCCCCTGGCAGTCGTCCCCGTCACTACAAGAAAAAGCAGTTTTACCGACGGATATTTCCGACAGATTAGTTCCGTCGGAACTACTGACGGATATTCCGACGGATGTATTTTCGTCGGTAATACCGACGGATGAATATCCGTCGGAATATTCCGTCGGTACTACGCAGTTACCGATGGATATTCCGACGGAAATATATCCGTCGAAATATCCGTCGAAAATCTGGCAATTTCCCTCCCCCCCATCCCCGCGAACTCACTCTCTCTCCCGCTCCCTCCCTCCTCTCTCTCTCCTCTCTCTCTCCTCCTCTCTCTCTCTCTCTCTCCTCTCTCTCCGCTCTCTCTCTCTCTCTCTCTCTCTCTCTCTCTCCTCTCTCTCTCTCTCGTCACCTGTAGTGCCACCGGCCGTCGCGACCCCGGCCCGCCGCTGCCCCAGCTTCCCGCCGCCGCTACCCCTCGTGCCGCCGGCCGTCGTCGCAACCCCGGCCCGCCGTCGCAACCCTGGCCCGCCGTCGCCCCAGCTTCTCGCCGCCGCTACCCCGCGCCGCCGGCCGTCGTCGCAACCCCGCCCGCCGTCGCCCCAGCTTCTCGCCGCCGCTACCCCCCGCCCGCCGGCCTCCGCCTCCGCCCATCCAGGTGACTCCTCTCCCCCTCCCTGTCCTGGCGAACCCCACCCCATCTCCCACTCCCACCAGCCTCCTCCCCCTCCCCATCCCCCTCCCCCTGACGCCCACCCCCTCCCTCTCCCACCCCCACTACTCCCCCTACCGGGTCCCCATGCCCCTGCCACTGCCAGCCCCCCTCCCATGATCCCTCTCCCGAAACCCCCTCCCCCTCCACGACCCCCCTATTGGCCCCTGCAACTGCCAGCCCACCTCCCATGATCCCTCTCCCGAAGCCCCCTCCTCCTCCACGACCCCCCTATTGGCCCCCGCCCCCACCCCCACTGCTCCCCCTACTGGGTCCCCACCCCCCTGCCGGCGACACCCACCCCTGCCAGCCCCCCTCCCACTTCTGGCCACCTCCCCCTCCACTACACCCCACCCTTTGCCACGACCCCCCTCCCATTGCCAACCCCCCTCCCACTCTCCCGAAGCCCCCTCCCCCTAATAGTATTGTTGATAACAAAGACAGAGAGAGAGAGGTATTGTTGATAACAAAGAAAGGACAGGTCAGGCCACTGCTCTGAAGCTCCCCTCCTGATCTCTGGATCCTTGATTCAGAGACATGCATGCAATGCGCCCCCCACCCCCATCCAAGAAGAAACCCCCAGGGCAATAAACTCCCATTTCCAACCCACATTAACAAGACTATGAATGAACAAAAATTCAATGTAAAAAGAAAATAGACTGAACAAAAAACTTGAATTGAAGGGGCAGTAATGGCCCACTGTAATCACTGGGAAAAGGAGGGCAATATAATGTAAACTTTTCTATCCATTAGTTGTAAAAATCAGAGAGTTACATCATGATTTCTCTATCTTTACCAAACTATTAGAGACCCATAACACATTTCATACACTTCCAAGTACTTTGAAATAAGAAAGATAAAGAGAGATGGGAACAAGAAGATGAGGATCCTAAGAACCCACATCGCCTTGGACTTCCAATGCTCGACAAAATCTGCTCCTCAAGAACGCCATCAGCATAGGCACCATCATTGTTTACGGAGCATTGGGTTTTTAACAAGGATGGATGCACCAATAAAAAAAAACTACATCACAACCCTCCATATTACCACTTCCTTCCTACCTTTCTACAGGGGACTGATATATAAGAGCTAAGGAAAGAAAAACTACATCACAACCCTCCTGAAGCTGGCACTGTTTTGTGAACCATTTTTTCTCCATAATGAATTCTGTAATACAATCCTGATTAAGAAGGAAAACACAAGTTGAAAGCCATAGGAATCCCTGATCTTGTTCTTTCTGACTTGTGGCCCTCATTAGGAATCCCTGATCTTGTTCTTTCTGACTTTCAAAGATCAATCTTTTATTTTTGTAACTGACTCCCTAGCTAGATGAAAAATAGAAAAATTAAATGGTTGATTCAAGTATTAGATCCATACTTAGATGCAATTAATGTAGAGAGAGAGAGAAGATTCATTTCAATGGATGGTACTAAAAATGTATTAGCATCTACTAAAAAATTATTTGATTCACTAAAAGATTCCCTATATAGATAGAAAAGTAGAAAAAACATAATCTATCACACAAGAGGCCACCTGAGACATAATAGATACAAAATCTTTACAAATAGAGGATGCATTTCAAGACCAAGATATAAGATCCAACAATTTTGAGCAAAATCCTATTAATAATATCAAATAGACATCGAGATGCGAGTTGTGATTAGAGGAGATGAGCTATATTATCTTTGAGTAGCAATTAAATTCACATAGTTTATGACATTAACATGGTATTGATAAAGCATCGACGGATGTGTAAAAACGAGTACAAAATGAGGTTACATCTCAATTCAAACTCTAATGAGGTTACATCTCAATTTATAGCATTTAAAAAAATGAGTACAAAATCTTTTTTGTGGCTATTAGATCCTTAATTCAAACTTATTTCAATATGACACTATTATATGGATTGTTTTAATTGCTTACTTTCAGTTTAGTGATTAGTATTGTATTTCTTACTTTAATGCAATTCATGTACATGTATGTATGAATTTGGTTTATCATTGCACTTGTTCACATGTATGATTTTGTTTTCATATTCCTTTCATATTTATTTGGGTTTTAAATTTGATCTATGCATGTATAGCATTTTTTCACTGCACACACCTCACGAGAGCGTGTTAAGCCCGTGTCAATGAACCTTCCCGTTCAAGACTTTGAGATTGATGTGCACGAGTCTTATTTTCATGATGAGAACGTGTATATCTAACTCAAAGTCTTGAATTGTCCCGTTTTGGACAGTCTGTGAATGTTTGATCGCAGTTAGGTGGTCATTTATTATGTGTTTGTATTATTTGTTGAAAATTTCGGATGCGTCTACTCACTCCTCTCTGATATACCTTTATTGATTTAGAATATTTTCTTAACCACTTATTAGTAAGTGTTTAAGAAAATATCTTAATCAATAAATATTTTTGGTATATCAGAGAGGTGTGGGGAGATGCTGCCGAAATTTTCAGCAAATAATACAAACATATAGTAAATGGTCATCTGAGTGCGATCAAATATTCACAGATGGGTAAAAAGTGATAATCTTAATAATATATCCTACCTATTCATTTTGACTTACTCGAACGATGTGAGGGTGTGTTGGATTTTAACTCGGGACATAACATTTAATCTGTGTAGGAAAAATGTCTTATGAGAATCGGTCATGGATGTACCGTGGAATAGTGAATGGAGTTGTGACCGAGGAGTTTAAAGACGGAGTTGACAGTTTTATTGAGTTTGCATTGAGTAATTCATCAGTAGCAGTTGATCCGATGGGTAACATCCGATGTCCGTGTTCGGCTTGTAAGAACAGAAAGTGGATATCGACATGGGATGTGCAGCATCATCTGTATACGAGAGGATTTGTTGGCCATTATGAGTTATGGTCGTGTCATGGTGAGTTGAATATTCAGTCGTCTGCACCAGCTAATTACTTTGCCTCCACAAGTACGTACGTAGACATGGTTGTCGATGCTGCTGGTCCGGAGTTCAATATTCATGAAGATCAAATAAATGAAGAAGTGCCGAATGATACAACTCAGAGATTTTATCAGTTACTTCGAGATGCTGATGAGCCATTATGGGATGGTTGTGAGAAGCATACACGGTTGTCTGCAGTGTCGCAGCTATTGAATTTGAAATCTGAATTTCATATGAGCGAGAGTTGTTTTGACCGGCTTCTCTTACTGGTCAAGAGCATGCTTCCTCAATCAGAGAGGTTACCTACTGACTTTTACCGTGCGAAGAAGATGGTGAAAGATTTGGGGCTTGGTTTTATGAAAATTGATGCATGTCCGAATCACTGTATGTTGTACTACAAAGAGGATGCAGATAAGACATCATGCTGTATTTGTAAGCATGATAGGTTCAAGCCCAAGAGAGGGGACAAGTCAAAGCAGAAGGATGTTCCGTATAAGTCATTGCGGTACTTTCCTATCACACCCAGATTGCAGCGATTGTTCATGTCCTCGAGGACAGCTGGACATATGACTTGGCATGCGGAAAGAGTCCGTCGCGACGAAGGTGAAATGAGTCATCCTGCCGATGGTGAAGCTTGGGCTCATTTTAGCCGTACTCATCCTTACTTCTCAAGGGATCCACGCAACGTACGGCTTGGTTTATGCACAGATGGTTTCAATCCTTTCGGAGGCTCGGTGGCATCTTACTCATGTTGGCCAGTATTCCTAACACCGTATAACCTTCCGCCAGGCATGTGCATGAAGCGTGAGAATATGTTCCTTTCATTGCTGATTCCGGGTCCAAAAAGTCCAGGAAAGAATATAGATATATATCTCAGACCGTTGATTGATGAGATGAAATTGTTATGGTCAGATGGTGTGCAGTCTTATGATGCATCCAGAAAACAGAATTTCAATCTGAAGGCTGCATTAATGTGGACAATAAGTGACTTTCCAGCCTACGACATGTTATCTGGCTGGAGCACACATGGGAGGTTGGCATGTCCTTATTGTATGGAGGATTCTAAATCATTTGTGTTGAAATCTGGGGGAAAATCTTGTTGGTTCGATTGTCATCGGCGGTTTCTACCCAGTGGCCATCCTTTCCGAAAGCAAAAGGATTCTTTTATGAAAAATACAACTGTGATGTAGGAGGTAGATATGGAACGGGTGTCTGGTGGAAACATGGCGAGGCGGGTCCAGAACTTACCGACTGTAACACAACTGGCTGGTAGTACCCGACAAATCCCTGGCTTTGGGAAGGATCACAATTGGGTGAAGCAAAGCATTTTTTGGGAATTGCCTTATTGGTCAACACTTTTGATACGTCATAACCTAGACGTCATGCATATAGAGAAGAATATTTTTAATAATGTGTTCAACACAGTTATGGACGTCAAAGGCAAAACGAAGGATAACGTCAAGGCACGTTTCGATTTGAAAGTACTTTGCAAACATCCAGAACTAGAGCTACATCATGTTCAAGGAAAAGTGGTGCAACCTAAAGCTGCATATGTGCTTGGGGCCAGACAGATTAAGGAAGTGTTGCAATGGTTAAAGCAATTGAGATTTCCGGATGGATATGTCTCGAATATTGCGCGTTGTGTAAATGTCAACGAGGGAAAAATATACGGAATGAAGAGTCATGACTGCCATGTTTTCATGCAAAGACTGATGCCTCTTGCTTTTCGTGAGTTGTTGCCGAAACAAATATGGGGAGCAATGACTGAGCTGAGTCAATTCTTCAGGATTTTATCTGCATCAGAACTCAAAATTCATGACTTGCAAATATGGAGCAAAATATAATTCAGACAGTCTGCAAATTAGAGAAGATATTTCCTCCAGCATTCTTTGATTCAATGGAGCACCTGATCATCCATTTACCATATGAGGCAAGGGTCGGAGGACCAGTACAATTTCGATGGATGTATCCGTTTGAGAGGTATATTTCTACATCTCAATTTATTGCCATTACGACGATCTTTTATATTACTTATGTATGCATTTGAATTATTGTCGTAGGTGCATGCACGATCTTAAGATGAAAGTCCGCAACAAAGCACAAGTTGAGGGCTCCATTACTCAAGCGTACCTCATTGAGGAGATATCGAACTTCTGTTCGATGTACTTTGACACAGAAATACGAACCCGACGCACTCAACCTCCACGTAATGATGATGGTGGAGATTCCGAGGTGTCAGACCGACTCTCTGTATTCAAGTGTCCCGGACGGGCGTTCGGATCTTCTTCTACTCGCGCACTCCAAGACAGAGAGTTGGTAGCTGCGGAGATCTACGTGTTCATGAATTGCGAAGAACTAGACCCTTACATTCAGTAAGCTCTCCACGCTTATTCGTGATCATTTGCGTGCATTGCTGCAGAACCTAACGGTTGTGTGACATTTACATTGCAGAGAGTTTGACTAGGTCATATTGCGACGGAATCCACGTCTAACTGACGTGCAGGTTGAAAAGGAATGGGAGAAGTCTTTTCCTACTTGGTTAAGATCTCGAGTATGTGTCTAATTATTTTGAAACATTAGTGTTATGTTTTTATGCAGACTGAGTTGAAGTCATTTATTCAATGTTTGTCTATTTATCTCATAATAGGTTGAACAAGGTTTCATTCCCGATTCAAGAGTACAACAGATCAGTTTTGGCCCCTCGAAGATTGTACGTGTCTATCCAGGCTACATTGTGAATGGATACAGATTTCACACGAGAGATTATGGACGGAATAAGTCTACGATGAACAACGGCGTATGTGTGAAGGGAAGTGCCTACAATGAAAATGAAATTGACTATTATGGCATTCTCGAAGAAGTCATTGAACTGTAATTTTTGGGACAAGACAGCAATGTATTTCTGTTCAAGTGTCATTGGTTTGATCCGACATCTATTCGTCATGACACAACATATGGATTAATCGATGTGAAGCATAAGTCCAAATTGAGTACATATGAGCCATTCATCCTGGCGGCACAAGCCCAACAAGTTTATTATTCAAATTATACATCCCTCAAATTAAGAGATTGGTGGGCTACATGTAGAGTGAAATCAAGACTATTCCCTGAGTATGAGCTTCTCCCGACTGATGATGAGCTCGAAGGTGTTAATGACAACTTTTTCCAATCAGATCGGAGTGACGCACGAGAGTTGGCAGCTTCTACGCAGTACAATGTTCATGATATAAATGAAACAATTTGCTTACATAAGGATAACGAACAAGAAGAAGTTGACCCAAATGTCGTTGAGCGGGAGGTGGAGTCTGATGTGGAGGAAGACTCCCAAGATGATGAGGATGAATTCCAGGATGATGATGAAGATGATGCTGAATTAAACATGTCTTCAGCATCTGATGATGAATATAGATAATATACTGCATATTTTGTAAGAAATTGGTGTTGTTGTTAATTACATGTTCATAATAAATTGCTACTTCAAATTGAGTGCTGATGACTTGCTATATCTTTATTTGTATCAATAGAGATATGGTACGTGGAGGACGTAGTCAGACGGTTGCCACGTCCGTTGGCAGAGGGTCCGCGACCCCGTCCACGACAGGTATATGTATGTGTAAACACAATATTCTAGAATTTATTGTTCATATTAAATGCATGAGAACTAACGTACATACAAGAAAGCAGGGACTGCCTCCCCGTCCACGTCTGCCTCCAGGTCCGCGACAGGTATATGCATATGTACACAAAAAACCATATGGGTATTATTGTTTATATTGATTTCACGAGAACTAACGCACATACAATTTTGCAGGGACTGCCTCCCCGTCCACGCCCGTCATCCCAGCGACAGGTAAATTTCTATTGTTGTTTATTTGAAATTCATAATTTCTAATGTGTATGAAATTTTGCAGGGACTGCCTCCCCGTCCACGCCCGTCGTCCCAGCGACAGGTAAATTCTATATTGTTGTTTATTTGAAATTCATATTTCTAATGTGTATGAAATTTTGCAGGGACTGCCTCCCCGTCCACGCCCGTCGTCCCAGCGACAGGTAAATTTCTATATTGTTGTTTATTTGAAATTCATAATTTCTAATGTGTATGAAATTTTGCAGGGACTGCCTCCCCGTCCACGCCCGTCGTCCAGCGACAGGTAAACTAATTGTTGTTTATTTGAAATTCATAATTTCTAATGTGTATGAAATTTTGCCTCCCTGCCGACCATCCGAGCAGTGCCACCTTCGTCTTCTTCCTCACCACAAGGTAAACGTATGTTTCAATAGATTAGTATGTTTGGTCTCTTGCAATTTATACAATAATAGTGTACTAAATTGTTTTCAACAGAGGTGGAGAGCCAGCATCCAGCAGCTGAGGAGGGGCCTCAGCTACCAGGACGACAACCATGCTGGATCTCAGGGTAAAGTTCATCATCTCAGTGTTACTGTATGTTATTTAGGATATACATTTCATGTAGAAAATTAATGTGGAATTGCAGGGGGAAGATAGATCCCAGTCCTGCTTCCCGCTATATTACGACGCTGGTCCACGCACATATTCCAGGACCAGTGGATGCATGGAGAGACTTCCCGGTGCCAGTCCGGGATTTATTATTTGACATGTTTACGGTATTTTTATTTTTTAGAAGAGTTGAAGTCATTTATTCAATTATTATTAATTTGGGTTTATTGCAGAACGTTGATTAATTTTATTTCTTTACAGCGGAGGTTCGCGTTCACGAGACCCGAGGATCTCCCTCGAGCTCGAGCCGTCTGGGAGATTACGGCCCAGACTAATTTAAGAAAGTCGATGTGGGAGGTACGGGACAAGGCAATGAAGACCACAGGCAACCGGGATCCTATGGCTTGGGTGGATTACGGCCCTGATTGGCTGCGGAGGGACTATTGGGAGTCCCTTTGCGAGCGTTGGGCTGCTGGATCATGGCAGCAGTGGTCACAGGCGGCAATACGCAACAGAGCAACTCAACCGGAGAAGAATGTGCATACTAGTGGATCCGTATCTTATGCGACCCACAGTCAAAAATTGGTAAGTATTTTATTGTTCGATTCATATATACATATGGATTATTATTGTGAAACTAACTAATTTTGTTGAATTTTAAGCATCACGACCTGGAGCGTGCCCCTACTTTCCGCGAGTTATTTGACCGGACTCATAAGCGGAAGGGGACGGATGACTATGTTACCGAGAGTGCCCGCACGATTGCTGTAAGTCAAGCTTTAAATTATGAATTCAATTATGATATTAAAGTAATTTGTTTTCAATAATTTAATTTTAAATTATTTTACAGGAGACGTACGACAGGACGATGGCGGAGCGCTACACAGAGGGCACTCCCCAGCTAGATTTGGATGCGGACGCTTGGGTCGAGGCAGCGGGAGTGCCGAGGAAGGGTCGAGTGTACGGCTTTGGGGACAGCCTGGATACTCATCGAGTGTTGTCCTCATATGCCAGTTCGATCGCTCCCCCGGCACACGCGAGTTCATCTTCTGTGCCGCCCGTCAGTGGTGTAGAGGACATTAGAGGCATCATTCAGGAGGAGCTACGTGCAGAGCTACAGACACAGCGGGTAGAGCTAGAGACGCAGCGGGTACAGCTACAGATGCAGTTCAGCGATATGGTTCAGCAGTTCATCTCAATAATGCAGGGAGTACGCCCCACACAGCCAGCAGCTCAGGTCAGTATTAGTATTAATTTCATATACTTAGGATTGGGACGGGCGTTCAATTGACGGATCTAAAAAACAACAAATTACATATAAAGGGTTAAAACACACAACCCGGGGGTCCAAAATCCCAAATAGGGATCTGATCGGCGTGCCGTTTTCTCCTACACGACGGGTGGGTTAACGTGACGTGTGCGAACTGACGGATTCGAATTTGGATTCCCGGATTGGGTCGGGCGTTCAATTGACGGATCTAAAAAACACCCAAGTATATATAAAGGGTCAAAACACACAACCCGGGGGTCCAAAATCCCAAATAGGGATCGGATCGGCGTGCCGTTTTCTCCGACACGACAGGGTGGGTTAAAGTGACGTGTGGGAACTGACGGAATCCAATTTGGATCTCCGGATTGGGTTGGGCATTGAAATGACGGATCTAAAAACACGGTCAAGCATATATAAATGGTTAAAACACGCAACCCGGGGGTCTAAAATCCCAAATAGGGATCCGATCGACGTGCTGTTTTCTTCGACACGACCGGGTGGGTTAAAGTGACGTGTAGAAACTAACAGAATCTAATTTGGATCTCCGGATTGGGTTGGGCATTCAAAGGACGGATCTAAAAATGGGCAAGTATATATAAAAGGTTAAAACACACAACCTGGGGGTCCAAAATCCCAAATAGGGATCCGATCGACGTGCCGTTTTCTCCGACACGATTGGGTAGGTTAAAGTGACGTGTACAAACTGACGGAATCCAATTTGGATCTCCGGATTGGGTTGGGCATTCAAAGGACGGATCTAAAAACACGGTCAAGCATATATAAATGGTTAAAACACGCAACCCGGGGGTCTAAAATCCCAAATAGGGATCCGATCGACGTGTCGTTTTCTCCGACACGACCAGGTGGGTTAAAGTGACGTGTAGAAACTGACGGAATCCAATTTGGATGTCCGGATTGGGTTGGGCATTCAAAGGACGGATCTAAAAACGGGCAAGTATATATAAAATGTTAAAACACACAACCTGGGGGTCCAAAATCCCAAATAGGGATCCGATCGACGTGCCGTTTTCTCCGACACGACCGGGTAGGTTAAAGTGACGTGTAGAAACTGACGGAATCCAATTTGGATCCCCGGATTGGGTTGGGCATTCAAAGGACGGATCTAAAAACACGGCCAAGCATATATAATGGTTAAAACACGCAACCCGGGGGTCTAAAATCCCAAATAGGGATCCGATCGACGTGTCGTTTTCTCCGACACGACCGGGTGGGTTAAAGTGACGTGTAGAAACTGACGAAATCCAATTTGGATCTCCGGATTGGGTTGGACATTCAAAGGAAGGATCTAAAAACGGGCAAGTATATATAAAAGGTTAAAACACACAACCCGGGGGTCCAAAATCCCAAATAGGGATCCGATCGACGTGCCGTTTTCTCCGACACGACCGGGTGGGTTAAAGTGACGTGTAGAAACTGACGGAATCTAATTTGGATCCTCGGATTGGTTGGGCATTCAAAGGACGGATCTAAAAACACGGTCAAGCATATATAAATGGTTAAAACACGCAACCGGGGGTCTAAAATCCCAAATAGGGATCCGATCGACGTGCCGTTTTCTCCGACACGACCAGGTGGGTTAAAGTGGCGTGTAGAAACTGACGGAATCCAATTTGGATCTCCGGATTGGGTTGGGCATTCAAAGGACGGATCTAAAAACGGGCAAGTATATAAAAGGTCAACCCGGGGGTCCAAAATCCCAAATAGGGATCCGATCGACGTGCCGTTTTCTCCGACACGACCGGGTAAGTTAAAGTGACGTGTAGAAACTGACGGAATCCAATTTGGATCCCCGGATTGGGTTGGCATTCAAAGGACGGATCTAAAAACGGGCAAGTATATATAAAAGGTTAAAACACACAACCCGGGGGTCCAAAATCCCAAATAGGGATCCGATCGACGTGCCGTTTTCTCCGACACGACCGGGTGGGTTAAGTGACGTGTAGAAACTGACGGAATCCAATTTGGATCTCCGGATTGGGTTGGGCATTCAAAGGACGGATCTAAAAACACGGTCAAGCATATATAAATGGTTAAAACACGCAACCCGGGGGTCCAAAATTCCAAATAGGGATCCGATCGACGTGCCGTTTTCTCCGACACGACCAGGTGGGTTAAAGTGACGTGTAGAAACTGACGGAATCCAATTTGGATCTCCGGATTGGGTTGGGCATTCAAAGGACGGATCTAAAAACGGGCAAGTATATATAAAAGGTTAAAACACACAACCCGGGGGTCCAAAATCCCAAATAGGGATCCGATCGACGTGCCGTTTTCTCCGACACGACCGGGTGGGTTAAAGTGGCGTGTAGAAACTGACGGAATCCAATTTGGATCCCCGGATTGGGTTGGGCATTCAAAGGACGGATCTAAAAACACGGCCAAGCATATATAAATGGTTAAAACACGCAACCCGGGGGTCTAAAATCCCAATAGGGATCCGATCGACGTGCCGTTTTCTCCGACACGACCGGGTGGATTAAAGTGACGTGTGGAAACTGACGGAATCCAATTTGGATCTCCGGATTGGGTTGAGCATTCAAAGGACGGATCTAAAAACACGGTCAAGCATATATAAATGGTTAAAACACGCAACCCGGGGGTCTAAAATCCCAAATAGGGATCCGAACGACGTGCTTTTTCTCCGACACGACCAGGTGGGTTAAAGTGGCGTGTAGAAACTGACGGAATCCAATTTGGATCTCCGGATTGGGTTGGGCATTCAAAGGACGGATCTAAAAACGGCAAGTATATATAAAAGGTCAACCCGGGGGTCCAAAATCCCAAATAGGGATCCGATCGACGTGCCGTTTTCTCCGACACGACCGGGTAAGTTAAAGTGACGTGTAGAAACTGACGGAATCCAATTTGGATCCCCGGATTGGGTTGGGCATTCAAAGGACGGATCTAAAAACGGGCAAGTATATAAAAGGTTAAAACACACAACCCGGGGGTCCAAAATCCCAAATAGGGATCCGATCGACGTGCCGTTTTCTCCGACACGACCGGTGGGTTAAAGTGACGTGTAGAAACTGACGGAATCCATTTGGATCTCCGGATTGGGTTGGGCATTCAAAGGACGGATCTAAAAACACGTCAAGCATATATAAATGGTTAAAACACGCAACCCGGGGGTCCAAAATTCCAAATAGGGATCCGATCGACGTGC
Organism: Colocasia esculenta; assembly: GCA_014218235.1. Lineage (NCBI taxonomy): Eukaryota > Viridiplantae > Streptophyta > Magnoliopsida > Alismatales > Araceae > Colocasia > Colocasia esculenta. The sequence goes on along the minus strand of CM024766.1, from coordinate 1,509,187 downwards.
CGTTTTCTCCGACACGACCGGGTGGGTTAAAGTGACGTGTAGAAACTGACGGAATCCATTTGGATCTCCGGATTGGGTTGGGCATTCAAAGGACGGATCTAAAAACGGGCAAGTATATATAAAAGGTTAAAACACACAACCCGGGGGTCCAAAATCCCAAATAGGGATCCGATCGACGTGCCGTTTTCTCCGACACGACCGGTGGGTTAAAGTGGCGTGTAGAAACTGACGGAATCCAATTTGGATCCCCGGATTGGGTTGGGCATTCAAAGGACGGATCTAAAAACACGGCCAAGCATATATAAATGGTTAAAACACGCACCCGGGGGTCTAAAATCCCAATAGGGATCCGATCGACGTGCCGTTTTCTCCGACACGACCGGGTGGATTAAAGTGACGTGTGGAAACTGACGGAATCCAATTTGGATCTCCGGATTGGGTTGAGCATTCAAAGGACGGATCTAAAAACACCCAAGAAATTGATGGATCTAAAAATAGTATTGTATTAAGCTTGAGAAATAATCACATGTTTTAAATTTCATTTTTGAAAATAATGTATGTCTTTTATTTATTATTAATGTTTCTCATTTTAATTTGTTTTAATATAGGATCCAGCTCCAGACGATGACGAGGCAGGGACAGCAGACGATCCAGCAGATCTATCTTGATTTTTGTATTCATTATTCTATATGATTTTATATTTATTGTATTTTATGATTTTATGTTGATAGTGAGTATTTGTTAAATTTATGAATATTGTAGCAGGTTTGACATTGTAGCAATGTTGACAAATCATTTTTATTTGCCTATTTTAAAAAAAAAATATGGTGTATTTTCCGACGGATTTACGGACGGATAAGTATCTGTCGGAACTGATAAATTACCGACGGAAAAACACCGTCGGTAATTCCGTCGGAATATACTGACGGATATTTTCCGACTGAAAATGTGTCAGTATTTGCGGACCGAAATACCGACTTATTTACCGATGGAATTACCGTCGGTAAATACTGACGGCTTTTCCGACGGATTTATCTGTCGGAGTTTTCGACCGAATTCCGACGGAATTGTCATCCGTCGGAAATTTCTGACCAAGTATTTCCGACGGACAGTTTCCGACGAGCTTTGGACGGAAAGCGGTCGGAAGGCGCCTTTTCCGACGGAATACCGTCGGATTTCCGACGGATTCGGTCCGTCGAAAATAGCGCATTTTCTTGTAGTGCGTGATTCCTTCAGTGGCGGCCCCATGATCGGCGACGCCCTCGTCCTCGACCGCAGTGATCATCACTTCCGCCGAGCCGATGTCCGCCCGGTCTGTCGCCAGGCCCAGGAGCGTTCGCTCCCTCGTCTGCTCCACGGCAGAATCCTCCTCAGAATGGTCGCTGACGATGACCATATCGTCACCTCCGAGTCCCAACTCAGAGATTACCCCCTCGATGGTCAGGGGTCTCGTCTCAATTATTCGCGGCCTCGCTTGCTCGGCCGCCTTCACCAGCTTCCTCTTCTTCCTGATCTGAAGCTGGGGGGTTTCCTCCTCCTCCTCGGCCTCTTCCTCGGTCTCTATCTGAACGGTCTTCGTCGCTGTCTTGAGTCTGGACTCCCCCCGAAGACTTATCTTTAGGGGCCTCTTCTCGGCAGCTCACCCACCAGTAGGACGGCTCACCTCAGGTACCGTCGGAGGGCCCTCACCCAGAAACGTCACATATGACGTGACGGATATCTGCTCGGCATAGAGGGCCATATCCTCCTGATTGCGGCTAGCAGCTAGCTCTTTGGCATCTGCACAAAAGAGAGGAGTTAAGGGAATGACTCCCCAATGAATCAGTAGGGCAGAGATGGAGTCCTGCTTACCCCATGCTCGGCTGAGACTGTGCTTGATGAGCTGGGCCTCCGTCATGCACTCCTCCGCCTTCTCCACCATCACGTTGCAGAGGCGGTCAGAGATCTTCACCACCTCTCGGACCAGAAGAGGAACCATGTCCTTGTTGCGCGGGTCCCTAACTCGAGTAGGGAACCCCCACTCCGACGGTTCACCTCCCTCATGACGGCCAACGAAGAACACCCGATGCGTCCATCCCTTGTTGTTGGAGTACTTCGGCGAGAAGTGGATCCGCATCTTGTTGGCTCGGTGTTTGGTGTAGTAAATACTGAGGCCGGTCTGTGGAGACACTGCAAGGCTAAAGTGTCCTCGGAAGAGGTCCTCCGTCGGCTCGATATCGCGCACTTTGCAAGAGATGCAAAAAACGCAGATCGTGCTCCATGAGTTCGGCGTCAGCTGGATTGGGGCGATCCCCCACGCATTGAGGATATCCCTCGCCACCGCTGGCAACGGCAGCCGGAGCCCTACCTCTAGCAGGTCCAGGGACATGGCGATGCACCTAGGCTTCTGCAGCATATACGAGTCGTCCTCCTTGGAGAGGATGATATCATACTCCTTTTCGATGTGAAACCACTCGCGGAGGCCTAGAAGTACCTGTATCTCATCCCCCGTGACGCCTTCGGCACCGCCTCGCTCGCTCCAGCAACAACAGTGGCCTTCCCTTATTTCTGCGACATTGCCGATTGTGGGAGAAGAAACGGGGAAGGAGATGAAGAATGACGGATGGCGAGGAATCGCAGCGAAGAAGATGACGAAGAGTAGCATGGGAAGAAGGCTTTCGAAGGCGCGAGCCCCATCTTCTCCCCTCCACTTCCTTATAAGGAAGAGGTGCGGAATTCGAAACACAGAAGCGACAGTTTTCCCGCTCCAGCGGCCCGTTCGAACGGGCCGCGCAGCATCCAAGTGCACGACACGTCACCCCGGCTATCATGAGGTTTCTGTCTTCGAGGCAGGTTTGAAACGGCGACGTTCTGGAGTCATTCACACCGCCGAAGTCGATATCGCATTTAATGCGAATGTGACATTCGAGCATACCACCGCTCTCAAGTGCCGCAGTACCCGCGCCGGCTTGAGAGCATGGGGGGCAAGTGTGGAGGCCATTTTTAGCCTCCTAGGCCTACGAACCTGTCACGGCCCACTACGGCCCATCATGACCCATTAAGGCGCCAGGGCTCCAGTCATCAAGCCACGTGTCCTCGGGTTCAGCTAAAAACATCCGAACACGCTTGGCCATTCGGCGTCTAAGGGCCTCAAAGGCGGCCTCCGGACACCTCCCAGCTTGTTCGAACAAGGTACCACTTACCACAAGTGCCTCGCACTGTGCTTCCGAGCACCGGGCACCGAGCAGCCTGCCCAGTAACCGAGCAGGCCTCTGCTCGGTACCTTTCGACCAGAAGGTTCAGGGCAACTCTTCGCCTCCTAGAGGTAGTTATTGCGACGGCACAACAAGTGCCCCCTGACCAAGCGCATTGACTGAAGGATCCCAACAGGCGTCTCAACAGACAGCCCCTCGCCTGGGAACTTGAACCGGTGCGCCCCTCCAGTCATCATTGGAGAAGAATAAGCATCCGAAACTTTCATCTCCCTCACCTATAAAAGGTACAGGTAATCCCCATGCAAAAGGAGGCAACCTTCGATACACTCACCCACGCGCGAAACACACACCAGCGAACCTTCATTTCCTGCCTTCCTCTATAGTCCGATCTGACTTAGGCATCGAAGGGTTCTCTCCAGTTCTTCAACCGGGCCCCCCTAATCCACTCTGTGTTTTACAGGCCATCATCTGCACTGGCAACCGTCTTCCCTCTCTCCTTAGTGGAGGCCCATTCGGCCCAGGTCCGAACGGAAAAACACATCCACACTTACCAATCTACGTCACTTTTCTTATCCTCTAAAGAAAACATTTCTCTTGAGATAATGAACTATTCATCTATCCCACTTATTATTCTACATCATACCTATATGATCTGATATTTATAATATTAGAATGATGGTAATCAATGGTACATATATTTTGACCTACAGTCTAATGTAATTTTTTACGACAAATTCAGAAATATCTTTTTCTTCGCCCCCCTTCCAATCCCTGATTCCCAAGTTAATTAATCTGAAAATTTGTGATCCGCTTAAGTTGGATTGAGTCGGGATTCAAGTCGAGCATAATCAAATCTTGGGGAAGGATATACACCAACACAATGATTTTTTTTTTGTAGTAAAAACACATTAATGTTGATAAACTCGAAAAATGTTCAACAGATACATATAAAATATACATGACAAACATATAGTACTTCAAGGATGTAGTCAAGTTAGATTGGATCAATATGTGTAATTTGTTTCGGTCTGGTTACATTTTTTTTTTTTATGATGATGATATGGTGTCCGCCTTTTCATTGGGCCATATAACATAGTGTACTGGAACATGACATGCTGTAATGTTGCCATCGGCACCGTCAAATTGTTGTTGCTCATCGTCACTAGCTACTTTTGCAAGAGGGGACACTGGATAAGATGTTACCCTCAATACAAAGCATAGTGTTTGAACTATCTATGACAAAAGAAAAGTGGTGGGAGGGTTCAAAATATAAGCAATGCCAACTTTAATTATGTACAAATATTTTACTTCGACTATCACAACATGTGGGAAAAAAAAATTTAGGAGGGGAGGGGTGTATATATGTGTGGGTCCACCCCATTGCCACACATCATTACTTGCTATGCTAACGACTATTGGTCATCGAAGAAATATTCAGTGCACATCACCATGTGATTGGGTGTTGTAATTGGACACTCAATCATAAGAGAACGTACGTGTGCACATATTTTCTCGTAAAGATGTGCACCAAATATTTCTGTGATAACTACTGACTCGCCGTTGTAACATTAATGCCAGAGGACCCTGGTTGAGTTGATCGGTTATAACTCTTGCTTAAAAATTGGAGGTCTCAAGTTCGATTCCTGAGGGGGGGGTTACCTGATTTACATACAATCTTCGAAGTATGTAGATCTGAAATTTTTTCGGTCAAGTGGGATAAGGACAATACGAGTACACGGAAAGTAAGCTATAAAATCTTGATCTTGAAGTTCACGAACACCAATTTTTGAACTCACAAAACCACACGTTATCAAAAAAAAAAAAACATTAATACCACACCAATCCTCGTTGACATGTGTAGCACGCGTTGCGCCATCCAAATGGCAATTAATAGACATATAACACATTAAATTCGTTTGCAGCTAGCCCAAGTGAACTTTACTCTCTCACTCTAAAATTATTGAAATATAACTTTTTATGTCACCATATGGCAGTGCTATATATGAAAGCCATTCATTCTTATAGTAATTAGGAAGGGGACCGATATATATGGATGGATGTGCACCCATGCAACACCGACACCAAGTTTGTGTCCCCCCACGTTGTAGTACAATTATTTCTCACATCTGGTCCAAAAATCTCTGGCGCCCCCACGCAACAGCTTTTGTGTGTACTGGGGTGTCGTCAAAGCTTCTCTTCAGAACATACGGAAACTTGGACACGGTCGGAGACCTGTCCGGTCTGCTGTGCCCAAAGGTAAAATCTGTCAATGTCCTTTTACTAGCTAGGGTTTCGATCTTGGAGTATTAGTTTTTGGTAGACCCCTGATCGATGATCATGTCAGTTTTGATGCGAATGTTCCTTGAGATTATAAGATCAGGGTCACTATGATAACAAGGTAATATTTTGGAATACGTGTGAATATATATAAAGAGAGAGAGAGAGAGAGTAAGACTGTAGTACGGCGGTCGGTGCGACCTTCCGTACTGTAGTCCAACACCGTCGGATGGAGATCCGACGGTGTTTTTTTTTTGTTTTTTCTTTAAAATCATACCTTGCCGTTTTGCGCGTCTGCGACGTGCGAAAGACAGGTTGCACGTGGGCTGTTGGATCTGGGATCCAACGGTCCCAACTTGGATACGACTCCGTTGGATCCAAACATGTCCTCTATATATATATATATATATCTTATAGATAAATAAGTCTTATATGTTGTTTTGGACATATAGCTAAGACGGAGTAACCAGGCCTTACTTGAGATGACACCGGATATCATCTGATAAGTCTATTCGATCTTTACCCCCTGATAATTTATCTAGCTGAATAATTAGGCAATATTGGGTGAAGGGTAATCTATTATATATATGGATTCAAAATATGACCAAAGTGAGATAGAAAGTAGTTAGTTAGTGGATGACATCTCAAATAGCGTTCAAATTCCTATCAAAAAGAAATATATGTGGATGCCATATTCACACAATAGTCTACAAAATTGTCAATGTGGTTCTTAATGCTTAGAGAAATGTTCTATGCACGTTGCAAGACGGGACGAATATATAGCGGGCCTCACATCCAAATGCGTGTGACGAAATATATGTGTGTAAAATTCTTCTCTAATATTTAAATCAATGTTAGAATAGAAGAAGAAAGATAAAAGGATAGATCAACAGGTAGGAGCTGAGAGAAGAGTGGCCGAGGAAGATCTTAAATTGTGGAAACGTCAAAGATATGTTTTGTATCAAGATAGATCGGAGATAGAATAAAAATATTTTTAAAATTTTAAAAATATCTTCACTCTATTTTCGATTGATTTTAATATCAAATATGTTTCACTAGTTTAGAATAATCTTCATGCGCAATGAATTGGCCGTACCACAACATGTACAAAGGCCCCCAAAAGGCTCTAAAACTTGTCAATTCAACTGGTGCTTGATGAGATGACTCATACATAGTTGCATCTCTAGTCGTTGTTAGTGTACTGGTGGTGATAAGCTCCAAAGTTGTCCGCCTCAAGGATATAATTAATATATGTGGGGAATAAAGTGATCATATTAAGAGCTTTTTTTTGATATCACTTAGGATCGAATGAGGTGGATTATGACAATACAAGATAGGAAAGCTCAACATCTTTACACTTTATAGTGATACGAATTTGTTATCTTAATGAGATAATTAAACTTATAGAAGTAGTGAAATAAGCTGTCAGAGCTTTATTCTGAACAGAGAAGAATTTATCAGACTTAAAATATGAAGATTGAAATATCTATATTTTGCTTTTCCAAGCCCTAGATGGCCACTTAGGGCAAGTTAACAATGTAGAAGAACCTTTAAGTTGAACCCTTCAGGCCTCTAGAACTCTCCATTTTTAACTTTCTTTTTAATCTCAAAATTTACCGACTCGAGTATTGAAGAGTTTTTTTTGGAGATAATATTTGATCACCCCTTAAATTATATTTGGTATTTGGATAGACTGGGGATAGAGTGAAGATATCTCCAAAATTTTGATATCCTCACTCTATCCTCAGTCTATCCAAATACCAAATATAACTTTAAATATTACTGAGTTTGAAACATGGGAGCCTCACCACATGATGTTAAAAATGGTTGTATCTGTTTTGGACAAATGACTATAAAGTTGGATGGCTTTCTACACAATTTTCCCTTTTTTTCACCATGAGAACTTAATTTGGATACTCACAAATTTCCTTTTTTTGGGGGGGGGGGGGGAGAAGATTGGTTTTTTTTTTCTTGCAGCAAGTGTGAATTTTTGGTCTTTTTAAATTAGACGATCCACATTATACAAAACTACATAATCCGCATCTACATCCAAACACCCATAAATTGCATAGTCAATAAAATCAAATCCCCTTTCCAAAAAAAAAAAAAAAATCAAATCCAATATCCAATCCAACAATATGGAAGAAATAAAATTCTAAAATTTGGGGAAAAGAGATCTCTAAACTGCATATTCTCTCCATCTTCACATTGTCACACATTGCTTGTCCTTATAAAATCTTCTAATATACATTTACACAAATTATCAGAAAAAAGTTAGAAAACTAATGGGATGTTGAACTTTGTGCCAACCCCTTGGCGGCATCCATCAGTGTTGTCATTTGTGCCAGCAACAGCTGCCGGCTAGCTCGAAGGGGAGGAACAAATGTGGCAGTGGTGCAGTTATCCCCATCGGTATAGACTTGCTATAGCTTTTTTTGGTTTTTTTGTTTTTACTGACGGATAACCTGCAACAGTTGAAAGACTCGGCATATAATTTCTAATACATGATATGTATATGAGGTGGGATAAAATCGACTTGATCTATTAAGACCCATTCACTTAGCCCATTAAAGACTGCTCCGAGACACCAATTGAATCCGATTATCGCCCTGTTTAGGGGTGAACAATGATTCGGTTCGGTCCGGTTCATCCTTATTTTTAAGGGAATCGAATCGAACGAAATCAGGCAAAATCAGGTAAGATCTGGCAAAAAGTGACGTTTTCCTTGAACTCACGACCGCGCATGGAGGGCGCGCGCTTCCACTGCGCTACAAGCGCTTTTCTATATAAATATATTATTTAATTATATATATATATATATATATATATATATATATATATATATTATATATATATATATATATATATATATATATATATATATATATATTTGGTTCATTTCGGTTCCCATTCTGAAACCGAACTGAACAGCAAAACCCATGAAACCGAACCGAATCGGCCGGTTAGGTTCGATTTTTTGATTTGGACCATATAGTGAACACCCCTAACCCTGCTCTTCAATCCATGTAAAAGGATGAATGTATGGACCTTGCCCACTAGAGCCCCTTCGCCTCAACCTCACGGCTCATCGTCTCCAACCCAATACTTGCTAGGGTTGAGTCCTCAACACCTTGAGCCACATTAAGATTGTCACACCTCGATGCAAAATATCAGAATATGAGTAGATATATGTATATTAAGCAATCAGGTCGATTAGAGCAAATGCCAAAAGAAAATAACTAAAGTACCGAGAGACAACATTGGGAACAATATTTAATTCTTAATTTTATTGATGGCAAATCACTAAATTCTATTATAACCCTAAGTCAGAACCAATATATAGGATCCATCATGTTACATTGACTTGTAGGAAATAATAAACTCTACTAATACTCTTCTAAACTCTATGACTTGGGCGTTCATCACTCTTGTCCATTCCCAATGTCATGTATTTCCTCATCACAATCACTACCACAAATACAAACAGGGTGAGCGAGACGCTCACTAAGACTTATATCTCTTGTCAAGGCACATTTTAAGTGATTAATAGTTTGACATGCTATGATGTACTAAAGACAAGATAACATAATAAACCAAAATGAATAAACAATAATAAGATGACAAGAGAATAGGAACAAACAGTGAACTATGCAAGTCAAACATTAATGTAAAGGAAGAGTAATGATGTAAAATTGTCCATAACACGACATAATACCCACAAGGAAAAAGTGCAAGTCAAGTAATAAACATGTCAAGTAATTAATCACGAGTTGATTGTCATATATTAATCAAGAATGCAAGCACTTTGCTGCAACGCCACACCATGTCATTAAACTCTCGCTAGCACTAGTACTTTTCAGGTTTTCGAGTGCACCTCTCAGGACCAGATCGAGACTTATTATCGCCAGGCATTGAATTGTGGATCCAAGATCCGTGTTTTATCTAGACAATCTTGTTTAATAGCGAATGAGTTCCAAGAAATAAGCCAAATACTTAAATAGAAGAGATGAGATGATTACAGATTTTTATGATGGGAAAATTATGATTTATCAGGAACTGTACAGTAGGACTGGTAGGAAAATAGGTTGTGAAGAAAGGCACGTTCATACACAATGTACGAGTTTCACAAAAAAGTTGCTTGAAACACACCATAACTGTCCGGTAGAGTTTGAGGAGGGTAATTGAGTGTTTGCAGTACAATCGGCTCGACGACTATGTGGGAATTTATGACTAGCAGAGATTTACGAAGGTCTTAATGAAGAGGTTCAGTCCTACAAGAGAAATACCTGATGGAGGTTCCCATCTTCACCGCGGGGTGCTTGATAAAATGAAGCGTTCGAAGCATAGATCAACTAATAGGGTTATAAGCATAGATCAAGTGTATATGAGATAGTCAAGGAGTAGGTGCATGACATATTCAAACATACATGATAAAAGGGCTTTATTCATTCTTAAATTACGTGAGTGATCATTGTTTAGCATGATTTGGACAGAACAATAATTAATTAACCTAATTTATTGAAGTAGGGTACTATTTGGAAGAAAAGCACGATTTCTGGTAGAGCACCGCTTGGTGCAAACTTAGTTTGCAAACTAGTTGCAAACTAAGCCCCATTGGGGGTGGGCACAACCCTAGGGGTGTGCCCACCTCCAATGACATCAGCTCCCCATTGGGGGAGCTGAGTTTGTTGCAAACCGCCAGCGTGGCAGTTTGCAACAAGACTTTCCCTTTCTGGTAAGACTGCTAGAATGTAGCCTAGGGATAAGGTGCTTTCAAAAGGTAGTCTCCAAGTTGACCGCATTTTGGTTGCTTGAGCGCGGTTGACTAGGGGGTTTGTCCAGAAAACGGCCTATCACATGGGCACATTTTGTCGGAAATCTAGAAACCCACCGCATTTCGTTGTAGTGCTATGGTTTCTGGTGATTTTCGATTCAAAACTCCAAAAACTCGATATTCAATGGATTAAAAAGATGGAAAACACATGTAAACCTTTTAAAACATGTATCTAAACCTACGATATTGATAGGGATTTAGATGGATTTCATGATCATGCATGCACTATAAAATCGATTTTTAATCTACAAATTAATACTTGCAATATAGTCAAAACAAATTGGGGGAAGCAACATAGACATGATCTAGCATTCAAACGACCTTATAGAGAGATTTAATTAGGCTAAGTCTACGAGAAAACCTACCTTTGGGTGATCAAAGGAGCTAGGGTTAGAACCGATGAAGAACACCACGAGCCTAGGGTTCCCTATGATCCTCCTCCTTTCCAGCCATGTCACGTCCCGACATTTAACTATATTTATAAATGTCGTAACGTGAGCAAAGGAAATCAGAAACAATTATGAACAAGGTTTTACTACTGGGGGATAAAACCATTAATTACATTCATAAAGTAGTGCAGCGGAATAATACAATATTGTTTTCACAAACTAAGGGTTCTAGGTCCAATATTTACAATATTCTAGATTGCTAACATCTAAAGAAAACTCGGGTTGTTAATCATCAAGAGTCGCTTAGCACACAATTCCCTAGAGAGTTTGTCCCATCTGAGATTCCTAAAAGGAAAGTAGGAATACATGAGCAGTTGTGCCTAGTAGGATTTGCCTTTCATAGCAAAAGTAAGGTACAAGATATCATGGAAAGGAACCACGATTGTGCATATCATACAATGAGAGAATGTAATTGATATACAAAAGATTCGTAGCGCAGTACTAAAAAAGATAAAAGTAAAAGGAAAGAATTGTTCTGAACCAAACAGTAAGCAAGTATAATCTAGTTCATGGCACAGTTTCATGGCATAATTACAGTTTCATGGCACAGTTTCATGGAAATACAGATCAAATTTAGCAGTAGGTGGTGTCATGTCAAACACCCAATAGATCTATTTTCAATTCGTATAGCTAGTAATCGAATTTGGGTGCTCCTCCCAGGACTAGACCAGCCCCATTTGAACAAACATTAGTTCAAGAGAGTCCGAAGACCCACAATATATCATACCATTTCCACTGAACTATTATTCAATTATGGTTCTTAATTAAACAGAGGTCAAGTTCAAGAAGTCTCGTTGTAATGATAATAAAAGGCAAGTATGAAGGTTCAAACGGCTATAAGAAAATTCAGATAAAATGACATTCTGGAACTAAAATAGGGAAATCGGTTGACCGTTCAAAGGATTTCGATCGTCTGACCTGGCTAGTAGTTTGGTTCTGGTTTTTCCTGATAAAGTCGGTCGACCCGAAGAACCAAATTGGTCGACAAAAAAGGCAAAATCAGTCGACCAGAGTGACAAAATCGGTCTACCAACCTAGCCAGTAGTTATGTTATGGATTTAAGATAAAATTAGTTGACCAGAAGAACAAAATCGATCAACTGAAATGAACAAATCGGTAGACTGATATCTGGTTTTTGGTCGACCGATTTTGGAAGAACCAGAATCACACAAGTCAAAATCCCACCAACTTTTCTAGCCTGAGAATGGAAATAAACAATCAGGATTAGAAGATGGGAGTCTATTCTACAGTTGTACACACTTTTTAGGGGTAATGGAAAGCTTTAGGCTCCTCATCTCTTTTCTTTTTCTCTCTCGGGCAGGCAAAATAGGGGGGGGGGGATCGGTCGACTGATTCTGGCGATGTTTCAGAACTGATTTCTTTTCTACTTTGAGATAGTGGCTGGGGGTTGCCTTAGAGTTCGAACATGCTAATATAAGCTCACTTATAAGGTTCTACTTTAGGTAACATGATCACTTGAAATGATACTCAAAGGGTAGTAAAAGAAAGAGAAGGGAAAGAAAGACAATATCCTACTTGACAAGAAGAACAACAGAAGAACAGAGCTCCAGAAGCCTTCTTCCTTTCACCTAGCACGCCGACCCTTCTTTCTTCTACCACCTCCGGTTTCAACAATCAGAGCAGTTAGCAGTCAGAGTTCTTGGCCAAAGAACAACTTATATAGAGCTAAGTGTGTGTGGATTCACCAACAGTTGGACGATGGCACGTCGATGGGTTTAGTTGATAGATTTTACCCATGTAGCTTTGATTTCACCCGTGGTTAACATGTATAACATTTGATATGTCACATAAGTTACGTACATGAACAATGAAGGAGTTATGCAATACATGACTATATATAATGAAATTCTTTAATTCTTTCCTTTCAAATACAATTTCTTTCTTATTTAAGTTGATATACCAATTGATCTTGGCTAGGCATTATGTACATTCTTGTGTATTTACTTTTAACAATAATTTTGGTAGTGATATCATGACATACACTTAGTCAAGTGTAATAAGAACATGTAACATTTAAAATTGATTAACCATAATTTCTCAAGATTATATATATTTATATATATATATATATATATATATATATATATAATCAAGGTGTTACACTTTCTCCCCTACTAAGAAAAGAATTTGGTACTCCAATTCAACTAGTATAGGGATAACGATAACTAAATACTAACTTGTAAATAATTATGGATATTTGATTTTGATAACATCTTCTAATTCCTATTTTGCTTCTTCTTGTCCTCGCCGACTCCATTGAATCTTTAATATTGGAACTTCCTTATTCTAGAGTTGTTTGATTTTTCGGTCAAGGATTTTCACCGGTTTCTCTTTGTATGCCAAGTTACTCTGTAAATTCATATTTTGATATTCTATGACATGGGATGGGTCATAGACATACTTCCGCAACATAGATATTTGAAAAATATCATGTACATTGGATAATTGAGGAGGTAAAGCTAATTGGTAAGTCATCACTCCTGCTCTTCTTAATATCTAGAATGGCCCAATATAACACGGATTGAGCTTTCCTTTGATTTCAAATCTTCGGATACCTCTTCGAGGTAATACTTTTAGGAAGACATGATCCCCTTGTTAGAATTCCAGCTCTCTTCATCTCTGATCGACATAACTTGGAAACAAAATAACTTCTTTCCTTTCTCCATACCTATCGGGAGGTGAACTAGAGGGAGAATATGTGCATACTTCTAGGTTTGTTTCTCTTGCAACCTAGAAACAGATAATGGTAAGTAATATTCCTTGTTCCTATTATATTTTCATATATGTTCTTATTTATTTTCTATGATTTGTAAAATAGACGATTGAGAATCAACGTACTCCATCCTTTCGTGAGTTATTTGAGAGAACCCACAAGAGGAAGGGGACAAGTCAGTTCATCAACGAGAGAGCCCACTTGCTATCGGTAAGTTTACATGCATATGCAACTTTTTTTTTCATTTCAAATATGCCTGATTAATATGATATTTACAATCTTTTTTATTCAATTTGCATGAGTCATATCACAGACATGGCTAAGAAGTATAGGGAGGAGGGCACATAATAGCTGGACTTAGATCAAGAGGCATGGGTGGTAGTAGTGGTGCACCCAAGAAATGCTAGTTATATGATTTTAGGCAAATTCTAGACACTAGCACAGTGATATCATCTTGTGCGAGTTTAGGCTCTTCCCTAACCTCTACTAGTGCCTTCACTGCGCCCTTTGCCGACCTTTGTACTTCTTTGAGCTAGGTTATAGACAGCGTCCAACAAGAGATGTTGGGTTCGAGCAGCGCATTATGTCGCCCTCCTCTCTGAGGTAGGGAATTTGACTGCTCGAACACCCTCGACCTCATCATAGCCTTCTCATGCGATTGTTTGTTATAATTTTTAATTTCACATGATTTATAGTTATAATACTGTTATTTAGTTCAAAGAACTCGTCTTCTCACTTTTTTTAAAAAAATTAATATGATTTAGAGTTATAATATTGTTGTTTAGTTCAAATAAATGGGGTTGGGGGGGGGGGGTGTCATACCCCGACGCAGAATATCGGGATGTAAGACAATTAATAAATTATGAGTATAGAGCAATATAAACATCAAACCACTACATAATTTTTAAATAATATAAATCCAACTATAGTCTTTTCTTCCACTGTGTCTGTTATATTCACTAGTTCAGAGCCTTACTATGGGCCCAAAGAACTTCTTCATACTTAAATAAAAATATCTAACTAACTAAACTAAACTCTAACAGAACTGGACGACATTGGGGTCACTCTTGATCTTGCTCATCCCAATCCTCTTGTGTGTGGTCCTTATCATCATTATTATACTCATCTGTAGACATATCCCAATTTCGTAGGGTGAGCGATAATGCTCAATAAGACTTAATATCTTGTAAAATAGACATGCTTTAAGTGATTAATGTATTAAAGAGTAGAGAGACTAATGATGGAGAAAATTAATAAGGTAATGTCAAGAGGTAATAGTAGGAACAGTATGGTACAGAAAGTATGTGTTTCAAGTATAGCACATGAACAAGTTGACCATAGCACGATTAACATAGCATAGTTCACGATAGCACATAGTACAAAGAGTCAAGTATAGTATAGCACTATGATTGTCAATAGATAGTCGAGATAGATAGCACTTGAGTGTAATGTCAAAACACTCTGGTCAATAAACTCCCACGGGCACTAGAACTTTTGGGCGCACCTCCTAGGATCAGACCGGGCCCCTTATAATATTGTTAGGCATTAGTCATGCTATTATCTTTAGACAATCAGTGAATAGCCAATAGAGTACCAAGAATAGATAAAAGTAAGAAGAAACATATAATAGTATAGCAAGACTTGAATAGATGAGATCCTAGAGAAATTTGGATGAGAACTACATGTTATACATGTAAAAGAACGAGTAAAACTAACGATAGTATCTACTGCATGGCACATGCGGTACTGACATAAAGTTTGGAATTCCTTTTCTTTTTATTGGTGTGTGCACGTGAAGAAGAATCAAAGATAGTGGAATAAGATCGTGCACATGTCTCTCTTGGGTAGAGAAATTAACATACTTAACCTTGATATTACTTGATATTGTTACAGTCAGGAACCTAACGACAAAGTCACACGGTATTATAGCAAGACGATTCAGAAACTTGAGGTTTTAAGGCTAGAGAAAAACTTAGATCTCAAGGTATATGACATGGAAACTTAGGAAAAATAGCTAAACAATTCCTAACAAGATGTGCTCAAAAGAAATCAAGGATTTGACAAGAACTCAAGGAGAACAAGAGCAAACAAGAGGTCATGGTTACAAGAAATAATAAAACTTTGATCATGAAAATCACGTAATTTGATGGATGAAATCTGGAAAAAATATGGGCTTGGGCTACTAGTTTCATAGACTATCTATGAACGAGATTACTTAGATTTGAGCTTGAGAGATTGCCTACATTTGGACGTTCCTAAGAAAAGTCTTGTACACACGAAGCAGAACGGGATCTGGGAAAGAAAGCTCTGGTTGGGCGATCTCCTCCTTCTCTGGTGCTCTAGGTATTCTTCAGCAAGTCCCTTAGCAAGTTGATAACTCGCCCCCTAGGGGTTATGACAAGTATTTATAGATTAAGATTGTCAGGAGTCTTATTGTAATTGGAAAGTGGAGTTGTAGTTTTGTAGCTTGATCCCTTCTGTGCTTGGAGGATTCTTGTCCCAATTGGAGTGGGAAACCTTTAGAAACTCTCTCTCAATGAGGCACGAATTTAGGTTATTATGGAAGTCTAATGATGGTTAAATCTTCAGGTTTGTCGTTGCCTAACCCTTGGCAGGAGTCCTAATATGTTCCATAACTTCCATATAAATTGTTTTCGTAACAGGTCTTCCTATTTGGTTTAGTTCTAAGGATCAGGTTCGGAATCCACTATTGGATTCCGTCACGTTTCTATGGTCTGTACTTCCATGTTTATCTTAACTAACTCTTTTTTATTATTGGGTATAAAATTAACATGTATTTTATAGTTTAAAAATGACCAGTAACTTCGTCATACACGATTTAGTCATGGACAATCGAAGCTAACTTCGTCATGTACGATGTCCACTTCGTTTTGGTCGTGATCCGTCGAAGCTTAACTTCGTCATATACGAAGTTCAACTTCGTAATATACGAAGTCCACTTCGTCATATACAAAGTTCACTTTGTTTTGGTCGTGATCAATCGAAGCTTAACTTCGTCATAAACAAAGTTCACTTCGTTTTGGTCGTGAATCAATCGAAGCTGACATATTGATTGCCATTTTGAACATCAATTACTGAAGAAAACATCGATTGTCCTTAAATATCGATTGCAGACCAACATCGATTATTTCTTAGCATCGATTGTCTCTTTAAACATCGATTGTTACGTAACATTGATTGCTCCTTTAAACATTGATTACCTTTTTAAACATCGATTGTTAACTAACATCAATTGCTACTTTAAGCATCGATTAATGTTAACTAACATCAGTTGCTTCTTTAAACATCGATTGTTAACTAACCCATAACGGTTATTGACTGCTTTATCCCTTGCTCCATCGTTTGGTGTGCCTTTAATCACACCTCTTCACAATTTTATTATTATTTTTATTATTCTGATTTATTTAGGTTTTAAAAATTCAGGTTGTTACATGGGCTCCTAAAATATCAACTTAATCGATGTGCCGATTATTCCAACATGACTTGGGTGGTGATTGTGACTTGTGAGAGCTGATGAAATCTAAATTGGATATCTGATTTAGGCTCGACGATCGAATAACTCATTTCCAAATTGACTTAGTTTATAATCAAAGAACTTAGGTTTAGGGGTTCAAAATGTGAAATATCGGTTTGATCAGCATGTCAATTTCCAATATGACTTAGGTGATGATTGTGACTTGACAGAGCTAATAGAATCTAAATCTAACGTCTAATTTGGGCTTGTCCCCAAATTATAGCTCATTTTCAAATTAACTTAGTTTAAAATCAAAGAACTTGAGTTTGGGGGTTCAAAATGTGAAATATCGGTCTGACCGGCATACCGATTGTCCTAACACGACTGGGTAGTGATTGTGACTTGGGAGAACTAACATAATTCAAATAGGATATCTAGTTTGGGCTCAACACTCAAATTACTAATTTCCAAACTAAGTTAAAGAATTCATTGTGAATATCATCTTGTTTTGAATTTATAAAATCAAATAAATTGTATAATTTAATTTTTAAATAATATTTTTATTTATCCATACATGTCTAATGTTAATTTTTTGTAATATAAGATCCTTCACCTTGTGGCGATGGAGGAGATGAGACGATACGGAGGATGCGAAGGATATGGATCGACTATTATTGTATTTGTTGTGATGGATGTGTTTTTTTTTTCTATTGATGTATTTTATATTTTAAATAGATTTATATTTTTTAATTTTAATTAAAAATTGTGTGTGAATTTTTGATGAAATTTTGACTGAAAACTTACGTCAAAAAAGTTGTGAGAAAAATTACCAACTAAGTTTTCGATGGAGATTTCCAACCGAATAAATATCCGTTAGTAATATTATTGACCGATTTTCAGACCTAATTTCTTCAGTCAGAATATTTTAATTTTTTAAAAATAATTCTTTTAGTAACGAAAGTTTCGATCGAAATATCATCTGTCAGAACTTATTTCCAATGGATTTTCGATTGACTTTTATCTGTTGGAATTTTCTATTTTTTAGAAAAAATTAATATTTCTAATAGAATAGCCGTCCATCAAAATTCATTACCGACCAATTTTCTGACTGAAATTTATTTTGTTAAAATTTTTTTGCAAAACAATTAGGGAGAATTAATGATTGCTCTTTGACAGAGGACTGATATTATTTTTCAGTCTCTGTCAGATTTTTTTGCACCGCATGGTCCCTATTTTTTGTGGGACTTATTTTTAAGTCCCTCCCTACATAACTATGTAACTAGGTAAGTTATGTAAGTATATAAGTATGCAAGTTTTGTAAATATGTAAGTTATAAAATTATGTAAGTATTTAAGTATGTAACTTGTACTTCACTAACTACATACTTACATATTTACATAACTTACATAATTACATAACTTACATACTTACATAACTTATATATTTACATTTTATATATTTACATAACTTACATAATTACCTAACTTACATACTTACATAACTTATATAATTATATACTTATATATTTACATATTTTGCATACTTATATAATTATGAAGTATTTACATAATTATGTAACTCACATAGTTAGTGAAGTACAAGTTACATACTTAATACTTACATAACTAATATACTTACATAACTTACATAGTTATATACTTACATAGTTATGTAGAGAGGGACCTAAAAATAAGTCTTGCAAAAAATAGGGACCATGCAGTGCTGGAAAATTTGACAGGGACTGAAAAATAATGTCAGTTCTCTACTGGAGAGTAATTATTAATTCTCTCAAAAATTAATATGTTTTACTACTGAAGTCCCGATGGATATCATTCTGTCAGAAAATATCCATCATTTTTTTTTTGTTTTACTATAGTTTTTTTGACGACATTTATCCATCTCAAATTGTTGAGATATGCTTGAAAGAGATTAACTAGTAGCCTAACAAAGCAAGTAAGCAAAGTCCAAAGACTGAAGACTCACACAGGGTTTGGTAGTATTGGAAGGGGACTAGGCATCACTACAAGAGAATTGTGATTTGTCAACGATTTTTTGTCAGCGGCTAATAATAGCCGTTGGTATATAAGGTATATGTCAGCGGCTAACATAGGCCGTTGACATATGTTGAACATATGTCGACGACTATTTCATTCCGTTGACATAAGTATAACATATGTCAACGACTACTAGAGTCGTTGACATAAAATAATATATGTCAACGGCTAACTGAGGCCATTGTCATATGATGAATATATGTCAACGAATATTTATAGCCATTGACATATGTTTAACATATATCAATGGCTAAGTTAGTTGTTGGCATAATCTTAACCTATGTCAACGACTTTACAAAAGCCGTTGACATATGTTCATCATATGTCAATGACCTCTTGTAGCGGTTGACATATATTGATAAAAAATGGCGAGATATTTCTCGCCCTTCTTAATATTTGTCAACGGCTATAAAAGCTATTGACATATGTTACATTTGTCAGCGGCTATAAAAGCCGTTGACAAATACTTCAACTTTTCGTTAAAACTTCTTCTTACCCTCACCCTCCCCGCCCCCTCCCTATTTCTGCTCGTTCGTAGAGGTGGAGTTCGAGGGGCAGTGGCAGCGCACGCAGACTAGGCCCAAGGACCTCAACCCCGCCTAGAACAAGACCCTCCTCTTTGGCGTCTCCCACCCCACCGCCCTCCTCGACAACACCATCCACGTCACCCTCTACCACGACCGCCATGGGGGCCCCGGCGACCACCACCACTAAAACTTCGTACGGCCGCGTCTGCATCTCCGGCGCCTCCATCGCGCCCTTAGCCGATCACACCCCCGTCCACCGCTGCCCCCTCGACAAGTGCGGGCTCTTCTCCCATATTCGCGGTGACGTCGCCCTCTGCGTGTACGTGCTTCCGAACGACCTTGCTTCCCTCCCTCCCCACTTTGGCCAACCCGACGTCGACGACACCGATAAGGCAGCCGCAGTGGGGGGCTACCGCGGGGGGTTCGATGGCGACCCTGACGGCGAGAGAGCGACGAGCGGGAAGAAGCAGCAGCACCAGCACCAGAAGTAGGAGCCAGAGAAGATGCCCGCCAAGTCAAAGGAGGCCCACTACTTCCACTCGATCTAGGGGTGTAAACGAGCCGATACGTTCGGCGAGTAACTCGACACTCGACTCGATAAAACTCGACTCAACTCGTTTATTAGATAAACGAGCCGAGTTCGAACAAAAAAAAAAAGCTCAGTTCATAAACGAGCCGAGTCTGAACATATGTGAGCTCGGCTCGATTAGACTCGCGAACAACTCGTTTAAGTACTTGTTAAGAGCTCGATTAAGTACTCGTTCACTACAAGAAAAAGCGGAAATAGCGACCGACAGATTCGGTCGCTATTCGGTCTTTTTTCGGTCGCTGTACCGATCGGCGACCGACTAACCACCGAAGTGCGACCGATCAAATCGGTCGTTATATATCGGTCGCTATACAGCGACCGATTGTTATCGGTCGCAAAATCTGTCTCTGATAGCGACCGAAATATATCGGTCGCAAAGTTCGTCGCAAATAGAGACCGCCCTTTCGGTCGCAGATTGGTCGCCCACAGCGACCGATAGTTGGTCGCTGTTACGGTCGCTAACAGCGACCGATATTTATGGTCTCTAAGGCGGTCGCTAAGTTAGAGACCGACTTAGCGACCAAATATTGTCCGTCGCTATCAGTGAAGCGACCAATTTTAGCGACCGATCAGCGTCGGAATTCTATCGGTCGCTAGTCGGTCGCTAATTTGACAATATTTTTTTTTAGAAATTTACATAAACAACAATAAATCACCTGATAAATAACAATATCACCTGATAAATAATAATACCACAAAACCACAATAAATCAACTACACAAATCACAATCTCCACAAAGTTCAAATCATCACATAAAATACAAACACACAAACTAATCATACATCCATAACAAACCTCAAATTCATCACATAAAATACAAACACACAAACATCATACATCCATAATAAAATGACAACATGCACATAACTAAAATGAAATCACAAATCCTCCGCATATGTGTCATCCTCATCCTGGTCGTCGTCTCGTCCAACATCTCGCGACGGATAATCCTGCATATTATTTAAAAAAATTAAAATTAAATACTTAATAAAGAAATCAATTATTCTTGAAAATTAAAAGCAAGATATTTTTCATTTAACTGAAATTGACGAATGATAGTTTTAAACGTTTTGCTCAAATCGGTAGTCCAATTTACAGTCCAATTTGAACTCCGTCAGTTTTTACGTGTTACTTTCACCCCTCATATCGTGTTTAAACAATCGATAGATTGATTGGACATTTCTGTTCAATTTCGGACTCTCAAACCCAAGTTCATAGATTTGAAACTAAAGTAGTTAAGAAAATGCAAAATTGTTTGTCCATGCCATATCGGGAGTCCAATTTGGACTCCGTCAGTTTCTACAAGTCATTCTCACCTTTCCGGTCATGTTGGAGTCATTGACAAATTAATCGGACCTATTTTTATATTTCTGACCCCCTTAAACCCGATTAAATTAGTTCTTCTTAAGAAATGTAAATTTGTGTATGAAGTTCAAATTTGGAGTCCAATTTGAACTCTGTCAATTTCTACGGGTTACTTTCACCTCCCATGTCGTGTCGGAACAATCGATAGATTGATTTGACCTCTATTTTCAATTTCGGACCCTCAAACCCAAGTTCATAGATTTGAAACTAAAGTAGTTAAGAAAATACAAAATTGTTTGCCCAAGCCATATCGGGAGTCCAATTTGAACTCCGTCAGTTTCTACAAGTCACTCTCACCTTCCCGATCGTGTTGGAGTCATTGACAAATTAATCGGATCTATTTTTTTATTTTTGACCCTATTAAACCGATTAAATTAGTTCTTCTTAAGAAATGTAAATTTGAGCATGAAGTTCAAATTTGGAGTCCAATTTGAACTCTGTCAGTTTCTACGGGTTACTTTCACCTCCATGTCGTGTTGGAACAATCGATGGATTGATTAGACTTTTCTTTTCAATTTTGGACCCTCAAACCAAGTTCATAGAGTTAAGAAAGTGATATTTTTCCCTCCTCAATCTAAATTCTTATATTTTGTAAGATGATATTTAGAGTTAACAAATAGAAAATCAATAAAATAAAATACTTACCGGAGGCTGCTGTGCAGGAGGTGCAGGAGGTGCTCTATTACCAGGAATTCCCAATTCTACGAGCATCTGGGCGACGGTCTGAGAGACGATGGTTGAGATATTTTGAGAGACGGTCTGAGAGACGATGGTTGAGATATTCTGAGAGACGGTCTCGTTGACGATCGCCCTAAACATATCCGGAGTCATGGTCGGGCCGGCACTGGAAGAAACACCTGGGGCTGCTGGTGTGGTAAATGGAGAGGTCGCATGTGAGACCGAACTCGAGCATGATGATATCACTTTGGTCGTGCCCAAGCTATGTCCAAAACCATAGACATGGCCTTTCTTGGGTGTCCCAGATGCTGCAACCCAAATGTCAGGATCCAACTCTGGACACTGACTGTCATCCCCGTACCTCTCATCCATTCCTCTACTATATGACTCCTGCAAAAAATAAAACAAATAAAACAAAATTATTCTACAGTTTAACCACAATAAATGAAAACTATTAGTGTATACACTTACCGCTACCTCCCGAGCTTTCTCACTAATGTAATCATTTGTCCCTTTCTTCTTATGAGTTTCATCAAAAAGCTCTTGAAATTGAGGTGGCCGCTTGAGCTGTACTTCCTGTTATTCAAATAAATCACAGTTTATTATTAGATTAAAAAAAATTCACAAATATAGAAGTATACTTACCAATCTCGCTTTATGCGTTGCAAAGGAGACAGAGCCACTCGTGTGTACATTCGCTTCAGGATGCGCTGCTCTGTTTTGCTTTGCTTTGCTTGAATTTTCACTCCATTTCTCCGCTCCCCAAATGTCGCACAGCTCCGTCCAATACTCCTTTCTCATCCACACAGGCCCATGCTCCTTCCATTCGTTCTTATCTGTACTTGCACATGCTCTTTCTGCAGTTTTTCGGACATTGTACATAAGATGTTTGAAATTTGCTCTTGCAGTACTTGTCCATGCAGATCTAGCACGTAACTCATGTGAATGCTCTGTGAATCGATGATTCTTCTACATATTAACAAAAAAAAAATTATATGTTACATAACAATAAGTGTGTTCAAATAAGAATTGAAAATGACTTAATATGATAAAATAAGATACATACCAAGAACATAGAGAACAATAAATCCTGAACATCCATCGGAAAATCAGAAAAGCGATGGATGGGGCCTGGAATATGTGCTTGAATTGTCTTGAAAGGTATATCAGAGAGGAGTGAGAAGACGCAACCAAAATTTTTAACAAACAACACAAACACATATAGTAATTAACCACCTAAGTGCGATCAAACATTCACAGACTGTCCAAACGGGACAATTCAAGACTTTGAGTCAGATATACACGTTCTCATCATTCAAAATGAGAACGTGCACATCAATCCCAAAGTCTTGAACGGGTAGGTTGATTGACACAGGCTTAACACGCTCTCCTAAGATGCGTGCAATGTTAGGTTGCACCCACGCATCTCAGCTCACATACAACACCCAACTAATTAATTATTGACAAGATAATAACACATTCTTAAAACATAGCAGTAACATGTGAAATTGGCAATACATATACACAATGAAAACATGAATTTTATTTTAACATCCAACACATTCATAAGAGCAGAAATCAAATATAGCAGGATACTATTTAGCTTAAAGACAACACTCTCATTAGCTATACAGAAATTAAATATGGTAGGACTATTGTTGAGTAGAAGAAATGGAGTAGACGACAACACTCTAACTAGCTAGCTAGCTCTTTCTCTACCTAATCTCATAGACTATATATGTTCAGTGATGGTAGATGAAAGTTTGAATAGATCAGTTCTCTTTGGACAAACTTCCTATCTTTTTTCCTTTCTTTCTTTTCGAAAGGTGGGGGAGTTCTAGAAATAGAGGAGAGTGTTCCAGTCCATAGGAAAGTGATATTACAATTCAAGAGTTGGCATGCATTGTTGCCATATAAAAACCCGGAGTGGTAAACTCACAGTAGTTCTCTATTGGGCGTATATATATATAGAGTAAAACTACATGCAACACATTGGTGTGCTAGCGGAACCATCTGATTTCAATCTGACAAGATGGGTACCATTAAAATGGGAGTTTTGAGGAGTATATATATATTTGAACTGATCAAATGGCCCCCTGCAGACAGGTGCCCCCTCCCCCAGAAGAAGAGCTAGAAGACACCTAATAATAGCTTTAGATTAATAGATGAAGTCAACCCCCACCGGCTCCCCCCAACTGAGCTTTGTTGAAACAGATGGAAAACAAAAAAAAAAACTTTGGAAAGGCATGGTACAGAATTGATGCAGTACTACGTACAGCTTCATCAGAACATGGATAATATTATTTTTTTTCTATTGGCGGTACTTTTCTGTCTTAATTCCAAGCTAGCTATGTATCTTAATTTCTATGGGGGGGTGGGCTTCTTGGTGAGATATGTCATCTCATATCTCAGGGGTGCGAAAGTTACATGAATTCTGCTAGCAATACAAAATTTGATCTAATCTATAAAAATCCGAAGTGGTAAACTCACAGTAGTTCTCTATATACCTCTTCTTTTCTTGATTGAACTCTATATACCTCTTCAATTCTTGAAGGTAGCTTGTCAAGATCCAAATGTGGACTGCTACGACTTGATGACATCTTTTACAGGTAGAAATTAAAAAATAGCTCTTCAATTCAATTCTTTGTTTCCTTAACTTAACGTGAGACTATTAATTCAAAGTTAAAATATACTTTCTTGGGTTGTTCACATGCACTCAGCCTAAACATATATATTTCTCATCCAAAGGCAAAAACTCCTGCCTTAACGAGTCCACAGTGGAGTTCTTCCTGAAGTATGAACCACAACCAACATCAACCAGGAACATGGTGCACCTCGCTCAGAGTAAGTGTCTTTTTTGCACCCATATGAAGCTTTCATCAATTCTTGTCTCTATCAAATGTAAAAGTTACCCGGTTCACTTACCATGGTCACAAATTAAAGAAGAGCCTCTCAAAAAATAAAGAGAAATATTTAAATCTTGGAAGACATTTCTTGCAATAAAGATGTGGATTATGCAGCAAGTAATTATACTATTAGTTGAAAGAGAAAAAGGTCAGGCTCACAACCCCAATGAAATTATTTTTTAAGCTATTCATATGATCAGAGTTGCAATAAGTATTTCTCGAAGAAGATAAAAGTATAAAGACGAGAAAATTAAGGTGACTGTTTAGAACCCATCTAGCTGCCTGTGCCACATTTTCCTGCATGTTTTTTTTTTTACTTTAAATTAGAAAAGTGCTGCCTACTCTACATTCCCCACTGCCAAGGTAGCTAACCAAATTAGCAGCAGCATTTAATCTATACAGATCTGAAAAAGATGGCTTTATGATCCCTTTTAAG
Organism: Colocasia esculenta; assembly: GCA_014218235.1. Lineage (NCBI taxonomy): Eukaryota > Viridiplantae > Streptophyta > Magnoliopsida > Alismatales > Araceae > Colocasia > Colocasia esculenta. The sequence continues at coordinate 1,483,668 of CM024766.1, read as the reverse complement.
AAAAAACATGGCAAAGACGTGGGCCGCGATGAGGACAACAGCCAGAAGGGGAACGGATTCCAGAAGCCACGGCCGCACAATCGCCGGCTGCTACTGCTATTAACATCACCTTGGGAGGGGAGGGAGTGGGACTTACCGGCGATGGAGAGGCGGGAGTGGCCGGCGACTGGGCTCCACACGGCAACGGCGACTGGGCTTCACAGCGGCTGCAGGCGGCGGGGATCTCCTCGGCGGTGACGACGTTGACGATGGCGGCCGGAGTCGACAGTGGCGGCGGCAGTAGCGACGTCGAGCTCCTCGGCGACGGGAGGGAAGGGGAGGGAAAGATAGGGGTCGGGTCGACGGGAGGGAAAGGTGGGAGGGAAAGGTTGGTCGCAGTGGAAAAATAGGGCATCAGAGACCGATTTTGCGACCGAAATAAGTTCCGTCTCAAAATTGGTCTCTGAAATGCGACCGATGGTATCCGTCGCTAGTCGGTCGCTGCCAGAGACGAAATTGCGACCGATCAAATCGGTCGCAAGTTCGGTCGCTATATCCGCTATTTCTTGTAGTGGTTAAAAATTTGTTTAAATACTCGTTAACTGTTTATTTAAATATTTGTTATTAAAATAAGTGTTAACTTGTTATTTTATAGAGTTGTTATTAAAGTATGTAATATTTAAGAGGACTTAAATATAAAAGACTAAATATTAGAGGTTACATACACAAATCATATAAATGAAGTATACATAGATATCTGATTTTAATAAAATCAATAGAAAAAGGGCATATGTACAAAATGGGGTTTAGGATGGTTCGAAGGCAACGAGTTCTTCATCTTCTTCTTCTCGACATCCCTACGCAGGTGGGACTCGGTAGGGCTGTGCGGCCAAGGGGCGCCGCCGTCGACCCCCTGGAGTCCTTGGCTATTACGGAGGACCCTCCGCCAGTACTAGACGGAGCTCCCGGTGATGGCGGCGTGGCGCAGACAGTCCACCAATGTCGGATGGAGCGCCTATGCAGGGCGTCGGCGCGGCATGGTCATCGTTCCCCAGAGTTGCCGATGACCGCCGCGGACACTCCGCCAATGCCGGACGGAGCTTCCGACAACGGCGATGGTGGCCTTGGAGCTTCCTCCCCGACGGTGGACACCGCAGCCTAGGAGCTTACCTCCCCGACGGCGGATACTGCGCCTTGGAGCTTCCCTCCACAGCAGTAGCCGTGGAGCTTCCATGGCTCCCCAGTGTTTCCTGGCAATGCCAGATGCCACCGCGGTGCTAGCTGTGGCGTTCTCCGACATCCGGTTGCCCACCCCCTGCAAACCCCGTTCACACAAGGCTGGACTCTGCTTCAGTGCCTTGTTTCATGTTTAGTCCCATATCGGATGTGCCAAAGTCTTGGCGGGACTAGGTCGTCTATAAAGTGCTCCCTTCACCAGAATCACCACCAGTCTTTCTTGCATTTGGGCCTTTTGGCCTTCTAATAAAAAAAGTTTTCTTGGGTATCAGGAGGTCATTTAAAGTGTTTGTTTGAAAATTTAACAAATATTTAAATATTTAATTATAAGTTATATTCCGAGTTCTTATTTGGACTCAATTCGATTATATAAACGAGTTTCGAGTTTTAAAAATTTGAACTCGTTATGAAGCTCGATTATATAAACGAGCTGTTCAACAAGTCGAGTTCGAGTTTTAAAAATTTTGTAACGAGCCGAGTTCGAACAACAATTAGAGAAGCTCGGCGAGTTTCGAGCTGAGTTCGAGCTCGACAAATATAAACGTGTTTGAATCTGAACAGGCTATAACTCGCTTGACTCGGTTCGTTTACACCCCTAGACTCGATCCCCAGCTGCTGCGGTGGGTTGGGGTTCGAGTTCAGCCAGATGAAGGCTGCCGCCGCGAGCCACTCCAAGGAGAAGCCGCCCTCCATGGCAGTGATGTCTGAGAAGCGGGGGGACCATGCCCGCGCGGAGCCGGCGGCCGCGATGCACATGTAGGTCCCCAAGCCGGCGCAGTCGGAGTTTAGCTTGGTGGAGACACTTGGCGATCCGCCTCGACGCCGAGGAGTCATTGTCGTCACCGCTGCCTTCTTCGCTGCTGTCAATGGGGGCGTTGAACATGATGATTTTCTGATGGTGCGTGAACTCCGCCGCCATCTCGATATGCTCCACGACGCTGAGCGGAGGTGGGGGGCTGTGCCGGGATCGTGAGAGCGGGGTTGCAGAGGCGGAAGAGATGACTGGGGGGGGAGGGCGACATGGTTTTTTTTTGTAATTTTTTTTTTTGTCAGTGGCTGGAGGAAGCCGCTGACATATTCTTAATATGTCAACAAACTCCAGCCATTGACATATGTATTATATGTCAACGACTATGATTCATTGACATATTCAATATATGTCATCGGATATTAACCGCTGACATATGAACCATTTGTCAACGGTTAATGAGGGCCGCTGACAAACATTAGTCGACGACCAATTTGTCAACGACTTGTAGGAGAGCTCGTTAATAAGGGGAAGTCTCTCTCAGCTCCTCCCTCTCTCTCTCTCCCTCCTCAGCTTCTATATGTTTCAATTGACATTTTTTAAATTTGAGTATCGAAGGGTTCACTACAAGAAAAAGTGGGATTATCGACGGATATTTTCGACAGATTAATTTCCGTCGGTAATTCCGACGGATATTCCGACAGCGATATATCAGTCGGAAAATCCGTCGGCCGTTCCGACGGAAATATTTCCGTCGGACATATCCATCGGTAATGAAAGAATACCGACGGATATTCCAACGGACATATTGCCGTCCGAATATCCGTCGGTAAACCTCCTATACCTTGTCCCGCGAAACCCTCCTCTTTCCCTCTCTCTCTCTCTCTCTCTCTCTCTCTCTCTCTCTCTCTCTCTCTCTCTCTCTCTCTCTCTCTCTCTCTCTCTCTCTCTCTCTCTCTCTCTCTCTCGCCGCCGGTCGCCGACGCCGGTCGTCGCTGCGCCTTTGCCGCCGCCCCTGCGCCGCTCGCTAGATTACAACCATGTTTGGCTAAGGAGGGACTATTGGGTGTCCCTTTGTGAGCGTTGGGCTGCTGGACCATGGCAGCAGCGGTCACAGGCGGCAATACGCAACCGATCAACTCATCCGGAGAAGAATGTGCATACTAGTGGGTCCGTATCTTATGCGACCCATAGTCAAAAATTGTAAGCATATTATTGTTCAATTGCTTAATACATTGATTATTATTGTGAAACTAACTAATTTTTTTGAATTGTAAGCATCACGAGTTCGAGCGTGCCCCTACATTTCGTGAGTTATTTGATCGAACTCATAAGCGGAAGGGGACGGATGACTATGTTAGCGAGAGTGCCCGTACGATCGCTGTACGTCAAGCTATAAATTATGAATTCAATTAAGATATTCAAATAATTTATGGACAATAATTTAATTTTAATTTGTTCTGCAGGAGACCTATGACAAGACGATGGCGGAGCGCTATGCAAAGGGCACTCCCCAGCCAGACTTGGATCCGGAGGCTTGGGTCGACGCAGCGGGAGGGCCGAGGAAGGGTCGAGTGTACGACTTTGGGGACAGCCTGGATACTCATCCAGTGTTGTCCTCATATGCGAGTTCGATCGCTTCTCCGGCATACGCGAGTTCATCTACTGCGCCCCCCGTCAGTGGTGTAGAGGAGATTAGAGGCCTCATTCGGGAAGAGCTACGGGCACATCTACAGACACAGCAGACAGAGCTACAGACGCAGTTCGGCGATATGGTTCAGCAGTTGATCTCAGCCATGCAGAGAGTACGCCCCACACAGCCAGCACCTCAGGTCAGTATTAGTATTAATTTTATATACTTTGGATGAGATGAAACCACTAAAGAATGTCAACAGGAAAAAAAAAGAAATCTAAATTAATTAACCTAACATAAGTGTAAAGGGCGTTCAATTGACGGATCTTAAAAAAACTTAAGTCTAAAGGGTCAAAACACACAACCTAGGGGTCCAAAATCTCAAATAGGGATCGGATCGGCGTGCCGTTTTCTCCGACACGACCGGTGGGTTAAAGTGACGTGTAGGAACTGACGGAATCCAATTTGGATCTCCGGATTGGGTTGGACATTGAAATGACGGATCTAAAAAACAGCCATGTATATATAAAGGGTCAAAACACACAACCCGGGGGGTCCAAAATTTAAAATAGGGATCGGATCGGCGTGCCGTTTTCTCCAACACGACTGGGTGTGTTAAAGTGACGTGTGGGAACTAACGGAATCCAATTTGGATCTCCGGATTGGGTTGGGCATTGAAATGACGGATGTAAAAAACACCCAAGTATATATAAATGGTCAAAACACACAACCCGGGGGTCCAAAATCCCAAATAGGGATCGGATCGGCGTGCCGTTTTCTCCGACACGACCGGGTGTATTAAAGTGACGTGTGGGAACTGACAGAATCCAATTTGGATCTCCAGATTGGGTTGGGCATTGAAATGACGGATCTAAAAAATAGCCAAGTATATATAAAAGGTCAAAACACACAACCCGGGAGTCCAAAATCCCAAATAGGGATCGGATCGACGTGTTGTTTTCTCCGACACGACCGGGTGGGTTAAAGTGACGTGTGGGAACTGACGGAATCCAATTTGGATCTCCGGATTGGGTTGGACATTGAAATGACGGATCTAAAAAACAACCATGTATATATAAAGGGTCAAAACACACAACCCGGGGGTCCAAAATCCCAAATAGGGATCGGATCGACGTGCCGTTTTCTCCGACACGACCGGGTGTGTTAAGTGATGTGTGGGAACTGACGGAATCCAATTTGGATCTCCGGATTGGGTTGGACATTGAAATAACGGATCTAAAAAACAGCCAAGTATATATAAAGGGTCAAAACACACAAACCGGGGGTTCAAAATCTCAAATAGGGATCGGATTGGCATGCCGTTTTCTCCGACACGACTGGGTGTGTTAAAGTGACGTGTGGGAACTGACGGAATCCAATTTGGATCTCCGGATTGGGTTGGACATTGAAATGACGGATCTAAAAAACAGCCAAGTATATATAAGGGTCAAAACACACAATCCGGGGGTCCAAAATCTCAAATAGGGATCGGATCGGCGCGCCGTTTTCTCCGACACGACCAGGTATGTTAAAGTGACGTGTGGGAACTGACGAAATCCAATTTGGATCTCCGGATTGGGTTGGGCATTGAAATGACGGATCTAAAAAATAGCCAAGTATATAAAGGGTCAAAACACACAACCGGGGGTCCAAAATCTCAAATAGGGATCGGATTGGCATGCCGTTTTCTCCGACACGACTGGGTGTGTTAAAGTGACGTGTGGGAACTGACGGAATCCAATTTGGATCTCCGGATTGGGTTGGACATTGAAATGACGGATCTAAAAAACAGCCAAGTATATATAAAGGGTCAAAACACACAATCCGGGGGTCCAAAATCTCAAATAGGGATCGGATCGGCGCGCCGTTTTCTCCGACACGACCAGGTATGTTAAAGTGACGTGTGGGAACTGACGAAATCCAATTTGGATCTCGGATTGGGTTGGACATTGAAATGACGGATCTAAAAAACAACCATGTATATATAAAGGGTCAAAACACACAACCCGGGGGTCCAAAATCCCAAATAGGGATCGGATCGACGTGCCGTTTTCTCCGACACGACCGGGTGTGTTAAGTGATGTGTGGGAACTGACGAAATCCAATTTGGATCTCCGGATTGGGTTGGACATTGAAATAACGGATCTAAAAAACAGCCAAGTATATATAAAGGGTCAAAACACACAAACCGGGGGTTCAAAATCTCAAATAGGGATCGGATTGGCATGCCGTTTTCTCCGACACGACTGGGTGTGTTAAAGTGACGTGTGGGAACTGACGGAATCCAATTTGGATCTCCGGATTGGGTTGGACATTGAAATGACGGATCTAAAAAACAGCCAAGTATATATAAAGGGTCAAAACACACAATCCGGGGGTCCAAAATCTCAAATAGGGATCGGATCGGCGCGCCGTTTTCTCCGACACGACCAGGTATGTTAAAGTGACGTGTGGGAACTGACGAAATCCAATTTGGATCTCCGGATTGGGTTGGGCATTGAAATGACGGATCTAAAAAATAGCCAAGTATATATAAAGGGTCAATACACACAACTCGGGGGTCCAAAATCCCAAATAGGGATCGGATCGGCGTGCCGTTTTCTCCGACAAGACCGGGTGTGTTAAAGTGACGTGTGGAAACTGACGGAATCCAATTTGGATCTTCGGATTGGGTTGGACATTGAAATGACGGATCTAAAAAACAGCCAAGTATATAAAGGGTCAAAACACACAACCGGGGGTCCAAAATCTCAAATAGGGATCGGATTGGCATGCCGTTTTCTCCGACACGACTGGGTGTGTTAAAGTGACGTGTGGGAACTGACGGAATCCAATTTGGATCTCCGGATTGGGTTGGACATTGAAATGACGGATCTAAAAAACAGCCAAGTATATATAAAGGGTCAAAACACACAATCCGGGGGTCCAAAATCTCAAATAGGGATCGGATCGGCGCGCCGTTTTCTCCGACACGACCAGGTATGTTAAAGTGACGTGTGGGAACTGACGAAATCCAATTTGGATCTCCGGATTGGGTTGGGCATTGAAATGACGGATCTAAAAAATAGCCAAGTATATATAAAGGGTCAATACACACAACTCGGGGGTCCAAAATCCCAAATAGGGATCGGATCGGCGTGCCGTTTTCTCCGACACGACCGGTGTGTTAAAGTGACGTGTGGAAACTGACGGAATCCAATTTGGATCTTCGGATTGGGTTGGACATTGAAATGACGGATCTAAAAAACAGCCAAGTATATATAAAGGGTCAAAACACACAACCCGGGGGTCCAAAATCTCAAATAGGGATTGGATCGGCGTGCCGTTTTCTCCGACACGACCGGGTGTGTTAAAGTGACGTGTGGGAACTGACGGAATCCAATTTAGATCTCCGGATTGGGTTGGGCATTGAAATGACGGATCTAAAAAATAGCCAAGTATATATAAAAGGGTTAAAACACACAACCCGGGGGTCCAAAATCCCAAATAGGGATCGGATCGACATGCCGTTTTCTCTGACACGACCGGGTGTGTTAAAGTGACGTGTGGGAACTGACGGACTCCAATTTGGATCTCCGGATTGGGTTGGGCATTGCAATGACGGATCTAAAAAACAACCAAGTATATATATATGGTAAAAACACACAACTCGGGGGTCCAAAATCCCAAATAGGGATCGGATCGGCGTGCCGTTTTCTCCGACACGACCGGGTGGGTTAAAGTGACGTGTGGGAACTGACGGAATCTAATTTGGATCTCCGGATTGGGTTGGACATTAAAATGACGATTCTAAAAAACACCTAAGAAACGATGGATCTAAAAATAATATCTAATTAAACTTGAGAAATAATCACATATTTTAAATTTAATTTTTGAAAATAATATATGTTTTTAATTATTATTAATATTTCTCATATTAATTTTTTTTAATATAGGCTCCACATCCGGCACCTGACAATGACGAGGCAGGGACAACAGACGATCCAGCAGATCTGTCTTGACTTTTTATATTTATTATTTTGTATGGTTTTATATTTATTGTATTTTATGATTTTATGTTGATCGTGAGTATTTGTGAAATTTATGAATATTGTAGCAGGTTTGAATTTTTTTTTATTTGTCAATTTTTTTTAAAAAATATACAGCATATTCCGACGGATCAATTTCCGTCGGAAATTCTAAATTACCGACGGAAAACATCGGTCGGTAATTCCGTCTATGGTTCTGACGACCGTTTCCGACGGGTTTATTGATTTACCGACAGATTGTCTGTCGGTAAATACTGACAGTATTTCTGACGGTATTGCCGACGAATTCGTCCGTCGGCGTTTTCCGAGCGATTGCCGACGGAAAGATCCGTCGACGTTTTCCGACGGATTGCCGACGAAATTCTCTTCCGTCGGTAATTTCTGACCAACAATTTCCGACGGACCATTTCCGACGAGCTTCGGATGGAAATCTGTCGGAAGGATCAGTTTCCGACGGAATGCCGTCGGATTTCCGACGGATTATTTCCGTCAGAAAACCCGCATTTTCTTGTAGTGGTTCTTTATGATCACTTTCAAATCCGTTTCTAATACAATTCGTTTAAATAGAAAAAAATAATTAATGTATCACTTGTGACGGCTCTTTAATCATCGCAATTGTAATTTAAAAAATTAATTTTAGTGACAACTTCACCGTCGTCCTAATAAATGACTTAAAATTAAACAATTTAAATATAACTAATAATAATGGCCGGCGGTATCTCGCCCATGTGTATCAAAGATAGGGGTGATAACGGGTCGTGTCTGGGTTGATTCGGAGCCAGTCCGATCTCTAATGGATAGACTTGGGTCTGGCTCGGCCCGGGACGAGGCTCGATTTTTAGAAAACTCGGCCCGGCCTAGGACGATTAGGTTAGACCCAACCCAACCCGATTTTATCTTTTTAAAAGTATTCTTACTATTTTTTACCTTTTTACAATAAAATTAATGCTCATTGAATCAAAACAACATAAAATAAATATTAGACTAAACTACATAAATTTATTTATAGTTGTTACAAATATGAAATAAATATCAAGTCATTAAATATAGCTCAACAATATAATTTTCAATCTAAAATTTTAGAATATTAGAATTATCGTTGTGTCACTTGTTTCTTTTAAAAAAATGACTGAGCCACCAGGTCGCCCGCGTTGAGCCGAGCCAAACCTGAGCTCGGCCCAATCTTACTCTAGATTAGACCGAATTAAACTTAAAATTCAATAATATTAAAATATTCAACCCAAATTTATGTAAATCAGACCAAATCACCAGACATTCGACCCGATCCAGCCCAGTTAACACTCCTAATAATAAAAAAGATGAGAGTTCACTCCACCTTTTCTCTATAAAATATAGGTGTTAACTCTCACGTGTCCGGCGGTATCCACCCACGTGGATCTTAAGCATGTCTCGTCCTCTCTTGTGCACCAGTTCCACGATTTAATGCAACGATGTGCCAAAACTTTACAACTAGACCTACGAGATAAGATGTGAAAAATTCCCAAGCTGAACAAACAGCAATATTCACACGTCACAATCCTTCTATGACAACACTACAACCTGACACGTGCGAATCCTCACGGCCTGAATGACGTGTTATTCTGGTCTAAAACATCAGCTTCGCTCCCAAACGCACGTGTCCATCTCTCTCTCTCTCTCTCTCTCTCTCTCTCTCTCTCTCTCTCTTTTAGTCAGACCAGCTCATTGAGATGATATGAGATATTAGACGTTTTGTTGGGTACGATCAGCATCCATCCAAATGTGGAAGCACATGATTCCTTCCCACCACCCGCTAGCTAGCTAGCTAGCAACATCTCTTGATTAGACCAATTCACTAGAAGAATATTAGAATGTGGTATATACCCAAGATTAACATTGCAAAGATTCATGACGTACGCCTATTTCTATTTATTTAAAAATTTAAAAAAAAAATCTCTTATAAATATAACAAATATGAGAATCGAACCCTTTCCTTTGTATAGTTGAGCCTACTACTAAATGAGCCACTTCTTTGAAGTACACTTTGAAAATTGATGTGGCAGCTGAGGACTGTATGTGGGCTGTTCGCACCTTCTTCAACTAAGGCATCGTTTGGGGGTATTTTTTAAAAAGGTGAAATCGGTTAAATCCGACTTCGTCGATGGATAACGCAGTGTAGACGATTTTTTTCTCGTATCCCGCATTGCATGTGATGGCGCGCCGAAAAATGTAAAAAATTAAAAAAAATTTACTACCCATACAATCTTTTCAAATCGGTTGGGTGTCCGCTTTCTCACATCGCGTGCCTTCTCTCTACCTGTAGTCTCCTCTGACAGATTTTATAGTGCTTCAAAAGCCGAGGCAGAGGAGATCTCGTTTGGATGAAGAGCAGGTCTCATCAACGATTTTTAATTTCAAAATTTATTGTAACGTGTTACCAAAGGGTGCCTAGGGCCCCAGGCAGAAGAAAACTTAAAAGAAAGAACAAGAGGATGTAAAGATGTACCCGAAAATCCTCTTGTTCTAATTATTTATGAATAGAAGAGAGCCTCAATCATTACTTGATGATTTTCGTGTACTAGATCTTTACATCACACTACGAAGGTGATCTATCTCATTTATAGAGGAAAAATATTTATTATATTTTTATTAACTGTATTTATTGTACTTACTAAGTAATGTGACAATTTATATAGTGCCAAATAAGATATTATATGGGTCAACATGCCACAGACAACAATAGACGAACGATGAACGGTAGAAGGTAGTAGCGACGAGTTACGGTGGATTTATAAAGTAAAAATTTGAGTTCATAAATATAAATTTCAAACTTTAAAATTTTATTCTTAGGGTTTAATAATATCGATTGGATTTTTACTAATAATTTAGGCTCGCAAATATAAATTGACTCAAAAACTATCAATTTGGGCTCAGAAATACGTTCTTTAATGTTTTAAAACTATCAATTCGTTATTAATAGTTATTTTGAACTCGCAAAAAGTGGTTTTAATCTCAAAAAATAATGACTTGACATTAAGAGTAATTATCGTTAGTCACCGCCGTCTGTCACTATCTGCTTAACTCACATAATATCTTATATGGTGTCACACGGACTATCACGCATCACGTGACGAATACGATAATTGACTTGTGCAAATGCAATAAATCCTCTGCATAGAATAGATCACAAACTATGTTTTACCAATTCACATCCTTTTCTTTTAGAAGGATGCTACATATATTCCAAATAATCTTTTGAATACTAATTATTCTAATTATTGGGGTTCTTTTCATTCAATCTCACAGAAATACGATTGTAAGCTAGGGCGGTTGTTCTATGGGTGCGGATGACTATTAATCTAGCTCACCGCGAGGAATAGTTTTCTTACGAGTCCCATCAGTTGTAAGAAGTACTTAGAAATAGAACAACACAAATATGTATTAAACCCTTTTCTCTTACACAATAGAATGTGGGACCTTAATCGAAGAGCTCTCTTGTAAGAAAAAGACAAGTATGACCCCTTTAAACTAGGGCTGTAAATAGAGCGGATATAAATTTTTTCGATTCTGATCTAAATAGTTAGTCGGATAATTTTTATCCACTCCGAATATAATTTGAATACGGAGCCGATAATTTAATCGGATAATTTTCAGATTCGGAACGAATACGGATATTATCCACTTCACAAATATAAACTTAATAAAAGATATTAAGTGATCTAAAAATCATAAAAAATAAAAAATCTGTGAATTTTTTTAAAAAAGTACAAACATCAAAAATATTCTCTAAGCAAAAGATTAACATTGGATATTATATATTTATAATTATATATGGATCATTAGATTTAAGATCTAATGATAAAAAATAACTTCATTTCGGAGCGGATCTTAAACGGAGCGGATCACCTGTTTCCGTATCAGCTCCGTTTATTATTCGGATAATATCTTTTTCTGAAATCCGCTATACCGAATATTTATTAAACAGATAATATCTAAATAATCGGATACGAATTCGAATCGAATCCGGATGTTATCCAGATCTATTTACAACCCTATTTTAAACTTCAACGAGTTCACATCAGTAGAAGCCATACTATGCGAGCTACATAGAACATCTTAACATGGCATTTTCCCAAAAAAAAAAAACCTACAAGTCATGTTAATCCCTGTCTAAATCAGATATCTATCTATCTAGAAAAATACTTAATTAATTTTCGTCCAAATAAAAATCGTCCCACTCACATAATTAAGGTGCGATGGACTCTATCTCAGAACGAGACCCACCCCACCTTATGTAAGTGAGATAGTTTCCGTCCGAAGAAAATTAAGTGGTTTTCATCTATATATATATATATATGTGTGTGTGTGTGAAAGGCCCCTCCGGGGGGCAGAATTATCCCTTTTTACAGTGTATGAACAGGACTTCCACCAGATTAGAATGCCTTAGATTTTGGAGGAAATGCCTTATCTTCCCTTCCCTTTAGGATCAAGGTTTCGTGTTCCCTTGCGATGCCTTGCTTGGTTTGTAGGCAGGGTACACGCGGTTCCAGCCTCAGAATGTGGGAACCCACGGCCTTTGTCACCAGCCCACATCAGATGATATTGTCTTAATTGATGAGAATTTTGATGGTTTAAATGTTAAGTTAAAAAGTTGGAGATAAGTTTTGGAGTCTAAAGATTTTAAAATTAGTAGGAGTAAGTCTGAGTTTATGCACTGTAATTATAGTAATCAAAAGGTGCCTCAAAGAGATATGGTTCAAATTGATGGCCAAGATATTTCTAAGAGTGGTAACTTTCGATACTTGGGATCTATCATCCAAGAAAATGGAGAGATTTATGACGATGTTGTACATAGGATTAAGACAGGCTGGCTAAAATAGAGAAGTGCATCAGGAGTCATCTGCGATCGTCGTATACCAGTGAAACTTAAAGGAAAGTTTTATAGAACGGTAGTGAGGCCTGCTTTATTATATGGTACCGAGTGTTGGGCAGTGCGAAAGGAACACATTAACAAATTATGTGTAGCAGAGATGAAGATGTTGAGATGGATGTATGGTAAGACTAAGAAAGATAAGTTTAGGAATGAGCGTTTCAGTGAGGATTTGAGGATAGCTCCAATTGATAGAAAAATAAGAGAAAATAGACTTAGGTGGTTTGGACACGTGTATCGTCGCCCTAACTCGGCGTCGGTTAAAAGATGTGACCAAATTTTAGTGGATGTTAGTAAAAGAGTTAGGGGTAGGCCTAAAATGAGATGGTGCGATGTTATTAAAAAGGATTTGGACTTCTTGAATTTAAACACAACTATAACACTTGATAGAAATGTTTGGCGGAAATGAATTCATGTAGCCGACCCCAAATAATGAGATAAGGCTCTGATGATGATGATGATAATGATGATGATATATAGGAGAAAGATCATAAAGTAAGGAAATTAACAGATGTTCACATATTCATGTCTGTAGTAAGTGTTGAGGTGGCGAAAAAATCGCCATATATATATATGATTGGTGTATATATTAGATGATAAAGTTTGGGACATATAAGTCTTGTCATTTCTTTCTCTCTAGAATCTTATCACTTCTATGTACACTAGTTTTCGCCACATCTTGTACACTTAGGTGTATATACATATCGTGTTATTCATAACCTATATATGTGTGTGTGTGTTTTCTATTTAACTTCAATATCTCACAAGAAAAAAATCACAATGGCATCTTTGGCTTTGCTTTAATCTTCTCTCTCTCTCTCTCTCTCTCACAGGGGGTGACTGTCCATGTGCAAATTGATAAAGGAATATTTGGGATAATTACATATATGCTCTCACAATCTTCCATCTTATGCTCTATTTTTCTTATCTCTCCTTTATATTATCATGGATGTCTGTGTATTAGGGGAAATTACTCAACCTATACCCATTGGGGGCTAACACTGTCGATATTAACAGAGTATATATTGATCTATTGTATTATAAAACATTGTAATATTGTGAGAAGAATAAATAAGGATAGACCTTTTTAGTCTTAATCTCTCTACAACCAAGCTAAGGAATCGACAGATATTGATAGGGTGTATATGATGAAATACTTATGGGGGCATACATGATAATATGAAAAATTTAGGGAAATGGACCAGAACATGTGATATTTGATATATTTACTGAAAAATTATAGAGGAAAAGACTTATAAAAAAGGAAATATTTGTGAAAAGAATCTTATATCACACTTTCTTCGACATGTGGACAAATGGATTGATAAAAGAAAGTGATCATATACTTGGTGCAAAATGTTCCATTTGATTGGTCTACATAAGATTATAAACTTTTGAGATAACAAAGTCTCATTAAAATAGCTTGGGTCTCGTATTTTGTTTAACTATTTAGTAAATATATTTTATCTTTTAAAACTTATCATCTAATGTGAATTGACAATATATAGATGCGTATGATATGCAATAAATTACTCTAAAATACTCTAAAAGAATGACTATTAGCATTCATCTAAAGTACTTCTAGCTTCCTTTTTGAAGATGGTTCACAGCAAAAAATAATATTAAGGTCAATTTGGTAATTTATTGAGGAAAACGATGTCAAAATGATAATCTTTTCAATTTTTTATTATTTATATGAGCTAATTATAAAATGAAGATAAAAAAACTTGATAATATTGAGAGTGTGGGCATATAAGTATATATGAAATACTAGCTACATACCCGTGTGTTGCATGGTAAAATTTTAGATTTTTATGAATGTTTGTTTTAAATAGGATACAGAACCAAAATGTTTTTTTAAATGGAATATGTAGAGTTAATTTCTTAATGAATATATATTTGAGTCTCAATTTTAATAGTAAAACATAATTCTATGCCCGTGCATGACACATAATGTTTTTAATTTTAAATAAGTATTTCTTTTAAATTATATAGTTATAATATTTTAAAATAAATAAATATTTTTAAATTTAGAAATAGAGATGGAGGAGTTCATGTAATGAGTGATTTTTATGTGGAGTGCGGAGGAGAAAGAGATCATAGAGGAAGAGTGAGAAAGAGAAAATTAGTTTTTATGCAAAGGAGAGAGAGTTCACAGAGGGTACAGAGAGAAAGAGAGAGTTAGGTTTAGATGAGGAATTTTATTTGTGGAGAGAGAGAGAGAGATCACGGAGGGAAGAGAGAGAGAAAGAGAGAGTTGAGTTTAGATGAGAAGTTTTAGTTGTGCCATGTGACGCTTTATATTGACAGGGTCAAACAGTGTTTTAATGATATATATAGATTGATGTGCTATACGGGCTAAATATATTTTTTAATAATAGGGAATGATTATAGAACACTAAATTTCTAATTGAACAACTTGAGTCATACTAAAGTCTTGTTATTCAACTATTAAAATAACCTATTCAAGGGATTAATTTTGATTGAGAAATACTTGTTGTCCTCCAAAGAGGGCAATAAGTGTAATGTGAATTGCCTTCAAGCAATCATATTAGTTGAAGATCAGATAAGACTTTTCTCTCTCTCTTTCTCTCTTTCAACCAATAAAATTACTTGGAGGGTAATCCACATCACTTTTATTACCTACTTTGGAAGGTAATACGTATTTCTATTTTAGATTACTAGTGACAAATTTTAGAGACTTATTTAATAATATTAAGATTATCAAATAAAAATTCTCTATTTTCTAATAAGAACATTGAATAAATAATATCATTGTGCATCGCAACAGTCTGATAGTTTCTAGTGTGTACTCCTCCACCTTTCTATACTATTATCTATAATTTCATAATAAGTACCTATAAATGGGTCATTAACTTGCACCAATAAGTAAATTTTTAAACGAAATAAGAATGAAAGAAGGGAATTGGCTTAAATTCGGATTGGAATCAGACTAGGATCCAACACAAAAGGAAAGAGCTAAATTACGACTCTTAAAATAGTGACCCATCAAGAAGGGATACTTGCTGTAACGACCCTGAGAACCCGACCCTCGGCCATAGCTAAGAACCCAATTTTCGCGGTCGTCGCTCACAGATCCGGAGACCCGGAAGGGCTATAAGACAAGTCTAACATGATATGTAAAGGAAATAAATGTCAACTACTGAATTAGGAGCACATGCAGAAGCAAAAAAAGGAGAGAGCGAGAGTACTGCGTATCGCTCTAGGTACAGTCCTAACACGCAACTAGTACAAGTAAGCAAAGGGAAGAACATAGCCCTTAGGGGCATACCCCGAGGGTGAAGTACAACTGAAGGGGAAAAACACTGCTAGCTACGGGGATGACGACTACCGCCCCGCCTCCTCCGCCCGCCGTGTAGCCGGACGCTGCTGAGAAGTCTCACTGGGAAAAAGGAGGGATGAGCTTTACAATAGAAACTTCTTAGGGACTACCAATCTCTTACTGGATCTAATAGGTAGAAAGAATATATTTAAAGTAAATAACAACATTTATATATTCTAACCTACACAGGAATGTGCAGAAGAAAATCTAACCAACTAGCAACCACGCGAGAACTATAACGCGCGGTCAGAAACTCCGTACGACCTGCACGTCGTGACCACCACACGACTGTAAACACAGACAAAGGGAACCCTGCCTGGACAAACGACACTAGCTACGGAGACCGCTACCACTAGTCAACTGGTTAGGAGCATCCACTGACGTCTTACACTCGACCACAGTCTTGGCCTCCACGTCTCGTTAAAGTGGAGTCGAGAAACACAATAACCACAACAGTAACCGCCTTAGTCTGGCCGGACCATGGTCCCATGCCTCGCCTCTCTAAGTGGTTCCGGGGTCACAAAGAGCGAGGTAGTGAGAAGAATGATTGACTGGCCTGCGCAGGGAAGAACTCCAAATAACTGCAACATCCCAGACCAACCACAAGAGCTCTACAAACGACTCAACGCCGCACTCCTAACCACTGTTTTCCCCTCCTCTCCAGAGTCCCTGACTCGAGCACGCCTGTCGTCGGAGCACTTCCTCAACGAATGCATGGGGACGAAGGTCCCAAGTACACGGTAACAACCTCTTGTAGGACAAGCCCTCAGGTGTCGAGCACCGAGCAAAAGACTAATGTAGGACCGCACTAGGAACTAGCACTGGTGCCACGGGTACAGAAGAAACCAAGAACGAGTGAAGACTCAATGAGAAACGGACTCCGCATAAACCATAAGCGTGTCTGTCCTTATCACGACGTCTACACCAAGGCTGGTCGTGACAAGGTCGCGACGCCCTAAGCGGTCGCGATGTTGTGGCGACGCCCCGGCTTGCCGCGACAACCGAAGCTTGTCGCGATCGGCACTTGCGTCATGACACCATCGTGGCCCTCAGGCCAATCGTGATACCAAACAGAGGGGGTCCGATACAGTCCACCCAGGGATTGCCTCAAAAACCACCAAAACAAAGCCATCCATGGGAGGGGAGCATGGGAGACTCTAGGAAAGCATGTAAATGAGACAAACCACCGTCAAACCCCAAGGATCATGCATTAAACAAGAAGTTCTACACTCAAGGAAAAATCTCTCCAACGACGGAGCATGGATCTCTCACCCTAAACCCCAAGCACAATAGAGGCATAAGAAACTCAAGGGGAAGGGGAGCATGCTAGAACAAGAGGAAGAAGAGGAGTCCCTACATCAAGAAGTAGAGTCAACCCGTTGAGGCCTTCACGTAGGAATGGTTGCCTCCTCCTCGCTCCAAGCACCACACAGACGACGTCGCCTACACCAAGGAGACGTCACCACCACGCCAAAAGCACCGAAAACTTGTCGGAAGAAGCAAGAGGGCTCAGAGGAAGAAGAAGGAATAAGAAGAAAAGAAGAAGGATAAGGGGGAAATGGGCGCCTACCTCAGTTTTGAACCGATGGCCCCCAAAACGAGACTAGTTGACCTGACGCGACAACAGAGCTATTGCGACCAACCTAGAGGTTGCGACACCATGTCGTGTTCGCCTGCCCCGGTGCGACACCAAAAAGTGGGTCAAACCTCGGAGACTAGGCAACCTAAAATGCAACGGCTGACTTGGTCGTGTCAACGGTCGTACCTGCACTGACACCCGATAAGACCGTTCTGACAAGAAAGGGCACAGCGTCACAATGGTTAGAAAATAAGGTTGTGTCGCCTTTAGATGACGCATTCAAAACACGTCGCCTCCAGATGCCGCGACAAGAATGCGTCGCCGAGGGCGGCCGCAACAATAAGCATGTCGCGACCGACCCTGCTGGCGTGACATTGTTGCGACCAGCAGGCACGTCACGACCCTAAGGATGGGGCTAAGAGCCCAAGAGAGCCGGATCTTACATCCTTCCTCCCCTTGGGAGATTTTGCCCTCAAAATCAAGGAAACTCGATTTCGAAAAGGAAGGCGGTAAGGGAAAGAAACATACCAATCAGTCAAACAAGTATGGAAACTGCTCTCTCATCTCATCGTTGCGCTCCCACGTGGCCTCTCCACTAACACAGTTCTCCCAAACAACCTTGACCAGTGGAATTTATTTCCTGCGTAACTGCTGCACTCTATGGTCCACAACTCTGACTGGGTGCTCTGGTATGGACAAATCTGGTGCAACCTCAATCTACGAGTAGTCTAACACGTGAGACAGATTTGCAACGTACCTCCTCAGCTATGAAACATGAAAAACATTGTGCACTCCTGCCAACTCTGCTGGAAGACTCACCCTGTATGCGACCACGCCTGTGGCGGAATGCCTCGGCCAAGCCCGTTAAACCGATAACGTACTTGATCCGAGTCCGTCTCCCGCGAACGGGCCGAAGCCTCGCAAGGGAAACCAAACCACAGTCCGTGTAAACACAAGGAACACACCATTATATATATATAATTCACAAGTTACATAGCCAAATTTCCACAAAACTGAAAGAAAGTACAAAAGCCTGGGGCATACCCCGAGGCACAACTGAAGAAAATAAACAACTATCTACACTACATTGCTGGAGCTGCTACTACACAGCTGGAGGTACCGACCCTGCCCCGCTACGACGCGGCTCTGAACTGGACGACGATCGTGAAACGTCCTCCTCGCTCTCACCTGTGGGGGTAGGGGTGAGCCTCGCTAGTCACTGGCTCAGTAGGGAACTCCCCCAACACCGAGCAAACCAAAACCACAGGTACGAAAGCAGTAAACAATACCAACAATTTATAGAACAACTAAATAAGATATTAAAGCTGTAAAAGTACTCACCGTCTACTGACTACGTAAAACAACAGTAATAATTAAACGGCAAACCAGTACAGGTGTACAAGCTAAAGTAGAGACAGCCAAACACGAGCCACGTGAACTGGTTCGCGACACCAGAAACTGACTCGGACAAGCTAACACAAGTCCACCTCTCAGTCTCACAGCCACAGACGAAAGGTCCAGCTGCCGCTCCACATGAAAAGGTCAAGCAACTGTGGAGACCAACTAAACACCACCACCTGCGGACCACACGGTCACAGGCCCACGCCTGACACCTCTAGAGATCCTGGCCCAGAACACTCTAGAGTGAGGCACTGGAAAAGGACTAGCTGGGGACCAGTGTCGATTACTGGTGTCCGTACCCCCAACTACGAGCGCGCTACAAGTGACTAAAGACAAACACAAGTGTCACTGTCCCACTGTCGTCTTTCCCTCAGCCGGACGTACAACTCAAGCACAAGAGTGAGGGTGTCCAGGTCAGACGACACAGACCTCGACGGTACAACACAAGTACCGGGACAAAGCCCCGAGCTAACAGCCTGGCTCACAAAGAACTTGGGGCTCCCAACTGGAGAGGTAACCACGGTAGGCGTCGTACTACTCGCCACGTACACAAAACCACGTGCACGTCACACACAAACCACGTGAAACGTCACGTAAACCTCAAGTAACAACGGTCCACTACACGTGAACCCAACTGGACTCGCGTAAACAACGTGCAGCCACGAAAGTAAGTAAGTCACTGCATACTTTGTATGCTAAACACAGAAACCATGTGCACTCAGTGCACCTCAGGTGCCAACACACCATGCATTATCGATAAATACCTTAAATAGTCTTTTCTGCTTATATACAAGTAGGCGGCCACATCGATTGCCGCTTATAGAAAGTAGACGGCAAGGGATCTGGCCGTCTATATCCTGGCTGATGATCTTGGCGACAAGCGATGTTGACGCCAAGTTCTTCAGCTCTTTCCCTGCAGAAACCCTAACCGATCCCACATGCATTCCTGATCCCGTAACCATTGAGAAAATATGACGAAACACTTCCTAACCTAAAACAGCATGTTTCATTTGCTAAATTACTCAAACCACCCAAGTACCCCGCATGAATACCATGACCCAAAATTGCCATTTTCATACAAATTCATGTTATCTAATTACATTAACACGACCTATAAGAACTACAAGGGTCATTCCCTACCTCAGTACACGCTAAAACCTCCCGCAATCTCCCGGTTCACACCGAACCCTCCGCGAGCTCCCACGGGATTTGCACCACGCCACGGAGTTTCCTTGCGCGATTCGGCAACGCCACACGTCCCACGATCCTCCAAGCACCCTTCAGTACCTGTTGGAAGCTTTAGGAACACGGGGGCATGAAGCTGGGGCAAGGGAGAATGAGAACCAGGTAGAAAACCTGCTCTCGGGTGACCCTATAACCTGCAGAATTCTCAGGTTGGCGTCAACCCCTCTGCCGCCAATGGCAACCGCCACCCTAAACGTCCACATCTTGTGCCGCCAGGTTCATACAGTCAACGGCAACCTATCTGGACGCCAACAAGTCAACGACCACCCCCTGGCCGCCAACTCCAACTCAACTGCAGCAGGTCCTATTTCATTTTAGGACCAAACCTGCACTTTACCTGAACAAACCACACATCCAAACCACACATTCCACACAACCAACTCACATGGCCTCACAACGGCCGCCACAACCACAACACACATGATCCACATGGATCCGAAAAGCATGCGACGTTACATCGCCAATCTTCTCCAAAATGGGAAAAGGTCCAATATACTTCGAACTGAGCTTTCCCCTCTTACCAAACCTCATAACACCCTTGGTCGGCGAGACCTGTAAGAACACAAGGTCACCCACCTCGAGCAGCAACGGCCTCCTGCGAACATCTGCGTAACTCTTCTGTCTACTCTGTTCTGCCTGCAGTCTCTGCCTGACCAACCTGTTCGTATCTGCACACTGCTGTACCATCTCTGGCCCTAGAAGCTACCGCTTGCCTACCTCGAACCAGTGAAGTGGTGTCATGCACAGTCGACCATACAATGCCTCATACGACGCCATTCCAATGCTAGAGTGATAGCTGTTGTTATACGCAAACTCCACCATCGGAAGGTGCAACTCCCACGTGCCACCCCAGTCCAAACAACACGCTCTCAACATGTCCTCCAACGTCTGAATAGTTCTCTCTGACTAGCCATTTGTCTATGGGTGGTACGCTGAACTCATCCTCAACTCTGTGCCAAGAGCTCTCTGCAAACTACACTAAACCCTGAAGTGAACCTCAGATCTCTATCAGAGACAATAGAAACTGGAGTCCCAGGTAATGGGACAACTCGATCCACGTACAATTTGGCAAGTCTGTCCACTGACCAAGACATTTTGACTGGAAGAAAGTGTGTTTGTCTTGGTCAACCTGTAGACAATCACCAAAAGCCATCGTGGCTCTGCGGAGAACGTGGTAATCCAACCACAAAGTTCATGGTGATGTCGCCCCACTTCCACTTGGGAATGGGAACGACTGTAGCTCACCACTTGGACGCTGATGCTCTGCCTTCACCTGCTGACAGGTAAGGCAACGAGCGAGAAACTCTGCCACACTCCTCTTCATCACAGGCCACCAGAAGAACCTTTTCAGGTTATGATACATCTTGGTGGAACCAGGATGAACATCATACCTTGACCTATGTGCCTCTACCAACAGTGCTTGCCGCACATCACAAGGAACTTACGGTCTACCTCTAGACCTGGCCTCACAGTCTTTATCCAGCTCAACCTCTGGCATTTGCAAAATGTCTGCCAACTCTGTATCTGCCTGCTGCGCCTCCAGCACCTGATGATACATGGATGGACGAACTGAAAAACTGGTCATCACGGTGCGATCCCTATACCTCGATGGACATAAAACTCCCTGAGTGAGGTCCTCATGCA
Source organism: Colocasia esculenta (assembly GCA_014218235.1). NCBI lineage: Eukaryota > Viridiplantae > Streptophyta > Magnoliopsida > Alismatales > Araceae > Colocasia > Colocasia esculenta. The sequence goes on along the minus strand of CM024766.1, from coordinate 1,461,923 downwards.
ATCTCCACTCTCTGACCAACAACGAACTCAGACGAACCCGTCTGCTCAAAGCATCCACTACGACGTTAGCCCTTCCCGGTTGATAGGAAAGGGTAAGGTCATAGTCCTTCAAATACTCCAACCATTTCCGCTGCTTCAAGTTCAAATCCTTCTGAGTGAAGATGTACTGCAAACTCTGGTGATCCGTGAAGATCTCAAACGCCTCACCGTACAAGTAGTGCCTCCACAACTTCAAAGCGAACACCATTGCTACCAACTCCAAGTCGTGCGTAGGGTAGCTCTCCTCATGCTTCTTCAACTACCTAGAAGCATAGGTGACAACTCCACCATGCTGCGTCAACATTGCACCCATACCTGATCTTGAAGCATCGGTGTACACCACAAAACCTCTGATGCCTGATGGTAAGACTAACACTAGCGCTGAAGTCAACCTTTCCTTCAGCTCCTGAAAACTTTGCTCGCAGCCCTCAGTCCAAACAAACCTGGTCTCGAGTCTGGTTAGTGGGGTCAACGGCTCTGCTATCTTGGAAAGGTCTTGGATAAATCTCTTGTAGTAACCTGTCAAGCCCAAAAAGTTGCGAACCTCTGTCACTGAAGTGGGCTGCTCCCAAGACAACACTACCTCTACCTTGGCAGGGTCCACTGCCACAGTAGAACTTAAGATCACGTGTCTGAGAAAGTGCACCTCCTTTAACCAAAACTTGCAATTGTCAAATTTGGCATAAAGTTGGTGACTCCGCAATGTCTCCAATACGATCCTCAGATTCTCCTCGTGCTCCTCCTCAGAAGCCGAGTAGACCAAGATGTCATCTACAAAGATGACCACAAACCTGTCCAAGTACTCACTGAACACTCTGTGCATCAGATCCATGAAAGCTATTGGGTCGTTCGTGAGCCCAAACGGCATCACAACGAACTTAAAGTGGTCGTACCTCGTACGAAAAGCTGTCATACTAATATCTAACTCTCTGATCCTCAGTTGGTAGTAACTTGATCTCAAGTCAATATTCGAGAACATTGTGGTTGACTGCAACTGATCAAACAAATCATCGATCCTGGGCAACAGATACTAGTTTTTCACTGTAACCTAGTTCAACTGCATGTAATCAATGCACAACTGCAAGTTGTTATCTTTCTTCCTCACGAACAACACTAGCGCACCCCACGGTGAATGGCTCGGATGAATGAAACCCTGCTCAAGCAACTCCAGCAACTGGCGCTTCAACTCACGCAACTTGGCCGGAGACATCCGGTATGGTGCCCTAGACAGAGGCATCGTTCCCAGCAGAAGCTCAATGGAGAAGTCTACCTTCCTCTCAGGCGATAGCCCAGGTAGATCCTCCGGAAACACATCGAAAAACTCACACACAATAGGTACATCAAAAACTGACAACCCGCTAGGTTCAGGTGAATAAACAGAAGCAAGGTATGCCACACAACCATCACAAATCAAACGTCCACTACAAGAAAATGCACTATTTCCGACGGACTGAATCCGTCGGAAATCCGTCGGTCATCCGTCGGAAAAGGAGCATTCCGACCGCTTTCCGTCCAAAGCTCGTCGGAAACTTTTCGTCGGAAATACTTGGTCAGCAATTTCCGACGGATGACAATTCCGTCGGAATTCAGTCGAAACCTCCGACAGATATAATCCGACGGTAAAGCCGTCAATATTTTCCGACGGTATTTAGCCGTCGGTAATTTATCCGTTCCGACGGATACATATCCGTCGGCCAATCCGTCAGTACTTTCCGAAGGCATTACCGACAGTATTTTTCCGTCGGTAATTTATAAGTTCCGATGGATACTTATCCGTCGGAAAATCCGTCGAAAAATACACAAATTTTTTTTAAAAAAATAGGCAAATAAAAATGATTTGTCAACATTGCTACAATGTCAAACCTGCTACAATATTCATAAATTTAACAAATACTAACAATCAACATAAAATCATAAAATACAATAAATATAAAATCATATAGAATAATGAATACAAAAATCAACATAGATCTGCTGGATCGTCTGCTGTCCCTGCCTCGTCATCGTCTGGAGCTGGATCCTATATTAAAATAAATTAAAATGAGAAACATTAATAATAAATAAAAGACATACAGTATTTTCAAAAATGAAATTTAAAACATGTGATTATTTCTCAAGCTTAATACAATACGATTTTTAGATCCATCATTTTCGCCTTGGGTGTTTTTAGATCCGTCCTTTGAATGCCCAACCCAATCCGGAGATCCAAATTAGATTCTGTCAGTTCCCACACGTCACTTTAACCCACCCGGTCGTGTCGGAGAAAACGGCACGTCGATCGGATCCCTATTTGGGATTTTAGACCCCCGGGTTGCGTCTTTTAACCATTTATATATGCTTGGTCGTGTTTGTAGATCCGTCCTTTGAATGCCCAACTCAATCCGGGGATCCAAATTGGATTCCGTCAGTTTCTACACGTCACTTTAACCCACCCGGTCGTGTCGGAGAAAACGGCACGTCGATTGGATCCCTATTTGGGATTTTGAACCCCCGGGTTGTGTGCTTTAACCTTTTATATATACTTGCCTGTTTTTAGATCCGTCAATTGAATGCCCAACCCAATCCGGGGATCCAAATTGGATTCCGTCAGTTTCTACACGTCACTTTAACCCACCCGGTCGTGTCGGAGAAAACGGCACGCCGATCCGATCTCTATTTGGGATTTTGAACCCCCGGGTTGTGTGCTTTAACCTTTTATATATACTTGACCGTGTTTTTAGATCCATCCTTTGAATGTCCAACCCAATCGGGGATCCAAATTGGATTCCGTCGGTTTCTACACGTCACTTTAACCCACCCTGTCGTGTCGAAGAAAACGGCACGCCGATCCGATCCCTATTGGGATTTTGGACCCCCGGGTTGTGTGTTTTGATGCTTTATATATACTTGGGTGTTTTTTAGATCCGTCAATTGAACGCCCGACCCAATCCTAAGTATATGAAATTAATACTAATACTGACCTGAGCTGCTGGCTGTGTGGGGCGTACTCCCTGCATTATTGAGATGAACTGCTGAAGCATATCGCTGAACTGCGTCTGTAGCTGTACCCGCTGCGTCTCTATCTCTACCCGCTGCGCCTGTAGCTCTACCCGCTGCGTATGTAGCTCTTCCCGCTGCGTCTGTAGCTCTTTACGTAGCTCCTCCCGAATGATGCCTCTAATGTCCTCTCCACCACTGACGGGCGGCGCAGAGATGAACTCGCTGTGCCGGAGGAGAGATCGAACTGGCATATGAGGACAACACTCGATGAGTATCCAGGCTGTCCCCAAAGCCGTACACTCGACCCTTCCTCGTCACTCCGCTGCCTCGACCCAAGCGTCCGCATCCAAATCTGGCTGGGGAGTGCCCTCTGTGTAGCGCTCCGCCATCGTCCTGTCGTACGTCTCCTGTAAAATAATTTAAAATTCAATTATTGAAAACAAATTACTTTAATATCATAATTGAATTCATAATTTAAAGCTTGACTTACAGCAATCGTGCGGGCACTGTCGGTAACATAGTCATCCGTCCCCTTCCGCTTATGAGTCCGGTCAAATAACTCGCGGAAAGTAGGGGCACGCTCCAGGTCGTGATGCTTAAAATTCAACAAAATTAGTTAGTTTTACAATAATAATCCATATGTATATATGAATCGAACAATAAAATACTTACCAATTTTTGACTGTGGGTCGCATAAGATACGGATCCACTAGTATGCACATTCTTCTCCGGTTGAGTTGCTCTGTTGCGTATTGCCACCTGTGACCGCTGCTGCCATGGTCCAGCAGCCCAACGCGCGCAAAGGGACTCCCAATAGTCCCTCCGCAGCCAAACAGGGCCGTAATCCACCCAAGCCATAGGATCCCGGTTGCCTGTGGTCTTCATTGCCTTGTCCCGTACCTCCCACATCGACTTTCTTAAATTAGTCTGGGCGTAATCTCCCAGACGGCTCGAGCCCGAGGAGATCCTCGGGTCTCGTGAACGCGAACCTCCGCTGTAAAGAAATAAAATTAATCAACGTTCTGCAATAAACCTAAATAATAATAATTGAATAAATGACTTCAACTCTTCTAAAAAATAAAAATACCGTAAACATGTCAAATAATAAATCCCGGACTGGCACCGGGAAGTCTCTCCATGCATCCACTGGTCCTGGAATATGTGCGTGGACCAGCGTCGTAATATAGCGGGAAGCAGGACTGGGATCTATCTTCCCCCTGCAATTCCACATTAATTTTCTACATGAAATGTATATCCTAAAGAACAAATACAGTAAGACTGAGATGATGAACTTTACCCTGAGATCCAGCATGGTTGTCGTCCTGGTAGCTGAGGCCCCTCCTCAGCTGCTGGATGCTGGCTCTCCACCTCTGTTGAAAATAATTTAGTACACTTTTATTGTATAAATTGCAAGAGACCAAACATACTAATCTATTGAAACATATGTTTACCTTGTGGTGTGGAAGAAGACGAAGGTGGCACTGCTCGGATGGTCGACAGGAGGCAAAATTTCATACACATTAGAAATTATGAATTTCAAATAAACAACAATATAGAAATTTACCTGTCGCTGGACGACGGGCGTGGACGGAGAGGCAGTCCCTGCAAAATTTCATACATATTAGAAAATATGAATTTCAAATAAACAACAATATAGAAATTTACCTGTCGCTGGGACGACGGGCGTGGACGGGGAGGCAGTCCCTGCAAAATTTCATACACATTAGAAATTATGAATTTCAAATAAACAACAATATAGAAATTTACCTGTCGCTGGGAAGACGGGCGTGGACGGGGAGGCAGTCCCTGTAAAATTGTATGTACGTTAGTTCTCGTGAAATCAATATAAACAATAATACCCATATGGTTTTTTGTGTACATATGCATATACCTGTCGCGGACCTGGAGGCAGACGTGGACGGGGAGGCAGTCCCTCTGCCAACGGACGTGGCAACCGTCCGACTGCGTCCTCCACGTACCATATCTCTATTGATACAAATAAAGATATAGCAAGTCATCAGCACTCAATTTGAAGTAGCAATTTATTATGAACATGTAATGAACAACAACACCAATTTCTTACAAAATATGCAGTATATTATCTATATTCATCATCAGATGCTGAAGACATGTTTAATTCAGCATCATCTTCATCATCATCCTGGAATTCATCCTCATCATCTTGGGAGTCTTCCTCCACATTAGACTCCACCTCCCGCTCAGCGACATTTGGGTCAACTTCTTCTTGTTCGTTATCCTTATGTAAGCAAATTGTTTCATTTATATCATGAACATTGTACTGCGTAGAAGCTGTCAACTCTCGTGCGTCACTCCGATCTGATTGGAAAAAGTTGTCATTAACACCTTCGAGCTCATCATCAGTCGGGAGAAGCTCATACTCAGGGAATAGTCTTGATTTCACTCTACATGCAGCCCACCAATCTCTTAATTTGAGGGATGTATAATTTGAATAATAAACTTGTTGGCTTGTGCCGCCAGGATGAATGGCTCATATGTACTCAATTTGGACTTATGTTTCACATCGATTAATCCATATGTTGTGTCATGATGAATAGATGTCGGGTCAAACCAATGACACTTGAACAGAAATACATTGTTGTCTTGTCCCAAAAATTGCACTTCAATGACTTCTTCGAGAATGTCATAATAGTCAATTTCATTTTCATTGTAGGCACTTCCCTTCACACATACGCCGCTGTTCATCGTAGACTTATTCCGTCCATAATCTCTCGTGTGAAATCTGTATCCATTCACAATGTAGCCTGGATAGACACGTACAATCTTCGAGGGGCCAAAACTAATCTGTTGTACTCTTGAATCGGGAATGAAGCCTTGTTCAACCTATTATGAGATAAATAGACAAACATTGAATAAATGACTTCAACTCAGTCTGCATAAAAACATAACACTTATGTTTCAAAATAATTAGACACATACTCGAGATCTTAACCAAGTAGGAAAAGACTTCTCCCGTTCCTTATCAACCTGCACGTCAGTTAGACGTGGATTCCGTCGCAATATGACCTAGTCAAACTCTCTGCAATGTAAATGTCACACAACCGTTAGGTTCTGCAGCAATGCACGCAAATGATGACGAATAAGCGTGGAGAGCTTACTGAATGTAGGGATCTAGTTCTTCGCAATTCATGAACACATAGATCTCCGCAGCTACCAACTCTCTGTCTTGGAGTGCGCGAGTAGATGAAGATCCGAACGCCCGTCTGGCACACTTGAATACAGAGAGTCGGTCTGACACCTCGGAATCTCCACCATCATCATTACGTGGAGGTTGAGTGCGTCGGGTTCGTATTTCCGTGTCAAAGTACATCAAACAGAAGTTCGATATCTCCTCAATGAGGTACGCCTGAGTAATGGAGCCCTCAACTTGTGCTTTGTTACGGACTTTCATCTTAAGATCGTGCATGCACCTACGACAATAATTCAAATGCATACATAAGTAATATAAAAGATCGTCGTAATGGTAATAAATTGAGATGTAGAAATATACCTCTCAAACGGATACATCCATCGAAATTGTACTGGTCCTCCGACCCTTGCCTCATATGGTAAATGGATGATCAGGTGCTCCATTGAATCAAAGAATGCTGGAGGAAATATCTTCTCTAATTTGCAGACTGTCTGAATTATATTTTGCTCTATATTTTGCAAGTCATGAATTTTGAGTTCTGATGCAGATAAAATCCTGAAGAATTGACTCAGCTCAGTCATTGCTCCCCATATTTGTTTCGGTAACAACTCACGAAAAGCAAGAGGCATCAGTCTTTGCATGAAAACATGGCAGTCATGACTCTTCATTCCGTATATTTTTCCCTCGTTGACATTTACACAACGCGCAATATTCGAGACATATCCATCCGAAAATCTCAATTGCTTTAACGATTGCAACACTTCCTTAATCTGTCTGGCCCCAAGCACATATGCAGCTTTAGGTTGCACCACTTTTCCTTGAACATGCTGTAGCTCTAGTTCTGGACGTTTGCAAAGTACTTTCAAATCGAAACGTGCCTTGACGTTATCCTTCGTTTTACCTTTGACGTCCATAACTGTGTTGAACACATTATCAAAAACATTATTCTCTATATGCATGACATCTAGGTTATGACGTATCAAAAGTGTTGACCAATAAGGCAATTCCCAAAAAATGCTTTGCTTCACCCAATTGTGATCCTTCCCAAAGCCAGGGATTTGTCGGGTACTACCAGCCAGTTGTGTTACAGTCGGTAAGTTCTGGACCCGCCTCGCCATGTTTCCACCAGACACCCGTTCCATATCTACCTCCTCCATCACAGTTGTATTTTTAATAAAAGAATCCTTTTACTTTCAGAAAGGATGGTCACTGGGTAGAAACCGCCGATGACAATCGAACCAACAAGATTTTCCCCCAGATTTCAACACAAATGATTTAGAATCCTCCATGCAATAAGGACATGCCAACATCCCATGTGTGCTCCAACCAGATAACATGCCGTAGGCTGGAAAGTCACTTATTGTCCACATTAATGCAGCCTTCAGATTGAAATTCTGTTTTCTGGATGCATCATAAGACTGCACACCATCTGACCATAACAATTTCATCTCATCAATCAACGGTCTGAGATATATGTCTATATTCTTTCCTGGACTTTTTGGACCCGGAATCAGCAATGAAAGGAACAGATTCTCACGCTTCATGCACATGCCTGGCGGAAGGTTATACGGTGTTAGGAATACTGGCCAACATGAGTAAGATGCCACCGAGCCTCCAAAAGGATTGAAACCATCTGTGCATAAACCAAGCCGTATGTTGCGTGGATCCCTTGAGAAGTAAGGATGAGTACGGCTAAAATGAGCCCAAGCTTCACCATCGGCAGGATGACTCATTTCACCTTCGTCGCGACGGACTCTTTCCGCATGCCATGTCATATGTCCAGCTGTCCTCGAGGACATGAACAATCGCTGCAATCTGGGTGTGATAGGAAAGTACCGCAATGACTTATACGGAACATCCTTCTGCTTTGACTTGTCCCCTCTCTTGGGCTTGAACCTATCATGCTTACAAATACAGCATGATGTCTTATCTGCATCCTCTTTGTAGTACAGCATACAGTGATTCGGACATGCATCAATTTTCATAAAACCAAGCCCCAAATCATTCACCATCTTCTTCGCACGGTAAAAGTCAGCAGGTAACTCTCTGATTGAGGAAGCATGCTCTTGACCAGTAAGAGAAGCCGGTCAAAACAACTCTCGCTCATATGAAATTCAGATTTCAAATTCAATAGCTGCGACACTGCAGACAACCGTGTATGCTTCTCACAACCATCCCATAATGGCTCATCAGCATCTCGAAGTAACTGATAAAATCTCTGAGTTGTATCATTCGGCACTTCTTCATTTGTTTGATCTTCATGAATATTGAACTCCGGACCAGCAGCATCGACAACCATGTCTACGTACGTACTTGTGGAGGCAAAGTAATTAGCTGGTGCAGACGACTCAATATTCAACTCACCATGTCACGACCATAACTCATAATGGCCAACAAATCCTCGTATACAGATGATGCTGCACATCCCATGTCGATATCCACTTTCTGTTCTTACAAGCCGAACACGGACATCGGATGTTACCCATCGGATCAACTGCTACTGATGAATTACTCAATGCAAACTCAATAAAACTGTCAACTCCGTCTTTAAACTCCTCGGTCACAACTCCATTCACTATTCCACGGTACATCCATGACCGATTCTCATAAGACATTTTTCCTACAGATTAATGTCATGTCCCGAGTTAAAATCCAACACACCCTCACATCATTCAAGTACCATACATATGATACATACGTTTATGGAGAGTCCCAGAGCTAATGGGTGAAATAAAGCGTTGACGTAAAGATAAATGAAAAGTAAACATACATGAATATCAAATAAATTTGAGCACTATATAAATACTTAATGGTATTGAACATTAAAAACAACACAAACCGTGATGTCTTCATATTAGGCCACCACCACTTGATCGGCTCTTTATTCACCAGCTTCTCAGTAGATTTCCTAGGGAGTGAACTAACCACTGATATCCCTAAATATAATTTGCCAAATACATCTCTTCGTACATAATGGGAAGACATAACTTTGAGAATGTCAAGTTCTTTGACACAATTATTTTTCACAAATTTACACCAGTCTTTTCCAATAAACATGTACATACTACCACACCAACTACGTCGTAAGATTACAGAATATCGCACTCCTTTTTCATCTTGAACAATAACAAATAATCCACTTTTATTTTCTAAACTTTGTCTTTCTTCTTTCTGAATAATCTTTATGATTTTCGTCATCTTCTCTTTCACCAAAAGTAAACCATCATGCAATCTTCGAATATCGAGCGGAAATATTTTACGTTCAAACAAACAAGTACTTTGATACGTTGGACATTTGTTCTTCTTTGAGTCTAATTTCCAATCGCGAACTCTCATCACTAATTACAAAAAAAAAATTAAAACATTTTATTCATGAGTAATTTAAAATATGAAATTAAATCATAATATAGTAAATATGAAAAATCTCTCAAATGGCTACAAATAAACATACAAATGTTGAATGATTAACTTGCAGTGTGAAATTTGTGAAAGTAAACAATATGTTTAACAAAGAAAGTCATTGCATTGTTTATTTTCATGTCAAGCGTAAAAAAATAACAGCGAGCAAGATAAATAAAAAATAACTTAATTTACTAAAAGCTTTGAATATAAGCAATTAGGAGAAGGAACTTGTAGGGGAAGGGGGGCGCCAGGATGGGAAGGGGGTGCTGGGACGGGGAGGGGGAGGGGGGGCATTTGTACTCGACGAATTGTACTCGACGAATTTTCATATTTTAAAACACTTCTGATTGCGTAGGCAGTCATGTTATCAAAAAAGAACCATCATAGCAAGTTCTGTGTAGCAGGCTATCAGTCACTACCCACGCAATCAGTACACAGATATAACTAACCTTCTTACCTTACTTTTGTCTGGAAGTTTTTTAGTTTAAATTTACGGACTCTGTTGTTCTGTAACACGGGGTGCAGAAGCGGGACTGGCAGCCTCAGCCAAGGACACCACCACCACCAGCAGAGGCAACAGCAACTATCAACATCTGTAATGATTTCTAAATAGTTGATGACATGGTTACGCTAACAGCGAAGTCTTCCCAGATATCACAATATCACATATTTGTCATATCTATCCAATCCTTTCTAAACTCATCCCTCCAGAATTCAATTGTTTGTCAGGAAAAGTTTAAAATCTCCTAAGATTCTACCCCACTGTCCTTGCCTACACTTCTCATCATCGATTTTTTTTTTTGTCACTGCCCAGTGGAACACTGTCCTTTTTCTTGTGGTGGGTAACATGGTATTGTTCACCACTTGTAATGGTGATATCTTAAGTGATATAGATGGGGGAATACCAATTGTTAAACTGGAGAGGGAAATATGTGGTTATTTATTGAGAATCTTGAGTGTTGATGATGAGATGCTATGGAATATGGATAGAACTATAGTTCATGTGAGTTTAATATAAGCACAAACATCAAATATGGATAGAACCAGGTATATAGAAGAGAACACAACTTATAATATAGCAGTTTTATAGTGGTCCCCCCAAGAGCATCAATTAAGACAATGATCATAAATGGAATTGTGGATGAGTGGGCACACTTTCAATTGTGAGAGTGTACTGCATGTCTCTGTAATCAATCAGACAAAATGGTATATAATTTTGTTTGGTGAAACATATTGATCCAGTGGTCTAACTAATTTTTATTTATCATTAGGTATTGAAGGTTGTGTGGATATATGACAGAAAACAATCAAAACATGAAATAGAGATTGATATTGCAAAGGCAGATATGGGGGGATTCAAATAATAAAAATTTAAAGTAAAAAAAATGAAGAGAAAGAGGATGTATACAATTAACTTATATTAAGTTATATAAACTAAACAAAATGTTTCTTGCTTTAAAGCACACACACTTAACCTGTAAAATATAATTTTCTGTTAAATTGATAAGACATATGTTGAAAAATAAATGAGTAAAGAATGACATCCTAGAAAGTCAATCCTATGAAGGAATTAGGGTGACCAAAAATAGATGACTCCAAGAAAATAACTGTTTGAGGAGATGATCAATCTGGAGGTCACTGGAGATACAAACATATTCCTGTGTTCCTGCACATATAGCTTATCATTTCAGCTGCTTCTTTTTTTACGTCAAGATGACTTTTCTTAGTAGCCCAGCACTCTGCTCCATACAATGTGGTAAGTTTGGCTATCATTTTATATGATCAATTTTAATAATGGGAACAATTTCCAATGTGCAACATATCTACATTAAAATGAAATGCACCAACTTAGAATAGGGATAAAATGGGAGGGTGCACTAATGGTTCTTGCACTGTGTACCCTCCCATTTTCTATATTCCCCCGGTGGGAAGGGGAGGGGGGCCGGTGCAGGAGGGAGGGGGCCAGGTGTGGGGGGGGGGGGGGGGGGGGCATCCCGCAGGGGGGAGGGGGCCAGGGGGAGGGGGAGGGGGGCCGGGTGCAGGGGGGAGGGGGCCGGGTGCAGGGTGCAGGGTGCAGGGGGGAGGGGGGCCGGGTGCAGGAGGGAGGGGTGGCCGGGTGCAGGGGGAGGGGTGGCCGGGTGCAGGGGGGAGGGGGGCCGGGTGCAGGGGGGAGGAGGGCCGGGTGCAGGAGGGAGGGGTGGCCGGGTGCAGGGGGGAGGGGTGGCCGGGTGCAGGGGGAGGGGGGCATCGCGCAGGGGGGAGGGGGGCCGGGTGCAGGAGGGAGGGGGGCCGGGTGCAGGGGGGAGGGGGGCATCGCGCAGGGGGGAGGGGGGCCGGGTGGGACTCACCGGGAGAGGGGCGCCGGCGGCGAGCGGCGCAGGAGCGGCGGCGAGCGGCGCAGCGGCGTTCGGCGACCGGCGACCGGCGGCGAGAGAGAGAGAGAGCGGGAGAGGGAAAGAGAGAGAGAGAGAGACCGGGAGAGGGAAAGAAGGGGGTTTCGCGGGACAAGGTATAGGAACTTTACTGACGGATATTCCGATGGAAATATGTCTGTCGGAATATCCGTCGGTATGTTCTCATTACCGACGGACATGTCTGACGGAAATATTGCCGTCGGAACGGCCGACGGATATTCCGACTGAAATATTGCCGTCGGAATATCCGTCGGAATTACCGACGGAAAATAATCCGTCGGAAATGTCCGTCGGTAATCCCGCTTTTTCTTGTAGTGGTCGAGCTCTACAAAAAAGAAATAAAAGGTCGACAGGTAAACCGGATACCTCAGAAGCAGAGAACAAGCGCTCTAGGTATTTTAAACCGCACGGTCTTCCACTGAAAATCCACCAAAGCTGAGTGAGCCTCCAACCAGTCCATGCCAAGGATGACGTCAAAGTCACGAAGCTGCAACTCATGCAACCTGGCCGGCAACTGGTGTCCCTAGACCTCAACCGTGACACCCTCAAGGTAGCCAAAAGAACGCATGTAATCACCGGACGGAAGATCAACCATCATGTCACCCTGCCTCTCAGGGGTGTGACAGACAAGCGACTTGTAAAACACCTCAGAAACAAAACAAAGTGAAGCACCGAGATAAACCAGAACACGAGCAACTCTACCAAGAATAGGCAAAGTACCTATGACCAGGTTAGACATCTCAGCCTCCTCCCTGGTAAGGGCCATCACATGAGCACGACCATGCCGACACTGCGGTGCCTGTTGGGGCTGCTGCGGCTGCTGGTACTATCCCTGTGGGTGCTACTGCTGCTAGCGGGGTGCCTGCTATTGTGGAGGGTACTAGTACTGCGGTAATGCTGAGTAAATTGCACTGACTACTGCTGCTGTTGAACTTGCCCCATCGAGCAATCCCTCTTGTAATGGCCTGGAAAACCACAAGTGTAACAGGTCACCTCCTGCCTGCCCTGCATGGCTCCCTACTGGATCGACTGCTCTGCCAATCTCGACTGACACTTTTGCTGCTGTCGATACTGCCCACCCTCGCGAATGGTCATCCGTCGAATCCTCGAGCGTAGGTTGGAACTACCAAAGCCTGAAGAAGAGGACGAAGTCGCACTACCACGACTACCAGTGGGATGCTGGTACGGGGTGGTCCTAGAGGAACCTCCTCCCTCCTGCTGCTGCCAAACCTCTATCTCCAAGGTAGTGGCCTTAGCCACTGCCACTCCCAAGGTGGCACACATGTGAGCAGTCACGCCCCATCACAAATATGGCCTCAGTTCTACAATAAACCTCTCTGCACAAGTTTGCTCACAGCTGGCTACGTGGGGAACATGTCTCAACAACCGGACAAACCTCTGATGATACTGTGCAACCGTCATATCCCCCTGCACCAACTTGTGGAACTGATCTCGCCTCTCACATCGAGCATAATCTGAGAAATACTCACTGTAGAAGACCTCCAAGAACCGCTGCCAAGAAATCTGATCTAGTCTCTTCCCAGGGAAGTGTCTGTCTCTGAATTCTCCACCACTCATGGGTTGGTCCCTTCAGCTGATACACTGTCAGCCTCACTTGATCCTCCTCGACACACTCCATGCTCTCAAAATTACGCTCCAACTCGTGAGCCCAGCTCTCAGCCCAATCTGGGTCATAGTCGCCAAAAAACGTCGGTGGTCGGAGACCCAAAAACCTCTACAAAAGGGCGGCCTTGTCCTTAGCTGTTGTCGTCCTCACCCTGCTGACTCGGGTACTCCCAATACCTAATGCCTGTTGTACCACTGGCTGCAATACTGGTGGATCTGCCTACTGCTCTGGTACTGCTGGAGGAGGTACTGGTGGTTGTCTTCCTACTTCCACCTGCCCTGGCTACCATGGCCCATGGAACATGGCCCTCAAAAACTACTCGGCCATGGGGAACAAGGTTTCGAACTGTGGTGGTGGGGGCTGGTACCACTGCTGCTGCTGCTCACCCTGTGCTGCTACTGCCTTCTGGGCTATGCTACAAACTCCTTTGCTGACACATCCTCCTGAACCTCATCTGGCACTGACATATCTGACTCTCCCTGCTGCTCCATCAGCTCTCTGGTCTACTTGCGTTTGCGCGGAGCCATATTCTATATGACACACAACGAACAAGGTTAATGACACTAAGTCGGGTGGCTAACAGTGTACTTGTACTTCTGTTGGGACATCCTATTGTTGTTTAAATCTGCTACAAGTCCTGATAGACTCTCGCTCTGATACCAACTGTAACGACCCTGAGAACTCGACCCTCAACCATAGTCGAAAACCTGATTTTTGTGGTCGCCGCCCACAGATCTGGAGATCCGAAAGGGCTATAAGACAAGTCTAACAGGACATGTAAAGGAAGTAAACGTCAACTACTGAACTAGGAGCACATGCAGAAGCAGAAAAAGGAGAGAGCGAGAGTACTGCGTATCACTCTAGGTATAGTCCTAACACATAAAGCGTACAAGTAAGCAAAGGGAAGAACAGGAGCCTTAGGGGCATACCCCGAGGGTGAAGTACAACTGAAGGGGAAAACCACTGCTAGCTACGGGGACGATGACTACTGCCCCACCTCCTCTGCCCGCCGTGCACCCGGACGCTGCTGAGAACTCTCACCTGGAAAAAGGAGAAATGAGCTTTACAACAGAAGCTTAGTAGGGACTACCAATCTCCAACTAGCTCTAACAGGTGGAAAGAATATATTTAAAGTATATAACAACAGTTATATATTTTAACCTACACAGGAAAGTGCAGAAGAAAAGCTAACCAACTAGCAACCGTGCGAGAACTATAATGCGGTCAGAAACTCCGTACGACCTGCACGTTGTGACCACCACATGGCTGTAAACATAGACAAAGGGAACCTTGCCTGGACAAACGACACTAGCTACGGAAACCGCTAGCACTAGTTAACTGGTCAGAAGCATCCACTGACATCTTACCCTCAACCACAGTCCTGGCCTCCACGTCTCGTCATAGTGGAGCCGAGGAACACAAAGTAACCACAACAGTAATCACCGTAGTCTAGATGGACCACAGTCCTACGCCTAGCCTCTCTATGTGGTTCCGGGGCCACAAAGAGCAAGGCAGTGAGAAGAAGGACTGACTGGCCTGTGTCGGGAAGAGCACCGGACGACCTCAGCATCACAGACCAACTAAGAGAGCTCTGCAAATGACTCAACGCCGCTGTCCTAACCACCATTTTCCCCTCCGCTCTAGAGTCCTTGACTCAAGCACGCTTGTCGCCGGAGCACTTCCTCAACAAACGCATGGGGACGGGGGTCCCAGGTACACGGTAACAACCTCTCGCCAGACAAGCCCTCAGGTGCCGAGCACCAAGAAAATGACTAGTGTAGGACCTCACTAGGAACTAGCACTGGTGCCATGGGTACAGAAGAAACCAAGAATGAGCGAAGACTCAACGAGGAACAGACTCTGCACAAACCATATGCGTGTCTATCCTTATCGTGATGCCCAGGGCCATCGCGACACTGTCGCACCACCAAGGCCGGTCACGAAAAGGTCGCGACGCCCTAAGCAGTCATGACGCCCCGGCTCGCCGCGACAGCCAAAGCTTGTCGCGGTAGACGCCTGTATCGCGACACCATCGCGGCCCTCAGGCCAGTCGCGATATTAGACAGAGGGGGTCCCGGTATAGTCCACCCAGAGATCGCCCCAAAAACCACCAAAACAAAGCCATCCAAGGAAGGGGAGCATGGGAGACTCTAGGAAAGCATGTAAACGAGGCAAACCACCCTCAAACCCCATGGATCATGCATTAAACAAGAAGTTCTACACTCAAAGAAAAAACTATCCAATGATGAAGTATGGATCTCTCACCCTAAACCCCAAGCACAACAGAGGCACGAGAAACTCAAGGGGAAGGGGAGCATGCTAGAATGAGAGGAAGAAGAGGAGTCCCTACCTCAAGAAGTAAAGTCAACCCGTTGGAACCTTCACGTAGGAATGGCCGCCTCCTCCTCGCTCCAAGCACCACACGGACGTCGCCTACACGAAGGAGACGTCACCACCATGCCGAAAGCACTGAAAACTCACCGGAAGAAGCAAGAGTGCTCCGAGGAAGAAGAAGGAAGAAGAAGAAGAAAAGAAGAAGGAGAAGGGGGAAATGGGCGCCTACCTTGATTTTGAACCGACGGCCCCCGAAACGCAACGAGTCGGCCCGACGCGACAAGAGCGTTGTCGCGACGGGCCCAGAGGTTGCGACACCATGTCGCGTCCGCCTACCCAAGCACAACAGCAAAATGCGGGTCAAACCTCAGAGACCAAGCAACCCAGAATGCGACAGCTAACCTGGTCACGTCAACCCCATTTCCTGAAAATCGAATTCTTCGATTTTAGACCAAAGAGTAGAAATTGTAATTTTATTGCACTCTATGTCTTCTAGAATCCAAATTCAGTGATAAGCAATAACCAAATACAGATTGATAATTCTTTGAATTCAAAATCATTAAATAAATAAAGTCTTTGATTAATTTATTAAATTTCTAATTATTAAATAAATAATGTCCCTAATGGTTAGTTTATTGAGTTCATTATAATTAAATAAGTAAAATCCCTAATTGTTAATTTATTGAATTCATGATTATTAAATAAATAAAGTCCTCGATTGTTAATTCACTAAATTCCTGATAGTTAAATAATTAAGATCTTGATTGTTAAGTAACTAAGCTTCTGATTTCTAATAAATCAAGTCTAGATTATCATTTAATCAAGCCCTATGTTGTAACGACCCAAGAATTTGATACCCGGAACCCTCCAAGTACCGGCCCCTAGACTGCCACCCACGGGTCCGTAGACTCGGAAGGGTTAGGAAAAACCTGACGAAGTAAGCAAAGAAGACAAACAAATGTAACCCTACACTAAACGATACAAGTCCACACGCCAATTAAGTACCTATCTATCTGTCTGTCTCAAGTACAAGCACAGTAAATAAAAGGAACACAGAACCCTTAACACGACGACTCAGAAATAACCCTCCGTCCGGGGAAAGCCCTGCTGGTGCTACGAACTCTCACCTATGAAGGGAAAGAAGAAGGAGTGAGCTTCGCAAACGAAGCCCAGTAAGGAACTCAACCCATCACCAGTTCGAACAACGGAAACAAGAAGTAGCGCAACTAAACTAGGCACAAAGAACAGTAGTACTAAAGCAACTAAGCTAACTACACCAAGTGGAAAGGTGGAGATATCTTAAGTAAACGAAACTACTAATTAAACAAGAATATAATAAAATAATAGCTATGTAGATACTGAAGTAAGTAAATGGGAAGTACGCAGGTCTATAGGTACCGCCAACTTGGCACAGCTACACACAGTGACAAAATTGGTCAGCATGCTCTGTGAACGCTACTAGGCTGCACACACAGACAGAAAGCCCTCGTCTAGACAACAAATACTTCAATCCCAAAAGCAAGTTAACTGAAATTGGGTCTGGCCATATGTGGTACACAAACTATACGAGGGTGGAGCATATATCATTGTCAACTATAGGAGGGAAGTGCAGTTTTTGCATCTCAACGGCAAGCATCTAAGGCTATACCGTCTTGCTACACCTCCATTTCAAGGTCACCCAATAATTCAACCTCTTGAAGTCACAGAATGCAAGCTTTAAAGCCTTTTCGAAGGACATTAATGAACAGGGAAAAGGTCCCCTATACTGGGAAAATCTTGTAGCCTAAAAATCTAGGCACCTCATGTAATATTCCTTCTTTTTATATGCAAAAATGATGAATGATGATGAAGTGATCCCCAATAAGAGACATACAAAAACAAACAAACAAAAATAATCATCAAAAGGATGTACTCCATTGGTGTGATTACATCAATCACCCATCAGTTTGGGGCCCACAATTAGACGTGGTCTCAAGAGGCCTTCTTAAGCTACTTGAGGCATTAATTGTCAATGATGAGTAGCTATATAAAAAATCATAAAAATATATATATGAAGATTAGACATACCGCTAGTCAGAATATGGTTCTGAGACGAATAATACATCAACAAAACTACATGCTCCCTCTAAAGTTTCTCAGGTTTTCCCTAGAGGGTGATGATACGAGCCCGCGTAAGATCATCCCACTCAGATTTTCATTAGATATACAAATGCAAGGCTTAATAGGGCTTTCAAAATTTTAAAACACATGTTTTCAAGTTAGGCTTTTATGCCCACATACTTTTAAATCAGACTTCCATGCCCACATGATTTCAAATCGAACTTCTATACCCACATATTTTCAAACTTGGCTTTTATGCCCGCATGTTTTCAAGTTAGGGTTCTATGCCCGTATGTTTTCAAATCGAGCTTCTACACTCATATGTTTTCAAACTAGGCTTCTATACTCATATGATCGGGCTTCTATGCCCACATGTTTTTAAATTGGGCTTTTATGTCTACATGTTTTCAAATTAGGCTTCTATGCCCGTATGTTTTCAAATCGGGCTTGTATGTCCACCAAGGTTCGCCGTACAGCCCGGATCGACCGTACCGCATTCTTTGTGGGAAGGTACGTACCGTACCGTACCGTACCGTTGAGGTACGGTGGAAAAATGACTTGTTTGATTTGTTTTTTTAGTTTTGTGACTTGGTTAATATTTAAAATGAGCAAATTTAAAAAAAAATGAGTAAAACATAAGAACATCACATAAAGAGGTTGAAAATATAAATAAATATATTTAGTCATTTAAGTGAACCCACCACAACCATTTAATATTCATCTAACATACATACAGTCATACCAAAATCATGACACAATCATTTAGTGTTCATCTAAATATTAAGGATATAATCATGATACGAGCCAAATGCAAAACTCATATCGTCGTCCTCACATTCATCATTTTTCTTTGCATGAAAAATTACATATTATTATCATCTTCCTTAACATGTCACTAAGAACATTTAACAAGTTCTTACCTACGATCTTCCTCATCATGCTGAGCATGTATGTCCACAAAACTCTCGTAGTAGGGGGTATAACTTCCATCTCAGAACAACCTCACATTATAAGTGCTCTCCAAGAAGTGCAAATAATCAGCATAAGGTATGTAATTCTGATATAGGTCTTCGTACATACGCTGATATTCTAAATATTGACGTGTTCCTTGGCGTACTATTGTAAGTCCTGGTGGTGGAATGATTGAAATTTGCATATAAGAACCATCATCACCATACTAGTATCCAGATGCATGATCACTTATATAAAACATAATTATCATTAATTTTAGAATATTTTTCATATTATTAATATAATTCTGGTACTATCTTTGATTGTGTGCATTTCAACAGGACAACATTAGGTTCTAAAAATAAAGTCAAATCTAAAGTCATCATAATTAATAGAAAAATATACTGATTTTGAAAATATAAAATATAAGAAATTATTGATGCATAGATGTTGAGATTAAGCCGACCTAATGATTTTTGAGATATTTTTATTTGAAAAAAAATTAATTTAAAAAATTAAACTATAATTACTATAATTTGTATCATCTCTTAATCAGTTTATGTTTGAAAATTTTATCTCAATTAGACACTATTTAGACCCCTTAAGTACACACAGAGCTTGTCACGGTACGACGAACTCTCTGTGCGCGTACTTCAACGGGACGACATTTGGTTTCGAAAATAAAGTCAAATATGAAGTCATCATAATTACTAGAAAAATATACTGATTCTAAAAATATAAATATCATGAGTTATTGATGCATAGATGTTGAGATTAAGTCGACCTAATGATTTTTGGGACAGTTTTTAGTTGACAAAAAAATAATTAAACTAAAATTATTACAATTTGTATCACCTATTAATTAGCTTATGTTTGAAATTTTATCTCAATTAGACACCATTAGATCCCTTAGATGTTGAGATTAAGTCGATTTACTGATTTTTGGGATAGTTTTTACTTGATAAAAAAATAATTTAAAAAACTAAACTAAAATTACTATAATTTGTATCATCTCTTAATTAGCCTATTTTAAATTTTCATCTTAATTGGACACCATTTACATCACTTTAATACACCAAATATGAGAAAGTTATGAAAAAAAAATAGAATTAACAGACCGAACCGAACTGGACCGGTCCGTGGTGTGCCGCTGCGTACCGCTGCGGCACACCCGGGTCACCCCAATGGGGTGACCCGACCGTGCCTGGGCTCGCAGGAGCCCAGGCACGGTGCGGTATGGCCGTACCGCGGTGATTTGACGCGGTACGGCCAACCGTGATGTCCGCATGTTTCAAACTAGGCTTCTATCCCACATATTTTAATTGGGCTTCCATGTCCACATGTTCTCAAATTGGACTTCTACGTTCACATGTTTTAAACTAGGCTTCTATGTTGGCATGTTTTTAAATTGGACTTCTACGCACTCATGCTTTCAAATTGTGTTTCTATGCCCATATATTTTCAAATAGGACTTCTACACCCACATATTTTTAAACTAGGCTTCTATACCTATATATTTTCAAATAGAGCTTCTACGCCTACATGATTTCAAATCGGACTTATATACCTACATGTTTACAAATTGGTCCTCTATACCTACATATTTTCAAATCGGACTTCTATGTCCATATGTTTTCAAATTGGGTTTCTACTTCGACATGTTTTCAATCGGGCTTCTATGCCCACATTTTTTTAAATGGGGCTTATTGCCTACTTTTTATCAAATCAGGCGTCCATACCCATATGTTTCAAAATCAAGTCACCAAGCTCAAAAGTTTAATATTCTTATTTTCGAAGTTGGGCTTCTAAGTCTAAGATTTCATATTTCAAAATCATGTTTCCAAAACGAGTTTTATAAACCATGTTTCCAAATCATATTTTCAAAATGGGTTTTATTATCCCATGTTTCCTAATCATGTTCTCAAAATAAAATTCATGAGGCTCATCCCCTATTTTTTCAAGTGTGTTTGAGCAGGCAATGTTGACCTTGACCCAGCCATCCAGTGTGGTAGCGTTATGTGTGCTAGTGGCTAGTTTTCTTTATTTTGTACTATCTCGGCGTATGCCCCTTAAGGTGATGCATTTTAATTTTGTACTCATATTATAAATTGAGATATTGTACCGTTATTAATGAAATCTTTATTTTCTATTATAATTACTTGTACTATTTGTATCTCTCTAGACTGTGTGTATTAATCTCTTGGAGTCTTTGAACTTGTGGGAGACAATACTGGGTCCAACTCCCTTTTTGGATATGGATCTTGTGGTGGCCGTTTCCTGCCACCTAAGCCCAAAACGTTAAAGCCCATCAAGTGCCTTCTCTACGACGTGACCTTCCCACAAGGTTTCACGTTTTCCGAGAGGATCGGATGGAGAAGGGGCCACTCGCCAGCTTCCCTAGCGAAGCGCTACCGAGCTCATCAGCAGGCGCCTTCCGAACAGCTGCAGAAGGCCTTCCGAACAGGAACAGTAAACCTGCTGCGCGGGACGGCCCCCAACATCACCGAACAGCGGGTTCGCTCCCCCATGTGGGTCACCTGCTCGGAGAGCATCCCCAAAAGGGCACCGCGCAGGCTCTCTGGCTTCCAGAACGGTTGTAACCGTCCCAGGCCACGTTCTCCACCATCAAGGGGCGTGAACTGCCTGGCAGCCTGACGGACACCAGAGTCATAACTCCTCCCGTTATGCGCGCGCGTCAAGGCGCCTCTTCAGGCACGATCCGCCCAGCGTTACGCACGTTGGCCTCTACACCAACGTCTATAAAGGCACAGGTACAGTACCATGCAACGGTACGTCTCTTCCTCACGCGAACACATTCTCGCATTCCGAAACCCCCTGCCTCACAAGCTCTCCACTGACTTAGGCATCGGAGGGTTTCCCCGGTCTTCACCGGGCCCCCTGATCCCATTCTGGTTTTGCAGGTCTTCGTCCTCACCAGCAATCGTCTTCCCTCTCTTATTCCAGTGGAGGCCCGTTTGGCTCAGGTCCAAACAGGATTACACCACCACATTTGGCGCCGTCTGTGGGAAGCGACGCTGCCATGGCTCGAGGACGATCCTCATACCAGAACATAGGAAGCAGGGCGACGAGGTCTCGCCAGTCACGAGGGGACTCCGTCGCCGATCCCCTCCTGGTGATGACGCCGTCGCCACTGCCGGCGCAAACCACGACGTCCCGGCACCGCCGGCTGTTGCGCCTGCAACTGCCCTCGAAGTAGCGGAGCTTCGAGGACAAATGCAGCAGTTGACGGGCGTCTGCCTCGCCCTACAGGCCCAGTTGGCAGGGGCAGCGGCCCCAGCGGTTTCCCTGCCGCGTGAGCGACAGGCGGAATCGTCACATCGACGCTCCCGCGTCCCCCCAGCGCCGCAGGAGCAGCAGGCGGACTCACCACGCCGGTCCCTCCGGGCTCCATCGGAAGGGCGGGCACCAGAGCGCCGCGGGCGCTCGCCCCGGCGTTCTATCGTCTCACCCCGTCCGCCACGATCGTCGTGGAGGCAACTCCCACGCCTCTGGACGTGGGGGCCCCGCCAACTCCGAGCAGGAGCTCGCCAGGCGTCTCCGGCGTGTGGTCGACCTCGAACGCCGCATGGACGCGATGGTTCAGCGTGCGGAGGGCAAGGCTCCAGCGGAGGACGACTTGGACTTCCGCTCTCCTTTCAGTAGGGAGATCCTGGAGGCCCTGGTCTCCTCCAAGCTCCCTCTTCCCACCATCGCGCCCTACGACGGCACGACTGACCCGGCCGACCACATCCATGGCTTCGAATCGCATATGGTGTTCCACGGAGCATCAGATGCGGCCAAGTGCAGGGCTTTCCCTGCAACCCTTAAGGAGACCGCCAGGGCTTGGTTTGAAACCCTCCCTGCGGGCTCTATCACCTCCTTCCGCCAATTGAAGAAGTCCTTTCGGGACAACTTCCTTGGTGGAAGGTCCCAGCCGCGGACGGCGGCTTCTCTCCTGACCGTGCGCCAGAAGAAAGGCGAGGCACTCTGGGACTTCGTCAAGAGGTTCCGAACAGAGGCGCTTCGCATCTCGCGCCTGGACGTCCCCCTAGCCACCAGTGCTCTCATCCAGGGCACTCGTGACGGCTTTCTACAAAGGACTCTCGGCGTCCAGCAACCCGCCACCCTCGCCGAACTACTCTCCATCGCGCAGCGCCACGCGGCCTGCGAGGAGAGCCTGGCGGCGAGCAGGGCCGAACAGGGGGAGCAGTCGGAAAAAAAGCGACCTTCCGACAACGGTTCCGACCGTGATCGGAAGAAGGGACGACGCAATGGCGATTCTCCGCGTCGTCCGCGCCCCTTCACCAACTACACCCCCCTCACTGTGGCTCCCGAACAATCCTGGCAGAGATCAGGGATGAAGCTTTTGTTCGGTGGCCCCAGAGAATGCGCTCCGACCCCCGGAAGCGCGATCAAAATAGGTACTGTCGCTTTCATCGCGACCACGGCCACGACACCTCCGAGTGCCGCCAGCTTAAGGACGAAATCGAAGACCTTATCAAGCGCGGCTACCTTGGACGGTTCGTGCGCCGGAACGAAGAGCGCCCCCGACGCCAAGACCGCGCTCCCGAGCAGCCGATCAACAACGATCCCAATGGGCAGGAGATCAACGTGATCGCGGGAGGCTTTGGCGCAGGTGGAGAAAGCACTCGAAGCCGACGCGATTACGCAAGGCGAGTGCATGTCGTAGACAGGCCTCCGACTGTTCGGCCGGCCCCATATCCTGCCAGTCCCGCACGCGCACAGCCCGAGGAGGTTATAACCTTCTCGGACGAAGATCTTGTAGGGGTTACGACTC
This sequence comes from Colocasia esculenta, assembly GCA_014218235.1. Lineage (NCBI taxonomy): Eukaryota > Viridiplantae > Streptophyta > Magnoliopsida > Alismatales > Araceae > Colocasia > Colocasia esculenta. The sequence continues at coordinate 1,438,110 of CM024766.1, read as the reverse complement.
CGCACACTGATGCGCTGGTCGTTTCGGCCACCATCAACCACTGTAACGTGCGCCGAATTCTGGTAGATAATGGAAGCGCCCCCGATGTCTTGGCTTACGACTGTTTTGTCCTCATGGGTCTGCGAACCGATCAACTCACCCCTGTAAACTCGCCACTTTTCGGCTTTTCGGGAGTTTCGGTTCAGCCCATGGGAAGGATTCGCCTTCCGATTACCTTGGGAACGGCTCCGAAAGCTGTGACCAAAATTGTTGACTTTTTGGTCATCAACAACATGCCTGGATACAATGCTATTCTTGGCAGAGGTCTGATCGGGCGAATCAAAGCAGTGCCTTCATCACTCCACCAGAAAATGAAGTTTCCAACTCCGATCGGAGTTGGTGAAGTGCTCGGGTGTCAGCGTGAGTCTCGCCGTTGCTATGTCCTCTCTCTAAGAGACAAGCAACCACTCGCTGATCCAGCTCTTCCGACCTCCGATCAGCCTTCAACTAGTCGGGGGACGCCTGCCGAAGACTTAATCCCCATTCGGGTGGACGACGACTCCGAACACGTCTTGTACATTGGCGCCCTGTTGACAGAGGCCGAGCAGCAACGCTACACAGCTTTCCTGCTGGCCAATTTGGACGTGTTCGCTTGGTCTGATGACGAGCTTCCAGGCATTCCCCCGGAAGTCATGGTGCATCGCCTTCGGTTGGATCCACGAATCCCGCCAGTGCAGCAAAGAAGGCGACCCGTGAACCGAGAACGGCAGACCGTGATTCAGGATCACGTGACCAAAAGCCGAACTGTCGGGCTCCTCCGAGAAGCCCAATATCCAAGATGGATCTCCAATGTGGTCCTCGTACGCAAGGCCAATGGCAAATGGCGTGTGTGCGTAGATTACAAAGATCTTAATAAGGCAACGCCCAAGGATAACTTCCCATTGCCACGCATCGATCAGCTGGTGGACGCTACTTCCGGGCACGAGCTCCTCAGCTTTTTGGATGCCTACTCTGGTTACCACCAGATCAGCATGCATCCCCCGGATCAAGACGCCACTACGTTCGTCACAGACCTAGGCTTATACTGCTTCACCAGGATGCCTTTTGGTCTGAAGAATGCAGGCGCGACTTACCAGCGGCTGGTCAACAAGATGTTCGAGCAGCAGATCGGGCGAAACATGGAGGTTTACGTCGATGACATGTTGGTCAAGACTCTCCGAGCACTGATCACATTTCTGACCTCCAGGAAACTTTCGCAACTCTGCGAAGGTATAATATGAAGCTCAATCCGGCCAAATGCGCGTTTGGTGTTCGGTCGGGTAAGTTCCTCGGGTTCCTCGTATCAAACAGGGGAATAGAGGCGAACCGGAAAAAATCCAAGCCGTACTTGAGATGTCCAGTCCGAAGACAGTGCGCGACGTCCAGCGTCTAACAGGACGTCTCGCCGCGCTAAACAGGTTCATGTCCCGAGCAGCAGAAAGAAGTTTTAACTTCTTCAAGTTGCTCCGAGGCCCTAAAAACGCCTCGAAGCAAGGGGGGCAAGTACTGTGGACTGACGAATGCGAAGCTGCCTTCACTGAGCTGAAGACATATTTGGCAGCCCCTCCTGTTCTCTCAAAGCCTGTGCTCGGAGAACCCTTGTTCGTGTACCTCTCGGTCACCGAACACTCCATCAGTGCGGTCTTGATCAGAGAATTAGGAGCGGCACAGTATCCAGTGTACTATATCAGCAGGGTCCTCCAAGAAGCTGAAAGGAGGTACCCCAGAGCAGAAAAGCTTGCCCTTGCTCTTGTCACAGCTGCACGGAAGCTCAGGCCCTACTTTCAGGCCCATTCCGTTACAGTGCTTACCGATCAACCGCTGAAATCCATCTTGCAGCGGCCGGAGGCTTCCGGTAGGTTGGTTAAGTGGGCAATCGAGCTGGGAGAGTTTGACATCAGCTTCCGACCAAGGACGGCAATCAAAGCGCAGGCGTTAGCAGATTTCGTGGCGGAATGCACCCTTCCGGCCGAGCAGGATCCACCGTTGGCAGACGAGCCCCCATGGGAGCTTTATGTGGACGGATCCTCTTGTGTCTCCGGAAGCGGGGCAGGTTTGGTCCTCACCTCCCCAGAGGGGTTAGAGTTCCAATACGCCCTCCGTTTCCGCTTTCCAGCCTCCAACAACGTCGCCGAGTACGAAGCCTTGCTTTCCGGTATCCGCATGGCTAGGCACCTCGGAGCCATTCGGCTTAGAGTCTTTAGTGACTCCCAGTTGGTCGCCAGCCAGGTGAGCGGACAGTTCGGAGCAAGGGAACCTCGCATGGCTCAATACCTCCAACAGGTCAAGAGCCAGACAGAGGGCCTCGTATACTTCGAGGTTATACATGTTCCACGGGAGCAGAACGCGCGAGCTGATGCGCTGGCCAAATTGGCATCTTCAGGTGACATCACCCCTTCTCGCTCTGTCTTCATTGAAGAGCTCGCCTTGCCGAGCACAGAGATTGATGTAGCCGCCATAGAAACGGGCCCACCGACCCCAAGTTGGGTGGACCCTCTCTTGGCGTACCTTCTCCGAGGCGAGCTTCCTTCCGAACAGGATGAAGCTCGGAAAGTCAGGATGCGCTCGCAGCATTTCACCCTCGTAGAAGGCAAGCTGTACCGACGGTCCCTTGCAAGACCTCTTCTACGTTGCCTCAACCCTGAGGAGGCCCTCGCAGCCACAGAGGAAGTCCACGAGGGGTTGTGCGGAAGCCATCTGGGGGGCAGAACGCTAGCACGCAGCCTCATCCGAGCAGGGTTCTGGTGGCCTTCTCTTCAGAAGGATTGCATGTCCTTCGTCAGGAAATGCCCAGAATGCCAGAAGTTCGGAGAGTACTCATCAAGCAGCCAGCCGAACAGCTTCACAGTCTGTTCGAGCCGCGCCCCTTCGCCAGATGGGGCATTGACATCTTGGGCCCCTTTCCAGAGGCCCAAGGGCGCAAGAAGTTCCTTTTTGTGGCCATCGACTACTTCACCAAGTGGATCGAGGCCGAACCCGTTGCCACAATCACCGAACAGGCCGCATGGAAGTTCGTATGGAAGAACCTTCTATGCAGGTTTGGCATCCCAGGGGTGATTACATCTGACAACGGGAAACAGTTGACAGCACTTTCTTCAAGCAAAAGTGCGCCGAGCTCGGGATCTACAACCACTTCACCTCCGTGGCTCATCCCCAAGCTAACGGTCTGGTCGAAAACGCCAACCGAACATTGCTGCACGGGATCCGAACCAGGTGGAGGCTGCAGGTGGATCATGGATCGATGAGCTCCCAAATGTCCTTTGGTGTCACCGAACAACTGCTCGGGTAGCTACAGGGGAAACACCTTTCCACCTAGCCTACGGCTCAGAAGCAGTTGTACCTTTGGAAGTAGCCCTTCCAACCATCCGAACAACCCACTTCGACGAAGCCGCCAATAACCGTGCTCTCCGAGAGAACTTGGACATGCTGGGCGAACGACAGAGCGACGCCAGCATTCGTCTCGTTTCCTATCAGCAACGACTCGCACAATATTACAACGCGCGAGTTCGGGAAAGGCGGTTCAGCGTGGGAGATTTGGTTTTGCGCCGCTGTTCGGCTTCGGACCCCCGAAGAGCAGTCGGCAAACTTGCCGTCAAATGGGAAGGACCTTATCAGGTCACCCACGTCCTTGGGAAAGGCTCATATAAGCTAACTACTCCTAGTGGCGAGGCCATTCCCAGGACTTGGCATGTCTCTAATCTTAAGGCTTATCATCTATAAAAGCCTTCTTTCAGCATCCTACCTCTCTTCTCCCTACTCCTGTTGCTTCACGAGCATTTGGCATATATACCTGATCAGAACCCCCTTTACGGTACCCAATGATCTGTGTCTTACATGCAATGCTCACGAAGCTAACGGATTCCGATCCGAGCAGGAACAACCACAACAGGGAGAAGATAGAGAAAGTGACGCTACAGAAAAACTCGTAAAGCAGAGGATTTCATTTATAAGAAGTTCTGGTGCTTACAAACAGCCTTCCTTGGCCGATGTTACAAAAAGCGAAGTACAAGAAGACGTGAGGCAAGGGGATTAAGGAGCTTGTTCGGAAGGACCAGCATCCTCACCCGAAGAAGGCATCCGCCCAGACTGAAATTGTGCGAACCGCACACCATCTAAGCGGACATCTTGGGTACGGCGTCGACATTCCCGAACAGCAGCCTCGAAGGCTTCTTGGGCGCGTTCGGCCCAGGAAAGCCTCTCCCCCACCTCCTTCCCAGCATTGAGGCCCACTTTGTAGCAGCGAGCCCCATACTGCTCCAAGTCTTCCTTGTACTCTGGCCCAGCCTTATAGTTAGCAACGGCACGGGCCTCCGCATCTACTACTACCTTGGCTAGGGCGTCCTTTTCGGCCCGCGCCAAGGTAGCATCCAGCTTCGCGGCATGAAGAGCAGCTCTGAGGTCCTTCACCTCCTCCTCCAGCGCCGCTCGCGAGCTTTATGCCTTGCCGAAAGGTCATCACAGAAGGCTACCTGCGCCTCGTAGAGATACTTCTGTCTCTGGCCCCGAACAGCTAAAGCCTTCAGAGTGGCCAGCGACTTGGACATTTCGTCCGCAAGCATCTCTACGTCGACGTCGCTCAAACCATCTTCTGTCTGCCACTCCGGCTGGTACCTTCCACTGACTTCTCCGGAGTCTGTTCGGAAGGAAGGTCCAAGCACCTTGCCAACCGTTCAAGACGAGAAGCAGTGGGGCTCGCAGGCAGCTCTCTTGGCGTATCCTCCATCCGGCGAAGGGTCGCCTCCAGCGCTGCCACCGAAGGAACTCCAAGAGGTTCTCTCAGAAGCACCTCACTAAGAGGCCTTCGGTCGTCTTCGGACCCTTCATCCCGGGCAGCACCCGCAGCCTCCCCCCCAATGTCTTCGACTCCTTGGAGGTTGCTTCTGCGTTAGCAACCACCTCGGAGGGGGGCAGGGGGGGCAGGATTCTCCGGTTGAAGTGGCAACCTCTTCGGACGCCCTCGCCGTTGCGGCCGCCTCCGCAATGGTCCCTGCTGCAGGAACCATTCCTTGCTCTGAAGGCGCTGCTGTCACCGCGCTGCTCGGAACCACCCCAGCAGGGGCGGAAACTCCGTTGCGCAAGTGTCCTCCTCCTGCCGAGCAGGTGACGCCGTAGCTTCTCTGCTCCTCCTAGAGGATACCTCCGCGATGTTGCTGGAAACACCGCGCTCGGCACCTCCAGCATTGGAAGCACCGGAGGGCGCCCTATCTCTCGCGCAGGGGGAGCCCCCGGCTTCTCCACCGACAGGACTCTCAGATCCTTCGCTCACAAAAATGAGCCCCAGCTCGGTCGCCATCTTCTGTGCGACCTCGGGGCGAGTCGCGGGAGCCACCCGTGGCACCCCCTCATCGGCCGATTGTACGGCCCTACTCTTTTTGCGCAGCAGCAACTGCGCCCCTTCCTCTTCCTCTTCGGTCCCCTCCTCGTCGTGTGGAGGAGTAGCCTGGACCGCCTTCTGCTTCTTCCGAGCACGGAGTTGTTCCGCTTCCTCCGCGCTCTCGTCAACCAGAACGGGCCTCTTCTTCGCAGAAGGCCGGCTCGCTTGGTCGTCCTTCTCCCGAGGAGCCAGCTCCGGGCCCGCCGGTACCACCTCTCTAGTGGCCTTCTTCTTCAAACGAATCTTCCCAGGCCCCTTCTCAGGAGCCTGCGCCTTGTTCGGGCGCCCTTCGGCAGTTGATGGAGCAACAAGTGCCGTTGTCACCACGGCACCAACCCTCACCGCGGAAGGAACCCGAACAACAGCGGCGACGTCGTCACCTTCATACACCCTGTGCGCTAGCACAGGGATCTGTTCGGCGAACTCATCATTCGCCTCTTCATCTCTTCCTGCCTCCAGCTCTGCAGCCGCTGCGCACAAAGAAGATAAGAAGAAGAAAGGTTAGTATGAGGTCACCAAACCTAAGAGTAAACCACCGAGAGACAGTATACTTACTCCATGGTTTGCTGAGCCCGTACTTAACGAGCATGAACTCGGTCACATACCCTTCTCCATTCCGAACACCTGCTCGGAGAAGGCATCTGATGCCCTCGCCTCATCCTGGATAAGCTTCGGAAAGCTATCCTTCTGTGCCGGGCGAATGACTGTGGGGAACCCCCACTCAGCACCACTCCGGTGGCGCACGAAGAGCAGCCTGTCCATCCAACCCTTGTTGTTGGAGTACTTGCTGGACAGGCCGATGTGCATCCGGTCTGTTCGGTGCTTGGCGTAGTAGACATCTGCTCCCGACGCGCCGCGAAGCAGACAACTTGAAGTGCGCTCGGAAGACGTCCGCCGAGCCCCGGATTCCTTTAACTTGCAGACAACACCGAAGATACAGATGTATCTCCAGGTGTGGGCGTCAGCTGTATTGGCGAAACGCCCCAAGTGTTAAGAAGCGCCTTCGCCACCTCCGGCAACGGCAGCCGGAAGCCTGCCTCCAGATGGTCCACGGATAGGAGCAGGCAACCTGGTTTATTCACCAGGATCGTGTCGCTTTCCCTGGCGTCAACGATCTCGTACTCGTCCCCAATCCGGAAGCGCTCACGAAGACCACTGAAGTGGCGGTATCGTGGTCCGCTCGGCGCTGCGACGGTCACCCCGCTAGCTCCGGCAGCGGCTTTCCCCTTGCTCGCCATCGCCGGAAGGACTGCAGAAAGCGGCAACGGCACAGAGGAACGGAGGAGAAGATGGAAACGGAAGAAGGCAAGGAAAGCGGAAGAATGAAAGCTAAGCTGGGAGGTCTCTGGGAGGCGTAGCTCCCTCCCTCGTCTCTTCCCCTCCTTATAAGGAAAGAGGAGGGAACGAAATTCGAGGCGGGCTTCAATCGCCTCTCCTTCCCGTTTTTTGAAAGTGCCCCTTTGGGTACAGCGTCGGCGACCGTCCGAACGCGACGACTGCACCTTAAGAATGGCGCGGTTTTGCACCCATCATGATGGGTTAACCGCCTATTCAGACTCCAGGCGACGGCATCCCACAATGGACCATCGCATTAAATGCGGAAATGACGCCCTCGAAATGCTCGCTTCACCAAGCCGTTCGAGAGCGTGGGGGGCAAGTGTGGTGGCCGTTTCCTGCCACCTAAGCCCAAAACGTTAAAGCCCATCAAGTGCCTTCTCTACGACGTGACCTTCCCACAAGGTTTCACGTTTTCTGAGAGGATCGGATGGAGAAGGGGCCCACTCGCCAGCTGTCCCTAGCGAAGCGCTACCGAGCTCATCAGCAGGCGCCTTCCGAACAGCTGCAGAAGGCCTTCCGAACAGGAACAGTAAACCTGCTGCGCGGGACGGCCCCCAACATCACCGAACAGCGGGTTCGCTCCCCCATGTGGGTCACCTGCTCGGAGAGCATCCCCAAAAGGGCACCGCGCAGGCTCTCTGGCTTCCAGAACGGTTGTAACCGTCCCAGGCCACGTTCTCCACCATCAAGGGGCGTGAACTGCCTGGCAGCCTGACGGACACCAGAGTCATAACTCCTCCCGTTATGCGCGCGCGTCAAGGCGCCTCTTCAGGCACGATCCGCCCAGCGTTACGCACGTTGGCCTCTACACCAACGTCTATAAAGGCACAGGTACAGTACCATGCAACGGTACGTCCTCTTCCTCACGCGAACACATTCTCGCATTCCGAAACCCCCTGCCTCACAAGCTCTCCACTGACTTAGGCATCGGAGGGTTTCCCCGGTCTTCACCGGGCCCCCTGATCCCATTCTGGTTTTGCAGGTCTTCGTCCTCACCAGCAATCGTCTTCCCTCTCTTATTCCAGTGGAGGCCCGTTTGGCTCAGGTCCAAACAGGATTACACCACCACAGATCTCATGGTCTTCACAATAAGTTAGTCTTTCTACCTTCTTTTAAGTCAATTATGGTTGAGTTACGTGAACAGAATTATAAGGTAGGGACGTTGATGAAATACACTAGAATATAGGATGTATGTGATAATATAAAGATTTTATGGCTATATTTGAATAGATAGATTTTAGGGATGTATGAGTAAAATTTTCAATTATGTGAGTTGTTGAATATATATATTTTTATTATGTTCACTGAGACAAGAGTAGATCTTAAGAGTTTGATGATTAGACACGTAATTCCATGTTAAGCAATCCCAAGATAATTTAACCTAAAATTTTAACTTTTTCAACTTGATAGATCAACTAGCTATATATCCCGGGATATATAACAACTGGTTAAGCAGTCCAACCTCCGTTATCCAGGTTGCTTAACCTGGTAGAGTTAAGAAATTTATCTTGGGATAAGATCAGTCAGTGGGTTAAAAGTTATTACAAAGATAAGAGTGGAATAAGATACATTCTGAGCGTAAATTATTCTGAATAGTAAGTGAATAAGAATTTCATTGTCAAAAAAGTGAATATAAGAATTTGCATAGAGAGTAAAATTAATACTCTAAGTACTCTTTAACATGCATAAAAAATTCGAGTCTCTCTATTGTCCTTACCTCATTAGAATACAGATTTAACTCACATTCTCTCAGATTTGCAACATAAAAATTATGAAAGCAAAGCAACTTACCATTTCAATTAGTTATGTTGGTCTCCTCGCCAGTCTCCAGTATTATTATATTCTACTCTCCACACCCCATGAATGCACTCCTCTTGAGGTTTGGGTGACAACAGATGGTCTAAGGATTTTATACTATCCATGGCCTCAAGAGTGCTTTGGACCTCGAGGTTGTTCTTACATTTTTTTAAGTTGATACGTTCCTAATTGTCAAAATGGTGGGTTGGCCAGTTAATATGCGTGAAACGATGCCACATGTACAGCTTGATGCCTTTAGCTTGATTCTAGGGTTTGTGTTGGTGTTGGGGATGGAGCCACCCTCAATTATCCCTCAAGGCAGCACTATAGGGGTATGTTTATCACCTCAAATGAAGGCATTAATTGCTTTGTGAGCTTCCCAAAAACGGAGCACTAATTGCATAGTCTTTCTCTCAAGTGTCTCCTTTGGTTGAGCCTAGGGTTTTGGAGACTACACATGTGGGGGTGTGGGGGTGATGTTGGGGGATTAGGGGGGGTCAACCATGTGTGGGGGTGTGTATGATCATGTGATCACTTGGACATAATATACCCAACGTGACTACACAAGATTGTTGCAAGATTAGGAGGGAATATTTGGGGGCGTGGGAGAGAGGATTAGACTTGGAAGGGTCTTGTGTGACCAGGAGGACCTTGAACCAGTTAAACTATGGGTTTTTGCTGCATTCATGAGGTGCCAAACCTATACAACCCCTTTTGGTCAATGGGGCTAGAAGAGGTAGGCCCCGACAACAAACGAGAGATGTGAATGGTGTTCAAATATCTATACTTCAATCCATTTTCAGAGCTTAAAGATTGCAAGGCCTTTTAGGGTTTTAAGAACAGTGTCTGTGCCTAGATATATAGTTTCAGATGAGGGTGACGATATACCCATATGTAGATAGATGCAATCATTAATTTATATCTTTCATCTTTTTTCCAACTTGGCTATTGATGATATTCTATATATACTACTCTCATCTCTCACCATCTAAGAATATATACAATCTCAAATGCACAGCCGTCTTATTGTTTATTCCTTTATTAATATGACTCTGATCTTAAGCCTTTTTTCACATTCACTTGTTCATAAAGATATATAGTTTTCACATGTCACTTGTCCGACAAGCAGAAACGCATGTGGACTGCATGCCTAGTTAATTTGCAATTAAGAAACTGTATATAGTGGTGTATTGGAACTAGATTATGTCTCTTTTCTTCCCACCAGTCGAAGTAACGTAAGCACAATTGTCATATATAGTGGCATCTAATAATATTATATATATATATAAACCATTTTTAGAATAAAGATATATATAGAAATCAGATGCCAAGATAGAAATAAAAAGATTTTGAAGGATAAAATTAGAGGTAGGGCGTATATTTTCTCTTGATCGGTCGAAAAATGACTATAAAGTCTCTATCGTTTGATCCCTACGAACTCTTAAACTTGTTTGTTGACAAAGAATGTGGACCTGCACCTACAAGAATGGAAGAATAGTTAAAAGACCATCCTTTGAGTTTGAGGTAACTTGTTCTATTATTTTTATGAGTTTATTTGTTTTACTTGGATAAGAAATTTTATACTGAAATAAAAATCTTAAAATTTCCGTATGTTACCTTGCCTTTATAACTTCACCTCCTAGCAGCAAGGTAACATACAGTCTCTGTTTAATCCTCTCCCACCACTAAAATGAACCAGTTAAAAGCTTTAAGAACCCGGTAAAAACACATTAATGGGTCCAAGTATTTTTATCCATGGACGAGCCTGTAAAATTGGGTCAGAATATATCTATATATAATAAACTAGTTGTGAGCTGACCACCCAATGTCCACGCGTACCCAATGCGTGGTAGGAGAAACTTTAATTTGTGTACTTCTACCAACTCTTCTTCAAATAATCTTGATAGGAGAATTATGGAAATTGGGGAAAGAGAGGGGACCATCTAAGATATATATATATGCTTCCTCTTTCTGGTCCTACATCTTAAAACCAAACCATTTTTTTGGGAAAGGCACACTTCTTTTGCCAATTCTCTCGTGCATGAGTGATTTGAAGAAAGTTTACTGCATTTAAATTTAATTAAGAAGAGGGAACGACCCATATGCAAAGTGGCTCTGACGTTGAGATCCTTCACTTCACATATATTAAGTTATTAAGATTCAAATTTTTACCCCCTACATTACCTACCAACTGAAAAGAAAAGAGAGAGACTGACAGCGACTTGGAGCACAGCAGTGAGAGGCATAACTATCAACATGCATAATATTGTATTTCTTATTTTTTAAAATTATCTAAATTATCTATATATGCAACGTTATGGACCATCCTTTCATGGTAATTAGGCCCGAAACTTTAAGCCAATGTCCTTTCAATCAGCTCACTTTTCTAGGACGATCGACCATCGAGTTGGGTTCCCAAAATATTGCAATATTGCTTTTCATATTAATTTGATAAAACCAAAATCCAAATCTACTTGTTTTAATCATTCGGGCTACTTTGATTTCTAGACAATTAATTTATGTGATAATTAAGTTAACCATGAATTTCAGCAATCTTATTTTAACAAATTTTTTCTCTGTCTCTTTTATCTGAAATTATCTAGTTATATCTCCCCTTTATGAGTAGGATATATAGAGTCATCATCCTTCATCGAACCATAGGTAACTTTACTTAATTATCCATAGATAATCTATACATCTTACTCAAAGCAAAATAATTTTTAACGATATATTTATCTCCCCAACTCCAAATCATCCTTGCCAAGGTGTCCTCATAATTAACCAACTTATATTGATGAAAAATAAGTTGATCTTTTTTTATAAATATATCGGTGTTATGATGTACATTGGAGTACTGTCTTAACCACACAACACTACTTAATTATGTATGAAATAAATTGACTAGCTTTGCCCAAGAAAGAAACTTGACTTATGTAATTGGTAGCTATTTAGCGAACCCATAAGAAATATTATTGGAGGAATTAAAGTGTGTTCTGAAAAAGGGTGGTTTGGATCCGCCGGACTTGCCGTCTTCTTTAGCTTTTGGTAGGCTTTGAATTCGAGAGTTCTATCTTTTACGGGGTCTCTTCCACATCGGTGTTCTCCCTTTTTTTTGGGTCTTTTGTTTTGTGCCGCGACGTCTTCGGGATGTCGAAGCCCTCTACTTTCTCCCCTCCTTTGACCTGTTATCTCTCTTCTGTCTAAGTCTCTCTCTCTCTCTCTCTCTCTCTCTCTCTCTCTCTCTCTCTCTCTAGATTCTTCTTATTTCTCTCAGGTGTCATTTTCCAACATATACTCTACGACGGAACCAAAATTCCTTCTAAATACCCTCTCCACTCTATATGTTCCCCTCCGTTCCCTTTAGTGTCTAGTGACCTTACACGTCCACACATATATACACTCCTCTCTCTCTCTCTCTCCCACAGTACAAGATAAGCTTTGCTAGCTGCCCTTTCCAGTCTTCAGGCTTTAGGAACTCTCTCTCTCTCTCTCTCTCTCTCTCTCTCTCTCTCTCTCTCTCTCTCTCTCTCTCTATAGCTTGGCGACCACAGGATTTGATCCCAGAGAAAGGGCTGCAAAGGAGCAAAGAGGAGCCGACACAAGCCAAGCGCAAAGCCCTTTCTCTCTCTCTCTCTCTCTTTCTACCCACAACCCAGTTCTTGTGGATTTCCCGATCTCTTATATATGTAATGAGAATTGCATGTGTGCTCCTATCTCCTGCTGCGGGCGGAGCGCACACGACCGTCTTGATCAGGGGGTTGATCAGCTTGGTCAATTTGCACATATATAGAATGGAGGATGACACAATAGTACTATTATAAGAACAGTACTGAAGAGTAGGAGCAGGGAGCTACGAGGGGGCAGCTGGTGTTGCAGTGGACGGCGAAGAAGGGTACTCTAGAGGTGACCCAACCATCACCTATGCCTCTACCGGGCGTTTTCATGGAGACCGCTTCCATGGCTGCCCCCGACCTCTCGCTCCACATCAGCCCTCCCAACATCTCTCCCTCCTCAGTTCACAGTTCCCCCGCCGGCGCGATCGCCCCCGACCTCGGCCTCGGCCTCTGCCGCCATATCGGATCCTTCAAGCCCCCCGGCACCGCTGGCGACGCCTCCCCGGGCCACACCGACCTCTCCCTCGCTCACCCTTGTTCGGCACCCGCCGCCGGCACCTCTGGAGGAGATCACAACCCCTGGAGGGGCGGGCAGCCGCCGCTTCCGGGTCTCGGCCAGCACCACCAAGCCCGCCACCGCCCGCTCCCCGCGGCCGGGCTGCCGCTGCTCGAGCCCATTAAGGGGATCCCCGTCTACCACGGCGGGGCACCCTTTCCTTTCCTGGGGGCCGGGTCGCCCTCCCACTCCTCTTCGGCGCCGTCTTCTTCCTCCCCGTGGTGGTCGTCCAATTCGGACCCGGCCACGTCCGTGTTGCACTCGGCGGCGGCGATGGGTTCCGCGTACCACCAGCGGGTGGTCCTCGGGGCGCCGACGACGACAGGGCTTAATGGACTGTCACCCGATCCCGTGCTGATGATGACGAGGTGCCAGCAGTTGCAGCAGCAGCAGCAGCAGCATCAGCTGGCCATGGGGGCCTTCGACACATCCCATGGTATGATGAGGTCACGGTTCCTGCCGAGGCTACCCGCTAAGAGAAGCATGAGGGCGCCGAGGATGAGATGGACCAGCGCCCTTCACGCCCGCTTTGTTCACGCCGTCGAACTCCTCGGCGGCCACGAGAGTAGGCCTCCGCCACAGTCCCTCTCTCTCTCTCTCTCTCTCTCTCTCTCTCCTCTCTCTCTCTCTCTCTCGATATCTATTTGCTTAGATATGCATGCTGAGGTCGTTAGAGGCGTATATATCTGTACATATATGATGAGGAAACTTGGGTTTCTGTGTGTGTGTGATCTTCTTTCGTTTGGATGCTATTTCTGCTGCAGCTGAGTTCTGACAAGTGATCGATGCTTCTCTCTACTTTTGTTGTGTGCGTGTGTGTGGGGAATTATCTGCAGGGGCAACCCCGAAATCAGTCCTCGAGCTCATGGATGTGAAAGATCTCACACTGGCTCATGTTAAGAGCCATCTGCAGGTAACTAATTTTCCACTTCGCAGGGACCTTCTCTTCCTTCCTGCTAGCAGCTAGCTGCCCATCGCCATCTCCTCCTATTTCTTCCCAAATAAGTCTTCACTTCCCGGCCCCGTTCTCTCTCTCTCTCTCTCTCTCTCTCTCTGACCATTCTCTCTCTTCCTCCCTCACAACCTTTTTCTTGGCACATTAGCCAACGGATGCAGTGAACGGGGTGAATGAATGAGTAGATGGGTCTGCGTCCCTCAGACAGGAGGCCTGACATGGATGCGTAGGTAAGACGAGAGAAAGAGAGAGAGAGAAGAAGAAGAAGAAAAGTAGCCATCATTTCACAGTGATACCAGCTGCCTGCCTCCAAAGTCTTCCCCCCCAACAAAGAGATCAACCTCGTGGGTAATGAGAGAAAAAGCAAGAAACCTCCCCCCAAAAAAAGTGAAAGAGTGTCGTGTGCAATGGCTTCCGGCGACGGCTTCCCTTGTGGGTTCTCCTCTTGTTCCTTCTCTACCCAGTAGTAGTTGCAGAGAGTAGGGCTTTTTTTTCCCTTTCCCTCCTTTTCCCACCCTCCATTTGCTTCTCTTTTCTTTTGAAGCAATGTCTCGTCATCACTTCGCCTCCCCCCACAGGGCTTTCTTTGCTCATCTCCTTCCTCTCTTTTCTCCCTTTGCCACAACACTTTTCTCATCTTTTTTCCTCCTACCTTGCTCATGATCCCCTTTAATGTGGGCTTTGGTGGTGCTCTTCCTTTGGCTTTGCAGATGTATCGAACTGTTAAGACGACTGACAAGCCTGCAGCTTCCTCAGGTAAATTCGTGTTGCTCACCCCTCTTCTCTCTCTCCACATAGCATCTTTCTCTCTCTCTCTCCCCCCCCCTTTCCTCTATCACGCCATGATTTCAGAGTCGTTAATTTGTAAGCTAATCGACAGAAAAATTCGTATGCACACATTCATACACATACCTTGGTTAAATCACCATTTGTTGAAACATTCTGCAAATATCTCATGTTGGGCACTCTCTCGTTTCCACCCCTGGGGTGAAGGCCAATCGGACGGCTCAGGTGAAGAAGATTCCGTGCCGGCGGCCGGCGACCACAACTTCCTGGAGCCGAGGGGATCATCAGATGGTTCCACCCCACAGCCGGACTTGGATTTCTCTCCTGCTGCTGCTGCTGCCACTGCAGTGACCCGGTGGAGCAATTCATCAAGGTATTATTGGGAACAGCTAGCTAGCTTGTGTTGTTTTGTTTCCATGTAGGTACAGTAGAGTACTACACATCCTCTTGGATCTTCTCACCCCCGTTACTTAGGACTTCAGTATTTAGAGAACCGTGGGCGCTTAGTACTCCTTTAAATTAAGAGAAAACGCAGCATTGGATCTTCTTCTTGTTCTTCTGCTTTATTTCCCTTCTTTTGTCCTCTCCCTTCTCTTTTGCATGGCGTTAGCAAAGTTCTGGGGGGAAAAAAAAAACGCAAGCAATAATCCCACGTCCTCTCTCTCATCACTTGTGAAGAATAAAAGGGTTCTCCCGTGGCAGCTTTTGCTTTACCTTGGTGCTGATTTTGAGATGTGGAAGTGAGTAGAGATATGGGGCTTTTAACTAACTTGGGGGAGCGTCTAAAGGGCAAAGCTTGCAACCCCCCCTGAGCTGCAAAGAAACAGCAGGAAAAAAGGCGCAGGAGAACTCTTGAACTTGCTTTATCAGTACTACTACACTGTCACTGCCAAATCCTGCCATGGCTTCCTTCTTTCCTTTTCCCATTTGAGAAAGTATATAGATAAGCTAGCCCTCCTCTTGCATAAACCTGCTTTGCTTATATATGGTTTGATATATCTATGAGCAAGAGTAGTACACTGTTATTGGAAGTATACTAGCTAGTGTGCAACCGTTGTTGATGCCGCCAACACACTCGCTCGTACATGAAGTGATGATATGACATGGGATGAGAAAGACTTGGTGCACATCTTAGGGTGTGCAAGATATATAATTAGTTGCACACTCTTTAGGCTTAAAAAATAAGGATGAGGTGCACAACCCTAAAGGGACCCCAAGGTGTGCACCAAGTCTACGGAGAATTGTATGATCTTCTCTCCTTTTTTTTATTTCATATTTTACTGTTCAACAAAGCTGAATTCACTATATCAATACTTACCATGAATCACACTTAAATGTGCAGCAAAGTATTCATCTAATTATACCATGAAATATTCCAAAAGATCCACATATATCCCACGGAACATGTCGAGGGCTAGCTCAGCTCATGTTACTTGGCTTTAATTATCTTGTCATACTGTGGCATCTTTTGTATGCATTCAGGGATTTTGCTTGTCCTCTTCCCGGGACCTTCTCAGGGTCGCTTTTGTCTTTCCTGTCCATGCATGGCTCTGATCACGGACAATAATGTTTTTAACCTGACGTACTTCCTTTTTTTTCCTCCCTTTTTCTCTTTTCTTTCTTGTTCTTATTTAGATAGGCCCTTAGATAAGTGTATCTCCTGTGTTATATATATCTTCCTTTTCCTACTCTCTCTCTCTCTCTCTCTTTCCACTCTGGACTAGAAGACGAGGAGAGTCTGTTTTTCTTTATGCCAGAAGTTAAAAGAAAGTTTTGTAACCTACTTTATGCTTTGTATCAACTTGGACGTACCTCGATTTAATGTGCTTTGTTCACACCCCGGGGTGCAGCTCCAGGGGCTCAGACTTGCTCATTAACTCCGATAGTTATTGAGCTTTGGAAGGTCTTATTTGGCTCATTGGTTAAGTCATCTCCGCATCAGGATCAAGGATACTTGGTACGTAGTGGAGCGTAGGGTTTACACAGTGCATAGTGTAGTGCTGTTTGGTTGACATGAACCCTGGGAAGGTCTTTCGAAACCACTGTATGGTCTATGTAGCAGTCCGGAGTATGAACAAGAAGAATGGTACATCATAAGCTTAACCCATGCCGTTCCATAGTTCGCTTGATCATTCAGGAAAGGAAGAGGAGAGTAATGTAGAAGACTATGCAAAAGTACATGGGCATAACCTTTTCGCGTCTAACTAGTGCTTCTTATTGGAATGGGTTCAGGAGGGAGAGGATTACTGGAGACATCAGACATGGGTTCTCAAGTTTTAGTTAGAATGAGGGGGAGATCCATTAAGTTTCCTTCATGGGTTCAGAGGTAGAAGTAATTCCCAAGCATGCTCTTGTTGAAATGATATGGCTTGTTCAGGGGATTTTTCACTATTCATGTACACTTGACACTTCCAACCTTGAGAATATTCTAATTGCTCTACAATAGGGCCTATATATACTCACCAAAGTCACTAACCTGTTCTACTTAATGTGATATGCTTTGGTTTATGATCTGTTAATCAGTAAGGACCCCTCTAGTATGTTTACTTAGATTTTTTTTAGATGAACAATGACAAATATATGGCTACGTGACTCAATTAGAACCTGACTGTGGGCTCTGACGCAAATTAGATCTTCTAATTTAGAACTCAAGACTTTGTCTTTGGTGGCCCCATAAAATTTCCTACTATTTCGCATAGTTCTTCATACTTTCTTGTGATCCTACTTCTGGGTATTAATCTTTCATTAACTTGCTGTAGACATAATTTCTAAATGTATATTAGTAAAATGACCACATAAAAAATAGTATTTACCCTAGTGGACATTAAATATCTTGAAAAGGAGAAAAAATAAAATAAAAAAGACTTAAAGGCATAATCGTACTCTAGAAATGAGCTGTTAGGTGGTGCTGCAGTCTCTGAGATGATATTTAACCCATCTGATAAACTACAAGCTAACTGAAAATATTGGGTTTTAGTTGTCTCAAGACTTGATGATACATCCAGTTTCATGTGAAACCATAATTAAGCCCATGCGTTTGCCATTGCTGTGGGTGGCTATGTTTCTAAGCATGTCATTAGTCTCCTTATAATTTCTTCAGTGTGGTATTACTTCAAAGCAAATGGGCGAGATGGGGAGTCTTATCTGTGGTTTTGTCACTTGATCCCTTCAAATCCATTGTTAGTTCTTAACGGTTATTTGCTTGTAATTTTCTTTGAGAGGTGATGGTTTATCTGATTGTTATCCTTGTATACATTGCATGATAACACATTCTCGTGAATACAAACAACAGCAAAGAAACTCGGCTGCAAGGGTGCCCACAAGACATGGAAGGACTTGGATCAGCATGCTTCACATCCCAAGTGGAGGTACAGATTCGTGTGTGTGTGTATATATATATATATATATATATATATATATGACTAGTATCCATCAGCTCACTCTGGTGCATTGCTGTACACATTGTATATAGAAGAATCCAAGTCTTTGATTCAGAATCCTATTCCAAATCTTGTCCTTATTTGTGTTGTGATTTGGACAGTTATGAATAGCTCTTATACTCAGATATATTCTAATCTGTAACATATATACTGACTGGAATATATGAACACGGATCCAATTATAGAGATCTTACACACACACACACACACACTATTTATATATATATATATATATACAAGAGTTATATATATGGCAGTCCAAATCACAGCAAGATCTGGAACTGGACTCCAAATCACAGTAAGTTTTTCTTAATGCATGAGAACATGCATTAGCACATGACTAACAGAATATTGAAGCGTTTACCGAGTGCAAATCTTGAAGATTTTTTTTTTCCTCCATAATCACCTTCTCAATTAGAATATATATATACTAATCCAGCATCTAAATCTATACATGCAGGAAAGTGAAGTGACCCGGTTGGAACCCTCCACTGAACTCCATCAGCGCATCAAAAACCCTAGCCTGGAGTTCACCCTTGGGAGACCAGATTGGCACTGCTTGGAGCATGACTAGATGCGGCCAGCGGGCCTTAAACGCTCAACAATTCTTGATTCAATCCCCCCCTACATGTTTTCGAGTGACACAGAACGTATATTACGTATATGATGTTTTGCCTTAAAACACCACCAAAGAAGAAGAGGGTGGGGAGAAGTGGGTGAAGGAGCCAAACTGTTTCCATGGGTTGAAGAGTAGTACTGTTTGGCTAGCTCACACCAAAGTTTGCATACATCTGATCTTATCCTCTCTTTTTTCTAATACCCGTGTGAATTGGTAGAGGAGATGGTAGTGACTTGAGCTAGCTAGCTAGCTCGATCTTGTCCCTTGAGTTGATTCATAGAGTTAATGAGTACTGCATGGTTCTCACACTGTTTTACGTATACAGCTCATATATGAATGGACTGTTTCAAGGGATTCAACTAATTATAAGGTTGAAGTTGGTTCGATTTAGTTCGAGTCAGAGTCATTTTTAATTCGAACCGAACCAAACCAATTCAAATTTGAAATTGAACCAAACCAAACTGAGGCTCACATAAATCGAATCAAATTGAACCAATTTGGTTTGGTTCGATTCGGTTCCCGGTTTGGACCATTTGAATTTTTTGGGGCTGTTGGTTCTCATTAATTTTGGTGGTTACTTATTATTTTGGTATAAATTTTGAAACTTGTCTTATTATTTTGGTTATAGAGTTTTGATCCTTTGATAAGTTGATATTTATGAATTAACAAAATTTAATTTGGAGAGCTAAAAATCTCAAATTAATATAACAAAAATAATAAAAATAATAAAGATTGAGCAGTCAGCACAACTATTGGTAATTAATTAAATACATGTCCATAGATAAGAAAATGGCACACCTATAAACCAGAGCAAGTTCACATCATATACAACCCTATTCTAGTTCAACTTAAGAGTTGAAAAATAAAAACCTCACATTCAAAAAAGAAAAATAAAAGTTGTATAGAGCTAGAAACCACATAAGGCAATATTTAATATCATATATTTTTTAAAAGGATGTCCTCCCGGTAGAATCTATTTTCTAAAATTTATCGACCTACATATTTAAATGAAGTCAAATCTATCCATTTTCTAAAATTTCTAAAATTTGGGGACTTGGTAAGAGCAATTCGATTCAAATGGTCTGGTTTGGTTTCGGACAAAAGACCTAAATCAAACTAATTAAATTTATTTGATTTGTTTCGAGTCATTGACCCAAAATTTTGAATTTTGACTCAAACCAAACTGAAAATTTTAATTCAATTCAGTTTGATTTGTCAGGTCAAACTGAAAATTGAACACCCATACCTAATATAACATTTTAAAAAAAGGCAACTAGAGCTAACATTTTACATCTATATTCAAAACGTACAATATAAAAATTGATAAGAAAAATAGTGGAAATAAAAAAATCAGTAAGAAAAATAGTGAAAATAAAACTCAGTGAGAAAATAGTGAAAATAATAAATAATAAATAATAAAAATTAATGAGAAAATTAGTGAAAATAAAAATCAGTGAGAAAAAAAACGAAAATAAAAATCAGTGAGGAAAATAGTAAAAGATAATTAAATGTTGCTATCCATTAGTAGAAAATATACTAAAAATCATTATAAAAAACCAGTGAAAATAAAATAAAATAAGCTACTAAAAATTGATCCGATTTGTTTGGTTCACACGGTTTAGTTTGGTTTCTAAACGGAATCTAATCATTTAAAACTAATTTGATTTGGTTTAGACTGTTGAATTGAATTGAACCGAAAATTTTTTGTGCAGTTCCATTTTTTAATTCAACTCAAAAAATGAGCATCCCTAAAGAGGATCTATTAATTCAAATGACATCAATTCTTCACGTCTGCAAGTAAAACTGATACTGGAATTGTGTACATATATGAGCGAGTTGCTTGTTTCAAAGAAGAGATTGATTTGAGAGTCGTCGTTTGGTCATGTAACAAAAAATTGAAAAATGTCAGTTTTAAAACTTATTAAAAATGAAATACCTCATTTTAGAATCAGTGGTTTGAAATTCTGTAACTTTGTTTACGATGGTTTTGGTCTGAAATTCTAGACCCTGTTAGAAGAAATGCAACACGGATTAATACCGGACCGGATTTGAAGTCCAACAATTTAAATATTAGAGTGCACTAAATGCAAGAAAAATACCTTAAAATTAATGGTTCGTGGTTTGCCAAAATGAGACAAATTTTGCCCTTTTTACGAGCAACCCGTTCATCTCAGCCACGTCCAAAAACGATGTTTTCAAATTTTTAGTTGTTTTAATGACAGAGAAACGTTTGAATGCCATGCAAGGATATTCCAGGGCACTATATCTTAAAACAAGATCCTTCTTAATCTTGCCTTTGATCATAGCTTTTGACGAGGTCCGTTTTGTCTCGAGGGCTTTTGCGAGCCGACTTTAGGTGGTTCGAGCTCAGAACCTATAAACATTGGGGATGTTTGAGAGAACAAATGTCTACTCTCGATTTGAGACGACCAGATTTATAAGATATGTTTGGTATTATGATAGACTGAAGATAGAGTGAGGATATATTCTAAAAAATTTGAAGATATCTTCACTCTATTCTCAATCTATTTTGATAGCAAACATGTCCATAAAGAATAATCAATCCTAGAAAAAGGGATTTCAAAGCGGATCAGACGATAGTCAAGTTAGTCTCACTCGATTTAAATTTTGTCTAAAGAGATAAGGATTCAAGGAGAGGAGAAAGTGGTGAGTAGGATTGGACGATAGCCGCCACGTGTCTTTTGACTCTTTACCTATGTCAAGTGGCCTTCTTTTGAAAGTAGTTAGTTGGGGAGAGTGAGAGGGAAGTATTCGTTATAAGACTAAAGTTTCTTTGGGTACTCTCTCTCTCTTCTCCTTCTTCTATAATTCTTCTTTTTCTTGTGGAGGCTTTTGTATGGCCGGACCCATTAAACTTGTAGAACTTGGCCCAATGGGCCTATCAGCTTTCAAACAACTATATTATGTATTTTGCTACATATGCCCTGAGGATGATTAGTTTCTTTAATTATTTGGTTATATATATATATATATATATGGAGCTGGTGGGTAGTATTCTTATAGATCTTTCTCATTGTACTCAGTTTTTTATTTGTTATAGTTTGGAATTTTGGGGAAGACTGTCATGTAGTTGGGAAGTCACAGTCCATTAGTGTAAGTTATTCTCATGCAACCAACAGTATATTTGATGTGGTCTTGGCCCATGGGCTTCATAGTTCCTATTCTTTTGTTACTTTCAAGAAAGGTCAATGATATATGCATAGTTTGGCACTCTTTAAATTGAGATGCTCACAATTTATAATAGGCAAGATATGCATATATATGTCCTCTATATAATCCAAATTCTTATTTTTAGTTGCCTTCGGGAAACATCAATAATAATGCATGGTTTGACATTCTTTAAATTGATATGTGGATATTCTACTTTCACATGAAACTTCTATCGGACATGAGCGATCATCCAAGTAGCTTTAACTTGGCAGCTATATATGGTGGTCGAACCTTCCATCATAACCTCATTAATCTTGTTCCCCCCTCTAAAACTAGGAATCTCAAATCCGTAGCTTTAGGTTTGAGGCTCACGAAGTCACTTGATTCACTTCCTAAGAGGAGGTGCCCACACCAAAATGTTAGGAGTCTGATTTTGCATCTGGTCTCAAGACGAGTTGGATTGTTCGACCCAAATATAAAAAGTCGAGTCCCACGATATGATACTGTGTTAATGAGATCCGATTTCTTATATTTCGACCGAGTAATTCAGCTCGATTGGGAGCCACAACATTCATTTCCCAAATGTTAAAATGGATCCTGATCAGCTAGCTGTTGTTCCGCTGAGTGATTGCTCCAATAGGTTCTATAAGATCGTAAGGAATCAATGGACGCATAGCATGTTAGCTACGACTCACAATCAACAAAGAACTAAAACAAGTATATTATATCTTTTTTCTAAATAATTGTGGGTAAAGTTTACTCATTATTTTACCCTTCTCAACAAGTCTATTGTCACTCTCAAACTTGGATATAGTTTCCTTAGTTGCCGTTGTTCTAATGTCTCATGGCTCCTTAGCCATCCACACAAGTTCATGACTTTTTATTTGTTCTAAATATGGCTTCTACTAGTGCTTGTTCAAGCATGCTATTGAACATGTTCAAGACATTATTTCTTCTATAGACATTAGGGCAAAGGGAGAAGAAAGAAGGAGAAACAATCAGTGCACATAGATGTAAGGAGTTGAGATCTCCTCTATGCACCTATCTATTGGTGAGACTAAGTAAATGTAGAGGGAGCGGCATGAAAGTATGAATTGATCAGGTTCGTCTCTATCCAAGGGCTTTTATAGGGCTGACCTCAAGAGTCTTGCCTGAGAGCTCAGGAGCTAAGACATTTCTTTTGTGCTGAAGGGAAACACATGCACCTTTCAGACGGTTTGACTTACAAAGATAGTCAATCTTCAGAAGACGTTTTTGTGAGTAGACTCTTTCGATAGTCAAGTTAGTCAGACGTGATATTAGCTTAGTCTGAGAAGAGATGGAGGTTTAGGATCAGAGGAGAGAGAAAGTAAGAGAGTAGCTAGACAACGATGCTCGCCACCTATCTTGTTCTTCCTATGCACCTACGCGCTCTTGGTCCCCTCTTGAAAACAGTTGGGTGAGGGAGGAAGAAGAGATGTCACATATAGGATTAAGGTCCCCTTGGGTGCCCTTTTCTCCTCCCCCCTTTCTTCTTTTGGGGCCCTTGCTGGACCAGGCCCATTGGATTTATTGGGCCCAGCCTAGTGGAAGTATCATATATATATATATATCTATATATATATATATATATATATATATATATATATAAAGGAATGTCATAACTGTGATAGCTGTATTTAAGATGTAGAAAGAAGTTGAGATAAAATCATCAAATTATATTGTGACAACTAAGCTTTACCAATTTGCTTTCTCACCTTACAAACTTGTTTCAAAGACAACATTAGGTTTAAACTTAGGAGTCACAACTACTCATAGTACATAAGCAAACTAGGTATATATATATACAGCACATTCCCAACAATGATTTGAGTAAGAATTGGTATATCAAAAGGGATCTGTCCTGGTCAGGGCCCACACTGTTCTAATTAAGACAGACTGAAATTTATTTATTTTTTTGGCAAAAGATAGACTGAAATATTAGTCTGCTACAAGATATTTCCATCGCAGATATGTGAAACCTGAATGTATCAGTGCTAGAAAGAAAAGTCACCTAGAAATGAGATTCTTCATTGTTCCTACAATTTATAAAGGTTCTCAAAAAAATTTACATTTTAAAAAAAAAAAATTTGGAGTCCATTTGGTTGAACATAAAATATATAGTTTTTGTATATGTACCCCCGTAAAATGCATAGTTAGGCCATAATATCTCTTATATTCACATTTGCACCAAGAACCTTGCTGCACGATTTTTTTTTTAAACCAAAAACTCGTTTCGTCACCTACCATTATGAAATTATAGAATATGTTTGAGATATTCTTCTACTAGCTATTTTAATGACCAATATGCATTATTTGGGCATTTTTATCCGTAAAACGCTGTAGATTTTTTTAGAGTATTTTGCTAAATTAGTACTCTTAAAACTGTAACCCAATAATAGAGGGTCGTTCACCATCATAACCCTAATCAAAGTGGGGAAAAGAGACTCCAATTTGGGTAGGAAACAATAATCGCAAGAATCTTAAAGCTATAACCCTTTAAATAGATCCTTAATTCCTTCTTGGCCGAATCTTATTACTGTCGGGGAAAATTCCTAGATGTGGGTAGGGGTGTCAATTGGGTCGGACCGGCCCGGAAGCCCGACCCGATTTTAACCGGACTTGAGTCGAAAAAATGAGTCCGTTTAAATTTTTTGATCCGGCCCGAAAAAAAATAGGGTCGGACTTGGGTTTTGAGAGGCCCGGCCTGCTCGGTCCGTTTAGTCCGAAAAATATAAATATAATTTATATTAAATATAAAATTTATATTTAGACAGAGAATTATATTTATTTTGTCTATAATAAATTTACTCAAAAATATAATCTTTTATAAATTAAAAGTTAATATAGATATAAGTAAAATATATATATTTTTTATAGATATATTATAGTAGATATATTAAAATTATATATTATATAAATAAAAATAATATTTTTTATATTTTCGGGCTGGGCCGGGCCTAACCGGACTTTTCTGGGCCCGGACCGAGCCACCCATACCGGCCTACCCCCGGGCCTGGGCCGGGCCCAGGCCGACTTTTAATAAACCGGGTCTGGGCCGGGCCTAGCCATTGGCATCTCTAGATGTGGGAAAGGCTGGATGGAGGGAGAAGAATTGCAGCAAGGCCCTAAAGGTCTATCGTTCATCAAAGTTAAGCCTGAGTCTTCTTAAATTGCCCAAAACATAGGTATTCTCTAAGGCTGAACATGATCAATTCTTCTGTAAGTGATCTTATGACAAAAACATAGATAACTGTTCTTATAGATATCTCTATGCATGTATATAGAACCATGTGTACCTTGTTCTTTATTATAGATTGTTATTAATACTTCATGAGATTTCTTGATATGTCACTACAAGAAAAGCAGTATTTCCGACGGACATAATTCGTCGGAAATCAGACGGTAATCCGTCGGATAATTATCCTTCCGACAGATTTCCGTCCAAAGCTCGTCGAAAATTGTCCGTCGAAAATTGTTAGTCAGAAATTACCGACGGGCAAGAATTCCGTCGGAAATAGGTCGGAAAACACCAACGGACAAATCCGTCAGAAATACCGTCAGTATTTACCGACAGACACCCGTCGGAAAAATCCGTCATCAATGTAGACGGACTTACCGACCGATTCTTTCCGTCGGTAATTTACAATTTTTGACGGAAACACACCGTCAGTATTTACCGACAGCAATCCGTCGGCAATATCCGTCGGAAATATCCGTCAGAACTATAGACGGAAGTACCGACAGATTTATTTCCGTCTGTAATTTAACTTTCCGACGGATCAATATCCGTCGGAAATATCCGTCGGTAAGCTCGCTTTCTCTTGTAGTGTGTGTAGAGGTATTCTTTAGTCCCACATTGAAAGATAGTGAGAATAAGTGTGTGCTTATCAGCAAGAGCCTCGCCTCTTCTCCCAAGAGGGCCCTTTTAAAGGACAAAACCCCAAGCATGGGGACAATACCTCTTGGGAGACACACTTAAATCACGTCTCTTCATTGGCGCCGTCTGTGGGAACGAGCGAGAGGCCATGCGCCCTACCCGAGCGTCTCATCTTCATGAGACCCGCACACCCTTATTCTCACTGGGGGGGCTGTGTAGAGGTATTCTTTAGTCCCACATTGAAAGATAGTGAGAACAAGTGTGTGCTTATCAGCAAGAGCCTCACCTCTTCTCCTAAGAGGGCCCTTTTAAATGACAAAACCCAAGCATTGGGACAATACCTCTTGGGAGGCACACTTAAATTACGTCTCTTCATTGGCGCCGTCTGTGGGAACGAATGAGAGGCCATGCGCCCTACCCGAGCGTCTCATCTTCATGAGACCCGCACACCCTTATCCTCACTGGGGGGCTGTGTAGAGGTATTCTTTAGTCCCACATTGAAAGATAGTGAGAACAAGTGTGTGCTTATCAGCAAGAGCCCCACCTCTTCTCCCAAGAGGGCCCTTTTAAATGACAAAACCCCAAGCATGGGGACAATACCTCTTGGAAGGCACACTTAAATCACGTCTCTTCAATATGCATGGTTCATGTTGTTGAAAAGCCATGCTCATGTGCCTTATCATGTTATAGTTCAGAGTTGTCTTGAACTGCATCACCATGTTCTATCCTTAATCTTCTTCCATGAATTCCATTCATGAAATCTTTGTCCTTGAAGCAAGAATAAAATCCTTGAAGTTGCTTCTAAAGAGATTATTGGAGTCTATTAAAACTGACTCCCAGTTTATTAATAAATTGAGTCCTAGTTATTAAGAAAGTGAGTCTCAATTTATTAATAAGTTGAGTTTCAATCATAATCGACTCTTAGTCAGAATGGAGTCACAACCAAAATTGACTCCCAGTCAAAATTAAGTCTCAGTTAGAACCGACTCCTAATTAGAATTGGATCCCATCCAAAGTCAACTCCTAGTCAAAATTGAGTTTCACTCTTAATCGGGTTACAAAAAAAATCGAGTCTTAGTCATAATCAAGTCCTAGTCATAATTGAGTCTCAGTAAGAATTGACTCCCAATCAGAATTGAGTCTCAGACAAAATGGATCTCAAATAAAATCAAGTCTTAGTCATAATCGAGTTTCAAACATAATGGAGTATTAGACATAATCAAGTCTCAAATAGAATCGAGTCTTAATTATAATCAAGTCTTATACTAATAAGAATTGAGTCTTAGACTCATACGAATAGAGTCTCATAGTCTCTTATAAGAATCGAATCTTAGAGTCTGTTATAAAAATCGAGTCTTAGTCTATTAAAGAATTGAGTCTCAAACTGTTAAAGAATCGAGTCCCTGAGTCATAAGAATCAAGTCTTAGACGCATAAGAATTGAGTCTCATAAGGATCAAGTCTCATAAGAATCGAGTCTTATGACAATCGAGTCTCATAAGAATTGGGTTTTATAAGGATCGAGTCTCAATTATAAATCCACTCTCAATTCACTACAAGAAAACATGCATGTCAGCAAGTATATATCAGTAGCTAGCCTAGCTGTTGATGTACCTAATATATGTTAGCCACTATCGTAAACCGCTGACGTATGGGCAACATATGTCAGCGGCTAACTATAGTTGCTGATATATGTTAGCAGATGGAAGAAACTGTTTACATATATGCGACATATGTCAGTGGCTACAACACCTGCTGACATATGTTGATTTGATATATATATTTATGGGTAACATGTTTATGTATTTAAGTTTTTATTTAGATAAGTTACAAATATTATCACTAGTTGCATCTTCTCTTCCTACAAAGAATGTCGAAGAGGGATACGTATATGTTGTGGTATAGTCCTGTTTGGGCCGGAGCCAAACGGGCCTCCACTAATCAGAGAGGGAAGACGATCGCTGGTGAGGACAAACACCTGTAAAACCAAAAGAGGGTCAGGGGGCCCGGTGAAGACCGGGAAAACCCTCCGATGCCTAAGTCAGTGAAGAACTTAAGAGGCAGGGGGTTTTGGAGTGAGAGAATGTATTCGCGAGGGATAGAGAGCGTACCCATGCATGGTACTGTACCTGTGCTTTTATAAGCGTCGGTGTCGAGGCCAGCGTGCGTAACGTTCGGCGGATCGTGCCTGAAGAGGCGCCTTGACGTACGCGCATAACGGGCGGAGTTATGACTCTGGCGCCCGTTAGGCTGCCAGGTAGCTCACGCCCCTTGATGGTGGAGAACGTGGCCTGGGACGGTTACAACCGTTCTGCGGGTCAGAGAACCTGCTCGGAACCCTTTGGGAATGCTTTCCGAGCAGGTGACCCACGCGGAGGCTCGAACATGCTGTTCGGTAACATCAAGGGTAGTTTCATGCAGCGGAGTTACTGTTCCTGTTCGGAAGCCGTTCATGGCTGTTCGGTAAGGGAAGGCGGGTGATCTGCTCGGAGGTACGCCGCAGTGGAACTTGACAGCTTCCGATCACGGGGGTCACACAATGGAGGTCTTCGAGCCATCCTGGAGAGGGCGTGCCCTTCGATGACGGTGCCACGTTAGTTGACAGGACGTGAATGGGCCGTAACGAGCCATCATGGGCCTAGGTGACCAGATTTGGCCACCACAGTATACAATCATATATAGCAGAGACTTCTAATTAACGTGTTCTTGTGTGAGAAATAGAATACATCAATAGTGCAAGATTGATTGGATCGGAGTATTATTTGATATTGTGTGTGTTGATCGAATATAACTAATTGTTGCATGGTTGATTGGGTTGTCTGATCTTCATCAGATTAAGATGTACTATATGTGATTGATCGAATATTGTGTCTCTCGATCCATGTACACAGATGATCGATTATTATATCATCTCATATGCTCATCTAATATTGTGTCAATCTTTGATTGTATAGATCCACGCACATCCACCTCCACCCTTGGCCTTAGAGACTGGGACAACATGCATTGGCCAAACAAAAAGGATGTTATAATTTCTTGAAGAGGCTTGTGAGTCAACCTTTTGTTCATTTGGCTCCTAATCACCAACTATTTTGGAGGTGCATGCTTGTGTTTTCTCTGTTGCATTGCCTTATTGTTGGGCTAGCAATTTAACTCATGTATCATGACCTCACTCAAAATCTCAAGCAAATCAAAGTCCAACCAAGCAAATACACCGACATACTTTTGAAAGATTTTTTTGGTACTTTTCTTGTAAATCTAAGGATAGCGAAGAACCTATCTTGACTACTTGAGATGGTCGTCCTACAAGTGTATGGTCAATAGAGCTTTTGTCGATGTCCCACTAGTTGTGGATCGACTCTACTAGCTCCTTAATCATTCCTACTTCATCCATCTTCTCGTCCTATGGTCGAGTGGAGAGGAGGT
Source organism: Colocasia esculenta (assembly GCA_014218235.1). Lineage (NCBI taxonomy): Eukaryota > Viridiplantae > Streptophyta > Magnoliopsida > Alismatales > Araceae > Colocasia > Colocasia esculenta. Next base: position 1,409,119 of record CM024766.1, on the reverse strand, counting down.
AGCACCTTCCGTCTTCGACTTAGTCTCCTCATACTTTGCCTACTCCTTTCGAAGTAGGGAACTTCATCTTTAGGTAGAGACTTGATGGCATTGCCCAAATTATGTTGAGAAAGCCACGACCAAAGATGGTGCTGTAGGAGTTCATCCCATTCCCCATGGTAGTTGTTGTGAAGGTGATCCGCTGTCGAGGAAGAGCTCCCAAGAGTAACTAGCTAGGAGTTTAATAAGACCCTCCTCATATATATGATTTGTGTCCCCCTAACCCACACAAAGGGATTATGTATAGTTTGAGGCATGACAAGTCCTCTACCATCTGTACAATAGAATATCAAGAGTGTTACCTTTATCTACAAGGATCTTTTTAATTACCATGTAACAATTTACAACCACTATGATTAATGGAGTGAAGCGACCGCTCGTTGTTGTCTCTTTGCGCACCCATAGGTGGCTTTAATGATTACCACAAACATCTTTAATGGGTCGTTTGATTTTGAGATAGATAGAGAACAAATTAAGAATATTTTCAAAATTTTGAGAATATTCTCACTCCATTTTCGACCTATCCTGATATCATACATAAGATAAGAGATCTAGATAATTCTCCCGTCTATCCCGTAAATTGGATGGTGACGGGCGTTTACGAGCCGACTTCCTATTGCATGTGGCTCTTGCAAGGTCTAGTTTGAGCTACTCAAGTTGGAGCCTCAATAGGCCTATAGAATACCATTCTAGCTTTATGTTTTCCATTTTCTTTTTGCAAACCAAACCGAGCTAGACATTCAAATCGAATCCCCAATAGTTGGATTAATTAAATGCAATTTCGAATGTTTTCCGATAAGTGACTACTAAAATAGGAAAATATTTATACGTACAAAATTTGTTATCCTTATTTATTATATCTTATGCAATAGCAATTAAAACTGTAGTAAAGCCAATTTCTTTAACTCGTCTCGATTTCCACCCATGCATGTGTGCCTGCACCCCGTTGGTCATTCATGTCGAAGAACTTTGGATTGCTCATCCAAGTTCTTCTATCGTGGGCCCAACTCTGTCGGGGCAGCAAGTAACCTTTTAATTATCATTTATTTTTAAATTTATATAATTTAATATTAGATTGTATATTAAATTATAGAAGACTACTAGTTTAGTAAAATTTTATCTATTAGTAATAAATGATTATATAAATATTGACATAGTTTTATCTTAAAATCATCGTTTTATAGATAGTTTATGCTCTTGGATTTGAAATTTTTAACATTATTAGATTTATTATTTTTTGCATTGATTTAATACCAAGCAATGTAATCTTATAGTATTTGTTACCGCAGATAACAACATAGCAATGCTTTATATATAATTTGTGTAAGGGTTTTTAATTAAACTATTGAATAAAAATAGTAAAAAAAACCATCATTTTAATTAGTCAATACATTATCGAAATATTACTATCAAATTCCAAATGCTGCAAAAATGATATTAAAGAATGTAACAATTACTGTAAGAAAAAATTTGGAATACAATTTCTTTAAAAATATTATGACGAGAAACACTTAACACCCGTGAAAGAGTGACGCCAATTTTATGAGAAAGGTTTACTGCGCTTCTGCAAAAGTGCAGAAGTGCAGTCCACATGGGCAAACAGCCCATGTGGCACCATCCACATGGGCTGGTGCCATATGGGTTGTTTGTCTATGTGGACTGCACTTCTGCACTTTGCAGAAGTGCAGTAAGTCTTTCTCCAATTTTATTGGTCGAATGTTGAGTCTCATATTTTGTTGATGTGTGAGGTCTATACGTCCCACCAATCAAGTAGCCCCTCATAATTTTTTGTCGATTTTTATGGAGGCTAAGGGCGATGTGTGGTTCTCTGGCCTCACCGGCCACCACCGACAGTGCACATGAAGCTATGTCTGTCATACGAATGTTGTTGTCTGGGCCTGTGAGACCGACAATGTCTGTTGCGACGTGTCCACCGTGCGTGGGGCTCTACCAGTGGCGGAGCCAGGGTATGTCCCGTGGGGTCACGTGACTCCACTGTATTTTCATAATTCTTTTTTTTTTTGTCAAAAGGCCAAAGATGGCCAAAATATTTTATTGATGAACAGAAAATCAGAATAAGAACTATCTAAAACTCTATAGATGATCTGTCACAGGAATGAGTTCGCCGAAAAATAGCCCGAGGACGTAAGTCCGGCCGTCGAGAACAACACTCCATGACATCGTCATCCGATTCCATTTCAGATGTCTCTTGATCAAATCGGAAACCAGACATGAAAATATTCTCAACTTTAACAAGATCAGTCAATTGGAATAGGGAATATCATATATATATATGGAGATGGCAGTTGGTGAGACCATGTTGCCCTATAGTAGATTACTCTTTCATGATTTGATCTATGAAGAAAAAAAAAGAAATAAAATTGAATCTGGAATCCGCCCCCACCGAGAAAGTCGGCACCCAACGCGAGAAGTTCTTGTTCACAGGTCAACCCGCCAGAAGCTTAGGCTTTGGCCTTTTAATTTCCGTTTCTTCCATTAAAATATTAATATTTTGATATGTACTTTACATAAATATTAGAAACTAAAATCAAGACTTTTGGATGCAAAGATGCGCAGTCTGTACCAAAGCATTAGAACTTTTTATGAATATTAGAAAGTCTTCTTTTAACTTTCTATGATAAATTATGAAGAGGCTTGATCTCTTACCATATTTAGATCATTGAGAATAGGGCTGTAAACGGATCCGGATAATATTTGGATCCGATTCGAATTCGTATCCGATTATCCGTATATTATCCAATTAACAAATATCCGGCAGAGCAGATTTCGAATACCGGATAATAAACGGAGCGGATAGGGAAACGAGTGATCCGCTCCGTTTATGATCCGCTCCGTTTAAGATCCGCTCCGAAATAGAATTATTTTTTACCATTATATTTTAGATCTAATGATTCATATATAATATATATAATTTATAAATATATAATATATCTAATACTAATCTTTTGTTTAGAAAATATTTTGGGCAAATTAATTAGGAGTTCCTATCGAAATTTTGACTTATTTGTTAGTCCCTAACAGAGCTGTAACTCATTACAGTTAGTGTTATCATATGTTACAGTATACGTTAAGTCTTGTTACAGTAAGGACCTCCCTATTACAGTCAGAGACTTCTAATTAATTTACCCAAATATTTTTGACATTTATATTTAAAAAAATATATATTTTTTTAATTTTTTATGATTTTTAGACCACTTAATATCTTTTGTTAAGTTTATATTTTCAAAGCGGATAATATCCGTATCCGCTCCGAATTTGAAAATTATCCGATTAAATTATCTGCTCCGTATTCGAATTGTATTCGGAGCGGATACGAATTATCCGATTAACTATTCAGATCGGAACCGAAAAACTCATATCCGCTCCGTATCAGCTCCGTTTACAGCCCTAATTGAGAAAGACTTAGTGTATTTTTGTATTACACTTTAAATATAATATGACTAGGTAATAATTTATGTGGCACCCCTCACATGAGGAGTAATAAAGTGGCAACCCAATTGTTAGATGACATATGGATTATTACCTAATCATATTGCACTTAAAAGTGCAATACAAAAATACACTAAGGTGGTGTTTGATAATACTTAATTAAAATGTCTAAAGTCTAATTTGCTATCTATTGTCTAAATCTATAATTTAATAAGTACTTAAAATATATTAGACTTCTATTAAGAGTTATTTGATAATCAACTTAATTGAGATCTAAATTAATATATTATTTTACATAAATATATTTATATGTTTAAGAATATGTTAAATTTATTTTTTATTTCCTATAATTTTATATATACATCTCTCAACTATCCTATATTACATATAAATTCTTAAATTTTATATATTACATAAAGACCCCTATGTACTTAAAAATAAACCCTTCTCTCTCTCTCTCTCTCTCTCTCTCTCCTCTCTCTCTCTCTTCTCTCTCTCTCTCTCTCTCTCTCTCTCTCTCTCTCTCTCCTCTCTCTCTCTCGCCAAACCCTAGAACCCCCCCCCCCCCCGCCCCCCACCTTCTCTGTTCATCTCTCCCCCTCCCTCCACCTCGGCGGCGATGGCGCTCTCTCAATCCGACCACGTCCTCCGCACCCCCTTCCTCCCCTCCAGGCTCCCCTTCGTCTCCCCCTCCTCTTCCGCCTCCGTGCCGCCCTGAGCCGCACCACGTTGGGGTGGCGCACCTGGCCGATGGCCTGCGCCTCCGCCGTGAACTCCTTGTGCCGCTGCGCTCCGCCCTCCCCCAGCCGCCGCACAGTCACAGGCACCCCGTTCCTCAACACCACCTTGTAGACAATGCACAGCCCGCTCTTCCCCAGCACGTACGCCGACGCCCTCAGCAGCTCGTCCAGCTCGAACGTGAACCCCTTGTCAATCGCCACCAAGTCTCCTTCCCCCTCGTCCACGCTCCCCCCTCCTCCACCGTACCCCGTCCGAGGAATGATCCCCCTCCTTCGAGCAGCTGCTCGCTGCCTCCCCGCAAGAGGCCCTCTTCCAGCAGCACAGCCATGGTTTCCCCCCGCCGTCGCCGCCCAATTTGGTCTTTCCCGTGCAGTTGCAGCCGCGGTCACCGCCCTTGAGCTTCCAGTAGGCGTACACCAGCACCAGGCCGATCAGCGCCACCCCCACCGCATCGGCCACCGCGATCAGTATGATCATCCCCAGGCTGAGCCCCTTCTTGGCCCGCTTCCCGCCGCCGGTGACCGGGCTCCCCGTTGGATTGTTCTGTCTCCCGCTCGCGGCAGGCCAAGCATCCTGGCAGGGGTTGAGGAGGGGAAAACCACACAGGTTGGGGTTCCCCAAGAATGCCGCGGGGCCGCACCGCCGGGGACTGCGAGTTGAGATGGATCGAGTCCGTAGGACGTGATTCGTCGGAGATCGTACTTGGAGAAGAGGAGAACGCCCGCTGCCGCTCCCTTCTGTGGATTACTCCGATCTTGATCTGGAGGTGCTCCCCTCCTCCTTCCCCAATCTCTGCCTTTCTCCGGCCAGTCGGAAATCCGAAGAACCGCCGAGATGGTGGGGAAAGACAACCCACGGATTCCACACAGGAAGATGTGGGCACTGGTGATTTGGGCGGCGGAGGCAGGATCTGAAAGATAAAAAGTGACATTCTCTTCACTTTTTTTTAAGATGTATTTTAAGATAGTAGACATAATTGTAGACATTTATTAAGAGAGTTTATCAAACAATCTGAATTTTCAAAATCTGACCGCTTTAGACATAAGATGTTGATTAAGTGCTATCAAACAGAGCCTAAGTTTGTCTTTTAAACCATTAGATCTTGTGGTGGTTGGTGATATAGGAGTTGCACTTTGCTCTCTCTTGAGTGGATCTGCAAAGAAAGACAAGAATGAGGGGTCATCGTAGAGACTCTTTGCAATACCAAAGTCAGATATTGGCAAAAATAAAAGATAAGAAGGAAAAAACAAAGTAGAGATTGCTCTTCACCGGTCTCAAAGCATGAAGAGATCGCACCGTACCTACTCCTCGATCTGAATGCTCACTTATCTCACCCTTTAAGTACTCTTCTTCCTCCCCCTTCAGATCTTGGAGGCCCACGTGCGGGGCTTATCGGTGGCGCGCATGGGCTTTGCATGGGCGCCTTACACACGTGCATGTGGCTCAAATATCCCTGCATATAATAACAACGTGGGATGCTTTAACTAACGTAGCCCACCAAGAGACCGCAAGTTGCACGGGTGAGACAAATTTAACCAGACAAAGATCATAAAAATAATGATCGGATAAATGGGCACCATAACTTTGCAGTTTCCCAATTAAATAAGTCTTTTTATATGCTCTTCGAGCCTAACGGGTTTATTGGGCTCGGCCTAGCTAGTGGATCTATTGAAGACCGTCCAAATTATTATAATACTTTTTAAACAATATAAAAGATAAGACTTTGAAGGAATATAGAGGAAAATATAAGAAATTCTAAGTATGAGAAGATCAAGTAAGGGCATATTTGGTTTTTTAAGTCTTAGTCAGTTTAAAATTAACTTAATGAAATGGCAGATAATAGCATGAGCATTATCTGGTGAAATACGGTGCACGACGATGGGGTATACATGGAAATATTAAGAATATAAAAATATAGAAACAAAATCTTCATGCATGGTTTGAGGATTAATATGTGTGTAATTATTTCCAGTATCTATTAATTGTAAGTTTCTGAACCCATCATTCCAAATAAATTGCAAACTCGCATGCATGTCTTGATGAAACAAACAACAAGAAGTTGGAATTGCAGTACGTACAACATAATCTATACTATTATAATATAACTCAATTTTGGAGCAGCCACGTGACGGCACCAAGACATTCATATTTCCGTCAAAACTCACAAATACATCTTCTATCTCACTCTTTTAACGAGCTATTTTAAGAAGGCAAGTCTCTCACCTAAAGTTGTGAAGAAATCTTCTTAAATCGGCATGTTAAATTTTGCTAAATGTTGCACAATTTTTTTAAAAAAAATTACAATTTTATACCACTAAGAAAAGACTACTCGTTGCAATTTTTAAAATCTTGCTAAATCCTCCAAAATAAGTCTAAAAATACCAATGGTAAGACTTGCAATTTTATACTACTAAAAAATGACTATTCGTAACAGTTTTATATCACTTTATAATTTTTTAAATCTTACTAATATATATATATATATTAAGATATATTAATATATTAAAAATATTTAAATCTAAAAAATATACGTGCATCGCACTGATCATCTAGTGTGGTCATAAAATAGTGAGACTTTTTTTAAAAAGGAGGGGGGAAAAAAAGAGTTCATGCATATGTAGAAGTGGTGGAGTACTCTTAATTTGAATCCAGATGTGGGGGATTTGTAGTGGACATGAGTCAGACACTGTGTTTGGGAAGATGAAGACAACAAGAACCCATTAATCCCATCTAATGCCACCACCATGCACACCCACCGATGATGGTGCAAGCATGGTATAGAAGAACTTGGAAGGAGCCTCCCCAAGTTCGAACTATAAATGGGTTCTCTTTATATGTTTTTAAATGAACCTTTTTACACCACTACGATAGAGACTATATATTATTAACCAAAAAAAAGGGAAATAAAGAATACTCTCACAGGAAGAATGAGATAAGAGTTGGTGCTAGCTAGCACAATGGGCAGCACTACATCTTTCGCATGAGGGCCTGTTGGGTAAAGCTTAGTGTGTTATTGAACCCAACAATGAACTTGAAAAAAAAAAAAAAAACTTAAGCTACAAACAAATTAACATTTTTGCTTGGACTTGGACCTCAACGACCCCCTCTTCTCACCCAATTCTTGTTGTGTATCTGAATGATATTAATAAGTATATAATTACCTGAAGAGGACAAATTTTAGTACTATATATATATATAATATATATATATATTATATATATATATATATATCTTCATAAGAAGAATCCACACAATTATATATTACTTTCATATATATCTTGTGCCATCTTTTGAATATGCGTCACTCATAAGTAAATCAATCACATAATTTTTATTACACCTTTTTTACTACAAGTTTACATTTATGGTAATTACTCGAACCATTTGGTGAAGAGATATCGAACGTGTACATTAAATTTAAGAAGTGAAGCGCTGTGGACACCCCAAATTTTCGCTAATGGGCCCCCAAACCGCCGGCCCATCATCCCACACGGCCGGCTCCTCCTCACCCAAATCCTTGGCGGGCTGAGCAAAAAGGGAACAAAAGCCCATTAAAAAGGACCCCAAAGGCCCATTTGAAATCAACCCTTATCTCATCCTAAAAGTGGGGGTGAAAGTAAGCATTTGTAACACCTCCCAAAAGAGAGTGCTAAAAATGGTAAAAGGTGGTCTGCCACCCTTGCTGCACAGGGGGCTGGTTGGGCCTGTTTTTGGCCATTCTCTTCCCCTCTAGAAGGCTTGGGAAAGGGGCCAGCCAAGGGGTTACGTAGAAGGGCCAAAAGAGGGGAAGAAGGGCTGGAGAGTTTTTTTTTTTTTTCTGGTTTTCTGAAGAAGCAACCAGCAGAAGCAAAGAGGGAAGGGGCTCCTGCGTTCCTCTCCTCCAAGGCTCCCAAGAGCTCCACCCGTGAAGCCCACCTGCAAGAAGAAAGCAAGCAAGAGAGGGTAAGAGAAGAAAAAGAGAGAAGAGAAAAGAGAGAAAGGGAGGCATTGTCTTGTCCCATCAAGGGATGAGAGGAAAAGGAGTTTGCCACGTTGAAGCTTCCTTCCCCCATTTTCTTGTACTTCTTTCACCATCTCATGAAAGCATACTATCTTGTGCACCCCTTTTGAGTATTTTATGTGAGTGTGTTGTCCCTTTTGCATTTATTGCATGCACTCCCCCCCATCCCATCTTGGGTTTTAAAAGTTTTCCTTTGCAAATGGGGTTACGGGATGAGATTGCCTCTTCATAGAGGTATGTCTCTCTCCCCTCTAATACCTCACATGAGGCCAAGAAGCCTCCCATACCTCAATAAATGAGGTCATGGGGGCATGGGACCTCATGCCCCATTTAATGCATGCATAGCATGCTAGATCTCTCCCCTCAATGGACCATGTTCCTCATCGTTTTGGGCCTGCAAAAGACTAGTCCACCACTGTTCCAACGGCCCTTCAAGAGCCCCCATAGTGGTTAATGCATGCCCTTTGGTAATAGTCAAGAGAATGAGCAAGTAATGCTCATGTTTTCTTGCCTAAACACCATCTCCAAAAGACCCTTTCAAGGGGATCATCAAACCTGGTTCGCCCCTCTCAATAGACCACCCTCATTGCGGTTTTCAGCCCCCTTGATGTGCATTGCAAGCCAACACCGAATAGCCCCTCAAGAGCTCCATTTTGCTAATCATGGGGATTGGGCAAATAATGCCTAGATCTCTTTGTTTAGCCCACCAAGCAATGGGTTGCAATGCCATCTCAAACTCCAAGATCATCCATGCCATGAGCAAGGGCGTTCTAGGAGAGAGGCGGCTTCCACCCCCTTGCTCAGCTGGTTGGCTGCGCCAATTCGGCCTGGCACTGGTTCTGGCAGTCTTGTAAGACCAGAGCAGAGCTGCGCCGATTCGACGTCCTGGCCATCATGTTGGCTGAAGTTACATGAGCAAAATCATTGCTCCATGTGACACCAGCTAATCAACAGTTAAATGACCAATGTAAAACCCATCCACACCCCCGAGTTGGACAATTTAATGTCTATGTCCGGACGGGTGGGTTCGCACGTTACTCATACCGTCCCGTGGGTTGTTTGGCCATGACATTGCCCGTATCCCCGTAGGTATACCTGGGGGATCGGGGTCATGTGCCATGGGCGTTACGTCGTTCTACGATGTATACTCTCTCTTTTGGTGCCATCTCCACTTGTGGTGGATGAGCATCGCGCTTTCCCCTTTATCGACCACGATAAGGGGAAATGCTGCCGAATTTTCCCCGCGGGGGTTGAGTTGGCGCAAAACCCTTAAAGGAGGTTATTAGCTTCCAATTGAATTGGTAACGTTGCAAACAAGCACCGATTCAATGATGTCTATGACTTCAGCAGGGCTGCGCCGACTCAGTCTCTGCTGCCCGGTTGCGCCAACTCGCTCTCTGTCGTCAGCTGCGCCGATTCGAAGACGTCCGCGAAGTAAGTTGAGCCATTGCGCTCCGTCGAGCGAATAGAGCTCCGTTTCAAATGCTCAAAGGACCCAAACAGCAAATTAAAAATCATTTAATGATAAAAAGAATGGCAAAAGGCAAATTGAACCCCTTTCAAGCAAAGAGCAAAATGCCACTTCATGTTTTACAAAAGAGCAAATAACCAAGTTCAACCTTCTCTAAATGACAAAGATCATCTTATGTTTTACAAAAGATTGAAGGGTCAAATCAAATCCCCTTCTTCAAGTGGCAATGACCGTCTCATATCTTGCAAGAGAATAAAGGACTAATTCAAAACCCTTTCTTAAGCAAATAAAAGATTATTCCATGATTTGCAACAAAAGAACCAAATTGAAATGATTTTCAACAAAAGACCAAATTGTGCATATTTTTTGACAAAAGAACCAAAGAGACTATCCCCTTCAAAACTACCTCTCTCAAATAGACCCAAAAGGTCGAAATGAACTTGTCTCACAATAAAAGAGACAAATGAGCGAATAGGCGAAAAGAAATTCGATAATGGGCTGAGCGGAGGGTCTGTTGGGCCGGATGGGCATTCGTCTCGTCCCTTAGTACTTCGGTTCTCCCCTTTTAAATCATGCTTTGCACCTTTATCGGATGTCCCGTTTTAAGGTCACGAGGCTTTCTAATCTGGCGATTAATCAAGGGTTTTCTCCTTTCTAAGGAGATGTAATTAACGTCGTTACGCTTAGGCAACGACGGGATTTTGGTCCAGGACCCGATCACTCACTTTCGTTTGACGAAGTCAAACGGCGCGCACAATAGACTTAAAGTCCTCCGACTCTCGGAGGCAAACCATTTGGTTGTCACTTCAGTGACTGGCACGCCCGCGCTGTGCGGATTGCCGATTCATCTCACGTCATTCTTGCTCGAGTAGCATCCGACGGGACTTGGATTCGCAGTACGCATGCATCCATGAGAACATGAGGAAACATGATAAATAGAACTAAAATATTTTAATCTTTAAATAATTCCATTTCCACAGCGTGGCACGCCCGGTGGGACCAAACTTCCCTTCATCTCTTCGCCAGAATAGAAAGCCATGTGGCCTTACATAATTGATACTGACTATCGCTTTGAATTGACTAACAGGTACTGACTGCAATGGCTGGAGTGCGGTTCGGACCGTTGGTCGCCCAGGACCATGCCAGGTATGGCTACCTGGCTGTGCCAACTAGGTTCGGGAGCTTCCCTCCAGTGGTGGAGTTCCCAAATTTTCTCGGGGTCGCATTCGTCGACATTTTGCACCCGGAGACCAAAAAGGAGGCCGAAGCTGGAGCCGATCACCAGAACAAGGCCAAAGAGATCACAAAAGAGCTAAGCTGTCACGTTCACCATGTGGAGCGTGGCCCCGTCAACAAAAACAAAGGGAAGAAGGTCAACGTATGTCCTCAACAAGTAACAGAAGCTGAAAACATCGTCACCCGCCGAGCGCGTGTGTCTGCCTCGGGGAAAAGCGTGCGGATCAGGGACCTCAGAATCCATCTGCAGGCCAAAAAGATTGAAGCCATACTAGAACGGGTCACAACGGCAGTGCCCGTAAAGAACTCATTCCAAGCCCTGGCAGGGAAAAGGGAAATGGCCAACATCTCTATGCCGGTCAAGTTCAAACAAGTTTGGAGGCCTAAAAGGGTCCAAAAGAACAGAATGGAAGAAGCTGAACCAAGAGAAGAAGAGGCACCAAAAGGAGCAATTGCGGCGAGAATCCCAAACCGCCAGAGGCCACCTAGAGGCTTCAAAACAAGAGTCCAACAAGGGGGGGCATGTGCTTATGCCCTCTTCCATGACAAGAGAATGGAGCTGCGTCGGTCTGCTCATATCCCAGCTGTTCGGGGGGGTCGACCGGCACCTGCTGTTGTGGCTGCGCGCCACTGCCGTCGAGAAGAGATCCATAGGTCATGTGACCATATACTCGGCCTCACCACCCCTCCTCTGCAGAGGTCGAGACCACCAAGAGCCATAGAAGATCCACAGGCTGAAGCTGAGAGCAGCTCGAGTGAAAATGACGTTCCTTGTGGACATGGCCATGAGCAGCCTGGGGAAGCCAAACCCCGGATATCAAAATTTGAAAGATTGACTTTCCCTGCCCGGAGGGTTGAAAGAGGCCGGCATGGGAACCTTAAAGTCTTCTCCTGCCACATGGCCGGTGTGTGGGGCAGATATGGGGCCCTACCTACTGAAAATGAAGAGTTGATGGAATTGGCAGAAAGACCTGGTGATGTCACCAGGAGAAAAGTAGCGGCAGCAGCCCTGGCGGCCGTATATGATAATCCACCGACAACACAAATGACGGCGGTCACTGCCAATGTGATTACCGCCCAAGGCAGTGGGGGCAATAGTGAAATTCCCCCGCCACCACCGCCAGAAATGACTTCTGGGGGCACAGCGCAACAGATTCCTCTTGCTGCACCCCTGGATCCAACCGTCTTGGAGCTGCTACAACAATATCGAGCTGAAATCGAAGCGCTTAAGCGGCAAATAAAAGGCAAAGAGAGTGAGGGACATGCGTCCCGAGAAGCTGAGGGCTCAGGGGAGACTCCTCAAAGGACCTTAGGGTCAATCAAAGCCTCGGCCCAGCGCACTACCGTGCAACTAGTAAATGAACAGCCTCAACAGTCGCCTGTAGCTACTGCTCAGCAGCAGCATCCGCAGGCTCAATACCAACTCTTGCAGCCGCAGTTCTTCCAGCAGCCATATCAGCCGCTACAAGACCATTCCATGCAGCAACAGTCACTGCCTGCTCACGCTCCTGAGCAGCAAATTGAAAACCAAGGGCCGCCCCCGGTGCCACCGGTGGCCATTATCAACACTCCAGATAATCAGCCGGCCCACTCCTATCCCCAGCCAGGGGACCCTATCGCCATCAACAAGCTAATGGTGGAACAAATGATTGAAATGAAGCTCGCTGAGCGGGGTGATGGAGAACATGCTCCTTTTGATGTGTATAGGGTACCCTACCCTGCACATCATGCTGTGAAAAGACTGCCATCAGGGATTACTAAGCCTCCAAAGCCTGACAAATTCAACGGGCAAGGATCCCCAAAGGAGCATATATCCCACTACATCAATGTGATGGGCGACCTAGCTGCTGATGAGTCCTACCTACTAAAGTTCTTTGGCTCCTCCTTGACGGGCCTAGCATTTGAATGGTACTCTGGCCTGCCAGTAGGGTCTGTATTGGATTGGACAGATATGCAAAAGAAATTCAGAGAAAGGTTCTACATTGCAGAAAGGGAGGTTACAGCTACCGAACTCTATGCAACCAAACAAAAAGGCAATGAGTTTGCCCTGGATTACATCTAGCGGTGGAGGAACCTTAGTATGAGGTGCAAGCGCCCTCCTCACCAAGAAGATGCGGTGCAAATTTGCAAACAGAACCTGAAGAGAGAGTTATTGGAAAAAATGATCGGGATGGAAATTCGTTCATTCGACAGGCTGAACAATGTGGCGGCAGAAATTGAAGCCTTCATGACAAGATATCCCAACAATACATCAATGGAACAGAAGGACCAGCCAGCTAGTAAAAAGTCTGTCGGAAAAGAGGCGAACACTGTCGATCTAAAAAACTTCGAACAGCAGAAGGGTGTTGGGTCTTCTGGCACCAAACCGAAGACTCCAAGGCGAAATATGCTTCTCCAAGACAAATTTAGGAAGCCATACTCTTTCCCCAAAGAGAAAACAAAAACATTGTTCGAATGGGCCACTCATTACAATAAGATTACATTTCCAACACCCAAAAGACCCGAGGAAGCGGGAAAGAAAGATGATCCTCTATTTTGCCCATATCATCAAGTCTTGGGACATAACATAGAGGATTGTTATGTGTTCAAAGACATCATGGAGTCTTTGATCAAGAAGGGGGAGCTGCAGATGGGAGAATATAAGGTGAACCCACCTCAACCACATGAAGCCCCTATTCGACAGCCAACAGCTAACATGGTATCACTATACCAACAACTGTCAGAAGAGATTCTTGAAGCTAGTACGCAGATGGGTTATGAACATTACACTCTGGCCTCTGCTAGAAATCAAGAGAATGGGAAGAAGGTGCCTCAGAGGGGAGTGAGGGAGCCAGCCAAGCGGCCTACTCTACAGATGCATGTTCGAGGGATGATACCTCAACCATCTCTACTAACCATCACTCCAGTACGGCAAATGGTGAAATCTCGAGTGATGTCCATGAGAAATGCTAGCAACAGAAGGCGGCAGACACCTCTACCATTGTATAGAGGGGGCAGTCCATCACTCGAACAGCTGCAAGCGTTAATAGATGAGTTGGATAAATATGAACAACTTGAAAGACATCCTGTCCAACTACAAGAATATGTTCTGTGGGAGGAGCTAGAAATGTTGAAGCTAGAAGAGGCAGTTGAGCAAGAAAGAGCTCAACCCCAAGAAGAACTGCTCTGGGGGCAAGTACCGACGGAGCATGAAAGGAAGGAGGAGAAAATGCTTGTTACTCTTTCCTGCAACACTATATCCTCCTTGCCAGATATGAACAACATGGTGAAGGAGAAGAGATCAACTACAATTCCAATGGGGTGAATCAGACCGGATCGTCAAACCCGGAGTCTCTCACAAGGTCCAAAAGAAGGTGGGAGAAACTACCTCTGACGAATCGCACCATTATTCTCAGGGGAGAAGCATCCTATAAGATTCCGGAGCCAGAGATCCAAGAGATGCGGGATCCACCTTCATTGAAGGTATATGAGAATCAAGAGGCTGGGGGCAAAATACCATCTTTTGTTGAGTTCATGGCATTGAGGGAGCAGTCTGAGTCGTCCCATGCTCCTCAAATGGTACAACAAAGGGTTGACCCTGATCCAAACAATCCCGTCGGTGAGGTTCCAAACAGGACCTGCTCAAATATCAAAAAGGAATGCGGCTCTAAGCCATTGGCTAATATTCCCCGCATACCTGCAGATAATCCTGTCATGGTAGCTCAGTCGCAAAAATATCAAATGGAGATTGAAATGCTGAGAAAGCAGATTCAAGAAAAAGAGACATATATCTTGGCATCAAAAGAAATGGAAGGCTTGGTCGAAGCATTTCAAAGCGACATCAATCCATCCCAGACTTTGCCAACAGTGTCGCAGTCGATGCCAGCCCGCACTGGGGGCATCTTGCTCACACATCCAGATCAAATGACTCTGGAACAGCCGGAGGTCTATTCGACAACAAACCAAGAGTTTGCCCTAAAGCCACAAATAGAGAGGGTGTCCAAGCAACCGGCCCATACCCCCCCAAGCTTGGCAGATCCAGCATTGATGAATAGCTTGATAAAGTTGACAGAGACGAGTGATAGCATTACTGCTACACTCCATGGTCGTCTAGCTCCATGCCCTGGGGTTCATGATATACACCATACCGAGGCAATGAGAAATGTGAGCCGCGGGCCGACAGTTTGTAGGTCCTTATCAAGTAGGGGCAAATATCCAAATCGCCCTGTCAAGCCCATGGCAGAAAGACTAGGCAGACAGGGAGTACTTGAAGCGGGCCCCTATATGACTGAGGAAGCAATCTCGGCAACTAAATTACGTGCCATTTCTCAGGGAGGTGGGGAACCAGCCCGAGACTATATCCGGAGGTGGATGAACGTCTGCAGAAAATGCAAGCAACCACTATATGAAGAAGAGGTTGTCAATACATGCAAGAACAACTTGTAAAAGGAGATTCTAAATAGAATGGGTGGCATCGATATCAGAACGTTCGATCGACTGAACGATGTTGCCACTGATATTGAGGCATTCCTTGCCAAGTACTCTTCTGCTGATACTACTGACCAAAGGAAAAGGCATGTCCAGACTCTAGAAGCTGCTGAAGGGGAGGCCAGTTCCTCACTTGACAAATCGTCGAGGCGAAGGAAAATTCCTCTACAAGAGAAGTTGCAGAAGCCTTACTCCTTCCCAAAAGATAAGATACTGGTTCTTTTTGAATGGGCGCAACGACATAACAAAATCGTCCCACTCGAACCTAAAAAGCCAGAGGACATCAAAAAGAAAAATGACCCTCGGTTTTGCTTATATCATCAGCTGCCGGGGCATGTTACAAAGGACTGCTATATCCTCAAAGATCAAATTGAGTCCTTGATAAGAAAAGGAGAACTGCAAGTGGGTGAGTACCTAGTGTACCCGCCACGATCTCATGGGGCTCCAATACAATAGAAAAGGAATGCATATGACAATCTGCACCGGCCAATGTGGGGGTAGAAGCACGTCGTAATATACAAGCTAGAAAAACATGAGAGATTCAAGAGGCGTGATGCACAGATGAAGCTCGTGCACCCTGGAGGAGCTTCAAGATCTTCGGCCCGTCACAGGCAAACAAACAAAGATCGACTCACCGAAAATGAGTTACTCTAGGGACATGTGTTGATCACATATGTAACGTCCATGGATGTAAATGTTCATTAAAAAAAAGAAAAAAAAAGAAAAGAATGATAAAAAAAAGAGTTACAAAAAATGAGTAAAAAAATGATGACAAAAAAAGAAGAAAAAAAGAACAAAGGAAGCAGCTTGCTGAGGTGGTCACACCGACCATCCAGCATGAGACCCGATCATCGAGGCGGTCTCGATCGGCTCTTTTAGGGCCACCTGAGGTATTATCGTCGATGACGAGCAGCAAAAAAATAAATAGGCCAACCATACCGCTAGCCGGACTATGGTTCTGAGACAAATAATACCTCAGCAAAATTACATATTTTCTGCAGGGCGATGATATGAGCCCGCATGATCATATCGCATCGGGCTTTCACCGTTTATGTGCATATGCATACATGGGTTTCCTTACCGGATTTCGAGTGCATATTCTTTTTCCGGATCCCTAATAAAGTTGACGAAGTATTTATCCTTATTCCGATGTCATCTGCATTTAAAAAAAATGGCAAATTGTCAATCATATTTTCAAATCGGCAAGCTTGCCACTCATGATTTCAAAAATGTGGCGTCTCGCCGATCATATTTCAAAAGAACTCATATTTTAAAAAGTGGCGTATCGTCAACCATGTTTTCAAAAGTCATATTTTAAAATCGGCAAGCTTGCCATTCATGATTTCAAAAGAACTCATATTTTTAAAAAGTGGCATATCGCCAATCATGTTTTCAAAAGTAATATTTTAAAATTGGCAAGCTGCCATTCATGATTTCAAAAGAACTCATATTTTAAAAAGCGGCGTCTCGTCAACCATATTTTCAAAAGTCATATTTTAAAATCGGCAAGCTTGTCATTCATGATTTCAAAAGAACTCATATTTTTAAAAAGTGGCATATCGCTAATCATGTTTTCAAAAGTCATATTTTAAAATTGGCAAGCTGCCATTCATGATTTCAAAAGAACTCATATTTTAAAAAGTGGCGTCTCGCCAGTCATGTTTTCAAAAGTCTTATTTTAAAATTGGCAACCTTGCCATTCATGACTTCAAAAGAACTTATATTTCAAAAGTGGCGTCTCGCCAATCATGTTTAAAAAAAAAGACTCATATTTTAAAATTGGCAAGCTTACCATTCATAAGTTCAAAAGAACTCATATTTCAAAAGTGGCGCCTCGCCAACTACGCTTTCAAAACTCATATTTTAAAATGGGCAGAATTGTCAATCTATTTCAAAAGACATATTTCAAAACTGGTAATTTGCCAATCATATTTCAAAAGACATATTTCAAAACTGACAATCTGCCAATCATATTTCAAAAGGCATATTTCAAACTGGCAATTTGTTAATCATGTTTCAAAAGACATATTTCAAAACTGGCAATCTGTCAATCATGTTTCAAAAGGTATATTTCAAAACTGGTAATTTGCTAATTATGTTTCAAAAGACAAATTTCAAAACTGGCAATTTGCCAATCATATTCCAAAAAACATATTTCAAAACTGGCAATTTGTCAATCATATTCCAAAAGACATATTTCAAAACTTGCAATTTGCCAATCATGTTTCAAAAGACATATTTCAAAACTAATAATTTGTCAATCATGCTTCAAAAGACATATTTCAAAACTGATAATTTTCCAATCATATTTCAAAAGACATATTTCAAAACTGACAATTTGCCAATCATGTTTCAAAAGACATATTTCAAATGTGGCAATTTGTCAATTATGTTTCAAAAGTGACAACTTGCCAGTCAAATTACAAAATCGACATTTTTGAAATAACGATGTGTCAATCATATTTGAAAATTCATGTTTCAAAACTCAAAATCATATTTTTCAAATGAGACCTTGGCGCCCACATGTTTAATAAAAAGATCGAGGCATCTATGCTCTCACAAATTTCAAAAGCGGGCTTCTTCGCCCCCATGTTTTCAAGCTGGGCCTCTTGGTCCATATATTTCAAAATCAGGCTTCCACGCCTTCATATTTTCAAAATAGACCTTCGTGTCATCGTAATTTCAAAAAAAAAAAAAAAAAATCGGGCTCCACGTCCTCATGATTTCAAATCGGACCTTCACGTCCTCACAATTTTAAATCGGGCTTCTCTGCCCCCATGATTTCAAACTGGGCCTTTGTGCCCACATCTTTCAAAAAAAAATCGGGCTCCACGCCCTCATAATTTCAAATCGGACTTTCATGTCCTCACAATTTCAAATCGGGCTTCCATGCCTTGATGAGTTCAAACTCATTTTTCAAATTAGCATTTGCCAACCATTAAAAAGAAAAGGTTTCTGACCACATCTCCAAATAGATTTCCCCTGATTGTTGGCCACTTCAATTCACTGCAGGTCACCAATTCCAACTCCAGATGATGAAACCAGGCCAGCGAAGTCATTCGTGGGTCTTGAAGCTGATGGCGTCAACATAACTGACGTCCCCAGATGATGAAACCAGGCCGATGGAGTTTCCTGTAGGTCTTGAAGCTGATGGCGTCAACACAACCGGCGTCCCTAGAAGATGAAACCAGACCAACAAAGTCATTCGTGGGTCTTGAAGCTGATGGCGTCAACATAATCGACGTCCCCAGATGATGAAACCAGGCCAACGAAGTCATTCGTGGGTCTTGAAGCTGATGGCGTCAACATAATCGACGTCCCCAGATGATGAAACCAGGCCAACGAAGTCATTCGTAGGTCTTGAAGCTGATGGCGTCGACATAACTGACGTCCCCAGATGATGAAACCAGGCCAGCGAAGTCATTTGTAGGTCTTGAAGCTGATGACGTCAACACAACCGGCGTCCCCAGAAGATGAAACCAGACCAACGAAGTCATTCGTGGGTCTTGAAGCTGATGGCGTCAACATAATCGACGTCCCCAGATGATGAAACCAAGCCAACGAAGTCATTCGTGGGTCTTGAAGCTGATGGCGTCGACATAATCGACGTCCCCAGATGATGAAACCAGGCCAACGAAGTCATTCGTAGGTCTTGAAGCTGATGGCGTCGACATAACCGACGTCCCCACATGATGAAACCAGGCCAGCGAAGTCATTCGTGGGTCTTGAAGCTAATGGCGTCAACATAATCGACGTCCCCAAATGATGAAACCAGGCCAGCAAAGTCATTCGTGGGTCTTGAAGCTGATGGCGTCAACATAACCGACGTCCCCAGATGATGAAACCAGGCCAGCGAAGTCATTCGTGGGTCGTGAAGCTGATGGCGTCAACATAACTGACGTCCCCAGATGATGAAACCAGGCCAGCGAAGTCATTCGTGGGTCGTGAAGCTGATGGCGTCAACATAACCGACGTCCCCAGATGATGAAACCAGGCCAGCGAAGTCATTCGTGGGTCTTGAAGCTGATGGCGTCAACATAACTGACTTCCCCAGATGATGAAACCAGGCCGACGGAGTTTCCCGTAGGTCTTGAAGCTGATGGCGTCCACATAACTGACGTCCCCAGATGATGAAACCAGGCCAGCGAAGTCATTCGTGGGTCTTGAAGCTGATGGCGTCAACACAACCGGCGTCCCCAGAAGATGAAACCAGGCCAACGAAGTCATTCGTGGGTCTTGAAGCTGATGACGTTGACATAACCGACGTCCCTAGATGATGAAACCAGGCCAGCGAAGTCATCCCGTAGGTCTTGAAGCTGATGGCGTCGACATAACTGACATCTCCAGATGATGAAACCAGACCAACGAAGTTGTTCGCGGGTCTTGAAGCTGATGGCGTCAACACAACGGCGTCCCTAGAAGATGAAACCAGACCAACAAAGTCATTCGTGGGTCTTGAAGCTGATGGCGTCAACATAATCGACGTCCCCAGATGATGAAACCAGGCCAACGAAGTCATTCGTGGGTCTTGAAGCTGATGGCGTCAACATAATCGACGTCCCCAGATGATGAAACCAGGCCAACGAAGTCATTCGTAGGTCTTGAAGCTGATGGCGTCGACATAACTGACGTCCCCAGATGATGAAACCAGGCCAGCGAAGTCATTTGTAGGTCTTGAAGCTGATGACGTCAACACAACCGGCGTCCCCAGAAGATGAAACCAGACCAACGAAGTCATTCGTGGTCTTGAAGCTGATGGCGTCAACATAATCGACGTCCCCAGATGATGAAACCAAGCCAACGAAGTCATTCGTGGGTCTTGAAGCTGATGGCGTCGACATAATCGACGTCCCCAGATGATGAAACCAGGCCAACGAAGTCATTCGTAGGTCTTGAAGCTGATGGCGTCGACATAACCGACGTCCCCACATGATGAAACCAGGCCAGCGAAGTCATTCGTGGGTCTTGAAGCTAATGGCGTCAACATAATCGACGTCCCCAAATGATGAAACCAGGCCAGCAAAGTCATTCGTGGTCTTGAAGCTGATGGCGTCAACATAACCGACGTCCCCAGATGATGAAACCAGGCCAGCGAAGTCATTCGTGGGTCGTGAAGCTGATGGCGTCAACATAACTGACGTCCCCAGATGATGAAACCAGGCCAGCGAAGTCATTCGTGGGTCGTGAAGCTGATGGCGTCAACATAACCGACGTCCCCAGATGATGAAACCAGGCCAGCGAAGTCATTCGTGGGTCTTGAAGCTGATGGCGTCAACATAACTGACTTCCCCAGATGATGAAACCAGGCCGACGGAGTTTCCCGTAGGTCTTGAAGCTGATGGCGTCCACATAACTGACGTCCCCAGATGATGAAACCAGGCCAGCGAAGTCATTCGTGGGTCTTGAAGCTGATGGCGTCAACACAACCGGCGTCCCCAGAAGATGAAACCAGGCCAACGAAGTCATTCGTGGGTCTTGAAGCTGATGACGTTGACATAACCGACGTCCCTAGATGATGAAACCAGGCCAGCGAAGTCATCCCGTAGGTCTTGAAGCTGATGGCGTCGACATAACTGACATCTCCAGATGATGAAACCAGACCAACGAAGTTGTTCGCGGGTCTTGAAGCTGATGGCGTCAACACAACTGGCGTCACTTGAATATGAAACCAGACCAACGAAGTTGTTCACGGGTCTTGAAGCTGATGGCATCAACATAATTGACGTCACTTGAATATGAAACCAGGCCAACGAAGTCGTTCGTGGGTCTTGAAGCCGACGTCACCAATACAACTGACGTCACTTGAAGATAAAACCAGGCCAATGGCGTAGTCCACAGGTCATGAAGCAGGTGTCAACAACTTTGACACTCGTGTTAAAAGTCTAAAAAAAAATGAAATGAAATGAATGAAAGGGATAAAAATAGAGATGCCCGTCGGACCTACTCGGATTGCACCGCCGAGTAGGGGGTAAAAAGGACAAGAAAAACCCGGTCACGATGAAAACCCGAAAGGGCATCGTGGGCAAAATTGGGAACCCTGCCACGTGAAAACCCGAAAGGGCGCGTGGGCAAAAGCAAGAAGGGGCTGACTCCGGTGAAAACCCGAAAGGGCGCTTGGGTCAGTATTGTGGTTAAAAAAAAAATGTAAAAAAAAAGAGTTGCAAGAAGAGGGAGTTCTATCTTTGCTCCCCCAAGTGGACCTTCTTTTGTTAAGTTTTCCCTAAATCTAGAAAGGCACTTTTGTGTCAAGTTGTCTTTATCATTTATGCCTCTCTAGAACCCTAGGTTTAGATACCACTACCTTTCCAAAACTCCAGATAAAGCTCAGCCTTGACTTCTTGCCTTGGCTGACCAGTAGATGTTACCTTTAGAACCCTTGTTGAATCCAGCACATAGGTTTTCCAGGTCACCATTTTGCAATCAACCCAAATAACCTCACACCATCTACCAACATCATGGTATGATTGGTGGTCGAGTTATATTCCACTCATGAATATCTCTTTATAATATATATATATATATGTATACAAAAAAAAAGCAAAAAAAAGAGGCTTAAAATAGAGGTGCCTCGCTGGACTTGTCTAGGTTTCCCCTAGACGAGGGTAAAAAGAGCTAGAACCCGGTCATGGTGAAAACTCGAAAGGGCGCCGTGGGCAAAATTGGGTACCTCGCTACGTGAAAACCCGAAAGGGCACGTAGGCAAAAGCAAGAGGGGGTCGGATTGGGTGACAACCCGAAAGGGCGCTCAATTCGATAATGCGAAAATAAAAAATACATGCCAGAGACAAGCAGGCTTCAAGTCTCTGGAAAGGAAATCCTGACAGAAGTGGTACTCGACACTCAAAGCTTATTTTCACGTCAGTGCCAGCCAAAGCTCGCCTTCATGCCAATGCCAGCCAAGGTTCTCCTTTATACCAGTCAAAGCTCGCCTTCATGCCAGCGCCATCCGAAGCTCGCCTTCGTGTCGTTGCCGGTCAAAGCTTGCCTTTATGCCAGCGCCATCCGGAGCTCGCCTCCAAGCCGTTTCCAGTCGGAGCTCACCTTCATGCCAGTCGAAGTTTATCTTCATGACAGTTAAAGCTCATCTTCATGTCAGTGCTAGCCAAGGCCTCTCTTCATATTCATGCAAGCCAAAGCTCATCCTCGTGCTAGTCAAAATTTGTCTCCATTTCAATCAGATTTCTATCTCATATGGGACAAAGTGAAACTTCTTTATGCGAAGTGGATTCTAGAAAATTTCAAGTCTCTGGGGGGAATTTTTGACAGAGTTGGCCGACAATCAGAGAAGCATGTGTCAACAGATGATGCCTCCTAATAGTTTTCAAGCTTCTGGGTGGAGAATGCTGAAGAAATCTGTCGATACCCAGACACGACGAAGTCAAAAGAGGAAGACAAGAGCACGTTAATCCAACTATGAGAAAAGCGATATTGAGGGATGGGCTACAGAATCTCCAACGTGGCAATTTGGTCATCACAGTCAGCAACGACGATGTGGAAGCTGTCAACTTCTCCCTATTAAGACCTCAACGCTACTGCATGCTCAGATTGTTGCGCATTCAGAATGACCAGCCGGCAAGAGGGTTCAAAAGAAAGGAAGCAGTAGTGTCACTTATTGGGTCTAGAAAGAGCCGCCAGATCATATGGCAAGCCGGCATACTCTATTAGCTCATACAAAAAGCCAACGCAATCCAATTGACACAATAGTTGGCCGACTCATGAAAGCCACAAGATCTTAAGCAGGTCGTCAATTCAATGGTCTTCATGACCCCATCGGGCCTATTCATCAACTCTTGAGCCCATGCTCACTCTCATGGGACACACCGAATTCTGGATACCACTTTGAGCCTACCGACTCGGGGAGCTTCACACTGATTCGCCAACTGCACCAAATCAAGCTTACCATTTTGAGCTTCGTCGACTTGCGAGAGCCATGGGCCGATTCTTGGGAGCCTCCAGCCAAATCGCGGCCATCGCCTCAAGCCTATCAACTTGTGGTACCCTCTGTTGATTCCCCAACCATGTTGAATCACTCAGTGCTGTTGGTTCATGGTGCCAGCAAATTACGAGGATGTCGATTCATCAAATATACAAGTCTATGAAGCGCATGGCCGACGCGCATTATCAAGATGTTGATGTAAGATGGTCATCATTCTAATGGAGTCAAGTGATCACTAATACGACAAGACACCAGCAGATCATCAGTACAGCAACAAGTCGAAGGCTGCCCATGTTAGTGTTAACAGTCAAGAAGCCAAAG
Source organism: Colocasia esculenta (assembly GCA_014218235.1). Lineage (NCBI taxonomy): Eukaryota > Viridiplantae > Streptophyta > Magnoliopsida > Alismatales > Araceae > Colocasia > Colocasia esculenta. Next base: position 1,385,458 of record CM024766.1, on the reverse strand, counting down.
TGCACCCGCGGATGTCGCTTCACGTGCCCTCTCGCACCACCCGCGGGTGGGGGGCATTTGTGGACACCCCAAATTTTCGCTAATGGGCCCCCAAACCGTCGGCCCATCATCCCACACGGCCGGCTCCTCCTCACCCAAATCCTTGGCGGGCTGAGCAAAAAGGGAACAAAAGCCCATTAAAAGGGACCCCAACCCTTATCTCATCCTAAAAGTGGGGGTGAGAATAAGCATTTGTAACACCTCCCAAAAGGGAGTGCTAAAAATGGTAAAAGGTGGTCTGCCACCCTTTCTGCACAGGGGGCTGGTTGGGCCTGTTTTTGGCCATTCCCTTCCCCTCTAGAAGGCTTGGAAAAGGGGCCAGCCAAGGGGTTACGTAGAAGGGCCAAAAGAGGGGAAGAAGGGCTGGAGAGTTTTTTTTTTTTTTTTCTGGTTTTCTGAAGAAGCAACCAGCAGAAGCAAAGAGGGAAGGGGCTCCTGCGTTCCTCTCCTCCAAGGCTCCCAAGAGCTCCACCCGTGAAGCCCACCTGCAAGAAGAAAGCAAGCAAAAGAGGGTAAGAGAAGAAAAAGAGAGAAGAGAAAAGAGAGAAAGGGAGGCATTGTCTTGTCCCATCAAGGGATGAGAGGAAAAGGAGTTTGCCACGTTGAAGCTTCCTTCCCCCATTTTCTTGTACTTCTTTCACCCATCTCATGAAAGCATACTATCTTGTGCACCCCTTTTGAGTATTTTATGTGAGTGTGTTGTCCCTTTTGCATTTATTGCATGCTCTCCCCCCCATCCCATCTTGGGTTTTAAAAGTTTTCCTTTGCAAATGGGGTTACGGGATGGGATTGCCTCTTCATAGAGGTATGTCTCTCTCCCCTCTAATACCTCACATGAGGCCAAGAAGCCTCCCATACCTCAATAAATGAGGTCATGGGGGCATGGGACCTCATGCCCCATTTAATGCATGCATAGCATGCTAGATCTCTCCCCTCAATGGACCATGTTCCTCATCGTTTTGGGCCTGCAAAAGACCAGTCCACCACTGTTCCAACAGCCCTTCAAGAGCCCCCATAGTGGTTAATGCATGCCCTTTGGTAATAGTCAAGAGAATGAGCAAGTAATGCTCATGTTTTTCTTGCCTAAACACCATCTCCAAAAGACCCTTTCAAGGGGATCATCAAACCTGGTTCGCCCCTCTCAATAGACCACCCTCATTGCGGTTTTCAGCCCCCTTTGATGTGCATTTCAAGCCAACACCGAATAGCCCCTCAAGAGCTCCATTTTGCTAATCATGGGGATTGGGAAAAGAATGCCTAGATCTCTTTGTTTAGCCCACCAAGCAATGGGTTGCAATGCCATCTCAAACTCCAAGATCATCCATGCCATGAGCAAGAGCGTTCTAGGAGAGAGGCGGCTTCCACCCCCTTGCTCAGCTGGTTGGCTGCGCCGATTCGGCCTGGCACTGGTTCTGGCAGTCTTGTAAGACCAGAGCAGAGCTGCGCCGATTCGACGTCCTGGCCATCATGTTGGCTGAAGTTACATGAGCAAAATCATTGCTCCATGTGACACCAGCTAATCAACAGTTAAATGACCAATGTAAAACCCATCCACACCCCCGGGTTGGACAATTTAATGTCTATGTCCGGACGGGTGGGTTCGCACGTTACTCATACCGTCCCGTGGGTTGTTTGGCCATGACATTGCCCGTATCCCCGTAGGTATACCTGGGGGATCGGGGTCATGTGCCATGGGCGTTACGTCGTTCTACGATGTATACTCTCTCTTTTGGTGCCATCTCCACTTGTGGTGGATGAGCATCGCGCTTTCCCCTTTATCGACCACAATAAGGGGAAATGTTGTCGAATTTTCTCCGCGGGGGTTGAGTTGGCGCAAAACCCTTAAAGGAGGTTATTAGCTTCCAATTGAATTGGTAACGTTGCAAACAAGCGCCGATTCAATGATGTCTATGACTTCAGCAGGGCTGCGCCGACTCAGTCTCTGCTGCCCGGCTACGCCAACTCGCTCTCTGTCGTCAGCTGCGTCGATTCGAAGACGTCCGCGAAGTGCGTTGAGCCATTGAGCTCCGTCGAGCGAATAGAGCTCCGTTTCAAATGCTCAAAGGACCCAAACAACAAATTAAAAATTATTTAATGATAAAAAGAATGGCAAAAGGCAAATTGAACCCCTTTCAAGCAAAGAGCAAAATGCCACTTCATGTTTTACAAAAGAGCAAATAACCAAGTTCAACCTTCTCTAAATGACAAGGATCATCTTATGTTTTACAAAAGATTGAAGGGTCAAATCAAATCCACTTCTTCAAGTGGCAATGACCGTCTCATATCTTGCAAGAGAATAAAAGACTAATTCAAAACCCTTTCTTAAGCAAATAAAAGATTATTCCATGATTTGCAACAAAAGAACTAAATTGAAATGATTTTCAACAAAAGACCAAATTGTGCATATTTTTCGACAAAAGAACCAAAGAGACTATCCCCTTCAAAACTACCTCTCTCAAATAGACCCAAAAGGTCGAAATGAACTTGTCTCACAATAAAAGAGACAAATGAGCGAATAGGCGAAAAGAAATTCGATAATGGGCTGAGCGGAGGGTCTGTTGGGCCGGATGGGCATTCGTCTCGTCCCTTAGTACTTCGGTTCTCCCCTTTTAAATCATGCTTTGCATCTTTATCAGATGTCCCGTTTTAAGGTCACGAGACTTTCTAATCTAGCGATTAATCAAGGGTTTTCTCCTTTCTAAGGAGATGTAATTAACGTCGTTGCGCTTAGGCAACGACGAGATTTTGGTCCAGGACCCGATCACTCACTTTCATTTGACGAAGTCAAACGGCGCGCACAATAGACTTAAAGTCCTCCGACTCTCGGAGGCAAACCATTTGGTTGTCACTTCGGTGACTGGCACGCCCGCGCTGTGCGGATTGCCGATTCATCTCACGTCATTCTTACTCGAGTAGCATCCGACGGGACTTGGATTCGCAGTACGCATGCATCCATGAAAACATGAGGAAACATGATAAATAGAACTAAAAGATTTTAATCTTTAAATAATTCCATTTCCACAAGCGCTTTATGAACATTCGACGAATGCAAGTGATCCCCTATATGGCCAAATAAAATGGAGGATTACAAAGGAATGTGGCTTTAACACCATATGACAATGGCAAGATCTGATTGGGTTATTGATGACTCAGACGTGGCCATCTAAGATTCTTAATTAGTTCTTTCTTATGATTGATCTGTTGCTAAATGGGGTCTCTTGGATTTTGATCACTTAAATATCCATAAAATGTCTTATTTATTGAACTTCTTCTTAACAATGTGTCCGTACAAAACATAAGATCGATGCAAAATTATAAAGAGAAAAGCTTTTTATTCGCACTAGGAGGGGCGATTATTACTCGCTCTAGATATATATAAATGAAACACGTCAGATATAGATTTCACCTATATATATTTAGCATGGATAATATTAAATCTTTCTCAACTATGAAACTTTCTTGACTAAGAAACACACAGTGTCCGTCCGTACCCCTAATATAAGTGGATGTGAATTTTTACTGTCAACATGACAGTGGAGTCCACTCATTTGTGTTTAGAAAAATACTTAAGTGGACATATTTTATAGAGGTGTGGCATCTCAACTCTTTAGAATTTACATAATTAGGGATGAAGATATATAATATATCTCCAAAGATTCATGAGATGAAACTGTGCTCACTTTTTATATGCTAAAAGATGTGCATTAAATTTTTCTCGTTGTATTTATAATCAAGTGGTCGAACATTTGCCCCACCCAACACTAAAGAGTCATTTGATATTAGAATAGATTGAAAACAAATTAAAAATATCTTTATAATTTTGAAGATATACTTTCTCTCACGGTTGCGGTGAGGTTTGCCCAACCAGCACCGTGCCATGGCTCATCGGGTCACCCCAATGGGGTGACCCGAGCGTGCTGCAGCGGTACGTCGTGGACCGGTATGGTACGGTCCGCGGCAGGCCAATTTAAACTTTTTTTCCCCTCTCACATTCGATGTATTTAAGAGATCTAAATAGTGTCTAATTGAGATAAAATTTCAAACATAAACTAATTAAGAGATGATACAAATTATAATAATTTTAGTTTAATTTTTTAAATTAATTTGTCGTCAAATAAAAATTGTCCCAAAATTCATTAAGTCAACTTAATTTCAACATCTAAGTAGGGGTGTCAATAGGTCGGGCCTGGACCGGGCCTTGCTTGGCCTGGCCCACGCCCGATTTTCTAAGAGCCGGCCCGAGCCCGACCCAGGCCCGGGGATAGGCCTGGTATGGGTGGCCCGGCCCGGGCCCAGAAAAAGCTCGGCCCAGCCCTGCCCGTTCCGAAAAATATAAGAAAATTATTATTTTATTTATATAATATATAATTTTAATATATCTACTATAATATATTTATTAAAAAAATAATATACATTTTACTTATATCTATATTAACATTTAATTTATAAAAGATTATATTTTTGAGTAGATTTATTATAGAAAAAAATAAATATAATTCTCTTTCTAAATATAAATTTTATATTAATATAAATTATATTTATTTTTATTTTTTCCGGGCCGACCGGGCCGGGCCACACAAAGGCCAAGCCCGGCCCTATTTTTTTTCGGGTCTGACTGGGCCGGGCCAAAAATTTGTAGCAGGCTCATTTTTTCGGCCCAAGCCCGATTAAAACCGGGCAGGGCTTCCGGGCCGGCCCGACCCAATTGACACCCCTACATCTAAGGCTCTAAATGGTGGCTAATTGAGATGAAATTTCAAACATAAGCTAATTAAGAGATGATATAAATTATAGTAATTTTAGTTTAATTTTTTAAATTAATTTTTGTCAAATAAAAATTATCCCAAAAATTATTATGTCAACTTAATCTCAACATTTATGCATCAATATTTTTTTATATTTATATTTTTAGAATCAGTACATTTTTCTAGTAATTATGATGACTTCACATTTGACTTTATTTTTGGAACCAAATATCGTCCCGTTGAAGTGTACGGGGGTTCGCCGTACAGCGGCAAACCCTGCGTGCACTTAAGGGGTCTAAATAATGTCTAATTGAGATAAAATTTCAAACATAAGCTAGTTAAGAGATGATACAAATTATAGTCATTATTGTTTAATTTTTTTAATTAAATTTTGTCAAGTAAAAATTGTCTCAAAAATCATTAGGTCGACTTAATCTCAACATCTATGCATAATTCCTGATATTTTATATTTTTAGAATCAATATATATTTTTTAGCAATTATGATGACTTTAAATTTGACTTTATTTTTGGAACCGAATGGCGTCCTATTGAATTGCACACAATCAAAGATAGTACCAGAATTATATTAATACTATGAAAATATTTTAAAATTAAAGATAATTATGTTTTATATAAGTGATCATGTCTTACGTATAATTTACTATCTCTTTTAATTTCTTAGTATTACATTAATATTTTATTATAAATTTTAAGACGTTACAGTTTTGTTTCTATTTTCAGATTATTGGTGTTGATCTAACAGAATACATTGGTCATATCATGAACAACTTTCATGAAGAGCTCAAAAACTAGATCACCTTCATTCAGGCTGTAGAGAGGTCGCACTCATTGTTAGTTTGGATCACGATATGAGAGAAAATGTCAAGAATAATTCACTGTATCTTTAACCACATTCCTTCATTTGATGTGATTCTAATTAGAGCTCGTAGAGGAAGTCGTAGGGAACAATTTTCACGAAGAAGTTTCGAAGAGATATGCCTTCGTTTGAGATGTGTAAGACATGATAATCTTGTATATATAGATCATGATATGAGATAAAATGTGAAGAATAATCTGCTATAACTTTGGGCACATACTACCAATTGAGGTGATTCTACTTCGAGGACGAAGCTGAAGAAGAGTAGAACAACTTTAATGAAGATCTCGTGAGCATATAAGCCCTTTTTCAGGCTGTAGAAGGCGTGATATCCCTGATAGTTTTGGAGGATATGAGAGAGAAAGGGGAGAGAGAAATGGTGCAACGTTGAGAATGACTTCTCCTCTGACTTTGGGGCGATATGACTTGGTGAGCAGAGCCTCCATGGATCTCTTCACGTGGTGGTAGTCTTTGCCTATCCTATAGAGTTTTAGGATGTGTTTAAGAGAGAGAGATATGACAATCTCGAGTTAGAGAGAGAGTCCATGTATGAGAAGAGATGGAGAGTATATCTTAAGTTTGGATGGATAGTCTTCTTTTGAAGTTTGCTCATTTTAAATATTTACCAAATCACAAAACTAAAAAAAAAATTAAACAAGTCATTTTTCTACCGTATCTCAGCGGTACTTACCGTACCTTCTCACGGAGAATGCGGTACAGACGATTCAAACGGTACGGCAAACCTTGCTTTCTCTACTCTCTCGATCAATTCTAATACCAAATATGACCTTATAAATATTTCTCTTCTAGAGTGCCCTGTAATGGAAGCCTTCAATTCCCCCTTCCGCCGCCTCTACATAGATTTCGAGGTGCCGCAACATTCCACGGGATCAAAGGGGTGCGTTGTGTTTGTGTGTGCGCATTAAGATGAGTTTCCCTTCTCACGAGTCCAAGTGTTCGATCGGGTTCCAAGAGACGCAGCTGGGTTGAAGAGGTAGTACCAGCAGAGCAACTTATCGTCGGTCGAATTCTGTCCGGAATTAATGTAAGGAGATTTTTACTTTTCCATCTAAAAAAATATTTAAAATTAATTTTAAGTCTAACTTTAAAATTTTTAATTTTAAGTTTTAAATCTGTTAAATGTTAAATTTTTTATCTTGTCGGTTATCTCTTTCTCATTTTTTTCTAAAAAATCTATTCTATCCTTAATTTGGCGATGAACCAAACCCCCCACCTCGTGAGAAATACAGATCCGACCTAATTTTTTTTCTCCAACCCCTTCTCTGTATGTCTAACCCCTCGCGACACATCTTTGAAACTATGTTACACCTCGCCTTAAAAATCAATCAACACGTTCAAATGGTAAGATGTCGTTTTGTAGATATAAATGTCAAAAAAATAACCATCTACTTCATATATAGAACACACACAAAAATCAAAAACAGCACCCAAAATGGTCAATATAAACACCCCAAAAATATTAAAAAAATATCACCAAAAACCAATCAACACGTCCAAATAACAGGGCATTTGAGATATTTTATCCTCTTGCAAACTATAGGTGGTTTTCACTTTTGAATTAGAAATATATTTAAAATTAAATTTAACCGGTCAATAAATCGATAATTAAATAGGAGCTTTAAATTTGGACCGTTTGCCAATTTCACCTTAATCTAATTTAGCTCGCTCTCACCTCGTGTCTGATGTGGATCCGCATCCATGTACAGCCATCACTTTCTACAGTGCTCGGACAAAGTGGATCTTGTTGCGACCCGAGATGCACGAGTCTTCCCACAAGCTTGTAGTATATAGTAGTACTCACGTTATATCATATATTAATTTGTTGCACATATCTATAGATATGTGGTGATTAATATTGATGTAATATATATATATATATATGGTGGCGGATCTAAAATTTTTATTAAGTAGATACACTCTTGGTCGTATTTTTTTAATCCAGTGAAATTATTAATGATAAAATTTTATCTCACTAATAAAAATTTTTCCATCATGTGGATTCACAGAACCACATTGATCTCAAGGTGGCTCCGTCATTGTATATATATGGATAGGCTATAATATTATGAGTGGTTAATTATATAAGAGTAATAAGACTTAAGACAATCCAAACCATATGTAAAGATGCTGATCACTTCTATTTCTCTCTTATCTCTCTTATCTTGTGAGGCATATTAATTAGACCTTATCAAATGGGAACGCCTTGTCTCCATCCGCTAGTACTAATGACGGCCCCAGTTGTTATCTAATAACTTACTCATTAATGAGCAACACTTGGTACACATCGGTGTGCCCGCAAACCAGTCGATCATTGGTTGGCTGTCACTCACCTGATGACGCTAACCAATCAAGACCTAATTTGCACGCCAGTCGATCTTGGTACACATCGGTTTGCTTTTGCCTTGGAATAAGCTTTTCTGTGGAAAGCTGTAGTCCATCAACTCTTATAAGATAAGGCTCTAAGGACGACTCAATTAATGGAACCTTGACGGAAGCTTTAATACAAAAATAGACGTCTAAGAAAGTCCAAGGTTCTATGCGCAGTTAAGTCTAAAGCCAACCTAGTAACTTGCATGAGAAAACTTTGCATGCAAACTTCTTATCCAAGATAAACTTCCGATAGCCCTATCTCATTGTATTTATCATGAACTTAACTATTCTATACTATCTGTAGAGGTATTCTTTAATCTTACATTGAAAAATAATCAGAACAAGTGTGTGTTTATCAGTAAAAGTCTCACATCTTCTCCTAAGAATGTCATTTTAAAAGATAAAACCCTAAGCATGGGAATAATACCTCTTAGAAGGTACACTTAAATCACGTCTCTTCATTGGCGCCGTTTGTGGGAACGAACGAGAGATCATGCACCCTACCCCAGCGTCTCATCTTCATGAGACCCTCACACCCTTATCCTCACTGGGGGAGCTGTGTAGAGATATTTTTTAATCCCACATTGAAAGATAGTGAGAACAAATGTGTGCTTATCAGTAAGTGTCTCACCTCTTTTCTTAAGTGGACCCTTTTAAAAGATAAAATCCCAAGTATGGTATTTTTTAATCCCACATTGAAAGATAGTGAGAACAAATGTGTGCTTATCAGTAAGTGTCTCACCTCTTCTCTTAAGTGGACCATTTTAAAAGATAAAATCTCAAGCATGGTATTTTTTAATCCCACATTGAAAGATAGTGAGAACAAATGTGTGCTTATCAGTAAGTGCCTCACCTCTTCTCTTAAGTGAACCCTTTTAAAAGATAAAACACCAAGCATGGGGATAATACCTCTTGAGATGCACACTTAAATCACGTCTCTTCACTATCTTATCCAAGGCTATCAAATAGGGGGAAAAAAATTAAAGTATAAATTTTTCTGTGGAGAAAAAATAAGTGCATGTACTTTTGTGCTAGTACAAAATGTAAGCACTTATATAAAGTCTTACTTTTCTCTATAATACTGTCCTATTTTTGTATCAAAGGACGACCTTGAGAGTTCCAACTAATCTTTACGTTTTTTTTTCCAACACCAAAAAGCTAACCTCAGAATAATGCTGTCCAGATTGACTTAGGTGATCCCACTTAAACAACTTGCGAAGTAGGGGTTTATATAATACTGTCCTATTTTTGTATCAAAGGACGACCTTGAGAGTTCCAACTAATCTTTACGTTTTTTTTTCCAACACCAAAAAGCTAACCTCAGAATAATGCTGTCCAGATTGACTTAGGTGATCCCACTTAAACAACTTGCGAAGTAGGGGTTTATATAATACTGTCCTATTTTTGTATCAAAGGACGACCTTGAGAGTTCCAACTAATCTTTACGTTTTTTTTTCCAACACCAAAAAGCTAACCTTTACTGTGCACGTATGTAATATATATATATATATATATATATATATATATATATATATATATATATATGTACACTGCTCGTGCTACTTATGCTGGTCTACTAAGCTCCCTTTGACATGCATGTATATATAAATATATATATATATATAAATGCATGCATGTCAAAGGGAGCTTAGTAGACCAGCATAAGTAGCACGAGCAGTGTACATATATATATATATATGAGCAAAGTGTTGTGCCTGCAAGACCAAAACAACGAAGGATATATACGCGATCCCCTTCCTTTCCTGCTCACTTATAAAGGTTTAGTACTCAGAGGTGGTGCTGTGTGCATCTGATATGTGTCCCTCCCGGTGCTCGTTCTCCGTTCGAGGAAATGCCCACTAGACGGAATGAATAGCTTATACTCCGGATCAGGACAGTGCTGCCTCAAGTCTCCCCACTTGACCTAACCATGGTGATCGCCCCACTAAAACAGGGAACTCAATTTGTTCTTAATTAGCATCCCATGCTCTTTTGATGCATGCATGGGCACCTCTGCATGGAACCCTAATTAATCACACCATATGGGTGCATCGGCATCATCCACTGTGACCCATCCCAATCGTGCAATGTATGTACACTTTGTGGGAATTTGGCGTCCACAGAAGCATGCATGCATGAGAATGGGAGAGAGAATTGTTGGGGATGTGTATCTGATGCGGAAGCCATCTCACGTGCGAGGAGGAAGACGACACCGGAAGACGAACAATGTTTACGAATGCCGGGAAGAGATCCCGCTGCCCTCTCCGTCTGGTTTTCTCTCTCTATATATCTGTAGTCAGTGTATGACTTGATGGGGAGTCACATATATATATATTTATAGAGAGGAGGGACCAATCTCAATAGACCTGAGCATGATCCCACCTATACCAAGATCTTAATTGGCACTTAATGGGTTATGCCCAATAATATGTTTCTTTAACGGGACCTAATGATATGTCTTAAGTTGTACAACCCAATACAAGTGGACCACAATATCGGATAAAAACCTAACAAGAACAACTTCCTACCATATATATATATATATATATATATATATATATATATATATATATATATTATATATATATATATATATATATAATATATATATATATATCAGAAAACCCATATACCTTACTTCTTTGGAGTCACAAGCATGTAAGTGTCCTTCCTGTTAATGGGGTATATATCTGGCTTTCTTAGCGCCTCTTTGGATGGAGTTAACTCTGAGTTAAAAGTGAGTTAACTCTAGTTAACTCAGAGTTAACTCAAAAAGTGCTTTGGTAGTGGTTTAGAGTTAACTTTTGTGGGTTGGGCTAAAGGTGGTTTAAAAGTGAGTTAACCCACATTTTTCCAACCCACCTCTAGAGGAGGAACAAAGTTAACTCAAGTGAGTTAACCACTTTTTCCTCTCACATCACATGCATTAAATGCTACTTTTTCTTTTTCCAAGGTAAGTTAACTCACTTGTTCTTACCAAAGTGTATTTGAGAAAAGTAGGTTAACTCATCATATGATCAAAGTTAACTCTATTATTACCAAATCAAAAAATAGGTTACACATGTGTAACGTCTTGATCTGTAGTGTATAGGGCTGCCAATGGATATTCGTTTTTTGACTTTTGGACCCGTTTTCGACCTTTCCGTATCGGTTTTTCCGTTTCCAATAATATATATATATTTATTTTATTTACAAAATATATACTCTTAAAATCTTATTTCTTAATATTAAAAAAAATTAGACTAAATTTTTAACTTCTTCTTAATTTGTAAATAGAATCCAATTAACTTATCTCTCTCGTAGTATTTATTATGTCTATTATTATCAAAGACATCATTTTTATCACTACTCCTAATGTTACATACATCTACCATTTGATCGTACCAAAATAACGAAATATTTCTGATTACTTTTCGTTTCTGATTTTCTTATAAAAAAATAGATACGAAAAATGTCATTTTCGATTCCGACTCCGACTTATTAGCAACCCTGGTAGTGTACCACCAAAACTTAAGCTTGGTTCATCAGCAAACTTTGGGATTGAATATAGGTAGAAGTATAAGAACTATTTATAAAGATATAGGGGTGCAGAGGTAATTATTAACCTCTTAAAAAACAGCCCATACTAAACATTTTAGATTCCGAAAGGGTCTGCTAAGTGCTGACTTTACTTTAGATATCGGTACTAATTAAGAAATATCCAAACATTATATATGTACGTGTGATATGTGTTTAGAGCAATGTTCATCTTCGTTATTCTTTTTCCACTTTGATTAATAATGTTTTTTTTTCTATCTTTTTTCATGTTTAGGTCCTTGTGTTGTGGCTAATTAAACCCCACCTACCAGTCAAAGCAAATATGAAATTGCCGGTAGCTAGAGGAATTCCATAATTAATCTATCTCGCTCTCAATTTTTAGATATTTAAAACGTGGTTGCAGCCGGATTACATAACCCGGCCCATTTGAGTTTACTGATATTAGTCATAAATAGTATACTGATCATATAAGATTCAAATATTTATTTGAAGAAGTTTCTATCTGATTCCTTATGAACATTTTTGATATTTGGATAGATAGGAGATTGAGTGAGGACCCAATCTATCTATATTTTTACTATTTTGAGGATATTCTCACTCTATCTCCGATTTGTCTATATTTGCACTATTTTGAGGATATCTTCACTCCATATCCGATCTATCTAAATACCAAACATGCATATACCACCATTTGCACGAATAAATAGGAAAGGCCGGTAACCTAAAGCCTCACTGAGAGACGGATAACCTAGCTTGGCTAATCAATTCAGACTATGTGAAATCACTTTAAAAGACATGTACACAATCTTAATTCGCATTCGCTTGATTCTCTTTCACATGCATACACCAAAAACCCTAACTTTTCACCATGCGATGTTCAAGAAATCAATTCATAATATATCTAGTAAAATATTAAATTTTTTTCATAATTGATACATTTTAATTAAAGGACTTATTTACGTTTTCTATTGTTCGTTTTGGATACCGTTATCGACACTCCGCTACCTTCGAGCACTAAAGGCAAGATGAACAATATTTTTATACACATTTTTCTTGACTTGGATGGACTCTCCATTTGGGAAGACTCCTACTCGGACTAGGAAATCTTTGTTCAAAGTCTCCGTAAGACTCCTTGGCTACGGCATACGTCTTTAGCCGACGAACAGGTTGTACCATCAATACCTATGTACTCTTAGCCTCACTTTGGTAAAGGGTTAACTCAGAGTTAACTCAAAGTTAACTCAGAGTTAACTCAAAATGGACTTTGACAACCAAAAAAAGTTAACTCAGTTAGATTTGAGTTAACTTTGAGTTAACTCAACTTTTTCTAACCCACTCACACCCCCAGAACAGAGTTAACTCAACTTTTTCTAACTCACTCACAAAGCAAAAATTGAGTTAACCTTGAATAACTTTAGCCATGGTTGGAGTTAACTCAAACTCCAACCCATTACCAAAGTGAGGCTTAGGGATCGACATGGTCCAACGGCCTTAGAGTTCTCTCTCTCTCTCTCTCTCTCTCTCTCTCTCTCTCCTCTCTCTCTCTCTCTCTCTCTCTCTCCCCTAAAGATCATATTGGACCTCTAGACTATGTTCATAGCACTGTCAGTGGACAGTTAGTGATTCTATCAAACTGCCAGCACCAATCATGTGTGTTGTGCAACTGTTACTATCACCGTTTTATTCGCGATTTTTCGTGCTTGAGCCTAGTCCTCCTCTATCATTCTCCATATGCTTATCTCTTCATGTTCTTTCTATACTCTCATCTATTCAAGTTCTCACTATACTCTCATCTATTCTTGATATTCTCTATGGCCATTGACTGATTGTCTAAAGATAATAAATATGATCAATGTCTAGCAATATTATAAAGGGTCCGATCTAATCTTGAGAGGTGCGCCCGAAAGCACGCGAGAGTTAATTGATCAGAGTGTTGTTACAAATTTGTAAAGAATAATATATATAATAATAATAATATAATAATATAACCACACACTCTTTTGGACTCTTCTTTTCCTTTTTGTTCCCTTAAACTTAGTAAAGAATAATATATATATATATATAATAATATAACCTCATTCTCTTTTGGACTCTTCTTTTCCTTGTTGTTCCCTTCAACTTAGTAAAGAATAATATATATATATATATATATATAATAATATAACCACAGACTCATTTGGACTCTTCTTTTCCTTTTTGTTCCTTTTTAATCCAGCCGCGACGCCAGTGTTGGGAGATGCCCCAACCGCCCACTCCTCCAGCCACTCGCTTCTTACGCAGGCAGGAGCGCCGCAGCAGCAGGGGTGCAGTTAGTTACCTTTTGGCTTTCTTATATGATCCCTCAAATTACTATATTTGTACGTATACTTTTATTTATATAAATGATCAAACATCACCTAAGACTTTGTAGCCTTGAGTATGGTCGGGCCTATTTATTTTATTTAATAATTATTATTATTATTATATTTTAATATTAATCAAATCAAACTAGAGCGTAATATTCCCATATAGTGTTATACGAATTGTACCATAAATTGATCGAAATGATCTAATTCACCGATCCTATTAGCAAGGATGGAAGGCACATGGAGAATGTTGCGAAGATGCACAGACTGGATAGTGGCGAAAATACGCAAACTTGAACCATTGCCCACATAGACCTTGTCGCTCCTATAGTAGGGAGAATATCTATTTATTTTATTCTTATTTCTACATGCTTATAATCTTGTTAGCAACATTTTAAAATTGATTTTTTGTGAATTTTCATATTGTATACATCGAGGTATAAGTGTTTTATCTAAGACCTATCAACTGTGCATTCTCAGCCTAAGAACATGTCGCTCTCATACGACGCAACCAAGTCGCGTGCCCGGAATGTGGCGCGACCAGGTCGCGTGCCTGCGATGCGATCTGAAGATTGCATCAGCCCTGTCGAATGCAACTTAAACACGTCGTCACGATCGGAGGCGATGAGAACGTCATCGTGTCGACCTATCGGATGCGACCTGAACCCGTCCCCACCACCCATGTCTATTTGGAGGTAATGCGGACCCCACTCATACTACTAAACATTTCTTTTGAGACAAGGGAAACTCAATCAATTGGGTGTGGCATAAATGAAAATGAGAATTATAGGAGTTGCATAACAAGATTTTGGGGTGCATCACTATTTTCTCTAGTTTCGTTACAAATCTATAAAGAATAATATATAATAATAATAATAATAATAATATAATCATATACTCTTTTGCACTCTTCTTTTCCTTTGTGTTCTTTTAAACCGTAATAAATAATAATAATAATAATAATAATAATAATAATAATAATAATATAACCACCGACTCTTTTGGACTCTTCTTTGCCTTTTAATCCGGCCGCGCCGCCAGCGTTGGGAGACGCCCCCAACCGCCCTCTCCTCCCGCCACTCGCTTCTTACGCAATACGCAGGCAGCAGCAGGGGTGCCGTTAGTCACCTCTTGGCTTTCTTATATACTCCCTCGAATTGTTATATTTGTGCATACACTTTTATTCATATAAGTTATCAAACATCACCTAAAACTTTGTAATCTTTAGGCATGGTCGGCCCCATTTTATTTATTTATTATTACAATTATTATTATTCTTTTAATATAAATCAAATCAAACTAGAACATAATGATCCCATTTAGTGTTACACAAACTGTACCAAAACTGATCGAAATGATCTAGTTCACCGATTCGACCAATCTTATTAAATATATTCTTAATAACCATACTTTTATCCTTATTATTATATCTAAATCATGAATTCATTCTCAAGTCCGGCTACATGAGGACGCCATAAGCCTACATGTCCTAGAGAAATGCAACATAAAGGGTATATGCATAATTTATAAAAGTGAAGAGTAAATATGTATATATGCCATCTGAAAGGAGCATATATGTAAAAACGTACTTCCTTTTTTTCTGTTAAAACCTGACGCCTTTCGTCCAACCCCTCTATTAAAAAAAAAACTGCACCTTCTCCTGTTCCCCCTCTTCCCCTTTCAAATCGCCCTCCCCACCACCACCCCATCCGCACACAACCGTCAAAGCCTCCCATCTCTCCCTCTCTCTCTCTCTCTCTGCAGAAGCCACCAGATCGGCGGGGAGACGAAGGAACTGGAGGCCCTCCGCCCTCCATCGCTCCCTTTCCCTCCGCCCCCTCGTGAACCCCCCTCACCACATCCCCGTGAATCCAATCCATGCTCCCGTGACGCTTTCCGGCCGCCGCCTCCTGCCTCCGCTGTGTTCTTCGGAGGGGGGCCGGCGCTGATCAGTAGCGGGCTCGTCCTGGAGCGGTGGAGGCCGTCGGGGTCCCGGGAGAGTTCGGGGACGGGGCGGTTTTCCCATCCGGTGCACCCGCCATGGCGCCGCGGGCGACGGAGAACAGCGTCGACAGCCGGAGGAGGAAGGCGGCGGCGGATGCCGGGGCGGCGCAGGAGGGGGAGAGTGAGTTCGAGGTGGAGGAGCTGCGGGAGATCATGGACTCGTCCCGGGGGAGCCGGTTCGCGCTGCTGACGCGGGAGTTGCGGCTGCGCGGCTCGGGCATGGACGGGTTCAGGAGCCGCTGCTCCCGGACGTTCATCATCCACCCCGAAAAGAGGTACGCCACCAGCCCGCAATCGATCCCCCCCGCCCTGTTCTAGTCTCCTCCATTTCTCTTTAATCTTCTTCTTCTGCTGCTGCTTGGATTGGATGGACGGATGGTTGGTCGGCTTTCTGGTCTGCATCTCTGCTCCCATTCCCCCCAATTCCTTGAATTCCCACATTCTTCCGGAGCCGCGGGGGGGGGGGGGGCGTCGGATTTGCTCCCGAATCCGTATTGTTCATGAGGAAACCATCTGCCAATCGGATGGCGCAGTCTTGATGCGATGTGATAGGTGCTTGACTGCTTTCCTCTGGTTATAACCGATCCCATCCGGCCAGAACCCCCCACCCAGATGGGTATTGTCGTCCCTCTGTTCCCTGCTCGCAACAGTGCATGCATGATGCATCCCCGGGAATCCGTGGTTCTTCAGAGAACCCCAATCAAATTTGGCTCTCTCTCATCGTGACGCGCGAGAAACCGACAACTCTGCCCCTCCTCGACAACGAACGCTCGGCGGCGCTTTCTGCTCCCCGGGAAAGCGACGCCCTCGTGCTGTTGTCATGCAGACACCACGCCCGGTGGTTTGGAAGGAGGGCTGGGAAATTTTCATCTGCCTTGCCAATTCTTACCATTTCCACTTTCTTTCACTGGTAGGAGTAAAACGGAGAGATCTCTCAGTTTTCGCCCATGTCGAAAAAAGAAATCTTTCGAAAGATGGAACTGGGAAGGTTTCGAGAGAGGAGGAAGATGGCAGGTTGGCTAGTGGTTGTGAATGGTTTGTGGAAACCGGGGGGGGGGGGGGGGGGAGAGAGAGAGAGAGAGAGAGAGAGAGATGGAAAGAGAATTTTTCTGTTATAATCAGATATTTTTAATTTATTTATTTTATTCAAATTATAATAATAAAATAAAAGCAAGACAAAAAAATCTTACCAAGCCAACAAATATATAGTTGGGTTTGGCACACTCAACCACGATTAAATTTTTTTATATAGAGCATGTTAAAATTAACAAATCTACTTCAATTGTAGATTTTATAGTTTGCCGCGTCATATCATATCGATATAATTCAAATACAGTGGCGAAGTCATCTTGGGGTTAGTGGGGTCCTCTGACTCCACTGGATTGAAGAGCTTTCATTAGTGATGTAAATTTTCACCATTAGTAATTCCACTGGATCAATAAAATACGTCTAAAGATATATTCACTGAACAAAAATTTTAAATCTGCCACTGTTCAAATATATCGTACCGCACTTGAGAAATTTCAATAGGATTCGATGCATCTATTATTCAATAATTTTTTTATTATTAAATTTTAAATTTTGTGCAAGCCGTCGATTGATACAATACACTGCAACACGTACTGTCTTACAAAAACTTCCAGTTCGATCTAATTCGAAAACACAGCCAACTTTGTTAGGTTTCTAAATGAGAGAAAGAGGTATGCAAAAGAGTTCGTCTTCGTCACTCCTCAAACTCTTCACATATTATCTGAAAAATTACACATGTATCCCTATAATACATCAAATTCGGTGGACAAACTATATCTTATGTTTTATTGTTTTTGCCATATTTCGTTTTCTATTATTTGGTTCTATTTATTTAACTCAACTCATAATTAAATTAGTGAGATAAAAAGACTAAATTACCTTAAAAATTCTCATCCGAACTCCATTCTCTCTCTCTCTCTCTCTACCTATATTTCTTTTCCTATAAATATATATTGATGTTTATAGATAAGTAGAAAAGTCTACATTCTCTTAGAAAATTATTTGTGTGACAATCTTTTTCGAATTTATATTTGCACATATAGTCTTTTTATAAATATAGAATGCTCTCAAATACCTTATTCTCTCGTAATGGAAGTCAAAGAATATGTTTCGATCGAACATCCCTTCACTATTATTTTTAACAAATATATATATATGTAAATACAAAAATTTAAGAAGAATTTCCACACGATTAATCTTTTAAGAAATATACATATGCAAAAAATAAAATAAAAAACTCAAAAATCTAACGAAAGAGGAAGGAACGCCATGACATCTAGTCTAATCAATCAAAAATTTTGATGAGGCTGATGATGCTTGTATAACTCTGCAAGATGAGGATCCGCAATAAGCATAGCTATCAAAACTAGCAGTTGATGCTGGGATACGCAATAAACATAGCTATCAACACGTATCAGCAGTCCCTCTCATCCATAATATATTTGGCTTCCCTTCATGAGGGGATCTCGTCATAACTAGCTAGCTGTCACTTGGTATCCTTTTCTTTAATTGCAAGTGATTGTTTGACAATTGATAGGGACTTCTTAGCTGTACTTTTGCAGTCAAGTTTTCATGGGTAGATTAATTAGAAATTTGTATCATATATTTAACTTATTTTTTAGTCTTTGAGAGAATTATAACTCATTACATTAAGTGTTATCATCTGTTACAGTATATATTAAGTCATGTTACAGTAAAGATCTCCTTTATTATAGTCGGAGATTATTAATTAATTTTGCCCAACTCTTATATGAATATTTTACAAATATTCTTGAACTCCCTATTAACAGAGGGATTAAGATAAGAGAAATATGTGTTGTCCGAGCGAAAATATCCGTAGACACATGTAAGGATAGGCCAACAACGGGGTCTATCCTTGCATGTGTTTCCAGACACAAGTTTAACATTTTTCTTTTACGAGCAACAAATGTTTCTCTTAAGAAATGGATGATGTTTATTTTTGTATTTGTTGAAAAGGAATTTTTTTCTTTATTTTCTTTCTCATTCCTCTTTTTCTTTAGAAGTATAATTGTGAGAATCCATAAAATTTAGGCTAAACATGGATTTCCAACCATATGTGTTGTTGCATATTTATGAGTGGATTCTTGACAATAAAAAATATAAGAGTAATAATAGTACTTGTTTCTTTTTCTTTAGCATCATAGAGTAATATTATTTGTTAACTCAAATATACATATGCAGTAATTAATGAGGTAGTAGATCCTATTAGATACACTCTCATGTAATTGATGTGTATCTAGGTGACAAGACATAAAGTACCTCTTAATTATCTTTTGTCTCTCCTTTATGATTTAATCATACTAATTAAGATGTATATATGTATCATCGCATCAATTCCTGAATTGTTCTTAAACAATATCATCAATAAAAATCATTATTATAAATGGGTAGTAAATATTATCCATTCATTTCTGATTTATTCATAAATGATATTATTAATAAAAATAATTACTGCAAATGGGTACTATTCATAAAAATAAAGATTACACATGGTCTATACCATGAGAGGTGCAAGGGCACAGATGATGAAGTCTCAAGTTAAGATCACGGAGAATACTTTACAAAAAATATATCCACACAACATTTAATTGGTCGGACATCAGATCTCTCATCTTACTGACACATAGAACTCAAACACCCCACCAATCAAATATTTTGGCTGGGCACAAACGGGTAAAATATTTTCATGTAAGATCACACAAGCTAAGCAAGTGACATGTAATTTGTGGCGGATGCAATTTATTGTCAGTGGAGTCCTCTACGATCTTATTGGATAAAAAAAATTGTATTGAGGAGACATTTTTTCACCGTAGATGATCCCACTGAATTTATATGACTATATTATTAAATTTTTATTAAAATAAAATTTTAGATCCGTCACTATAATTGATCGGACGTCGGATCCCACATTTTATTGACATGCAAAGACCCAGACACTCCTCTTTGGCTGGGCAAACAGGTGAAAAGTTTTCCTGTAAGGTGACACAAGCAAAGCAGTGACAAATTAACACCCCACGTCTGGTCTTGTGCAGGTTCTACCAGGTGTGGACGCAGTTCATACTGCTGTGGGCGGTGTACTCGTCCTTCTTCACGCCGCTGGAGTTCGGCTTCTTCCGGGGACTGCCGGAGAAGCTGATGCTGCTGGACGTGGCCGGCCAGATCGCCTTCCTCCTCGACATCGTCGTCCACTTCTTGCTCGCCTACCGCGACGCCCAGACCTACCGCATGGTCTACGAGCCCACCCGCATCGCCAAACGGTAAAACTCCGCCTCTCCCGATTCCCACTTAGCTCCTCCTCTACGAGTTCGGTTCCTCCCAGTATATGGGAGGACAGAACTCAGAAAGTCACCAATGGAGGTGAAGAGTGGGTGAAAAATAAAAATAAAAAAATCAAATCAAAATATTAAAAAAAAAGTTTTTTCAAAAATTTTCCACCCAATCTTCACCTTCATTGGTGACTCACTGAGTTCGATCCTCCTATGTACTGGGAGGAACCGAACTCCTCCTCTACTTACTAATTTGGACGGACCCAGAAATTATTATTCTTAAGAATATTTGCTATACATTTTTTTAAAAGTGTATAGTAACAAATTCACGTGGTATCAGAAAGCATGAGAACAGTATTGATATTTAAAATTATTTTTGAGATAAGAATCTTTAATTTATAGCTTTAAAAATCTTTTGAGAAAGTACGTACGTACCTACAATTTCTTTTAGTTTTTAGAAGTTGATGGGATTTTCTGGAAATAATATATACAAATTATTTCTGAGAAATCTGAAAAATAAAAATCTGAATTAAACCTGCTGACGCCTCTGTCTCTCTCTGGCAGCTACGCCAAGTCGGGATTGGTGATGGACCTGCTGGGGTGCCTTCCGTGGGATTATATCTATAAGGTAAGCTTCGCCCAGCCCTACTTGTTCTTCAAAGCTACAGCCAGGATGCTGGTCTTTGTCGCCATATGAGGTTTTGCTTGCTGCGTCAGACAGTGTGGCCAAGTTTTCTTTCTCGGAAAACTCTTGGTGCAAATCGGGGTTTACAAATGAGCGTTGTCAATTTGCAAACTTCCAATAATATTGGGTCATTTGGCAGCTGACATGGACTGACATGGAGGGATAGAGAGAGAAGAATAGGGGCGCATTAAATAAATTTGCATATTGACATGTCATGGTTTGCATTAGTTTGCACCAAGTCGTTCTCTTCTTTCTTACTATTGCTTCTCATCTTAGCTTAAATATATATTGGTATCGTTCAATCGTGAATCGGACTATTTAAAATTAAGATTATACATATATATATATATATATATATCTTTGTATGTTTGGATCGTCTGTGCAAGACGTATTTGTTTGATAAATTAATGGGACCTGCAGGGAGAAGAATTAATAGAAAAAAACCTTGGCCACGGGAGCATGTCGCACCCGTACGTAAAACGCCTCCATATAATATTCTGGCGTCGTGTTAAACCCAGCCGGAAGTCTGGCCCCTGTGAAATGTCAAAGCCAAGATACGTGCTTTGGTGATCTTCCCTCACCACATACAGCTGTTTTGGATTGGTTGTCTGCCGATGAGTGTGGTGGCTTGTGACATCTCCCTGCGTCTTGGATAGGAGATGAGCAGTGAGCTTCGATTAAGACTGTGGGCTTGGCGTCTGGTGTCGTCTATCACATGATGTAACCAACATCTTTAGGGTAGATCTTGAGCTGGGATCAAGACTGTGGACTTGGAAAGACGAATTAATCTGTAAACAATAGTTCCTCAACGCTTCTACGTGGGTGAAGTGTCGGGGATAGACCCACGTGGAGACGATCGAGCTGTGATTTTTGCTTGGCATATTCCGTCCACAAGCTTAGGATTTGGGAGTCCCCGACCTGCGCGCTACAGATGATTTTGGACGTGGGATCATGTGTCTCATTAGACATGTACTCACTGATCATATGCCTCATAGTTCTGGCATCTATGTTAATGTATACTTAATAGTCTAGTGCGCGTGAGCTAGCGACTGCTATAGTTTTACTTAAACAACGAACTTTACTTCATACTCCTGTTTGTTTAGTATGCATCTTTTTCAGTGTGCATGCGGACTTTTGTTGATGTGGAACGGTTTTCTGTATCTAGTGGTGTGAGTGCGTTCCTGACTTACCATTCAGCATGCCCATCATTTTTATTCATTGTGCATTTCAGGTGATCCATCAAGCCATGTTGTTGAGATCACTACTGTTGTATATATATATATATATCAGGAAGAACCTAACCGATTCGTGTCTTTCTAGGAATTGCATAATGTTTGCTTATCGTGAATCTTTTCATGTTATATGATTGCTACTTGACACCCTTTTAGGGTTGCAAAGTGATGAGGGACAGGCATTGTGGGATGCTAGGGTGCTTGAGATAACTGTATACACTGGTCGACAAAGATGTGTTAGGTCAGGGTCCTCGGCCGTTCAGCTGTGTAGAGATGTGTTGGCCGGGGAGACTATTTTAAAAGGGACAAGAGGAGATGGACAGGTCCTCTGCTCGACGAGGGGAAGAGAGATGGGAACAGTGAAAGACATTAAAGAAAATGGAAAGTAAAGAAAAGAAAGAGAAAGAGGGTTAGAAAAGACAAGGAAAAGAGCATCAAGGTCTTTTATACAATCCTCCCCATGTATCTAAATTATCAAGAATCAAATTCCCTTCTCTCCTAGTGTTAAAAGGGGGGGAAAAAAGACTTTTACACAGCGGGTAAAATATATAGCTGAAACAAGGGGTAAAAGGATGAAGAAAGAGGGAAGGGTGCTGGGTATTCCCGAGGTGCATGAAGAAAAAGGTGGGATGGCTGACTATTGCCCAACGAATAGAAAAAGGTGAAGCAAAAGAGCCTGCTGCATAGCATTAAATGTTCAGCTTAGTCAGTGACTTTATCCAACAGGAAAGCAAAGATGGAGCTGAGGAAAACAAGAGGGCAAAAAGGAAGAAGATATAGAAGAAAAGAAAAGAATTGCCCAAAAAAATAAGAAGAAAAGAAGAGCTGCAGGTGGTCTAATGTTATATTTAATATTAAATTAGGACTTCCAACTCAAAATCTTAATATGATGAGTGGAGAGGGCACCACTCCTGTAAGCAGAAGAGATATTTTGCCCCTTTTTCAACGTGGAACTATTCTAACAATCACTACATCATTCCTTTCCCCTTCCACCTAATTAATTTCCATAGCCTATTCTAACCGTGGGGGAGTGTTGAAACTTGGGTATTTAATTCCACATCGATTTCTGAGTTGAAATTCCTATGTATATGACCCTGTGCTTATGAATCTCAATACAGCGGTTTTGGGATTTCAACTTCTAACAAAGAAGTGTTTGTGCTGGTCGAGGCAAATTGCTGCAGAAAGCGGTGGCGGCTGACTGAGGTCTCTCACCTTCTCTCCCATTGGCGACTAAGATTTTTCTCTCCTCAAAAGAGACACACAAGTTATTCTTTTGAGAAAATCATACTGCACTTGAGAATTGCACTTTCTCACGCACTTCTTGCTTTTCATTGGATGGGCACAATGTGCTTTTAGCGTATTTTGGCCAATAGAAAGGCCAAAGTGTATGAGAAAATGCAGTTCTCAAGTGCAGCAAGTTTTTTCTCTATTCTTTTTCATCATTTCATCAGTGGCTTGTCAAGAGTTCACAAGGACATCTTTTAAAGAGGGAAGACAAATCTAACCTGAACACTGTGACTGGTTACTAAAAGACCACCTCTAGAACAAAAGAAAAGAGGATAAATATGGTCCATTTAATAGCTAAATTCATTTTTAGATAACTAAAACAAAATAAAATCACAGAAATGAACGGCTAAATAATAAAAGTGTAATGAGACCGTTCTACATGCAAATTCGCCTGACTGAGATCCTTCACAGGTTTGTGACTAGTGACGCACACTGGCTCAGAACACCATTTTTGCTCCCGCATCACAAAATGCACCGTAAATGTTAGATCTGAAAGTCTTGGTGCATCAAGTAGACGAAATCATCCAGCATGTGAATCCAAGTAATTTGAGTTATTGGAAGGTTAACGATGAAATGGAATAGACCTGTTTTGTCGGAGACCAGAGAAAACAAATGAACAAGTGAACGGACAGACATTATCTGGAGGTGAATAGACAGACATTCTCATAAGGTTCTGGCATGCTAATTTGATGATTGACCAATCCATCCATTTATGCAGCGCACTCTTACAGAGAATGACTTACGCCTTCCCATGCCAAGGAAACATGAAGGGAACTAGAGATATATTAGCCAGGCATCCTCCCTTCTTGTCAACTCTGTTACATAAGAAATATCACAATTATTTGTTGAGTGAAAGCTTGGGCGTCCATTACTGTAGTCATTTGGTCCGAACAAGGAGGAATAAAGAGGAATTCAGAACCGAGGTGGAAGTAGCAGCATCATATCAAACAAAACAAAATGGGAAGAGAGGTGGCGTTGTGGAAGTAAAAAGTAGAATACTTTTCTGAAAGAAAATATACAAACAGGGCAGAGCTTTTAACATTTTAAATAACAAAGGAAATTTGGAGCAAAGGTACAAAACCGAAAGATTTCCAATATTAAAGAAATGTTGTCCTGCTCTTGACATTGCTTTCGTCTTTGAATTTTTTACTTGTTTATATATAAGTGAACCAGCATGATTGCGAGCTTGTGACTGATCATGGTTTTCTCAGCATTCTATCACAATATTCTTCGGGTTTTTCTCTTTCTACAGAGTTTTTCTCTCAGTGTCTTTTTGGATAGGCAGCACAAAATGATCACGATGCTCATATTTGTCCATCTATTTGTTCATCTGTTTAACATCGTATTACAATATTCTCATTTTTCTGATTAACTACTTATTTAGGCCTGCGGAGGGAAAGAAGAAGTAAGATACCTTCTGTGGATCCGACTGAGCCGGGTGCGAAAAGTCACAGACTTTTTTCACAGGCTGGAGAAAGACATTAGAGTTAACTACTTGTTTACGAGGATTGTTAAGCTCATAGTCGTTGAGCTCTATTGCACGCACACAGCTGCTTGTATTTTTTATTACTTAGCAACAACGTTGCCTTCGTCTATGGAAGGATATACATGGATTGGAAGTCTACAGCTTGGTGAATACAGCTATAAGAATTTCAGGGAAATAGATATTTTCAAGCGATACTTGACATCATTATATTTTGCTATAGTAACCATGGCAACAGTAGGTAAGTATGTCTACAAAGTTATCCCCTGGAAAACATTTCTTTTATTTACTGAAATATCTTCTTCTGAATGCACTTACAGAGATGTATATGTATGGCCTCTGTTTTTGTGTGAGTGAACGAGTGAAAGAGAGAAATGGGAGTTGATGAATACGAAAAAATTAAGCTAATAAGTGAACCCTATATTTGTTTATTTTGGAGTATATTTATGAATATTCATGGATAATACCTTTCCTTTCACTCTTAACATTTGGAATTCTACTTTTCCAACAGCAAGAAACGATGTCTATTATGTGTTTTTTTCTCCACAGCCTTTAACTGCAAAGCATAGTATGTTTTTTTCTCGTCTAGGTTGTGCATCCAGCAAATAAATTGGAGTTCGATTTACATGCAACATTGAGTTACACACACTCGAGGCACATGGCAAGAATGCTTTTAAAGCATTTTTATTTGATGCTTAAATTATTGTTATATGCATGAAATATAAGTTTGAGGAGAAAAGCAGTTGTAGCCAAGGTTTGCAAAAGCAGAACCAGTTCCTAGACCGGGAGGAGCTGGTTCCGTTCCAGTCCGTTTCGGCCAGTTTTGCATACCATGTTTGTATATGTAATATTTCTTCCTCAATAAAATGGGAAAAGATAGTGGAGGATGGAATAGTATTATGGACTTACTTATGTAGTTACTAAAGTGCACAGGACCTCAATATGAAAGAAAAAAAAGCATTCAACAATCTTCAGGATCATTGATAAATAAATGCCTCAAGGAAGATCATTCTATACCTATATCAAACTCACTTCCTTCTTTCTTTATCCAAACTCTGCCAAATCCTAGGGGACCTTTGGATTATTTCCTCATACTTGCATGAGCTTGAACGTCAAACTAATGAAATTGTTTTTTAATCTGCTGACTGACCCCATAGTGCTTTTTGATAGCATTTTTATGTTCTAAGTTTTACCTCAGCCAAGTACTTGGCCCTTTTTGCACAGTATTGTCAGGCTGATATGTGGTCATAAATTTTTAAAATCCTTGCACCCAGCACCTCCAAACTGATGATTAATTCTGTGATGATGTTAGTGTGTATGTCATATATTTCATTTTTCCATTATCTTCTTCCAACATTTTGATGATCATATTTACTTATCATGATATTATAGATCGTCCCATATGGAAGATTGTGCAGGCACACCTTATGCTATATCTTTTCATGATGTGCAACAGGTTATGGGGATATTCATGCAGTCAATCTCAGGGAAATGGTGTTTATCATGATCTTTGTTTCTTTCGATATGATTCTCGGGGCTTACTTGATTGGCAATATGACTGCTCTAATTGTGAAAGGATCAAAGACAGAAAGATTTAGAGATAAAATGACCGACCTGATCAAATATATGAATAGAAATAAACTTGGAAAGGAGATACGAAGTGAAATCAAGGGACACGTGCGTTTGCAATATGAGAGGAGCTACACAGAAGCTTCTGTTCTTCAGGAGATCCCAGTCTCTATTCGTGCTAAGGTGGATGGGTTATTTTGTTTGTTTATTTGTCATTTATATGGATTACAGATTTAGATACTTGTGTTGTAGAATAGCATTTTTCTGAAATACGGACTCTCTTCACTTCTGTAGTTTTCGTAATCAAGATTTTTGGTTTGATATAATCTTTCAATCTGCTACAGAGTGAATGTCTCTATCTCCAAATGAAAAATGAGAATAGTTTTGCAAAATGTTTGATGTGTATTATCTCTTCAGAAATCATTATACTTATGAAGCTTATCTCATATTGCAGATTTCACAAAGTTTGTACAGACCATATATTGAAAAGGTTTCTCTCTTTCAGGGATGCTCGCCTGAATTCATCAATCAGATTGTAAGAAATTCTGCTTAGCTCTATAGTAGTTGTGTTGCACAATGGTGATGAATTTTCATATTTGGATCATGTTTTTTCCTTTTGGGCATTTCTTTCTTATGTTCTTATTGTTTAAAGGATAATCAACAGGGAAGGAAAGATGTCAATTGGATAAGTAGTTAGTCCTCAGGAAAACATTTGCACGCTACCTTTTAAAAATTCACAATATAATATTACATATGTTCTGTCCCTTAGGTTCTCATTGGCATGGGAAGTTTGTGTAGAATGTCTTTTGTTGCTTTCAGCAGAATAGTTGCATTTGATATTACCTCAAAAGATAAAAACCAATGTGAAACTGGAAACTATTATATCAGATTCTTATGTTGTCCTTCAGTTTACAAAATTAAGGTGTCCTTAGAATATAGTGAATATTTGATTATGCTCAAGGAACTTTCTCCTTATGCTTGCACCACGAGATCAGCTTACAGATCACATCTTTGTATTCCTTCCGTCAAATAGAAATGCTTAAGAAGCTTGAAGCATTGGTATTAGTTTGCATGCTGCAGTTCATCAGCTTTTAACAATTTCAATTGCATTTTTAACTTAATATATTTGACTTGCTGATGATGCCCACTCAGTTGTCTGTTATTCGATATTGCGAACTAGTAACTGTCCATTTTTTGTATATGGTATTATTAAACATTTTTTACTTGAAAATGATATGTTAAACATGAGTAATCAATTTAGGGTTTGCTGATATTCGGGATATTTTCCTGATGTCTTGCAGGTGGTTAGACTGCAAGAGGAGTTCTTTCTGCCAGGTGAAATAATCATGGAACAGGGAAATGCAGTGGATCAACTTTACTTTGTCTGTCATGGTGTACTGGTAACAGTCAACATCCCATTATTGTTTCTTGTTTTTTAAGAAATAATTGTTTCACAAGGATGTCAAGTTGATAGGCGTTTTTCATATTTCTGGGTTTTCTTCCTAAAATGTTGTCCAGTGTTCAGTTTCTTAAGATGCTATTATCTTTCAGTTAAAGAAAGGAGAAGGAACGACAAAATGATTCTAAGTTGCACTTTCTGCATAATGGTTAAATGTACATTAGTGTTAATGAGATATTTGTTTCACAGGAAGGAGTAGGGATTGGGGAAGATGGATTAGAGGAGACAATACTGAAACTGGAGCCTGATAGTTCATTTGGGGAAGTTGCCATCCTCTGCAGCATTCCTCAACCCTACACTGTTCGAGTTTGTGAACTGAGTAGAGTCCTGCGACTTGATAAACAGTCTTTTCATGATATCCTGCAAATATACCTTTTTGATGGGAGAACCGTCTTCAGCAATCTGTTGGAGGTAATTAGGAACACCAGCATACTGATCGTATTTAATTTGCTGCACTTCACATTTCATGGCTATTTAATTTTCTAGAAACCTATACATATAATCGAAACAAATATTGAGATTAATGCATCTTTATTGCTTGCATAGATATCTCATTTTCCTGCAGCATATCATAAGGCTATGAGACAATTAGGATAACTGCCCCTCCTCTCTCTATAGGCTAATGAATCAAGCGTTCCAGTTAAGCAACTGGAGTCTGATGTCACATTCCTTATCGGAAAGCAAGAAGCTGAACTGGCTTTGAAAGTTAATAGTGCAGCTTATTATGGGGATTTGTATCACTTAAAGAAGCTGATTCGAACTGGTGTGGACCCTAACAAGACTGATTATGACGGGCGTTCACCACTGGTATGAACTCTAAGTTTACTTTGAAACCTGATTGCTTGCCCTAACTTTCTCGAGGGGACATCACCGTGAATTAGTTTCTGATTGTGTTCAAGAATAGTACTGGCACTAGAGCTATTTTCCCAATATAGCAAATCCTCATTGATATGTTTTAGCCTTAAATCCGTGGTTATCTTTTTGATAATGCCATCCTCTTCACTAAAAGGTGTTTCTTGTTTCGTGTACATGAATAATGATGATTTAATAATCTTCTTTTAGAGGTTTGTGAGTGTTACACTCTGAATTGGTTTTTTAGTATAATTTCATTTTAATCCTGTTTCAAATGCTGCCATTCAATCGAAGTATTATAATTTTGGGCATTTATTTGAAAATTTTAGCATTCTATTGTCAACTCTTTAAATATGGGAGCACTTGCTTTTCTATTCTGGTACCTTGTATCTGTAATGCACCTATCCTATTAAAGGATTTCTGACATTCTTCTAAAACAATCTTATTAGAATATGTTCTTTAAGAAAATTCCACCAGATTGAATCAATCTAGGTTTTATTCAACTAATTTACATTTCAATAGTGTCAAACTATTGATAATTCTTAATACTATAATTACAACATGTTTTCTTTCTACTATACCTCTATTGTAAATATTATTTCAATCTAATTCTATTCCTATCCAAGGAAAGAAGGTGTTTAAGATAATTTAATCGTCTCACGTGTGTCTTGACATCTATGTAACTAAGTCCTGTAATTTAAGTTTCTCCCCAAAACTGAGTGTATTACTGTCATGTCCAAACGTAGTGTATGAATTGCAGAGTTGCTAAAATTTTCCTTGAAGTTCTTAATCGACTTCAGAATATTCTTCAAATTTTAGGTCTATTCTATGATGCAGTTATAGATATTACCCAATTAATTCAGGGATTTCACTTAGTCATCTTTACATCATCTGCCATGAGTCCTCCGCTCTTTCCAGAATTTTCCAGATAGGGTGATCCAGCATACTAGGTCTGCTTGCATGCCAAACTATCGTTATATCATTGATCAAGCCAAGGGAAGAATATATCTCGATTGGGGTGGAAATGTATTATGGTTTCCAGAGTACCTAGGTCCTTGGTTCAACTATTCTTTAAAAGACTACGGTTTCATGACAAGAATTGTTTTTCTCTTTCAACCCTTGGGTTTTCACTCGAATATGTCGATTTCGTGCTTTGATATTAGCAATAGCATATTTTAGTATAGCATTTTTCTAAACCATGATATTTCACTATTCTGATGCCAAGGACACCTTAGCCTTAAATAGTTAGGAAATGAACTAAACTTATGAATAACTATAAATAAAAATTTCAGCTGCCCATTTATGTATGCTTACTTCTAAAAGCATTCATGTCATATGCATTTAGGCACATATGCATGTCCTTCAAATAAAAAACATATGTTGCATTACTTGTCTTGAATACTCTATTGATATTTTCTTCACTCACAAGATCCATGTCTTTGCCAGCACCATGCAGCCTCCAGAGGTTATGAAGATATCACTTTGTTCCTCATTCGAGAAGGAGTGGAGATTAACAAGCCTGGTAATGTGCATTATGTACTGATTTCATCTTTATCGTTCATTATTAAATTTATCTCCTATAGTTTGGAGCATAATGCATAGAATACATTTTCTAGATAAATTTGGAAATACACCACTCTTTGAGGCCATCAAGAATGGGCATGACCGCGTAGCTTCCTTGCTTGTGAAGGAAGGTGCATCTCTAAGTCTCGATGATGCGGGTTCACAATTATGCTTGGCCGTTGCAAAGGGGGATTCAGATTTCTTGAAAAGGGTGTTATCCCATGGAATTGATCCAAATTCAAAAGATTATGACCATCGAACACCACTCCATATAGCAGCTGCAGAAGGGTTATATTCTATGGCGAAAATTCTTGTGGAAGCTGGGGCAAGTGTTCTTGTCAAAGACAGGTACATTCAAATTCATAAAACTTAAGTGTTCAACATATAGGTGGACTTTTTGTAGTTTATTTCTGAGTATGACCAGTATGTTTCTTGTCTTTTCTTTTCTTTTTTCCAAGTTTCGTCTATTTTATCTTATTCTAATGGCACTTTTTTTCTGGTCACAACCTTATTGTATTGTAATTAAATGAAACTTTTGATCTGATTTTTGTGAAGCTAGCTATCCATTTAGCCAAAATTTTATTGGGTCGGATATGGACCTGGGTTTACCCTTTCTGGATCTGGGGTCTATACACATTCACTCTATTCATAGCCCTATTTCAGAGCTATTTGGATTGAAGTCTGACAATCATGTGACATTTACGATTTGTTCTTTATGTCCTCCCAAACTTCTCACAAACTAAGCCCCATGCTGGTGTCCTGGAATTGGCAAAAAGTTTTGACTTTTAGAAGGACTTTGGAAGTTAACATGGCCCTACATCGAGTGGACACCAAAAAATAAAACAAGAGTATTATTCAGGGTCCCTCTCTACTCATCACTTTAAGCTCAAGTTATGACACGACTGCACATCCCATGTTTGTGATTGTCTAGGCCACATATAAGGGGGTGTGCTACTTCAAGTGGATATCAAAATGAACAAGAATGTAATTTGATGTCCCTCTCCACTCATTAGCTTAAGGGTTTTGAATTGGATGACCCAATAACCTCAATAGGTTTTAATGGATTTTCTACTTTTAGATTTTCACTTACTTCTCCTTAGTCCTTACTATGGTAGGCGGAACATTGCAGATTCTTGACATTTTTCCACTAATATAGCTTATTTCTCATAAGATTTGTTTCTATATGCAGATGGGGAAATACTCCACTGGATGAAAGCCGGAAATGCGGAAGCAAACAAATTATAAAGCTACTTGAGGATGCAATGTTCTCTGAACACTCTGAATTCCATGACCAACCAAAGGAAATCCGAGGTACATATTGAATTACCTTTTGTTCCTCCCCATCAACTGCGATGCATCTGTCTTTACACCACCATCTGGCAAACTCCATTCCCTCAAAATGGCAATCCTTGAAACCATAAAGCATAACAACACAAATATATAAGTCAAATTTGCATACTTTCTTCTTCATGGCCTGCGATGATCTATCATGCACAACTCCAAGGGGGTCCTGCCATGAAAAGATTTACTTTATTTATTAAGTTTGTCTGGACCAAAGATTATCAGTAAAAAAGAAAAAGAATTTTTTTTGTTTGTTTATATTTGAACTAGAAGTTCCTGACCTTTCAAATGAATAAACAGATAAAACGCGCCCAAGGAGATGCACAGTCTTCCCATTCCATCCGTGGGATCCCAAGGAAAAGAGAAGAGAAGGAATCATGTTATGGATTCCACACACCATGGAGGAACTGATCAAGGCCTCCAAAGAGCATTTGAAGTGCTCTGGTTCCCATTTATTATCTGAAGATGGAGGAAGAATACTTGACATAGACATGATTTCTGATGGTCAGAAATTGTATATGGTTACAGACAGAAACAACGACATTGGATGATATGAATTTAAAAAATTCTTTTTGTTAACAGCTGTGGCCACAAGTTCTCTCCAAAACATATACAGTTTTGTAGAAGGAGAAATGGTTTGCGCATGACCTTGGTGCGCACGACGGGCATTGTGATTGGTCGGTGCGCAGCGGCACATTGTGTCTGCCCATGCGCTGGCCAATTGCGGCACCCATTCACTAGCACAACGTGCATGCATACAGCATTTCTCTTCTAGAAGACATGGACAGGAAGATTCTGCAGGGCTGTTCAAACAGTAGTAGCATGTGGGCATTTGGAAGATGACACTGATGTTGGAGCAACCCACAAATGAGCACACCTGTGAATGGATGAAGTTCTTCTGAACAGGCAGAAGCAGATTGTGAAGCTTAAATGCATGTTTACCCTTCAAGTAAAAGGTGGTTTTCTTGTGTGTAAATATGACTGTCTCTGTTGTAGAAAAAGTAGTCCCCACGGCAAAGTGATGATCCAGGCATAAGTGTATGTGTATGTACTTGCAAGTTTTCTCTACTAGATTCCTACTTAAGTTTTTGAATTGGACTTGCCGTTAATATTGCTGCCGGGGAAGGGTTTACCGGGTGAGGAGAATATTATTTTATTTCAGTTTAATAATGTCTTCATACCAAAATTGTAGTGATCCCGAATCTGAGATCCGAGATGGACCCGAATTCCGAATCGTCACTCATGAGTCGATCGACTCAGAAGGGTTCATTACTGTCTCAAGAGATAAACAATAAATTATTCAATAACTGTAACATGCATTTATTTATAAAGTTTAATAGATACACACATCTATAAGAGACATATCTTGAGAAAGTACAAAAGCTATCGTCATCGCAACCACTTGAACCGATGCGAGGTTGTTACTAGACTTGTGAACTCTCACCTGCAAGAGTAGAGGGGTGAGCCTCACAATGTCATAGAGTAAATAAAGATCTCTCGAATCCCACCATAATCAAGAACAATGTAGTCATGTAGAGAACTAAAATTAATGAAGAATAACATCGTTAATAACAGAATATAAACATATGCGCATGCTTAATTAAGAAAAGCTAAATTAACAAGAAAAAAATCAGCAATTAGCTCACATCATACCACTGGTGTCACGTGTATGCATGTACATGCACATGTACTCTTGAGTCGAAAAGTATGGCACTACACACTCGAGCTGTAGTGACAAAAATGACCACTAGTCTCACAATAAAGGTGCACACTATAAACTCACTATCTAACTGTCACCCCACGTCTATCCATCCTCACTCATACAAGTGAGGCATGTGAGGACTCAACACCACACCGGCAAAACTCGCGGCTTGGCTTAGCGATAGCCTCACGTCTATCCTCCTCTACTTGGCTTCGAAAATTTAGTAGATTGAGGCTTGTGAGAGACAAATAAAACTAGTTGCAGACTAAGCACAGACAATAGTCCTCAAGGTGTCCTCTCCTCCAACCATTAATGTACTCAAGTGACAAATATAACATGATGCCCCTGGCCATTTTTAGATGACAAGAAACACCTCGGTCTCGGTGACCAGAGCACGACTTGTAGTCATGTTGTGTTCATAATGTGACGCGTAGTAATATCGCCTTCAAACTTTGATATTCTAGCTAATGAAATGTTCGATTAATTCCCAATGAACTACTGAGTACAGACTAAGGACACAACATGTCGCCATGTTACCTTCATGGTGTGACCTCACTTCGTGTCGCATTCTCAGTGCAACTCCAAATAGAGCCTCGGCTCTTCTAGAAATGACAAATAGCACCGAGGAGAGGAAGAAGAACAACACTACAACATGGACACATAAAAAACGACTCATTTCAAATGAAATCTTAGCAAAAACCAAGCTCCCTCTCTTTTTCCCTTAATATGCAAGGTCCTCCCCGAAAAGTAATCACACCCACACTCTTCCTATGTATGATACTTGCATGAATCCTTTGAGAAGCCACCTTATAGAGTGGAGAAAATGTCATCCTACCTCCAAAATGGCATTCCATAAGTTGGCCTCCTCGTCGCCACCACTACGTCCGTCGCCACCACCAGCTAGTGATAGAATCCTAGCCACTATCGCCCTCGTCTTGCCCATCATCAACAGTCGTATGGAGATGAAGAGCGAAAGAAGTGGTCAGAGTCAGATGAGAGGAGAGTGAAGGCAAAATAGGGTAAATAGCGAAGGGTGTGCCTGTGTATATATACCAAACCCTCAGAATGCGACATTGGTCGACGTTGCTTTCAAAATGTGACATCTCGACAAGTCGTGTTCATACTCCGATAACTTTGTCACTTGGCACACATACTGGGTCTGTTAAGTTGACCGACACACTATCATAAAGCAACATAGTGACCAGTCCCGTTAATAGGCAAGCGGGCCACTACTTGGCAATCGAAGCCTGACACATGTATCTTTGACCAATACATTTCAGAAATCTTCCTAAAGGTTTCAACTCCCATCGAAGCTTTTTAGAAATCGGCTCAGCCACTCCAACCCGACAATTGAGATCCGAAAAGACTTCGGAAGTCAAAAAAATACCCTCACTTTAAAGTTTAAATCTGCAAATATTAAAAGCCAGATAGGGGTGGTATACTACTGTCTGGCCCAGAGGGTGGAATAGTGGTGGATGGCTCGATTAAGGTGCCTATCCTACGTTGTTGTTTCAAAGCAAAGTAGGGTGAAAACTTGGTTAGCCCATTAAGGATAGCTTATATTAGGGATATGTAACTTGTACTAAAAGAGAAATAGCTATGTTTGGTATTTAGATAGATTGGAAATATAGTGAGATTATCTTCAAAATTTTAAAGATAATTTCACTCTATCTCTAATCTATCTAAATATCAAACATAGTCTTAATATCCGTGCGCAGGCACTAAACTCATGCGTGGGGCCTGCACACCGCTACGTGCTCACGGGTAACAAACAACTCTCGTATTAAAATAGACTTTGCAATTCATCTCAATTTTATTGTAAGATTGTTTTTGAAAGAAGTATTTCTCTTATTTATATGATGTTGGACAAAGGTAGTTGATCCAAACGCCCTGGCCACCTCAAAATTTTCTGCTGAAAACTATTTAGAAAAACTACATAAGTATTACAGTCCATGTTTTTCGAAATTAGAGGCAGCAAAAAAAGTTTGAGAAGAAAGATTTGACTATTTCAGCTAAATTCTATTTGTTTGATACCTTTTAGCACGTCTGTAAGTGAAAATACATTTATGGTGTCTCCTATTGGATAATATGAGAGTGGTGCATTGTATCTGTCCAATGAGAGGTCTTCAAAATAGGGTTTGTCGTGCACCATTCGATCTAAATCTTCAATATCTCATCTCGAAGATCTTATAATTAGGAACATTTTAAACATGCAATTCTGAATAATTGATCTCATTATCATAATCTCATTATGATTTAATCATCATTACATATATTTTGAGATTTTATCACATCAAGTGATGAATGCACATAAAATAATAAGATATAATAAAAATATCATTATTTATTAATTATAAGGATGAAATAGTATAATAAATGACACCTTTAATATGATGCATAAATCATAAATAACCAGCAAAAAATGTATTGATATTTCAAATAACAGATACAATCCTATGTTTAAAAATACCCCCCCTTAAGTTCATGAAGAGCCCTCCCAAGAGTTAGTTTGTCATCCAAACAATTGTCTATGAGGGGAATCTTTCTTCTTGAGTTCATGTTGGTTCTTTTTAGTTCAAAAACCCCTTCAACATCTCCTTCCTCACGAACAACAAATTGCAAACCCAATTATATTTAATTGTCTATTGCAATTATATTTAATTGTCTGTGTGAAGGGCACTGAGTTGTCTACAATTGCCTATTGCAATCATCTTCCAAAATGTTCAAGGCATGCTCCACCTCGAGCTGCAGGTGCATACTCACATAATTTTCTAAGTTTGAAGAACTATATGCTAAAGTCCTAATAGTGGTGTTATACCCTGAGTTTGGAGACTTGCATATTGTTAACCACCCGTTTGATAAAGTTCCGAAGAAAGAATGTCCTCACCTACACTTTGTGCACACTCTTAAGACGGATGGGTATTACTCACTCGAAAAGTACCTAGTGCACTAAGTATGGCACACCCACTAGAGATGTGCCAAACTGCAAGGGACAAATGGCTCCTAAGTTAGTGCACATCATTGGTGTGCACTAAGTATTTTTCTACCCGCTCTAAATATATATGTTTGGGTGTGGAACCTAGTGATGTGCCAAACTGCAAGGGACAAATGGCTCCTAAGCCAAGGGAGGGGTGACCATGGGGATGTGTGGGGGGGAAGGAACTAGTGTGCTGGCCAGAGGGGGAGAAGTCTTTAGGGATGGTAGGTGAGGGGTCACAAGAGGAGCAGGGAGGGGTTTTTTTCCCCCCCTTTCTTTACTATAGCAAGGAAAAAGGCCAAGTATTTTAGGGCATGTTGGAGATTTTTTTGAACTCGAGTTAAGCTTAACCCTAGTTAAGGAGGAGCTCTCTAATGGAGATAGATGGCAAAGTTTTTTTTTAAATGGTGGCACATTTTAGGGAGTTATTTTTAAATATTAAGATTTGAGGAGTTTTCTTTGGAATATCAATAAATTTTAGGGAGTAATATGCAAAAGTCTCTAAATTTGAACATACTTAATAACAAGGGTTTTTTTTTTGCATATTAGTCTCTACAAAGTTAGTTGATTGCAGATTAACCCATCGTTATCATATTACTCTATCAAAACCTCTAAATCTTACAAGTCCCTACCAGAGGGACATTTCTACAAAGTTTTAGAGGTTTTTGAAGGACGAATATGATAATAGATAGATTTGAGAAAATAATTTGTAATTAACTAAATTTGTAAGGACTAATATGTAAAAAAACCCTAATAACAATTGCTAAAATATGATACATAATATTTAACCATTAATTCTATCTAGAGGATCGAATGGACCAACTACTCTACTAACTTACATCATTTCATAGCTAAAGTCAAGGGTGAAGCATAAAAAAGGTCTTACAGAAGAGTGTTTCCATAACTCCAGTTGCTCTTAAGATTTTAAATCATAAAAGAGACAATTAAATAATATACGGTATAATAATTATCATGCTTTAATTTAAACCACAATTTAACAAACCACTTATCAAAAAAATCACAATTTAGTAAACCCTTATAATGGATTCACCTAAACTTTCATATTAAACTTGTCAACTCTATTTAATATGTTATAGGCGTGTCAATTGGGCCAGTTAGCTAACCCAAAGGCTAGGAAACTCAGCCCGAATTTAATCGGGATTAGGCCAAAAAAATTGGCCCATTTAATATTTTAGGCCCGACCCGGCCCAAAATTTAGAAATATAAATATAATTTTTATTAAATATAAAAATTGTATTTAGAAAGTGAATTATATTTATTTTTTCTACAATAAATTTACTCCAAAATATAATATTTTATAATTTAAATGTTAATATAGATATAAGTAAAATATATATTATTTTTTATAGATATATTATAGTAGATATATTAAAATTATATATAATATAAATAAAATAATATTTTTCTTATATTTTCGAGCCGAACCAAGCTTAACTAGACTTTTCTTGGGCCCGGGCCTGGCCACGCTTATCGGATCTATCTCCGGGCATGGGTCGGGCCCAGGTCGGCCTTTGGAAAAATCGGGCGTGGCAAGGCCCTGGCCAGCTCGGCCCATTGACATCCCTACTATGTTATGTTATATGTATATGCATGCATACTCAAACTAATGATTCAATTAAATAATAATAAAATAGTTATTGTAATATAAATATCTCTAAATTAATTATATTTAAGTATGATATTAATTATGTTTAAGTATGCATAAAAATTAACGTAACATCATGATATCAATCCATCAATCATATGTCTATTATTAAGGTAGAGTCTCTAAACTAAGTCCAAAAAAGTCTCTTTAAACTTTTATGAAAATAAACCGTAGGGGGTGATTATATCTGCGATGTTCGTGCACTCATATCTACGACCTCGGGTGGAGATCTCGAGCTGAGTTGAACACGACTTCCGATCACTGTGATAGGCGGACTCCGTGTGTTGTGCCCGCCAGCGATTCGCCTAATCGAGAGAGGCGCTACTGCCAGAAAACCTTGGAATCGGGGAGATCGTCGGCTAGAATCGCAATTTCAGAGCGCGAAACGAACGTTTTTCGACCCCGCCCGTTTGAGCGAAGGGGCGTCCGTATGCGATCGCATCGGCAGCCCGCGACCACGCTCCCGGAGAGGAATTTGGCCGCTGGACCAGAAATGTCCGAATGAGACCTTGTGCCGACCAGGTTGAAGTGTCGATTTTGAAATGGGGCCTTGCGGGCGGTTCCGATCGCTGGGCGAACAAATATCTGCATCCTACCGAACGGGTACGACAATCGGTGTATTAATACACACGCTCCGCGGCGAATTTAGGTCCCAGTACAGAATTCCGCGAAACCAGCGCTCTATCGACCGTCTCAGAGTGTCGATTCCGAATTGTGGTCACATCAGTGATTCCGATGCCCGGGCGGAAAGTTATGTCCAATTCTTTCGCTGAAAGGGTGGGAATAAACCGTAGGGGGTGACTATATCGGCAATGTTCGTTCACCCATATCTACGACCTCGGGTGGAAATCTCGAGCCGAGTTTAACACGACTTCCGATCGCCATGATAGGCCGACTCCGTGTGTTATGCCCTCCAGGGATTCGCCTAATCGAGGGAGGCGCTACTATCAGAAAACCTTGGAATCTGGGAGATCGTCGGCTAGAATTGCAATTTTGGAGCACGAAACGAACGTTTTTCGACCCCGAAACGACATCTTATTGTAGACACCCGTTTTCGGCCTATAAGTTGAGCACATTTCTTGTCCATATCATTGATGTCCCAAATTGGTCATCACCTTGGAGTCCTTCTCTGGCCCATCATGAGCCCATTCACTCTCAATGTCAAGCCCATTCTCAAGCCCATGGCCAAACACCACTTGAAATATCAAAACTGTGCAATCTGCCCAATCCTGTAAACATGTCTTCACTTTGAGAGCTCATAACGTCTTCATTTCTAATCCAAATTTGGCATACCATACTATCATTTTGTAGCCCTTTGAGTCTAGAATCCAACGCAACAAACGGCGCATCAATCCGATATCTGTGGAGAGAGTTATGGCCATTTTCGTGGTACCTACGCGCACTGCCCTCATTGACGCGACCTGCTGCATGGACGCGACCTGAACGCGGCCCCACGACCCGACGCGACAGCGCCATGCACGTAAACACGTTTTTACGTAATTTTCGGCATCTCTCTCCATCCTAGAGCCTATCTAAAGTCCCTATGAGTTGGATTACGACCCAAACCTTCTATCCTCATCCCTAGGGAGCCCCCAAGCCCATCCAAACTCTAGATAGACTCTTAAACTCTCCCACAACTTGGACTCTCTCTCTAACTCGGGATTGGACTCTATCTCTCTCTTCAACACATCCTAGGACTCTCTAAGGGATAGAGGAAGGCTACCACTACGAGGAGGGGTCCCTGGAGGCTCTGCTCACGAGGTCCCATCGTCCCCAAGGCAGAGGAGAAGCTGTTCTTCCCGTTTCCCTTCCTTCTCTCTCCTCTTTCTCTCTCATATCGCCTTCAGGACCAGCAGTGCTTGCACGGCTTGTGGAGATCGAACCAGGCCAGATCTCTTCGAGGTTTCTTCATAAAAGTTGCTCCTAACAGAGCCCTCTTCAACCTCGAAGTGGAATCACGTCGATTGGTGGCTTGTGCGAAAAGTTACAGCAGATTGATCTTCACTTTCTCTCTCATATCGAGATCTGCACATGCGGGATTATCGCCTCTTCCACAGCCCAAACCAGGCCAGATCTCTTCAAGATGTCTTCATGAAAGTTGTTCAAGACGTCCTCCTCTACGACCTCCAACTGGAATCACATCAAACGGGGCAGTATCTGTTTAGTTTTGATTTTTACTTTCTTTTCTATGTTTTGCACATGAATACATGCTAGTTAGGGTTCCTCCCTCTCCTCTTCCATGATTTCTCCCCATGCATATTCCTCCCCACGTTTTCCTACTACCCAAGGGGTTTAAAAACCACCCCCAGGTCCGTTCCCTCCATGCTCCACATCTTTCTTTCATTTAAGAATAACTACTACACTTAACATAGTCTAACAGGGTTTTATTTCTTGTTTTCGTTGTTTTGGCAGGCACCCAAGTGAAGATCCACGAGGAGCTCTCATCCTCCGGCCGGCTGGAGGACGGGAAGGAGGTCCCATCCATCA
Organism: Colocasia esculenta; assembly: GCA_014218235.1. Taxonomy (NCBI): domain Eukaryota; kingdom Viridiplantae; phylum Streptophyta; class Magnoliopsida; order Alismatales; family Araceae; genus Colocasia; species Colocasia esculenta. The sequence goes on along the minus strand of CM024766.1, from coordinate 1,344,900 downwards.
TCTCCCACACAGAAGAGAACGCGACGGTGTAGGGCGACGCGACAAGAGACGCGTCAGCTAGGGGTGACGCGATATCAGCACTGTCGCGACAACCATGACTGCCACGACATCAGGTACACCATCGTTCTCTCTCCCTTTCCTAGAGTAGTTAGCCCGCATTATTATCTTTATTTGGCAATGCTTTAGGTGGCGATCACATCCTATTTTCCATGCCATCATATTTGATATTCATGTCCGTGTTGAGGGGGGGTACAATCCCTGTGTAGTACCCCGGAAAATCCATTAATTAATAATTATAGATAAATTGAAATTTTATCAATTAATAAATTCAATCAATTAAAACGATACACATCATTATTGCATGCGTATAAACCCCTATAAAAATTTTGTAAAAATAGTAGTTATACTTTAAATAATGTTCTCTAATGACCTATCAAGAAATTTGGGCACAGAAAAATCGTTTAGACCAAGTTTAAGAATTTATGCGACTTATTAGCATAATTAAGGAATAAGTCGAAGAACCCATTATTTTCTGACCCAAAGTGGATTATAAATAAAAATAAACATGTGGGTAGACTTTAAATAATATGGGATGATAGTCCATTATGATATTTGGACCAATGGACAATCTTGGCCCATGAATAAATTCTCTAATAAAAGGATAATTAAAAATCTAATAAGTAAAGTAAGTACATGGGTTATACAACTAGACTCACATGAGTTATTGGGCCAAGAGTAATTGCCCAAATGATGAATATTAGAAATATTGGCATGAATAATATTTATTCAATTCAAAAATATATAAAATTACTTGAATAAGTGTGATAAATAGATTTACATAAGGATAAATGGTGAATAATTGGAATTAAATCAATACCCATTAAGTCAAATTAGTAATGGGTTTTACTAATGGACCTAACATAGATTGTTGGACCCAAATAAGAAGAGCCCATCATGAGATGGGAGATAATTAAGCTAAATTCGTACCTAAAATATTAATAAATAGAAAAGGGTTAAGATAATGAGTATTTTAACTCTTAATCATCTTAAAAAGAGTCCTAACCCTAGTCTAACCCAATAGGACTCTATCATAATCTAAAATTGAGATTTAGATGTGAGACAATTGTGTTAAATATAAGAGACCCAAATTAAATAGAGAATTCGTAACTATATTATCTCTTAATTAAAAAGGGGTCATTAAAGCACTAATATGACTCATATATATCTTAAAAAGAGTCCCCATCCCATCCTAACACATTAGCCATAAAATTAGATCTCTCCCTAAGCCAATTAGTGGATTAATGCTAGAATATGGGAGATAAATGTGTAAATTCGGAGTTAATATTTAAATAAATTAAAAAGGGATAAGATAATGACTAAACTAGCATATAAATATCTTAATAAAAGTCCTAATCCTATCCTAAACCATTACCCACGAAATTAGCTCTCTCCCTAGCCATATTAGGTGGATAAATAAGAGAAAGTGGGAGATAAGGAAGGAAATTTAGAGTTTAATGGAAAGGAGGACTCTTATAATGACTAGGACTCCTATAGATGGCCATATACACCAAAAAACTCATCATTAGCAACCCATTTTCGTGGCTAGAGCTCTGGAGAAAGAGGAGAAGGGATGGAGACAAAGGAGCAAGGAGGAGGAGGCTAGAACAAGAAGGGTTTTCGGATTTTCGTCATCCAAACTAGGGTTTTCTTGCTCCATGAAAAAGGTAGGCAATCTCTCAAGATAAAATAGTGAAATAATTACCCTAGGTATCCTTCATGTACCTCTTCAAAAGCCCTATGGTTTCGTTGTATTTCGTTTACCCATTTGGGCGAATTTAATTCGTGAAGTCCTGCTGTCACCATGAACCCTAATCTCATGTTTTCTCTAATTCCCAATGTGTACATGCTCTCATGCCATGATAAAACTTTCAGATATACTACATCACACTAGCTTTCAAACGCCTCTGGTCTTGCTTGATTTCGATCTCCCATGAGAGAGAATTAAATCTTTGAATATCTGTCAGACCTGTGCACTCGACCCTCCTTGTTTCCTTTTTAATCTCGTGCACACTTGACATCATTCCATGATAAAATTATCATAAATATTAATACATGTTAGCTTTCAAACGCCGCTGGTTTCATAATTTTTCATGATGTATTCATCCCTGAATAATTCATTGAACCCTGACTGCGCCTGTTTAGGTCATCAAAATGTAACCTGATCAATGCATATCTAAACCTTGTCTATTTTCAAATTAATCGTGCATGTTGATAGATATACATGTCTACTTTCGTTTAAAACTAGTTTCGTACTTTTTGGATCACCGTACTATTTTATATGCAATTTACAACGTCCCTGTATCACAGAGGACTCGCCCTGAGAAAAAGAGAAAATGAGCAAACCCACCTGTTATCGCGACGGCGCGACCCGCCGCGATAACAGTGGGGTCGCGCCGGCCGATGGCGTCGCGTCAAGAACCCGGCGGCACGAGCCGCCGCGATTCGCTCCGGACTGGGCCAGACCGGCCAGGCCCCGTGTCGCGTCCGACCGCCCTGTCGCGACTTGAATCGCGACGGGTAGGTCCGTCGCGTTCTTGAAATTTCGGCCAGAACCTTTAATTGCTCTTATATCCCTGCTTTAAATGCCATCTAATCCTTGTACAAGTTAAACCATGTACTGTTAAGCTTGATAAATGATCTGAATATTTTTATTGGATAATATTTAAATGACTCTTATTATTTAAAAGCCGTGAGCACGACCTACTCTATTCTCATGATTTCTTTACACTTGCACACTAAACATTGTTTATTGCCATTTGACCCTATTAAATTACTCAATAATGTATCTGGTAATTAAGTGAAATTAATTACCTAATTTTCCTATTATTTAAATGACACATGTCTTCGTTTTACTCGCGTGATTTGTACATCGTTATCGCGTCCCTCTGCCTTCGAGCACTCGAGGCAAGACGGACAACGTTTCGTTACACACTTTTTCTTGACATGGACCACCTCTCCACCGGGAATACTCTCGACTGGACTAGGGACTCCTTGTCAAGGCCTCCATAAGTCTTCTTGGCTTTGGCGCACGTCCTTAGCCGACGAGCTGGTTGTACCTTTAAATCCCGTTACACTCTTAGGGATCAGTACGATCCAAACAGCCTTAGTGAGATCTCTCTTATCTTGTGATCACGCCGGACCATCTGGCTCGTGTACGCGGCACGGCTAATGGGCGGATGTGACTTCTACCTGACTGCCGGTACCCGACCTGGTACTGTGCAACCGTTACTATCGTGGTTTATCGTTGTTTTATGATTATACCCCTATCTCGTCTACTATCCTTGTGCTCTCATCTGTTCACGTTCACTCTACTATCTCGTCTATTCATCTAGCACTCTCTTGAAACTCTTGAGCTGTTGTGGCTCCCATTGCTTGTACTATACGTGACTGTCTAGTGCCATAATATGGGTCTGGTGACCTACTAACTTGAATGCATAGTGTGCAGGGCACGGAGAGTGTCCGAGGGGCTCCAATCTAGTCCTGGGGGCAGAGAGCCACCCGAAAATACCTGCAGGGGCTATTGACGGTGTTATGCATTGCACCGGTTCTGACTATCTCGACATTGGCTAGACATCTAATTGTTTTACTATTAGTCTGAGGAGTTCAGACATAGTGTGCCAGTTCTGTGCTATTAGTGTGCTAGCACTGACTGATTAACATTAGTCTGAGGAGTTCAGACGAAATGTACCATCATGAAACGGCTACTGTCCCAAAGTGACTATTGCCATACTCGACTAGTGCACCGTGGTGCAACCATACATGCTATCTCTTTACATGCAATCTCGTTACACGCTATCTTGATATACAAGCTATCTCGTTACACGCCACCTTGATACAAGCTATCCTATTTCGTGTCATTTTGATACACGCTATCTTGTTATACACTATCTTGTTTACGCTCTATCTCGTTATGTTGCCATTCAAATTTTGCAATACTCTTGAGAAATGTAATGTCGTTCACTTGTTATCTTGTACTATTACTCTCTTGACTATACTTGATCGTTCTCTCTAGTTAACCTGCGTTACAAGACATTAATCACTTAAAGCATGCTTGTTTACACGAGATATTAAGTCCTACTGAGCGTTATCGCTCACCCTTCGTTATTTGTTATTGTGTTTTCAGGTAAGTCAAGGTATGACCTTACACCCAACAACGGGATTGGACTGGAGTGATGAGCGTCCTGAAGACATAAAGATAGAATGTCCTTAGTACCTTAGAGTCTGGTTAGATATTTGCTTTAGACTTCTTTTCCAATGTAATAATGTCATTGAGCCCTATGTTTTGGCTCCGAATTAGTGGTTGTAATAGATTAGATGAATTATCAATAAAATGATGAGTTTTATTGCAATTATTTTTCATTAGTTGCTCTGATATTTGCGAATGTATGCGCAATTTACATTACCATACTCGTTGTTCATGCCTCCCCGATTTATTCCGCTGCTAAATTGGCGGGGCATGACACCCTGTGATTACACTTATCACCTGAGGCAATAAGGGGGCGACGGGCGCCTCTGAGTGCCAATTTCGAATTGGAGTCTTATAAGCAATTCTGATAACCGAGCGAAAAGTTATGCCCGTTTGAGCGAAGGGGTGTCCACATGCGATCTCATCGGCAACCCGCGACCACGCTCCCGGAGAGGAATTTGGCCGTCAGACCAGAAATGTCCGAATGAGACCTTGTGCCGACCAGGTCGAAGTGCCGATTCTGAAATGGGGGCTTGCGGGCGGTTCCGATCGTCGGGCGAACAAATATCTACGTCCTACCCAACAGGTACGACAATCGGTGTACTAATACACACGCTCCGCGGCGAATTTCGGCCCCAGTATGGAATTATGTGAAACCAACGCCCTGTCGACCGTCTCGGAGTGCCGATTCTGAATTGTGGTCACATCAGCGATTCTGATGTCTGGGCAGAAAGTTATGCCCAGTTCTTTCGCTAAAGGGGTGGGAATAAACCGTAGGGGGTAACTATATCGACGATGTTCGTGCACCCATATCTACGACCTCGGGTGGAGATCTCGAGCCGAGTTGAACACGACATCCGATCACCGTGATAGGCCGACTCCGTGTGTTGTGCCCGCCATTGATTCGCCTAATCAAGGGAGGTGCTACTGCCAGAAAACCTTGGAATCGAGGAGATCGTCGGCTAGAATCGTAATTTCATAGCGCAAAACAAACGTTTTTCAACCCCGAAACAACGTCTTATCACCTGAGGCAATAAGAGGGCGACAGGCGCCTCTGAGTGCTGATTCCGAATTGGGGTCTTATAAGCGATTCTGATAACCGAGAGAAAAGTTATGTCCGTTTGAGCGAAGGGGTGTCTGTATGCGATCGCATCGGCAGCCCGCGACCACGCTCCCGGAGAGGAATTTGGCCGCTGGACCGGAAATGTCCGAATGAGTGCCGACCGGGTCGAAGTGCCGATTCTGAATGGGGGCTTGCGGGCGGTTCCGATCGTCGGGCGAACAAATATCTACGTCCTACCCAACAGGTACGACAATCGGTGTACTAATACACACGCTCCGCGGCGAATTTCGGCCCCAGTATGGAATTATGTGAAACCAACGCCCTGTCGACCGTCTCGGAGTGCCGATTCTGAATTGTGGTCACATCAGCGATTCTGATGTCTGGGCAGAAAGTTATGCCCAGTTCTTTCGCTGAAGGGGTGGGAATAAACCGTAGGGGGTAACTATATCGGCGATGTTCGTGCACCCATATCTACGACCTCGGGTGGAGATCTCGAGCCGAGTTGAACACGACATCCGATCACCGTGATAGGCCGACTCCGTGTGTTGTGCCCGCCAGTGATTCGCCTAATCAAGGGAAGTGCTACTGCCAGAAAACCTTGGAATCGAGGAGATCGTCGGCTAGAATCGTAATTTCATAGCGCAAAACAAACGTTTTTCAACCCCGAAACAACGTCTTATCACCTGAGGCAATAAGAGGGCGACGGGCGCCTCTGAGTGCCGATTCCGAATTGGGGTCTTATAAGCGATTCTGATAACCGAGAGAAAAGTTATGTCCGTTTGAGCGAAGGGGTGTCTGTATGCGATCGCATCGGCAGCCCGCGACCACGCTCCCGGAGAGGAATTTGGCCGCTGGACCGGAAATGTCCGAATGAGTGCCGACCGGGTCGAAGTGCCGATTCTGAAATGGGACCTTACGGGTGGTTCCGATCGCCGGGTGAACAAATATCCGCATCCTACCGAACGGGTACGACAATCGTTGTACTAATACACACGCTCCGAGGCGAATTTTGGCCCCGGAACGGAATTTCGCGAAATCAGCGCCCTGTCGACCGTCTCGGAGTGCCGATTCCGAATTGTGGTCACATCAACGATTCCGATGCCCGGGCGGAAAGTTATCGCCAGTTCTTTCGCTAAAATGGTGGGAATAAACCGTAGGGGGTGACTATATCGGCGATGTTCGTGCACCCATATCTACGACCTCGGGTGGAGATCTCGAGCCGAGTTGAACACGACTTCCGATCGCCAAGATAGGCTGACTCCGTGTGTTATGCCCGCCAGCAATTCGCCTAATCGAGGGAGGCGCTACTACTAGAAAACCTTGGAATCGGGGAGATCGTCGGCTAGAATCACAATTTCGGAGAGCGAAACGAAGGTTTTTCGACCCCGAAACGACATTTTATCGTCTGAGGCAATAAGGGGACGACGGGTGCCTCTGAGTGTCGATTCCGAATTGGTGTCTTATAAGCAATTCTGATAACCGAGCAGAAAGTTATGCACATTTGAGCGAAGGGGTGTCCGTATGCGATCGCATCGGTAGCCCGCGACCACGCTCCCAGAGAGAATTTGGCCGCCGGACCAGAAATGTTTGAATGAGACCTTCTGCTGACCGGGTCGAAGTGCCGATTCTGAAATGGGGCCTTGCGGGCCGTTACGATCGCCGGGCGAACATATATCTGCGTCCTACCGAACAGGTATGACAATCGGTGTACTAATACACACGCTCCGCGGCGAATTTCGGCCCCGGTACGGAATTCTGTGAAACATGAGCCCTGTCGACCGTCTCGGAGTGCCGATTCCAAATTGTGGTCACATCAGCCATTCCGATGCCCGGGCGGAAAGTTATGCCCTGTTCTTTCACTGAAGGGGTGGGAATAAACCGTAGGGGGTGACTATATCGGCGATGTTCGTGCACCCATATCTACGACCTCGGGTGGAGATCTAGAGCCGAGTTGAACACGACTTCCGATCGCCGTGATAGGCCGACTCTGTGTGTTGTGCCCGTCAGTGATTCGCCTAATCGAGGGAGGCGGTACTGCCAGAAAACCTTGAAATTGGGGAGATCGTCAGCTAGAATCGCAATTTCGGAGCGCGAAACGAAGGTTTTTCGACCCCGAAATGACGTCTTATCGCCTGAGGCAATAAGGGGACGACGGGCGCCTCTAAGTGCCGATTCTGAATTGGAGTCTTATAAGCGATTCTGATAACCGAGCGGAAAGTTATGCATGTTTGAGCGAAGGGGTGTTCGTATGCGATCGCATCGGCAGCCCGCGACCACGCTCCCGGAGAGGAATTTGGCCGCCGGACCGGAAATGTCCGAATGCGACCTTGTGCCGACTGGGTCGGAGTGCCAATTCTGAAATGGGGCCTTGCGAGCAGTTCCGAACGCCCAGCGAACAAATATCCGCGTCCTACCGAACGGGTACGATAATCGGTGTACTAATACACACGCTCCGCGGTGAATTTCGGCCCCGAAATTGAATTCCTCAAAACCAGCGCCCTCTCGACTGTCTTGGAGTGTCGATTTCGAATTATGGTCACATCAGCGATTCCGATGCCTGGGCGGAAAGTTATGCACAGTTCTTTCGCTGAAAGGGTGGGAATAAATCGTAGGGGGTGACTATATCGGCGATGTTCGTTCACCCATATCTACGACCTCGGGTGGAAATCTCGAGCCGAGTTTAACACGACTTCCGATCGCCATGATAGGCCGACTCCGTGTGTTGTGCCCACCAGTGATTCGCCTAATCGAGGGTGGCACTACTGCCAGAAAACCTTAGAATCGGGGCGATCGTCGGCTAGAATCGTAATTTCATAGCGCGAAACGAACGTTTTTCAACCCCGAAACAACGTCTTATAACCTTAGGCAATAAGAGGGTGCCGGGCGCCTCTGAGTGCCGATTCCGAATTGGGGTCTTATAAGCGATTCTGATAACCGAGCGAAAAGTTATGTCCGTTTGAGCGAAGGGGTGTCTGTTTGCGATCGCATCGGCAGCCCGCGACCACGCTCCCGGAGAGGAATTTGGTCGCCGGACCGGAAATGTCCGAATGAGACCTTGTGCCGACCGGGTCGATGTGCCGATTCTGAAATGGGACCTTGCGGACGGTTCCGATCGCCGGGTGAACAAATATCCGCATCCTACCGAACGGGTACGACAATCGTTGTACTAATACACACGCTCCGAGGTGAATTTTGGCCTCGGAACGGAATTCCGCGAAATCAGCGCCGTGTCGACCGTCTCGGAGTGCCGATTCCGAATTGTGGTCACATCAACGATTCCGATGCCCGGGCGGAAAGTTATAGCCAGTTCTTTCGCTAAAGGGGTGGGAATAAACCATAGGGGGTGACTATATCGGCGATGTTCGTGCACCCATATATACGACCTCGGGTGGAGATCTCGAGCCGAGTTGAACACGACTTCCGATCGCCAAGATAGGCTGACTCCGTGTGTTATGCCCGCCATCGATTCGCCTAATCGAGGGAGGCGCTACTACTAGAAAACCTTGGAATCGGCGAGATCGTCGGCTAGAATCACAATTTTGGAGCGCGAAACGAAGGTTTTTCGAACCCGAAACGACATTTTATCGCCTGAGGCAATAAGGGGGCGACGGGTTCCTCTGAGTGTCGATTCCGAATTGGGGTCTTATAAGTAATTCTGATAACCGAGCGGAAAGTTATGCCCGTTTGAGCGAAGGGGTGTCCGTAGGTGATCGCATCGGCAGCCCGCGACCACACTCCCGGAGAGGAATTTGGCCGCCGGACCAGAAATGTTTGAATGAGACCTTCTGCCGACCGGGTCGAAGTGCCGATTCCGAAATGGGGCCTTGCGGGCCGTTCCGATCGCCGGGCGAACATATATCTGCGTCCTACCGAACGGGTATGACAATCGGTGTACTAATACACACGCTCCGCGGCGAATTTCGGCCCCGGTACGGAATTCCGTGAAACATGCGCCCTGTCAACCGTCTCGGAGTGCCGATTCCGAATTGTGGTCACATCAGCCATTTCGATGCCCGGGCGGAAAGTTATGCCATGTTCTTTCACTGAAGGGGTGGGAATAAACCGTAGGGGGTGACTATATCGACGATGTTCGTGCACCCATATTTACGACCTCGGGTGGAGATCTAGAGCCAAGTTGAACACGACTTCTGATCGTCGTGATAGGCCGACTCCGTGTGTTGTGCCCGTCAGTGATTCGCCTAATCGAGGGAGGCGGTACTGCGAGAAAACCTTGGAATTGGGGAGATCGTCAGCTAGAATCGCAATTTCGGAGCGTGAAACGAAGGTTTTTCGACCCCGAAACGACGTCTTATCGCCTGAGGCAATAGGGGGACGACGGGCGCCTCTAAGTGTCGATTCTGAATTGGAGTCTTATAAGCGATTCTGATAACCGAGCAGAAAGTTATGCATGTTTGAGCGAAGGGGTGTCCGTATGCGATCGCATCGGCAGCCCGCGACCACGCTCCCGGAGAGGAATTTGGCCGTCGGACCGGAAATATCCGAATGCAACCTTGTGCCGACTGGGTCGGAGTGCCGATTCTGAAATGGGGCCTTGCGAGCGGTTCTGAACGCCGAGCGAACAAATATCTGTGTCCTACCGAACGGGTACGACAATCGGTGTACTAATACACACGCTCCGCGGCGAATTTCGGCCCCGGAATGGAATTCCGCAAAACTAGCGCCCTGTCGACCGTCTTGGAGTGCCGATTCTGAATTGTGGTCATATCAGCGATTCCGATGCCCGGGCGGAAAGTTATGCCCAGTTCTTTTGCTGAAAGGGTGGGAATAAACCGTAGGGGGTGACTATATCGGCGATGTTCGTTCACCCATATCTACGACCTCGGGTGGAAATCTCCAGCCGAGTTTAACATGACTTCCCATCGCCGTGATAGGCCGACTCCGTGTGTTGTGCCCGCCAGCGATTCGCCTAATCGAGGGTGGCGCTACTGCCAGAAAACCTTGGAATCGGGGAGATCGTCGGCTAGAATCACAATTTCGGAGCACGAAACGAACATTTTTCGACCCCGAAACGACGTCTTATTGCCTGAGGCAATAACGGGGCGACGGGTGCCTCTGAGTGCCAATTCTGAATTGTGGTCTTATAAGCGATTCTGATAACCGAGCGGAAAGTTATGCTCGTTTGAGCGAAGTGGTGTCCGTATGCGATCGCATTGGCAGCCCTCGACCACGCTCCCGAAGAGGAATTTGGCCGCCGGACCGGAAATGTCTGAATGCGACCTTTTTTCGACCGGGTCGAAGTGCCGATTCTGAAATGGGGCCTTGCGGGCGGTTCCGATCGCTGGGCGAACAAATATCTGCGTCCTACCCAACGGGTACGACAATCGGTCTACTAATACACACGCTCCGCGGTGAATTTTGGCCCCGGAACAGAATTCCGTGAAACCAGTGCCCTGTTGACCGTCTCGAAGTGCCGATTCCGAATTGTGGTCACATCAGCGATTCCAATGCCCGGGCGGAAGGTTATGCTGAGTTCTTTCGCTGAAGGGGTGGGAATAAACAGTAGGGGGTGACTATATCAGCGATGTTCGTGCACCCATATCTACGGCCTCGGGTGGAGATATCGAGCCGAGTTGAACACGACTTCCGATCGCCGTGATAGGCCGACTCCATGTGTTGTGCCCGCTAGCGATTCGCTTAATCGAGGGAGGCGCTACGGCCAGAAAACCTTGGAATCAGGGAGATCGTCGGCTAGAATTGCAATTTCGGAGCACGAAACGAAGGTTTTTCGACCCCGAAACGATGACTTATCGCCTGAGGCAATAAGGGGGCGATAGGTGCCTCTGAGTGCTGATTCCGAATTGGGGTCTTATAAGCGATTCTGATAACTGAGCGGAAAGTTATGCCCATTTGAGCGAAGGGGTGTTCGTATGCGATCGCATCGGCAGCCCGCGACCACGCTCCCGGAGAGGAATTTGGCCGTCGGACCGGAAATGTCCGAATGTGACCTTGTGCCGACCGGGTCGAAGTGCCGATTCTGAAATGGGGCCTTACGGGCGGTTCCGATTGCCGGGCGAACAAATATCTGCGTCCTACCGAACGGGTACGACAATCGGTGTACTAATACACACGCTCTGCGGCGAATTTCGGCCCCGGAACGGAATTTCGCGAAACCAGCACCCTGTCGACCCTCTCGGAGTGCCGATTCCGAATTGTGGTCACATCAGTGATTCCGATGCCCAGGCAGAAAGTTATGCCCAGTTCTTTCACTGAAGGGTTTGGAATAAACTGTAGGGGGTGACTATATCGGCGATGTTCGTGCACCCATATCTACGACCACGGGTGGAGATCTCGAGCCAAGTTGAACACGACTTCCGATCGCCGTGATAGGCCGACTCCATGTGTTGTGCCCGCCACCAATTCGCCTAATCGAGGGAGTTGCTATTGCCAGAAAACCTTGGAATCGGGGAGATCGTCGGCTAGAATCACAATTTCGGAGCGCGAAACGAAGGTTTTTCGACCCCAAAACGACGTCTTATCGCCTGAGGCAATAAGGGGGCGACGGACGTCTTTGAGTGCCAATTCCGAATTGGGGTCTTATAAGCGATTCTGATAACCGAGCGAAAAGTTATGCCCGTTTGAGCGAAGGGGTTTCCGTATGCGATCGCATCCGCAGCCCGCGACCACGCTACCGGAGAGGAATTTTGCCGCCGGACCGGAAATGTACGAATGTGACCTTGTGCCGACCGGGTCGAAGTACCGATTCTGAAATGGGGCCTTGCTAGCGGTTCCGATCGTCGGACGAACAAATATCCGCGTCCTACCCAACGGGTACGACAATCGGTGTACTAATACACACGCTCCGCTGTGAATTTCGGCCCCGGAACGGAATTCCGCGAAACTAGCGCCCTGTCAACCGTCTCAAAGTGCCAATTCCGAATTGTGGTCACATCAGCGATGTTGAAGAAACTTCCTCCAAGACTTCAGGAAATTAAGTATTTTTGATAAGACAAATCTTTAAATGAATATTTTGTGTCTACCATGATAAATTCTCAGTTATATATTTATTTCAAAAATTATATAGATATACTACAAAAATTTCTAGACAACTTCAATATCCTAAAAGACCAAAGTTTTTTTTTTTTAAGTACACAACTTTACATTGTATTCGACTCATGACTTCGACTCATACAGTCGAACGTCTTTACACTGTATTCGACTCATGACTTCGACTCATACAGTCGAACGTCTTTACACTGTATTCGACTCATGACTTCGACTCATACAGTCAAACGTCTTTGCACTGTATTCGACTCATACAGTCGAACGTCTTTACACTGTATTCGACTCATAACTTTACACCTCATTCGACTAACCATTTCCTTCTTGAGTCGAATTACACTTTTCTTTCTAAATCGAATCATGTTCACTTTCTGAGTCGAATTATCTGTTCTACTGAATTCGACTACACTATCAGCTATAGTATCTTTGTCAGTTCTAAATTGTCATTCCTGTTCGTAAAATATAAAATCTATGACATATTTCTTGTTGCTTATCATATACTCCTAAGATCGTACAAGACTATTATTTTAATATATTTTCTGACAACAAATTCAGTTCATTCATATATTTACATTCCTGTAAAAATTATTTCTCTGAAATATACTTCTGGTTTTGATGTCTGTTGCCTCAATCTATTCTTTCTAAAAAGACTCAAAGCATTTATGTAAAAAACAGACGCATGGTATCTGACCATCTCACCTACCACTGACAGACCCATACCTCACCTTTTGTCTGTCTTCCTTATTTTCCGAAAGGACTAAGAATACTAGGTTCCATACTATGTGTTGTACTTCACTGACTCACCTACCACAAAGGTATGGATTTGCTTTTGTCTTTGTCTTGTCCTTTCAAACAGGCATTTATTAGAATGCATGTTTTAGCATGGGTTGCTCAGCTCAAGTCTCAAAGAACTTATCTTCTAACTGTGACAACGGCTCCTGCTTCTAAAAGGACTTTGGAAAGAGGCAAAGATTCAAGACTCTATGGATATAAGTCCCAAGATCCAAAGGATCCCCAAAACTCTCCTCAAACGGAACAACCATCTTACTCCAACGGCTATCTTCCTCAACGGCTAGTTCTTTTGAAGATTATAAAGAGATGGAGAAGAGCTCATGAAATACAACAATTTTCGAAGTGTGCACAAAAAGAGAAATTCCTTCAAGCTATCTCTCTGAAAAGCTCATCTTGCAAGCTCTCTAAGTCTTCCTGTTCAGCCTTTGTGTGAGAGCTCATCTTCAGGAATTTCTGTTCTGAAGATCTGTCTGTTGGGTGGCAATTGCAATTGCTCCTTCGTTTGAAGTCCACCCAAGTAGCTTCAGCTAGGATTCAGACTTCACGTCTCTTCATTCAATCCTGCTGGAAAGTGTGTGTTGTGCTCATCTTTGAGGCAAACACACAAGGTTTCTTTTTCTGTTATTTCTGTAGAAGTTTTTCTGCTTTACCCCTCTTGTGAAGGGAAGGCCTTTGGTATAAAGCAATTGTGTTTTACCCCTATTTAGGGAAGACTTGTTGTGGAACAAGTGGGTGTTGTAATTACCTCTCAAGGGTGAGAGAAGGCCAAATCCTTTGGCAGTTTAGTGAAAAACTCAAGTGGTTGGCTTAAGGATTGGATGTAGGACTTCCATGTAGGAAGGGCCGAACTAGGATAAATCTTTTGTGCAATCTTCTGTGTGATTGTTTCCGCCAAGCTCATTCACTTGAATCACACACATCACATCAAGCACTAACATATTTATTTAGTGTTGTGTTTTTCAGAAGAATTTTCTAAAAGATAGAAAAGTCCTATTCACCCCCCCTCTAGGACTGTGTAATTGCCATTTCGATCCAACAAGCGATTCCGATGCTTGGGCGGAAATTTATGTCCAGTTCTTTCGCTGAAGGGGTGGGAATAAACCGTAGGGGGTGACTATATCGGCGATGTTCGTGCACCCATATCTACGACCTCGGGTGGAGATCTCGAGCCAAGTTGAACACGACTTCCGATCACCGTGATAGGGCGACTCCGTGTGTTATGCTCGCTAGCGATTCGCCTAATCGAGGGAGGCGCTACTACCAGAAAACCTTAGAATCGGGGAGATCGTCGGCTAGAATCGCAATTTTGGAGTGCGAAACGAAGATTTTTCAACCCCGAAACGACGTCTTATCGCCTGAGCAATAAGGGGGCGACGGGCGCCTCTGACTGCCGATTCCAAATTGGGGTCTTATAAGCGATTATGAAAACCAAGCGGAAATTTATGCCCGTTTGAGCGAAGGGGTGTCCGTATGCGATCGCATCGGCAGCCCGCGACCACGCTCCCGGAGAGGAATTTTGCCGCCGGACTGAAAATGTCCGTATGTGACCTTGTGCTGACTGGGTCGAAGTGTCGATTATGAAATGGGGCCTTGCTAGCTGTTCCGATCGCCTGGCGAACAAATATCTGCGTCCTACTCAACGGGTACGACAATCGGTGTACTAATACACACGCTCCACGGCGAATTTCGGCCCCGCAACGGAATTCCGCGAAACCAGCGCCCTGTCGACCGTCTCAGAGTGTCGATTCCGAATTGTGGTCACATCAGCGATTCTGATGCCTGGGTGGAAAGTTATGCCCAGTTCTTTCACTGAAGGGGTGGGAATAAACCTTAAGGGGTGACTATATCGGCGATGTTCGTGCACCCATATCTACGACCTCGGGTGGAGATCTCGAGCCGAGTTGATCACGACATCCGATCACCGTGATAGGCCGACTCCGTGTGTTGTGCCCGCCAGCGATTCGCCTAATCGAGGGAGGCGCTACTGCCAGAAAACCATGGAATCGAGGAGATCGTCGGCTGGAATAGCAATTTCAGAGCGCGAAATGAAGTTTTTCTGACCTCGAAACGACGTCTTATCGCCTGAGGCCATAAGGGGGAAACGGGTGCCTCTGAGTGCCGATTCCGAATTGGGGTCTTATAAGCGATTCTGATAACTGAGCGGAAAGTTATGCCCGTTTGAGCGAAGGGGTGTCCGTATGCGATCGTATCGGCAGCCCGCGACCAAGCTCCCGGAGAGGAATTTGGCCGTCGAACCGGAAATGTCCGAATGTAACCTTGTGCCGACGGGTCGAACTGCCGATTCTGAAATACGGCCTTGCGGGCGGTTTCGATCGCCAGACGAACAAATATCTGCGTCCTACCCAACGGGTATGACAATCGGTGTATTAATAAACACGCTACGCGGCGAATTTCGGCCCCCAAACGGAATTCTGTGAAACTAGCGCCCTGTCGACCGTCTCGGAGTGCCGATTCTGAATTATGGTCACATCAGCGATTCCGATGCCCGGGTGGAAAGTTATGCCCAATTCTTTCGCTGAAGGGGTGGGAATAAACCGTAGGGGATGACTATATCGGCGATGTTCGTGCACCCATATCTACGACCACGGGTGGAGATCTCGAGCCAAGTTGAACACGACTTTCGATCGACGTGATAGGCTGACTCCGTGTGTTGTACCCGCCAGCGATTCGCCTAATCGAGGGAGGCGCTACTGCCATAAAACCTTGGAATCGGGGAGATCGTCTGCTAGAATTGCAATTTAGGAGCGCAAAATGAAGGTTTTTCGACCCCGAAACGACGTCTTATCGCCTGAGACGATAAGGGGGCGACGGGCGCCTCTAAGTGCCGATTCTGAATTGGGGTCTTATAAGCAATTCTGATAACCGAGCGGAAAGTTATGCCCATTTGAGCAAAGGGTGTCCGTATGCTTTTGCATCGGCAGCCCGCGACCACACCCCTGAAGAGGAATTTGGCCGCCGTACCAGAAATGTCCGAATTCGACCTTGTGTCGACCGGGTCGAAGTGCCGATTCTGAAATGGGGCCTTGCGGGCGGTTCCGATCGCTGGGCGAACAAATATCCGCGTCCTACCCAACGGGTACGACAATCGGTGTACCAATACACAAGCTACGCGGCGAATTTCGGACCCGAAATGGAATTCCGCAAAACTACAGCCCTGTCAACCGTCTCGGAGTGCCGATTCCGAATTGTGGTCACATCAGCGATTCCGATGCCCGGGCAGAAAGTTATGCCCTGTTCTTTCGCTGAAGGGGTGGGAATAAACCGTAGGGGGTGACTATCGGCGATGTTCGTTCACCCATATCTACGACCTCGGGTGGAAATCTCGAGCCGAGTTGAACATGACTTCCGATCGGCATGATAGATCGACTCCGTGTGTTGTGCCCGCCAGCGATTCGCTTAATCGAGGGAGGTGCTACTGCCAGAAAACCCTGGAATCGGGGAGATCATCGGCTAGAATCGCAATTTCAGAGCGCGAAATGATGTTTTTCCAACCTCGAAACAACGTCTTATCGCCTGATGCAATAAGGGGGAGATGGGTGCCTCTGAGTATCGATTCTGAATTGGGGTCTTATAAGCGATTCTGATAACTGAGCGGAAAGTTATGCCTGTTTGAGCGAAGGGGTGTCCGTATGCGATCGTATCGGCAGCCCGCGACCACGCTCCCAGAGAGGAATTTGGCTGCCAGACCGAAAATGTCTGAATGTGACCTTGTGCCGACCGGGTCAAAGTGCCGATTCTGAAATGCGGCCTTGCAGGCGATTCCGATCGCCGGGCGAAAAAATATCCACGTCCTACCCAACGGGTACGATAATCAGTGTATTAATACACACGCTACGCGGCGAATTTCGGCCCCGAAATGGAATTCCACGAAACCAACGCCCTGTCGACCGTCTCTAAGTGCCGATTCCGAATTGTGGTCACATCAGAGATTCCGATGTCTGGGCAGAAAGTTATGCCCAGTTCTTTCGCTGAAGGGGTGGGAATAAACCGTAGGAGGTGACTATATCGGCGATGTTCGTGCACCCATATCTACGACCTCGGCTGGAGATCTCGAGCCGAGTTGAACACGACTTCCGATCGCCGTGATAGGCCGACTCCGTGTGTTGTGCCCGCCAGCGGTTCGCCTAATCGAGGGAGGTGCTACTGCCAGAAAACCTTGGAATCGGGGAGATCGTCGGCTAGAATCACAATTTCATAGCGCGAAACGAAGGTTTTTCGACCCCGAAATGACGTATTTTCGCCTGAGGTGTTAAGGGGGCGACGGGCGCCTCTGAGTGCCGATTCTGAATTGGGGTCTTATAAGCGATTCTGATAACCGAGCGAAAAGTTATGCCCGTTTGAGCGAAGAGGTGTCCATATGCGATCGCATCTGCAGTCCGCAAACGAATATCCGCGTCCTACCCAACGGGTACGACAATCGGTGTACTAATACACACGCTCCGCGGCGAATTTTGGCCCCGAAACAGAATTCCGCGAAACTAGCGCCCTGTCAGCGTCTCGAAGTGTCGATTCCGAATTGTGGTCACATCAACGATTCCGATGCCCGGGCGGAAAGTTATGCCCAGTTCTTTCGCTGAAGGGGTGGGAATAAACCGTAGGGGGTGACTATATCGACGATGTTCGTGCACCCATATCTACGACCTCGGGTGGAGATCTCGAGTCGAGTTGAATACGACTTCCGATCGCCGTGATAGGGCGACTCTGTTTGTTGTGCCCGCCAGCGATTCGCCTAATCGGGGAGATATTCGGCTAGAATCGCAATTTCATAGCGCGAAACGAAGGTTTTTCGACCCCTAAATGACGTCTTATCGCCTGAGACAATAAGGGAGCGACGGGCGCCTCTGAGTGCCGATTCCGAATTGCTGTCTTATAAGCGATTCTGATAACCGAGCGGAAAGTTATGCTCATTTGAGTGAAGGGTGTCCGTATGCGATCGCATCGGCAGCCCGCGACCACGCTCCCGGATAGGAATTTGGCCGCCGGACCGAAAATGTCCGAATGCGACCTTGTGCCAACTGGGTCGAAGTGCCGATTCTGAAATGGGGCCTTGCGGGCGGTTTTGATAGTTAGGCGAACAAATATCTGCATGCTACCCAACGGGTACGACAATCGGTGTACAAATACACACGCTTCGCGGAGAATTTCAGCCCCGGAACGGAATTCCGCAAAACCAGCGCCCTGTCGACCATCTCGGAGTGCCGATTTCGAATAGTGCTCACATCAGCGATTCCGATACTCGAGCAGAAAGTTATGCCCAGATCTTTCGCTAAACGGGTGGGAATAAACCGTAGGGGGTGACTATATCGGCGATGTTCGTGCACCCATATCTACAACCTCGGGTGGAGATCTCTAGCCGAGTTGAACACGGCTTCCGATCGCCGTGATAGGGCGACTCCGTGTGTTATGGCCGCCAGCGATTCGCCTAATCGAGGGAGGTGCTACTGCCAGAAAACCAAGGAATCGGGGAGATCGTCGGCTAGAATCACAATTTCAAAGCCTGAAACGAAGTTTTTGCGACTTCGAAACGACATCTTATCGACTGAGGCCTTAAGGGGGAGACTGGTGCCTCTGAGTGCTGATTTTGAATTGGGGTCTTATAAGCGATTCTGATAATCGAGCGGAAAGTTATGCTCATTTGAGTGAAGGGTGTCCTTATGCGATCGCATCGGCAGCCCGCGACCACACTCCCGGAGAGGAATTTGGCCGCCGGACCGGAAATGTCCAAATGTGACCTTGTGCCGACCGGGTCGAAGTGCCGATTCTGAAATGGGGCCTTGCGGGCGGTTTCGATCGCCGAGCGAACAAATATTCGCGTCCTACCCAACGGGTACGACAATCGGTGTATTAATACACACGCTACGCGGCGAATTTTGGCCCCGAAACAGAATTCTGCGAAACCAGCGCCCTTTCGACCGTCTCGGAGTGCCGATTCTGAATTGTGCTCACATCAGCGATTCTGATGTCTGGGCGGAAAGTTATTCCCAGTTCTTTCACTGAAGTGGTGGGAATAAACCGTAGGGGGTGCCTATATCAGTGATTTTTGTGCACCTATATCTACGACCTCGGTGGAGATCTCGAGCCGAGTTGAACACGACTTCCGATCACCGTGATAGGCCGACTCCGTGTGTTGTGCCCGCCAGCGATTCGCCTAATCGAGGGAGGCGCTACTGCCAGAAAACCTTGGAATTGGGGAGATCGTTGGCTAGAATCACAATTTTAGAGTGCGAAACGAAGGTTTTTCGACCCCGAAACGACGTCTTATTCCTGAGGCAATAAGGGGGCGACGTGCGCCTCTGAGTGCCGATTCCAAATTGGGGTCTTGTCAACGATTCTGATAACCGAGCGGAAAGTTATGCCCGTTTGAGCGAAGGGGTGTCCGTATGCGATCGCATCGGCGGCCGCGACCACGCTCCCGGAGAGGAATTTGGCCGCCGGACCGGAAATGTCCAATGCGACCTTGTGTCAACCGGGTCGAAGTGTCGATTTTGAAATGGGGCCTTGCGAGCGGTTCCGATCGCCGGGCGAACAAATATCCGCATCCTACCCAACGGGTACGACAATCAGTGTACTAATACACACACTACGCGGCGAATTTCGGCCCCGAATGGAATTCCACGAAACCAGCGCCCTGTCAACCGTCTCGAAGTGTCGATTCGAATTGTGGTCACATCAGCGATTCCGATGCCCGGGCGAACAGTTATGCCTAGTTCTTTCGCTGAAGGGTGGGAATAACTGTAGGGGTGACTATATCGGCGATGTTCGTGCACCCATATCTACGACCTCGGGTGGAGATCTCGATCCGAGTTGAACATGACTTCCGATCGCCGTGATAGGCCGACTCCGTGTGTTGTGCCCGCCAACGATTCGCATAATCGAGGGAGGCGCTACTGCCAGAAAACCTTGGAATTGGGGAGATCGTTGGCTAGAATCACAATTTTAGAGTGCGAAACGAAGGTTTTTCGACCCCGAAATGACGTCTTATTGCCTGAGGCAATAAGGGGGCGACGTGCGCCTCTGAGTGCCGATTCCAAATTGGGGTCTTGTCAGTGATTCTGATAACCGAGCGGAAAGTTATGCCCGTTTGAGCGAAGGGGTGTCTGTATGCGATCGCATCGACAGCCCACGACCACGCTCCCGGAGAAGAATTTGGCCGCCAGACCGGAAATGTCCGAATGTGACCTTGTGCAGACCGAGTCGAAGTGCCGATTCTGAAATGGGGCCTTGCGAGCGGTTCCGATCGCCGGGCGAACAAATATCTGCGTCCTACCCAACGGGTACGATAATCGGTGTACTAATACACACGCTTCGCGGCGAATTTCGGCCCCGAAATAGAATTCCGCGAAACCATCGCCCTGTCGAGCATCTCGGAGTGCCGATTCCGAATTATGGTCACATCAGTAATTCCGATGCCCAGGTGGAAAGTTATGCCGTTCTTTCGCTGAAGGGGTGGGAATAAACCTAAGGGGTGACTATATCGGCGATGTTCGTGCACCCATATCTACGACCTCGGGTCGAGATCTCGGGTCGAGTTGGACACGACTTCCGATCGCCGTGATAGGCTGACTCCGTGTGTTGTGCCCACCAGCAATTCGCCTAATCGAGGGAGGCGCTACTGCCAGAAAACCTTGGAATCAGGGAGATCGTCGGCTAGAATCGCAATTTCAGAGCGCGAAATGAAGGTTTTTCGCCCCCAAAATAAAGTCTTATCACCGGAGGCAATAAGGGGACGACAGGCTCCTCTGAGTGCCGATTCTGAATTCGGGTCTTATAAGCGATTCTGATAACCGAGCGGAAAGTTATGCCCGTTTGAGCGAAGGGGTGTTCGTATGCGATCGCATCGGCAGCCGGCGACCACGCTCCCAGAGAGGAATTTGGCCGCCGGACCCGAAATGTCCGAATGCGACCTTGTGCCGACCGGGTCGAAGTGCCGATTCTGAAATGGGGCCTTGCGAGCGGTTCCGATCGCCGGGCGAACAAATATCCGCGTCCTACCCAATGGGTATGATAATCGGTGTACTAATACACACGCTCCACGCCGAATTTCGGCCCCGAAATGGAATTCCGCGAAACCAGCGTCCTGTCGACCGTCTCGGAGTGCTGATTCCGAATTGTGGTCAGATCAGTAATTCTGATGCCCGGGTGGAAAGTTATGCCCAGTTCTTTCGCGGAAGGGTTGGGAATAAACCGTAGGGGTGACTATATCGGCGAAGTTCGTGCACCCATATCTACGACCTCGGGTGGAGTTCTCGGGTCGAGTTGAACACGACTTCCGATCGCCGTGATAGGCCGACTCCGTATGGTGCCCGCCAGCGATTCTCCTAATTGAGGGAGGCGCTACTACTAGAAAATCTTGGAATCGGGAGATCGTCAGCTAGAATCGCAATTTCAGAGCGCGAAATGAAGGTTTTTCGGCCCCAAAACGACGTCTTATTGCCTGAGCATTAAAGGGGCGATGGGCGTCTCTGAGTGCCGATTCCGAATTGGGGTCATATAAGCGATTCTGATAACCGAGCGGAAAGTTATGCCCATTTGAGCGAAGGGTGTCCGTATGCGATCGCATCGGCAGCCCGCGACCACGCTCCCGGAGAGGAATTTGGCCGCCGGACCGGAAATGTCCTAATGGGACCTTGTGCCGACCGGGTCGAAGTGCTGATTCTAAAATGGGGCCTTGCGGGCGGTTCCGATCGCCGGGTGAACAAATATCCGCATCCTACCCAAAGGGTACGACAATCGGTGTACTAATACACACGCTTCGCGGAGAATTTCGACCCCAGAACGGAATTCCGCGAAACCAGCGCCCTGTCGACCGTCTCAGAGTGCCGATTCCGAATAGTGCTCACATCAGCGATTCCGATGCGCGAGCGGAAAGTTATGCCCAGTTCTTTCGCTGAAGGGGTGGGAATAAACCGTAGGGGGTGACTATATCGGCGATGTTCCTGCACCCATATCTACGACCTCGGGTGGAGATCTCGAGCCGAGTTGAACATGACTTCCGATCGCCGTGATAGGCCGACTCCGTGTGGTGCCCGCCAGCGATTCGCCTAATCGAGGGAGGCGCTACTGCCAGAAAACCTCGGAATCAGGGAGATCGTTGGCTAGAATCACAATTTTAGAGCCCGAAACGACGGTTTTTCGACCCCGAAACGACGTCTTACCGCCTGAGGCAATAAGGGGACGACGGGCGCCTCTGAGTTCCGATTCTGAATTCGGGTCTTATAAGCAATTCTGATAATCGAGCGGAAAGTTATGCCCGCTTGAGCGAAGGGGTGTCCGTATGCGATCGCATCGGCAACCCGCGACCACGCTCCTTGAGAGGAATTTGGCCGCCGGGCCGGAAATGTCTAAATGTGACCTTGTGCCGACCGGGTCGAACTGCCGATTCTGAAATGGGGCCTTGCGGGCGGTTCCGATCGCTGGGCGAACAAATATCTGCATCCTACCCAACGGGTACGACAATCGGTGTACTAATACACACGCTTCGCGGTGAATTTTGCCCCCGGAACGAAATTCTACGAAACCAGCGCCTTGTCGACCGTCTCGGAGTGCCGATTTCGAATAGTGCTCACATCTGCGATTCCGATGCCCGAGCGGAAAGTTATGACCAGTTCTTTCGCTGAAGGGGTGGGAATAAACCGTAGGGGGTGACTATATCGGCGATGTTCGTGCACCCATATCTACGACCTCGGGTGGAGATCTCGAGCCGAGTTGAACATGACTTCCGATCGCCGTGATAGGCCGACTCCGTGTGGTGCCCGCCAGCGATTCGCCTAATCGAGGGAGGCGCTACTGCCAGAAAACCTCGGAATCAGGGAGATCGTCGGCTAGAATCGTAATTTTTTAGCACGAAACAAACATTTTTCGGCCCCAAAACGACGTCTTATCGCCTGAGGCGATAATGGGGCGATGGGCGCCTCTTAGTGCTGATTCTGAATTGGGGTCTTATAAGCGATTCTGATAACCGAGCAGAAAGTTATGCTCATTTGAGCGAAGGGTGTCCGTATGCGATCGCATCGACAGCCCGCGACCACGCTCCCAGAGAGGAATTTGGCCGCCGGACCAGAAATGTCCGAATGTGACCTTGTGCCGACCGGGTCGAAGTGTCGTTTCTGAATTATGGTCACATTAGTAATTCCGATGCGCGAGCGGAAAATTATGCCCAGTTCTTTCGCTGAAGGGGTGGGAATAAACCGTAGGGGGTGACTATATCGGCGATGTTCGTGCACCCATATCTATGACCTCGGGTGGAGATCTCGAGCCGAGTTGAACATGACTTCTGATCGCCGTGATAGGCCGACTCCGTGTGTTGTGCCCTCCAGCGATTCGCCTAATCGAGGGAGGCACTACTACCAAAAAACCTTGGAATCAAGGAGATCGTCGGCTAGAATAGCAATTTTAGAGCGCGAAATGAAGGTTTCTCGACCTCGAAACGACGTCTTACCGCCTGAGGCAATAGGGGACGACGGGCGCCTCTGAGTTCCGATTCCTAATTGGGGTCTTATAAGCGATTCTGATAATCGAGCGGAAAGTTATGCACATTTGAGCGAAGGGGTGTCCGTATGCGATCGCATCGGCAGCCCGCGACCACGCTCCCAGAGAGGAATTTGGCCGCCGGGCCGGAAATGTCCGAATGCGACCTTGTGCCGACGGGGTCGAAGCGCCGATTCTGAAATGGGGCCTTGCGGGCGGTTCTGATCGCCGAGCGAACAAATATCTGCATCCTACCCAACGGGTACGACAATCGATGTACTAATACACACGCTTCATGGCGAATTTCGCCCCCGGAATGGAATTCTGCGAAACCAGCGCCTGTAGACGCGCGATTTGGCCCATCTCCTGCAAGGCTCTTTTGGCCCATTAGGCCTCGTTTGACCATTTGTTGACCAGCCTCGGATACCATGTAGACGGCAGCATCGATGGCCGCCGACTACTGGTTGGCGGCAATCCCCCTGGACGCTGACCAAAGTGGGCGTCCACATCCATGGACGTCTGCATGCGGTTGGCGGCCTGATCCATGGACGTCAATGTCGTTTACCTGGTCTGCGCAACTACCCCGAGATTCCAGCCCACTTGCACCATTCTCTCGGCCATGCAACGCATGTGACCGTTCCCAACGGGCATTTGGGCCACCTTGGCACCCCCTTGACCCAGTAAAAATCCTACTTGGCCTCTCCCCATTGGTTGGAGCTTAAACACAAAGATTGCCATGTGTGCAAGTGTGTTTCTTCACACTTGAGCATCCAAGGCTCTCAACCCCGAGCTCCACTGTCTATATAACCTCCCTTTGAGCCCTCTGAGCCAGAGGGGGGGAGAGGCTGGACGTCCATATGCTGAAGCTTTGAGAGAGGAGAGAGAAAATCTTACCCAACCTTCCACCACTCATCCTCTTCACTCTCTCCACACTTGGGACGTCCAGGAGGGTTGCTTTGGAGCTGGAGGAGCCCTTGCAAGGAGCTACAACATCAACAACGAGGATCTACACCTCCTTCCCTCTCTCTTCTCTTACTTACTTTTTAGCTAATTTACATGTTGCACACACCTTCCCACTCACTCTAGGCACGTAGGTCACCTTCCTACACACCTAGAAAGGGGTTTCCCAACCAAAAACGGAGGGAAGAAGAGTGGTCATAGCATTTGGCCACCCCTCTTCTCAAGTCCGCAACCGGTACGGGACTCGCCTTTTGGGCCTTCCTCTCTTCGTTTTGAACATTTACTACACTGCATTTGAGTCTAATAGAGCTTTGTTTGTGGCAGGAACACTGTGAACGTGAACGTGGAGCTCTCTTCCTTTGGCCGGCCGAAGGAGGAGAAGTTGAAGCCCCATCTCCGTCCGCTGCGCGAGGCTGCTACAATAACGTGGTCAAAGCACTCCCTTGGGTACAGGTAAGGCCCTAGCGATCACAAACCTCCCCTTTCATCTCTGGTTTTTTTTGTTTCCTCCTCAGTCAACCTAGTCAACCGGGGAGTCAACGAGGTCAACCAGCAACCCATCATCGCCAACGAGAGACCAGCGACGTCCGCGAGCTTCCGGAGGACATCCACAGTCGACACGGGGACACAGAGGCGAAATGGATCGTCCACAGCCTCTTTTCTGGCGATCACGGTGGGACAACTGTGCTGCTGCGGTTTTTGTGCATCCAGGTAGACGGCAAGCGATCATGCCGCCTATCCAGGTAAGCGTCCACATTTCCTGCCGTTAAGTGTGTTTCAGCGTCCACATAGGTAGTCGTTTACTTTTCTTAGCGTCTGTCGATCATGCCGTCAATATGTTTCTGATGAACTGAGCGTCCATATTCATGCCATTTACTTCACAGAAACTTTTGTTTCAGCTGTTTTGATCTGATTTTTGCTTTCTGTTTGCTTCTTGTTTGTTTCTAACAGTCCTCAGTCACGGGGGGTTCCTTCCTCTCATCTGTTCTAGCCTCCCCTCACATTTTAGGACAGCCATTCTTTGGTCTACAACCTTTTACTCGGGGATTCCATCTCGGGTAAATCGGGTTGGTTCCAAAGAAAACTCTGTAAGTCCCTAAATTCCGTGGATTCCCTCACGGTACGGGGCAGGAGGACCTTTACCCTCCCTGTCTAGCTCACCTACTCACCGGGATTCAAGTGAGACTTGAGAGAACGGCCTTTTAAATCAAGTCAAGTAAATACACAACTTTGATCTTTAAAAGTTTGGGGACGTTGTTTGATAACGTTGTTTGGTAGAAATCCATACTTCTGCTGAAAACAGTGTAATCACTTCAACTTAAACCATTTCAAAAAAAAAAAGTAGGTTGTGTGCTAATGGACACTTGGTTGGATCCTGTTAATATGGCTAATGAACCGACATTTGAGTATGATGATAATGTCAATGAAGTTGTCGGTATGATAAACACTAACAATCAGCCCGAGGAATCAGTCCAATCATCCTCCCAGGCCGACAATGAGGAAGTCAGCTTGAGGGTCAACCCCACTCATCCCTAAAGTGCTCAAGAGGACCCCCGAGTTTTCTAAACTCATGTCTCGCTATTCGCCCGATGAAATTATTTCAATGCTTTCCAAGCATACCATCCGAGCAGCGGCGTCTCCGTCCACTCCATCCCAGTCCCCTTTCAATGCCTCTATATCTAGGCCCACTCCTAGGCCGGTCACCCCACCCCAGGTTCCCGTCTCTACCTTCATTCCTTCCCCTACCCCCGCTCCGTTCCCTACTCCTATTCTCACTCCTCCTTCTGCCCAGTCGCCACCTGTTCAAATCACACCCCCCGTTCAATCTGAATATGTCCCCCGTTCGGAGGTGGAGGGACTCGTGAGGAAGCTTCTTGCTGAATCACTATCCCTCTCAAAACCTCATTCCCTCTAGAATTACTGCAAGCTTCCTAATGCTTACTTCCCTCCGGGTTTCAAGGCCCCGAAGTACCGCAAGTACGACGGGACCCAGTACCATCTATCTAGATTCACCATGGATTCCCACCGATGGCTGTATGACCGGGTTCTTTTAGTTCACCTCTTCCAACAATCGTTAGAAGGGGAAGCTTTGAGGTGGTTCACCTCTTTACCCACGTCGGACCTGGTTAATTTCGACATAGTCTCCGAGCGATTCATCTCTCACTTCTCATACATGGCCACCCAAGTCCCTACACTTCCTGACTTGGTGGCAGAGAAGATGAAGTCGGACGAAGACTTCGTCACTTACGCCAATCGGTGGAGATCCATGGCGTCTAGGGCAGATATTCCTATCCCGGAGTCCCAGGACATAACTATGTTGGTTACCAACACCGCCCCCGCTCTCCGTTCCATCTTGATGTTGAGTGAGTTCCCCTCATTCACGCATCTATACAACCGAGCTAGGGTGGTCCAGACCTAAATCAAGGACTCCTCTCTACCCCACTTTTTCGAAGGGAAGCCCAAGGGACGTAAGGCTCCCGCGGCACCTACCACTGAGGGGGTGACTGTCAATGAGTCCATCAACGCTTGCAGTCAGCCGTTGAGGCCTCCGAACAAATCCTTCAATCCTCCATCCACTTCTTCCAACCCTCACCAATTCCCATCCCATCCCCCCAAGTCTTACTCTGTCGTTCCTCCTCCTGCTGGCTACACCCGACCTGGCCCCAAAAGGTCGCATTACCCTCCTCTCCCTGAGACTCTCGAGGACGTATTCTTCGCCCTCATGTCCTGTGATGCAATTCAACTCCCCCCACAAAGGGAGAACATCAATCCGAGGGTTGACACCTCCAAGTACTGCCCATACCATAGGGCCCATGGTCACTTCATCAACAATTGCTTTACCTTTCGTGACTGGGTCTATGATATGAATGACCAAGGTAGAATCAACTGGGATGACGTCAAGGTGGCCATAGCCAAGTCTAGGTACACCAAAAAAGACCTTGGCATTTTCAGTAACCCTCTCCCCAATCGCCAAACCAACAACCCCTCCTCATCCAGAGCCCAAGAGAATGTGCATACCATGATACACCTAGGGCCCCGGGTTGTGAGGAGAGAGCAACAGTGGGGGGTAGAAGGTTTCGAAGAATGGTACCCGTGTCCCACTGCCAAGTCTCAGGAGCCTTCTATCTCGGTAGATGCCATCCTTGAAGAGAGACCTTTAGTGCTCATCCGTCCTCCCCAAGATGCTCACCCCACTATCCTCACTTCCCCTGCCAATGAGTCATCCTCCAGACCCCTCCAGCTCATCCGCCCTCAGTCTCAGGAGGCCGTACATGTCACCCTCAGGAATCGAATTGTTCCTCCACCTCCGCGGCCATCCCAAGATGAGGAGGATAATGGGCCTCCACCCCCGGCCGGCACCGAATATGATATTCTCCAACATCTTGATAAGACGCCCGCGAGGGTGTCTATTTTAGAATTGATTCGGAGGTCGCCATCACATCAATCCACTCTCCTCCAGTTCCTCCAGAAGATCATGGTCAATGATGATCTCCCTCCTAGTGGGGTCACCGGCGCCATTCTCTCCCTCACCCAAGGACCCTCAATCTCTTTCTCGGACAAGGATCTTGCCACCCCCGAGTGTCGTTCGCTCCCTCTTTGTCTCACCATCAACCTCAATGGGGTTTCGGTGGACTCCACTCTTATCGACACCGGGGCATCTATCAATGTCTGTCCGATGAAGACCCTTAAGCAGTTGGGTTTGGGGGAAGAGAATCTGGAGAAGAGTTGCTCCACTATAGCTGCCTATGACAACTCCAAAAGAGTTGCCAAAGGCAAGATTGCTCTCAAACTAGAAGTCGGACCTGTCACCATGTCTATCGAATTCCTAGTCCTTGATGTCGACCCGGCCTACAAGGCCATCCTTGGTCGTCCCGGGCTAGATCAGACTCTAGGGGTCCCTTCCACCGCCCACCAATGCTTCAAATTTCCTTTCAATGGGCGGGTGATCAAGATTAAGAGCATTCCCATCTTGGAGACCCTCAATGGGGTCACCACAGAGCATATGCCGCATCTTTTCATTCCAGATAAGGGGAAGAAACCAGTCATGTCAATCTTTGACTTCCCCTTACCCTGTGACCTTACCCAACTTTCCCAGCCTGCTGAAGAACCCCATGTCCCATGTCCCCCGGGAAAGGGTTGGGAAGTCATGGCCAATATCGGCTATGTTCATGGCCGCGGGTTAGGCACGGATGAAAAAGGAGAGGTCCAGAGTGTCCAGGCTATTAGAAGGTTGTTAGCCAAGGCTGGTCTAGGTTTCCGCCCAGACCCTGTTCATCCGAACCTGTTTATACCCTATCAACCTCTCACCTGGACTTTAAAGGAGCATTTTGTCCAGGGGCCGACCCAGTTGGGGACCAGGGAACCCATGATAGAAGAAATACCTTACTCTGGGAGTGAGGATGAAGAAGAAGAAGAGGATGCCCAAATAGAGGACATTTTGACGATTTTTGGCCTCCTCTCCCTCTTTGGCTCTGATCTCCCTCTTCCCCATCTTCACCACCATCATCTCCATCTTCCTCTACTTCTGTGTGCCCGCCACACAATTCAGTTCCTCCATCCACCTCTAATCCCCTTCTTTCTCCTCCTGTCCTCTCTCCATCCCTCATCTCACCAGTCGAGGCTACCTTGAGTCAGCAACTCATGGTTCTTGGCCTTGACTCCAAAAAAAAAAATGCCAATTTTGAAAATTAGAAATCCGAGGTCTCCATTGAGCACCCTTCCTCCCTGGAACCTCTTCCGCTCGGCCAGGGGCCGACGCTTTCCGGCTTAAGTTCCTCCTCCTCTTGCTCCTCTAGGAGCACTTCCCCTGTACATAATTTTGTACATAGCAGTCATGTAAATAGTGGTCTAGATTCTAGTTTAGAGTTAGGTCTAGAGGCTAGTCTAGGGTCTGGTTTAAGTTTAGGAGAGTCTAGTTCCTCTCAGCCATGCGTGCGCAAGGAAAAGGGTAGGCAAGTTCCTGCCCATTTTGTCATGGCCTTGGCTGAGAAGTGTGCTAAGTTAAGTCAGGTGCCAGAATTTCTTGAGGATCCTGCTCTCGTCGAGTCTGACTTTGAAGAAGGTGACTCTCTAGATGACGGTTTAGGAGTCTATCTGCTAGATTTTGATGAGGAGGGTGAGTTGGGAGATCTTGGGTTAGGAGAAGAGGACCCAGTGAGCTCCTATGTGGATGGCACAAAAAGGTTCGACGAGCCAACCATGGCTGCAGACGAGCCCACTAAAGAAGTCAACCTTGGCACTGAAGAATCCCCGAAGACAGTTTTGATTAGTGCCAACTTGAGTGTTGAAGAAGAAGATGCTTTGGTAGCCATTCTCAAAGAATTTTCCGACGGATTTGCTTGGTCTTATGAGGACATGCCGGGACTCGATACCTCTTTGGTCGAGCATCGTTTGGTCCTAAAAGCCGACGCAAATGCCGTCAAACAAATGTTGAGAAGGTTACATCCTAAGCTTGCACTCAAGATCAAAGAGGAGGTTGACAAGTTGCACAAAGCCAAATTTATTAGGGTTGTGCTATATCCACAGTGGGTAGCTAATATCGTCCATGTAATGAAGAAGGACGGTAAGGTTAGGATCTGTATAGATTTCCGTGACCTTAATCGTGCTTGCCCAAAGGACGATTTCCCTCTCCCACACATAGATGTCCTAGTGGACAATACTGCCGGCTTCGAGTTTTTGTCGTTTATGGATGGTTTCTCTGGGTACAACCAGATTCGCTTGGCAGAGGAAGACCAGGAGAAAACTTCATTTACAACGCCCTGGGGGACTTATTGTTATGTCGCCATGCCCTTCGGATTAAAGAATGCGGGAGCAACCTATCAAAGGGCAATGATGGCAATTTTTCATGACATGATGCATGTGCACATGGAGGTCTATGTGGACGATGTCTTGGTAAAATCAAAGACTCGACATGGCCATGCTGAGGTCCTCCGGGCAGTTCTCCAAAGGTCTAGAGAGCACAATCTTAAGATGAACCCCAAGAAGTGCGTCTTTGGTGTCTCTTCGGGGAAATTGCTTGGGTTCATCGTTAGCAAGCGGGGAATTGAAATTGATTCTAACAAGGCCAAAGCAATAATTGACATGCCTCCTCCTAGGAATATCAGAGAAGTCAGAGGGCTAATTGGCAGACTCCAGTTTATTAGGAGATTCATCTCCCAATATTCAATCCGCTGTAAGCCCTTCTACGAGATGCTTAGAGGAGAGGAGAAGTTTAATTGGGACGATAAATGTCAGAAGGCCTTTGATGAATTGAAGAGTTATCTTTTTAATCCCCCTGTTCTCGCTCCTCCGGTCCCGGGTCAGCCTTTACTGCTCTATGTGTCAACCACTGAGGACTCAACTGGAGCGGTTTTGGCCCAATACGACGACGAGAAGAAGGAGAGAGCGGTGTACTATTTATCCAAGTTGTTCAATGAGGCTGAAAAGAAGTACACCGCCATGGAAAGAACGTGTGCGGCCGTCGTCTGGGTTGCCCAGAAGTTGAAGCACTATTTCTTGGCTCATGAAGTGAAACTTCTGGCGCGTATGGACCCTATTCGGTACTTGCTCGAGAAGCCCGTCCTGACTGAGCGGTTGATGAGGTGGCAAAGCTTCCTTAACCAATTTGATATCACCTATGTCAACCAAAAGTCAATCAAGGGGCATGCCATAGCTGAGCATTTGGCCCACCACCCCTTACCTTTATACTCCCCCATTGATGAAAGCTTTCCCGATGAAGAGTTAGGAGCCATTATCCATGGTGAACCTTCGTGGGTGCTTTACTTCGACGGGGCTCTTAATTCCAAAGGGTGTGGGATAGGGGCAGTCCTCCTCTCACCGGAAGGGGTAATCATTCCGCACGCCTATCAGTTAACCTTCCGAGCCACGAACAATGTGGCTGAGTACGAGGCTCTCCTAGCCGGGCTGAAAATGGCTTTATTGCTCGGAGTCAAGGAGTTAAGGATAATTGGAGATTCGCAGTTAATACTTCGGAAATCCCTCAGTAAGTACCAGACCCGGGACCCCAAGCTGAAACCATACCAAGAGTTGGTAGGCAGAGTAATTCGGCAGTTTAGGAAGCTCACACTAGTTCACACTCCTAGGGCCCAAAACATCCTAGCAGATTCACTCGCCTCCCTCGCATCTTCCATTCCCATTCCTTTGGGAAAGTCTTCTGAAACCGTCTCTGTCCAGAGGTTAAGAGTTCCTTCCCATGTCGATCCGTGGTTCTCTCAGCTCGTGCGTCCTTCTCCATCCCTTCGGGTCCATGCGCTTTCCAAAGAGCCAGAAATTGACCTTGAAGATGGTCATCCCTGGTATTTTGACATCAAAAACTTCCTCAAAGATGGATCCTTCCTTGATTATGCCACCTCTGCCGATAGACGGGCGATTCGTCGCGTCTCGGAGCGTTACAAGATCATAGGTGGCATTCTCTACAAAAAGTCTCTCAGCGGGGTCTATCTCCGTTGCCTTGATGAAATCGAATCTCAAGATGTTGTTGAAGCCGCTCACTCTAGTGAATGTGGTGGCCATGTTAATGGTAGAGCAATTGCCCAGAAATGCTAAGACACTATTATTGGCCCACCATGGAAGAGGAATGTCGCCATTTTGTCCGTCACTGTGCTAAATGCCAATTGCACGGTGACAAAATTCATGCTCCTTCCTCTTCTCTTCACCCTCTCATCGCACCATGGCCTTTCGCCATGTGGGCATTCGACGTGGTCGGTCCTCTTGCGGACAGAACCGGAGAAATCCGTAAGAAGTCCTTCATTCTGACCACCACGGAGTACTTCACGAAGTGGGCCGAAGCAGAAGCGTTCATAGAAGTCAAAGCTTCAACAGTCGTCAAGTTCATCAAGCGCAACATCCTTGCAAGATTTGGCGTGCCTCGGGACATCGTCACCGACAATGGACCGCAATTCACTTCACAGGAGCTTCGCGACATGTGTGGTAAATATGGCATTAACTTACATCATTCATCACCATATTATCCACAAGGTAATGGACAAGCTGAAGCTACTAACAAAACTCTCAATAAAATCATAAAGAAAACATGCAAATCTCACAACAATGGTGACTGGCCAGATCGCTTGGTTGAAGCTCTTTGGGCTTATCGCACCTCCGTCCGCACTCCTACGGGGCAAACCCCCTACACTTTGACATACGGATCGGATGCGATACTCCCATATGAGATCTTCGTCCCTTCGCTTAGAGTTCAATTGGATTCCGAACTTGATCCTGATCAATGTCGGGAAGCCTTGTTGGCACAACTTGAACTCTTAGATGAAAGGCGAATGATAGCGGCTGACCATGCACAAGTCTATCATCAGAGAATTGCACGTTTTTATGCCAAAAGAGTTCTTGAGAGAAAATTCGAAGTAGGTGAATTGGTCCTAAAACGCAAAATCATAAAGGCACCAGGTCCCAGGAGCAAATTGCAAGAAAATGGGAGGGTCCGTTCGTTGTCAAAGAAGCATACTCAGGGAACACTTATAGGTTAGTGGATGCCGAGGGAGTTGAGCTAATGCACCCTTGGAATGCAGTCTACCTCAAGAAATTCTACCTTAGTCAGTCAGTCAGTCCGTCAAGTCGATCATTCATCACTGTTAAGGTGTGGGTCTACTTTTCCTACTTTTCCAATTGGTCATTAGTAAGGAAGGGTTATTCACACACCTCACGATGTTGGAGTACTACCCCTAACTGGAAAATCACAAGTACACTCGAGCGGTCTCATCCGATCAATATGTTTCCCCTATTCTTTTCCCACTCGGTCGTGCCTGGAAGCGGAACAAACTACGAGTAGGGGACCACCCACTCTCATTTAAAAGGACAAGGTCACCATAAAACAGGGGCAACTAATAAAAGCAAGAGGCAAAATGTCAAATCAAGCCTCAAAGGGGGAAAAGAAAAGCCAAAAGGTCAAAAAAGGGTAGCAAAAAGTACGTACCCGGAAAAAGGCTGACCAACTCAAGGAGGTAGCAAAACGTACGTGCCTCCACCCTAGAAATCAGAAATAAAATGAAAAAATCCCCCTGAAAACAATGGTTGACCAAGTCTGTTTAATATGAGATGTTGGTTTGGCAACAAAAAGTAGTTTGAACCAAAGTCCTACATGATTTTCTATACTTTTCTTCCCATTTCCCCCTCTAGGGGCAATTTGATTGTATAAGACCTCCCGTGGTGGAAAACATCAAGAAGGCTAGGGGCAATGCCTAACATCAAAAAATTCCATGCACGTCCCTCCTTACTCTTGGCCTCTGTGGTTAAGTAGATCGTGTAAACCCTATACGACAATCGGTGTACTAATACACACGCTTCATGGCGAATTTCACCCCGGAACAGAATTCTGCGAAACCAGCGCCTGTAGACGCAAGATTTGGTCCATCTCCCGCAAGGCTCTTTTGGCCCATTAGGCCTCGTTGACTATTTGTTGACCAGCCTCGGATACCATGTAGACGGCAGCATCGATGGCCGCCGACTACTGGTTAGCAGCAATCCCCCTGGACGCTGACCAAAGTGGGCGTCCACATCCATGGACGTCTGCATGCGGTTGGCGGCCAGATCTGTGACGGAACGCCTCGGACAAGCCCGTAAATCGATAACGTACTTGATCCGAGTCCGCCTCCCGCGAACGGGCCGAAGCCTCGCAGGGATACCAAACCACAGTCCGTGTAATACAAAGGAACACACCAATTTTATACATAATTCACAAGTTTACATAGCAAATTTCCACAAACTGAAAAGAAGTACAAGAGTCTGGGGCATACCCCGAGGTACAACTGAAGAAAGTAAAACAACTGACTACACTACACTACTACACTGCTGGAGCTGCTACTACACAGCTGGAGGTACCGACCCTGCACCGCTACGGCGTGGCTCTGAACTGGACGACGGTCGAGAAACGTCCTCCTCGCTCTCACCTGTGGGGGTAGGGGTGAGCCTCGCTAGTCACTGGCTCAGTAGGGAACTCACCCAACACCGAGCAAACCAAAACCATAGGTGCTAAAACAGTAAACAGTACTAGTAATTTATAGAACAGCTAAGCAGGATATAAAAGCTGTAAAGTACTCACTGTCTGCCGACTACGAGAAACAACTTTAATAATTAAACGGCAAACCAGTACAGGTGTACAAGCTAAAGTAGAGACTGCCAAACACGAGCCACGTGAACTGGTTCGCGACACCAGTAACTGACTCGGACAAGCTAACACAGAACTACCTCTTAGTCTCGCAGCCACGGACGAAAGGTCCAACTGCCGCTCCACGTGAAAAGTCAAACAACTGTGGAGACCAACTAAACACCACCACCTGTAGACCATACGGTCACAGGCCCATGCCTGACACCTCCAGAGACCCTGGCCTGGGCTCACTAGAGTGAGGCACTGGAAAAGGACTAGCTGGGGACCAGTGTCGACTACTGGTGTCCGTACCCCCAACTACGAGCGCGCTACAAGTGACTAAAAAAACAAACTCAAGTGTCACTGTCCCACTGTCGTCTTTCCCTCAGCCGGACGTACAACTCAAACACAGAGTGAGGGTGTTCAGGTCAGACGATACAGACCTCGACGGTACAACACAAGTACCGGGACAAAGCCCCGAGCTAACAGCCTGGCTCACAAAGAACCTGGGGCACCCAACTGGAGAGGTAACCACGGTAGGCGTCGTACTACTTGCCACGTACATAGAACCACGTGCATGTCACACACAAACCACGTGAAACCTCACGTAAACCACAAGTAACCATGGTCCACTACACGTGAACCCAACTGACTCGCGTAAACAACGCGCAGTCACTGAAGTAAACAACTAACTGCATACCTTGTATGCTAAACACGAGAACCAAGTACACTCAGTGCACCTCATGTGTTAATACAAATGCATTACCGATAAAAGCCGTAATTAACTGTTTTCTGTTCACACACATGCTGGCGGCAACATCGATTGCCGCTTATAGCAAGTCAACGGCAAGGGACCTGGCCGTTAACATCTTGGATGAAGAGCTTGGCGACAAGCGATGTTGACGCCAAGTTCTCCGGCCATTATTCCTGCAGAAACCTCAATCCGAATCCACAGGTTTTCTAATCGTTTAAACTACAATAAAACATACGGAAACAATTCCTCTATCATGCATGACCCCTTAACAACCCAATACAGCATGCTTTACACATTAAGTTCATCAAACCACCCTTTAACCCCACATGGTGCAACTTATCCAAAACGCATTATCATGCTAATTCAAGTGGGTTTGTTATGTTTTAATGTTTCTACGTAGCTACCAGGGTTCGTCCCCTACCTCCGAACACGCTAAAACTTCCCGGAATCCCTCGGTTCACGCCGAACACTCCGCGAGTTCCCACGCGAATTGCACCACGCCGCGACGTTTCCCCACGCAATTCAGCGACGCCGTGCGATCTACGCTCGTCCAACCATTCCTCGGAACCTGTTAGAAGCTTCAAAGACTCGGGGGCAGCAAGCTGGGGCAAGAGGGAATGAGTGAGAGCTGAGAGAACTGCTCTCGGGTGACCCTATAACCTGCAGAATTCTCAGGTTGGCGTCAACCCCTATGCCGCCAAGAACAACCGCCAGCCTGAACGACCACATCTACAGCCGCCAAGTTCAAGAAGTCAACGTCCACTTACCTGGACGCGAACAAGTCAACGACCACCCCTGGCCGCCAACTTCAACTGAACAGCAGCAGGTCCTATTTCATTTCAGGATCAACCCTGCTCTTTACCTGCTCAAACCACACAACCGACTCACACTGGCCTCACAACGGCCGCCACAACCACAATACACACGATCCGCATGGATCCGAAAGGCACGCGACGTTACATTACTATCATCTAAAAAGAAAATTTCGACCTCGAAATTCATAACACAACTCAAAATTAACAACTTTAATATACACATATTTACAAGCACTATTATCTAAAAAGAAATACAACAACTTATTCAAACAGATAGGGATACCCTTTAGCCATTTCCTCGGCTAACTCCCAGGTATCCTCACCACCTAATCTATTTTCCCATCTCACTTTAACTAGCTCAATTTCTTTATTCCTCAGCTTTTTCATCTTTCGATCTGTGATCTGCACCGGATACTCTGGCATAGTCATGTCCGGCCTCAGGTCACCGCCTTGATATCTAATTATTTGAGCTGGATCTTCAATACACTTCCTCAACATAGAGACATGGAAAATATCATGCACATCTGCAAAATCAGCTGGCAAATCCAGCCTATAAGCTGCTTCTCCAATTCTTTCAATTACCTGGAAAGGTCCCACATACCTTGGACTCAAATTTCCAGTTTGTCAAACCTCATAATACCTTTACTTGGGGAAACTCTTAAGAAAACAAAATCTCCCACCTCAAACTGAAGTGGTCTTCTCCGAACATCTGCATAACTCTTCTGCCTGCTTTGAGCTGCCTGCAATTTTTCTTAATAAGCTTTACTATTTCAGTGGTTTGCTGAATCAATTCAGGACCCACTAACTGCCTTTCTCCCACTTCATGCCAGTTCAATGGAGTTCTACATGGCCTTCCATATAAAGCTTCATACGGTGCCATCCCAAGACTGGTATGATAACTATTATTGTAGGCAAACTCAACCATTCCCAAATGGTGCTCCCAACTACCTCCCCAAACTAAACAACAAGCACGCAACATATCTTCAATTGTCTGAATAGTCCTCTCTGTCTGGCCATCTGTCTGGGGATGATAAGCGGAGCTATACCTCAACTCAGAACCAATTACTTTCTGCAAACTTCTCCAAAAACCAGAAGTAAATCTTGGATCTCTATCAGACACAATAGTCTTCGGAATACCATGCAGTGGAACAATTCTTTCGACATAAACATTTGCTAACATGTCCACTGTCCAAGACATACTTACTGCCACTAATCTGCACACCTTAGTCAATCTGTCAACAAACACCCATATTCCATTATGCCCTGAACTCGACCTTGGTAAACCTGCCACAAAGTCCATTGCAATATCATCCCATTTCCACTGTGGAATAGGCAATGGTTGCAATAGACCTCCAGGTTTCTGATGCTCTGCTTTAATTTGCTGACAGATAGCACACCTTGCAACAAATTCCGCTATTTCTTTCTTCATATGAGGCCACCAGAAATACTTCTTCAAATCATGGTACATTTTAGTACTACCCGGATGAATAGTATACCTTGATTTATGAGCCTCTTCCAACACTCTCTGCTTTACCTCTCTTTCTGCAGGAACAAACAACCTGCCTCGAAGCTTGACTACACAATTATCATCAATGGTAACTCCTTCCATTTTTACAATTTCTGATAAACTTGCATCTGCTCTCTGAGCTTCAATGATCTGCCAATATAAAGATGGCTCCACCACACTAGCAGCTAGTATTGCCCGACGCTGACTATTAGGCACATACAAAGAATTTTCTGCTATTTCTTCATACAACTTCCACTCTTTAATCATCATCAAGCTTACATATGTCTTTCTACTCAAGGCATCAGCTACAACATTGGTCTTACCCGGATGGTAAGCCAAACTGAAATCATAATCTTTCAAATACTCAATCCATCTACGCTGGCGAAGATTTAAATCTTTCTGCGAGAAGATATACTTCAAACTTTTATGATCTGTAAAGATCTCAAACCTCTCACCATACAAATAATGCCTCCACATTTTTAAAGCAAACACAACTACAGCCAATTCCAAATCATGAGTGGGGTAATTCTCCTCTGCTGGCTTCAATTGTCTGGACGCATACGCTATTACCTTGCCATGCTGCATAAGCACTGCGCCAAGACCCTTCCTTGAAGCATCAGTATACAACACAAAACCACCACTCCCTGCCGGTAATGTCAATATAGGTGCTGATGTAAGTCTCTTCTTTAATTCCATGAAACTTCTCTGACATTCACCGGACCATACAAAAGGCACTCCTTTTCTGGTCAATCTAGTCATAGGTGCCGCAATCTTAGAGAAATCTTGAATAAAGCGCCTATAATAACCTGCTAATCCCAGAAAACTCCTAATCTCGGTTATTGACTTAGGCACTTCCCATCTCATCACTGCTTCCACTTTACTTGGGTCCACCGCTACTCCTTTAGCTGAAATAACATGACCCAAAAATTGAATTTCCTTTAACCAGAATTCACACTTATCGAATTTGGCAAACAACTGGTTATCCCTTAACAACTGCAGGGTAAACCTCAAATGAGCTGCGTGCTCCTCTTCAGATGCTGAATAAATTAGAATATCAGCAATAAAGATCACAATGAATTGATCTAAATATGGATGAAAAATTCTATTCATCAGATCCATAAAACCTGCAGGAGCATTAGTCAACCCAAAAGGCATTACCACAAACTCATAGTGACCATATCTGGTTCTGAACGCTGTCTTATCTATATCCTCCTCTTTGATTCTTAATTGATGGTACCCGGACCTCAAATCAATCTTAGAAAACACCTTTGCTGATTGCAACTGATCAAATAAATCATCTATTCTCGGCAACGGGTACTTATTCTTGATGGTCACATCATTCAACTTTCTATAATCAATACACATCCGAAAACTTCCATCTTTCTTTTTCACAAATAATACTGGCACTCCCCACGGGGAATGACTCGGTCTAATAAAACCTTTTTGCAACAACTCTTCTAACTGCTTTTTCAACTCTTTAAGTTCTGCTGGTGCCATCCGATATGGAGCTTTAGAAATCGGCATGGTACCTGGCAACAACTCAATGGTAAAGTCCACCTCTCAATGTGGAGCTAAACCAGGCAAATCCTCAGGAAAAACATCAGCAAATTCCCTAACCATGGGAACTGCTTCTACTAACTGACTAGCCTCTACCAGACTTACCGAGGCTAAATAAGCCACACACCCATCATTTATCAACTTTCTAGCTTTAATTGCAGAAATTAGAAACTTAGAGGTATAAAAAGGCATACCTTGATATTCAAATACTGCACCATTAGGATGACAAAACCTGATCATTTTCTTTCTGCAATCTAACATTGCTCCATACATCTCAAGCCAATCCATACCCAAAATAATATCATAATCCGACAACTGCAGGGCATACAACCGACCCGGCATCTGGTTCCCTTCAATTATAACAGGAGCTTCATCTACATAGCTCGAAGTGAGCAAGAACTCACCTGAAGGAACCTCTACTACCAACTCACAAGACTTCTTCTAAAGGATGAGCTATACAATCCAGAAATTCTTCGGAAATAAAAGAATGAGAGGCACCCGAATCAAATAAGACTCTTGCTGAATATTCATAAAGAGGTAAAGTACCTTCTATCATATTTGATGCCTCCGCCTGGGCTCGGGTGATAGCCATAACCCGGCCTCTTCCTCGCTGCTGCGGTACTCCTCTGCCACGACCTGACTGTGGCTGCTGAAACTGCTGAGGCTGCTGCTGCTGCACACCTCTGCCATACCCATATTCTCTCACATAGGGACAATTGCGGATTAAATGTCCCGGCTGATTACAATTATAACATCTATACCCTGGAGGAACAATAGGCTGCCTGGCAGTGCTCTGCTGCGACTCCTCCACCTCAGGCCTACCTCGGCCCTACTGCAACTGCTGACGACCTCCCCATCCTCTTCCTTTGCCTTTAAATGCTTGCTTTAATTTCTGGCCCCATTTCCCGAAACCAGATGAAGAAGGTCCTGCTGGTGCCTTGCCCTTGCTTGCACCTACTGTCTGCTGCGGTAGCCGGAAACTACCTGAACCTGACTCGCCCACCTGACGAGTCCGAATAGACCTCTCTAAAGTAGCTGCTCTCTGGGCTGCTTCTTCCACTGTCTTGCACATGAGAGGTACTATCGCATCCTGCAATTCCACTCTCAAACCTCTAATAAAATACTCAACCATCATGTTATTATCAGAAACCACATATGGCGCATAATGGATAAGCGCCATAAATCTCATCTGGTACTCTAAGACTGAAGAGTTACCTTGCTGGAGCGTCCGAAACTGCTCTCTTTTTACTTGCTGAACTTAGATCGAAAAGAATGTATCGTTAAATACATCGAGAAATTCCGACCAAGTGATAGCCTCTTCTGTCCTGCCTGCAAAGGTGGTCTGCATCTTCAGTCGCCACCATTCTAAAGCAAAACCCCTCAATTGATAAGTAGCTAACACCACTTTATCCATCGCCGGACACCTCATAGTCGCAAAAACTCTCTCAATCTCATGAACCCAATGCTCAGCTGTATCTGGATTCGGCCCTCCTGAATAAGTAGGCGGCTGCAATCTCAGAAATTTCTCCACCTGCATCACTGGTTCTTCTGCTATCAACACTGGTGGTGGTGGTGGCACAGGTGCTACAAAAGGCACCTCCACTCTCGGCGGAACTAGAGCTACAGGTACCGCCTCTCCATCCCCAGGTGGCACTGCAACCGGTGGTACTGGCGCCTGCTGATCCATTCTTTCCCGAATATCCGTGAGGCTCTCCCAGATTCTTTCTATCATACGCTGGGTACTTTCCTCCGGATCGTCTCCTCCACCACCCCAATCTCTTCTATCAGTCATTTCAAATTTCTACATAAACAAAACACCAAACAAGAATCAAAACAACAAATTATCAAAAACCTGGGTCCCTACTAGCAGTGTACAAAGATTGAAATAAGGCTATGTATCCTTCTAATTCCATTATATTAACACGGACCTTGCTCTGATACCAACTGTGACGGAACAGCTCGGCCAAGCCTGTTAAATCGATAACGTACTTGATCCGAGTCCGCCTCCCGCGAACGGGCCGAAGCCTCGCAAGGGATACCAAACCACAGTCCGTGTAATACAAAGGAACACACCACATTTTATACATAATTCACAAGTTTACATAGCCAAATTTCCACAAACTGAAAAGAAGTACAAGAGTCTGGGGCATACCCCGAGGTACAACTGAAGAAAGTAAAACAACTGACTACACTACACTACTACACTGCTGGAGCTGCTACTACACAGCTGGAGGTACCGACCCTGCACCGCTACGGCGCGGCTCTGAACTGGACGACGGTCGAGAAACGTCCTCCTCGCTCTCACCTATGGGGGTAGGGGTGAGCCTCGCTAGTCACTGGCTCAGTAGGGAACTCCCCCAACACCGAGCAAACCAAAACCACAGGTGCTAAAACAGTAAACAGTACTAGTAATTTATAGAACAGCTAAGCAGGATATAAAAGCTGTAAAGTACTCACCGTCTGCCGACTACGAGAAACAGAAACAACTTTAATAATTAAACGGCAAACCAGTATAGGTGTACAAGCTAAAGTAGAGACTGCCAAACACGAGCCACGTGAACTGGTTCGCGACACCAGTAACTGACTCGGACAAGCTAACACAAGACTACCTCTTAGTCTCGCAGCCACGGACGAAAGGTCCAACTGTCGCTCCACGTGAAAAGTCAAACAACTGTGGAGACCAACTAAACACCACCACCTGCAGACCACACGGTCACAGGCCCATGCCTGACACCTCCAGAGACCCTGGCCTGGGCTCACTAGAGTGAGGCACTGGAAAAGGACTAGCTGGGGACCAGTGTCGACTACTGGTGTCCGTACCCCCAACTACGAGCGCGCTACAAGTGACTAAAAAAACAAACTCAAGTGTCACTGTCCCACTGTCGTCTTTCCCTCAGCCGAACGTACAACTCAAACACAGAGTGAGGGTGTCCAGGTCAGACGACACAGACCTCGACGGTACAACACAAGTACCTGGACAAAGCCCCGAGCTAACAGCCTGGCTCACAAAGAACCTGGGGCACCCAACTGGAGAGGTAACCACGGTAGGCATCGTACTACTTTCCACGTACACAGAACCACGTGCACGTCACACACAAACCATGTGAAACCTCACGTAAACCACAAGTAACCATGGTCCACTACACGTGAACCCAACTGACTCGCGTAAACAACGCGCAGTCACTGAAGTAAACAACTAACTGCATACCTTGTATGCTAAACACGAGAACCAAGTACACTCAGTGCACCTCATGTGTTAATACACATGCATTACCGATAAAAGCCGTAATTAACTGTTTTCTGTTCACACACATGCTGGCGGCAACATCGATTGCCGCTTATAGCAAGTCAACGGCAAGGGACCTGGCCGTTAACATCTTGGCTGAAGAGTTTGGTGACAAGCGATGTTGACGCCAAGTTCTCCGGCCATTATTCCTGCAGAAACCCTAATCCGAATCCACAGGTTTTCTAATCGTTTAAACTACAATAAAACATACGGAAATAATTCCTCTATCATGCATGACCCCTTAACAACCCAATACAGCATGCTTTACACATTAAGTTCATCAAACCACCCTTTAACCCCACATGGTGCAACTTAATCCAAAAACGCATTATCATGCTAATTCAAGTGGGTTTGTTATGTTTTAATGTTTCTACGGAGCTACCAGGGTTCGTCCCCTACCTCCGAACACACTAAAACTTCCCGGAATCCCTCGGTTCACGCCGAACACTCCGCGAGTTCCCACGCGAATTGCACCACGCCGCGACGTTTCCCCACGCAATTCAGCGACGCCGTGCGATCTACGCTCGTCCAACCATTCCTCGGAACCTGTTAGAAGCTTCAAAGACTCGGGGGCAGCAAGCTGGGGCAAGAGGGAATGAGTGAGAGCTGAGAGAACTGCTCTCGGGTGACCCTATAACCTGCAGAATTCTCAGGTTGGCGTCAACCCCTATACCGCCAAGAACAACCGCCAGCCTAAACGACCACATCTACAGCCGCCAAGTTCAAGAAGTCAACGTCCACTTACCTGGACGCCAACAAGTCAACGACCACCCCTGGCCGCCAACTTCAACTGAACAGCAGCAGGTCCTATTTCATTTCAGGATCAACCCTGCTCTTTACCTGCTCAAACCACACAACCGACTCACACTGGCCTCACAACGGCCGCCACAACCACAATACACACGATGCGCATGGATCCGAAAGGCACGCGACGTTACAAGATCCATGGACGTCAATGTCGTTTACCTGGTCTGCGCAACTACCCCGAGATTCCAGCCCACTTGCACCATTCTCTCGGCCATGCAACGCATGTGACCGTTCCCAACGGGCATTTGGGCCACCTTGGCACCCCCTTGACCCAGTAAAAATCCTACTTGGCCTCTCCCCATTGGTTGGAGCTTAAACACCAAGATTGCCATGTGTGCAAGTGTGTTTCTTCACACTTGAGCATCCAAGGCTCTCAACCCCGAGCTCCACTATCTATATAACCTCCCTTTGAGCCCTCTGAGCCAGAGGGGGGGAGAGGCTGGACGTCCATATGCTGAAGCTTTGAGAGAGAGAGAGAAAATCTTACCCAACCTTCCACCACTCATCCTCTTCACTCTCTCCACACTTGGGACGTCCAGGAGGGTTGCTTTGGAGCTGGAGGAGCCCTTGCAAGGAGCTACAACATCAACAACGAGGATCTACACCTCCTTCCCTCTCTCTTCTCTTACTTACTTTTTAGCTAATTTACATGTTGCACACACCTTCCCACTCACTCTAGGCACGTAGGTCACCTTCCTACACACCTAGAAAGGGGTTTCCCAACCAAAAACGGAGGGAAGAAGAGTGGTCATAGCATTTGGCCACCCCTCTTCTCAAGTCTGCAACCGGTACGGGACTTGCCTTTTGGGCCTTCCTCTCTTCGTTTTGAACATTTACTACACTGCATTTGAGTCTAATAGAGCTTTGTTTGTGGCAGGAACACTGTGAACGTGGCCGTGGAGCTCTCTTCCTTTGGCCGGCCGAAGGAGGAGAAGTTGAAGCCCCATCTCCGCCCGCTGCGCGAGGCTGCTACAATAACGTGGTCAAAACACTCCCTTGGGTACAGGTAAGGCCTGGCGATCACAAACCTCCCCTTTCATCTCTGGTTTTTTTTGTTTCCTCCTCAGTCAACCTAGTCAACCGGGGAGTCAACGAGGTCAACCAGCAACCCATCATCGCCAACGAGAGACCAGCGACGTCCGCGAGCTTCCGGAGGACATCCACAGTCGACACGGGGACACGGAGGCGAAACGGATCGTCCACAGCGCCCTGTCGACCATCTCAGAGTGTCGATTCCGAATAGTGCTCACATCAGCAATTCCGATGCCCGGGCGGAAAGTTATGCCCAGTTCTTTCGCTGAAGGGGTGGGAATAAACCGTAGGGGGTGACTATATCGGCGATGTTCATGCACCCATATCTACGACCTCGGGTGGAGATCTCGAGCCGAGTTGAACATGACTTCCGATCTCCGTGATAGGCCGACTACGTGTGTTGTGCCCGCCAGCGATTCGCCTAATCGAGGGAGGCACTACTGCCAGAAAACTTTAGAATCAGGGAGATCGTCGGCTAGAATCGTAATTTTTTAG
Source organism: Colocasia esculenta (assembly GCA_014218235.1). NCBI lineage: Eukaryota > Viridiplantae > Streptophyta > Magnoliopsida > Alismatales > Araceae > Colocasia > Colocasia esculenta. The sequence continues at coordinate 1,299,982 of CM024766.1, read as the reverse complement.
CGCGAAACAAAGGTTTTTCGACCCCGAAATGATATCTTATCGCCTGAGGCAATAAGGGGGCGACGGGCGCCTCTGAGTGCCGATTCTGAATTGGGGTCTTATTAGCGATTCTGATAACCGAGCGGAAAGTTATGCTCGTTTGAGTGAAGGGGTGTCCGTATGCGATCGCATCGGCAGCCCGCGACCACGCTCCCGGAGAGGAATTTGGACGCTGGACCGGAAATGTCTGAATGCAACCTTGTGCCGACCGGGTCGAAGTGTCGATTCTGAAATGGGGCCTTGCGGGCGGTTCCGATCGTCGGGTGAACAAATATCCGCGTCCTACCCAACAGGTATGACAATCGTTGTACTAATACACACGCTCCACGGTGAATTTCAGCCGCGGAACGGAATTTTGAGAAACCAGCGCCCTGTCGACCGTCTCGGAGTGCCAATTCCGAATTATGGTCACATCAGAAATTCCGATGCCCGAGCGGAAAGTTATGCCCAGTTCTTTCGGTGAAGGGGTGGGAATAAACCGTAGGGGGTCACTATATCGGCGATGTTCGTGCACCCATATCTACGACCTCGGGTGGAGATCTCTAGCCGAGTTGAACATGACTTCCGATAGTCGTGATAGGCTGACTACGTGTGTTGTGCCCGCCAGCGATTTGCCTAATCGAGGGAGGCGCAACTAATAAAAAACCTTGGAATCGGGGAGATCGTCGTCTAGAATCGCAATTTCGGAGCGCGAAACGAAGGTTTCTCGACCCCGAAACGACGTCTTATCACCTCAGGCGATAAGGAGGCGACGGGCGTCTCTGAATGCCGATTCCGAATTGGGGTCTTATAAGCGATTCTGATAACCGAGCAGAAAGTTATGCCCGGTTGAGCGAAGGGGTGTCCGTATGCGATCGCATCGGCAGCCCGCGACCACGCTCCCGGAGAGGAATTTGGCTGCCGGATCGGAAATGTCCGAATGTGACCTTGTGCCGACCAGGTCGAAGTGTCGATTCTGAAATGGGGCCTTGCGGGCGGTTCTGATCACCGGGCGAACAAATATCCACGTCATACCCAATGGGTACGACAATCGGTGTACTAATACACACGCTCTGCGGCAAATTTCGGCCGCAGAACGGAATTCCGCGAAACCAACGCCCTGTCGACCATCTCGAAGTGCTGATTCTGAATTGTGCTCACATCAGCGATTTCGATGCCCGGGCGGAAAATTATGCCCAGTTCTTTCGCTGAAGGGGTGGGAATAAACCGAAGGGGGTGACTATATCGGCGATGTTCGTGCACCCATATCTACGACCTCGGGTGGAGATCTCGAGCCGAGTTGAACACGACTTCCGATAGCCGTGATAGGTCGACTCCGTGAGTTGTGCCCGCCAGCTATTCGCCTAATCGAGGGAGGGGCTACTGCCAGAAAACCTTGGAATCAGGGAGATCATCGGCTAGAATCGCAATTTCATAGCGCGAAACGAAGGTTTTTCGACCCCAAAATGATGTCTTATCGCCTGAGGCGTTAAGGGGGCGACGGGGCGCCTCTGAGTGCCGATTCCGAATTTGGGTCTTATAAGTGATTCTGATAACCGAGCGGAAAGTTATGCCCGTTTGAGCGAAGGGGTGTCCGTATGCTATCGCATCGGCAGCCCGCGACCACGCTCCCGGAGAGGAATTTGGACGTCGGACCGGAAATGTTCGAATGTGACCTTGTGCCGACCGGGTCAAAGTGCTGATTCTGAAATGGGGCCTTGCGAGCGGTTCCGATCGCTGGGCGAACAAATATCCGCGTCCTACCCAACGGGTACGACAATCGGTGTACTAATACACACGCTCCGCGGCAAATTTCGGCCCCGAAACGGAATTATGTTAAACCAGCGCCCTATCGACCGTCTCGAAGTGCTCATTCCGAATTGTGGTCACATCAGCGATTCCGATGCCCGGGCGGAAAGTTATGCCCAGTTCTTTCGCTGAAAGGGTGGGAATAAACCGTAGGGGATGACTATATCGGTGATGTTCTTGCACCCATATCTACGACCTCGGGTGGAGATCTCGAGCCGAGTTGATCACGACTTCCGATCGCCGTGATAGGCTGACTCCGTGTGTTGTGCCCGCCAGCGATTCGCATAATCGAGGGAGGCGCTACTGCCAAAAAACCTTGGAATCGGGCAGATCGTCGCCTAGAATCACAATTTCATAGCGCGAAACGAAGGTTTTTCGACCCCGAAACGACGTCTTATAGCCTGAAACAATAAGGGGGCGACGGTCGCCTCTGAGTGTCGATTCAGAATTGGGGTCTTATAAGCGATTTTGATAACTGAGCGGAAAGTTATGCCCGTTTGAGCGAAGGGGTGTTCGTATGCGATCGCATCGGCAGCCCGCGACCACGCTCCCGGAGAGGAATTTGGCCGCCAGACCGAAAATATCCGAATGTGACATTGTGCCGACTGGGTCGAAGTGCCGATTCTGAAATGGGGCCTTGCGGAAGTTTCCGATCGTCGGGCGAACAAATATCTGCGTCCTACCCAACGGGTACGACAATCGGTGTACTATTTCACACGCTACACGGCAAATTTCGGCCCCGAAACAGAATTCTGCTAAACCAGCGCCATGCCGACCATCTCGGAGTACCGATTTCGAATTGTGCTCACATCAGCGATTCCGATGCCCGGGCAGAAAGTTATGCCCCGTTCTTTCGCTGAAGGGGTGGGAATAAACCGTAGGGGGTGACTATATCGGCGATGTTCGTGCACCCATATCTACGACCTCGGGTGGAGATCTCGAGCTGAGTTGAACATGACTTCCGATCTCCGTGATAGGCCGACTCCGTGTGTTGTGCCCGCCACCGATTCCCTTAATCAAGGGAAGCGCTACTGCCAGAAAACCTTGGAATCGGGGAGATCGTTGGCTAGAATCACAATTTCGAAGCGCAAAACGAAGGTTATTCGACCCCGAAATGACGTCTTATCGCCTGAGGCAATAAGGGGGCGACGGGTGCTTCTGAGTGCCGATTCAGAATTGGGGTCATATACACGATTCTGATAACTGAGCGGAAAGTTATGCCTGTTTGAGCGAAGGGGTGTCCGTATGCGATCGCATCGGCAGCCCGCGACCACGCTCCCAGAGAGGAATTTAACCACCGGAGCGGAAATGTCCGAATGTGACCTTGTGCCGACCGGGTCGAAGTGCTGATTCTGAAATGGGGACTTGCGGGCGGTTCCGATCACTGGGCCAACAAATATCTGCGTCCTACCCAACGGGTACGACATTCGGTGTACTAATGCACACGCTACGCGGCGAATTTCGGACCCGAAACGGAGTTCTGCGAAACTAGCACCCTGTCGACCGTCCCGCAGTGCCGATTCTGAATGGTGCTCACATCAGCGATTCCGAAGCCCGAGCGGAAAGTTATGCCCAGTTCTTTCGCTGAAGGGGTGGGAATAAACCGTAGGGGTGACTATATCGGCGATGTTCGTGCACCCATATCTACGACCTCGGGTGGAGATCTTGAGCCGAGTTGAACACGACTTCCGATCGCCGTGATAGGCCGACTCCGTGTGTTGTGCCCGCTAGCGATTCGCCTAATCGAGGGAGGGGCTACTGCCAGAAAATCTTGGAATCGCGGAGATCGTCGGCTAGAATCGCAATTTCGGATAGTGAAACGAAGGTTTTTCGACCCCAAAACGATGTCTTTTCACCTTTCGGACCCGAAACGGAATTCTGCGAAACTAGTGCCCTATCGACCGTCTCGGAGTGCCGATTCCGAATTGTACTCACATCAGCGATTCCGATGCCCGGGAAAGTTATGCCCAGTTCTTTCGCTGAAGGAGTGGGAATAAACCGTAGGGGGTGACTATATTGGTGATGTTCGTGCACCCATATCTACGACCTCGGGGGAGATCTCGAGCCGAGTTGAACACGACTTTCGATCGCCGTGATAGGCCGACTCCGTGTGTTGTGCCCGCCAGTGATTCGCCTAATCGAGGGAGGGGCTACTGACAGAAAACCTTGGAATCGAGGAGATCGCCGGCTAGAATCGCAATTTCATAGCACAAAACGAAGGTTTTTCGACCCCAAAATGACGTCTTATCGCCTTGGGCAATAAGGGGGCGACGGGAGCCTCTGAGTGTCAATTCCGAATTGGGGTCTTATAAGCGATTCTGATAACCGAGCGGAAAGTTATGCCCATTTGAGCGAAGGGGTGTCCGTATGCGATCGCATCGGCAGCCCGCGACCACGCTCCCGGAGAGGAATTTGGCCGCCAGACCGGAAATGTCCGAATGTGACCTTGTGCCAACCGGGTCGAAGTACCGATTCTGAAATGGGGCCTTGCGGGCGGTTCCGATCGTCGGGCGAACAAATATCAGCATCCTACCCAACGGATACGACAATCGGTGTACTAATACACACACTACGCGGCGAATTTCGGCCCCGGAACGGAATTCTGTGAAACCAGCGCCCAGTCGACCGTCTCGGAGTGTCAATTCTGATTTGTGCTCACATCATTGATTCCGATGCCCGGGCGGAAAGTTATGTCCAGTTCTTTCGCTGAAGGGGTGGGAATAAACCGTAGGGGGTTACTATATCGACGATGTTCGTGCACCCATATCTACGACCTTGGGTGGAGATCTCGAGCCGAGTTGATCATGACTTCCGATCGCAGTGATAGGCCCACTCCGTGTGTTGTGCCCGCCAGTGATTCGCCTAATCGAGAGAGGCGCTACTGCTAGAAAACCTTGGAATCGGGGAGATCGTCGGCTAGAATCGTAATTTCGGAGCGCGAAACAAATGCTTTTCGACCGTAAAACGACGTCTTATCGCCTAAGGCAAAAGGGGGCGATGGGTGCCTCTGAGTGCGGATTCTGAATTGGGGTCTTATAAGCGATTCTGATAACTGAGCGGAAAGTTATGCCCGTTTGAGCGAAGGGGTGTCCGTATGCGATTGCATCGGCAACCCGCGACCACGCTCCCGGAGAGGAATTTGGCCGCCGGACCGGAAATGTCTGAATGTGAAATTGTGCCGACCAGGTCGAAGTGCCAATTCTGAAATGGGGCCTTACGGGAGGTTCCGATCATCGGGCGAACAAATATCTGCGTCCTACCCAACGGGTAAGATAATCGGTGTACTAATACACACGCTACGCGACGAATTTCGGCCCCGAAACGGAATTCTGCGAAACCAACACCCTGTCGACCGTCTCGGAGTGTCGATTTCGAATTGTGCTCACATCAGCAATTCTGAAGCCCGGGCGGAAAGTTATGCCCAGTTCTTTCGCTAAAGGAGTGGAATAAACCGTAGGGGGTGACTATATCGGCGATGTTCGTGCACCCATATCTACGACCTCGGGTGGCGATCTCGAGCCAATTGAACACGACTTCCGATCGCCATGATAGGCCGACTCCGTATGTTGTGCCCGCCAACGATTCGCCTAATCGAGGGAGGGGCAACTGCCAGAAAACCTTGGAATCGGGGAGATCGTCGGCTAAATCACAATTTCAAAGCACGAAATGAAGGTTTTTCGACCCCAAAACGACGTCTTATCCTGAGGCGATAAGGGGGCGACGGGCGCCTCTGAGTGCCGATTCCGAATTGGGGTCTTATAAGCGACTCTGATAACCAAGCGGAAAGTTATGCCCGTTTGAGCGAAGGGGTGTCCGTATGCGATCGCATCGGCAGCCCGCGACCACACTCCCGGAGTTGAATTTAGCCGCCGGACAGAAAATGTCCGAATGTGACCTTCTGCTGATCGGGTCGAAGTGCCGATTCTGAAATGGGGCCTTGCGGGCGGTTCTAATCGCCGAGCGAACAAATATTCGCGTCCTACCCAACGGGTATGACAATCGGTGTACTAATACACACGCTCCGCGGCAAATTTCGGCCCCGAAACGAAATTCTGCGAAACCAACGCCTGTCGACCGTCTCGAAGTGCTGATTCCGAATTGTGGTCACATCAGCGATTTCGATGCCCGGGTGGAATGTTATGCTCAGTTCTTTCGCTGAAGGGGTGGGAATAAACCGTAGGGGGTGACTATATCGGCGATGTTCGTGCACCCATATCTACGACCTCGGGTGGAGATCTCGAGCCGAGCTGAACACGACTTCCGATCGCTGTGATAGGCCGACTGCGTGTGTTGTGCCCGCCAGTGATTCGCCTAATCGAGGGAGGCGCTACTGCCAGAAAACCTTGGAATCGGGGAGATCATCGGCTAGAATCGCAATTTTGGAGCGCGAAACGAATGTTTTTCGACCCCAAAACGACATCTTATCGCCTAAGCAAAAAGGGGGCGACGGGTGCCTCTGAGTGCCAATTCCGAATTGGAGTCTTATAAGTGATTCTGATAACTGAGTAGAATGTTATGCCCGTTTGAGCGAAGGGGTGTCCGTATGCGATCGCATCGGCAGCCTGCGACCACGCTCCCGGAGGGGAATTTGGCCGCCGGACCGGAAATGTTCGAATGTGACCTTGTGCCGACCGGGTCGAAGTGCCGATTCTGAAATGGGGCCTTGCGGGAGGTTTCGATCACTGGGAGAACAAATATCTACGTCCAACCCAACGGGTACGACAATCGATGTACTAATACACACGCTACGTGACGAATTTCAGCCCCGAAACGGAATTCTGCGAAACCAGCGCCCTATCGACCGTCTCGGAGTGCCGATTCCGAATTGTGCTCACATCAGCGATTCCGATGCCCAGGTGGAACGTTATGCCCAGTTCTTTCACTGACGGGGTGAGAATAAATCGTAGGGGGTGACTATATCGGTGATGTTCGTGCACCCGTATCTACGACATCGGGGGGAGATCTCGAGCCGAGTTGAACATGACTTCCGATCGCCATGATAGGCCGACTCTATGTGTTATGCCCGCCAGCGATTCGCCTAATCGAGAGAGGTGCTACTGCTAGAAAACCTTGGAATCGGGGAGATCTTCGGCTAGAATCGCAATTTCAGAGCACGAAATGAAGGTTTTTCGACCCCAAAACGACATCTTATCGCCTAAGGCGATAAGGGGGTGACGGGCGCCTCTAAGTGCCGATTCCGAATTGGGGTCTTATTAGCGATTCGGATAACTGAGCGGAAAGTTATGCCTGTTTGAACGAAGGGGTGTCCGTATGCGAACGCATCGGCAGCCCGCTACCACGCTCCCGGAGAGGAATTTGGCCGCCGGACAGGAAATATCCGAATGTGACCTTGTGCCGACCGGGTCAAAGTGTCGATTCTAAAATGGGGCCTTGCTAGCGGTTCCGATCGCCGGGCGAACAAATATCTGCGTCCTACCCAATGGGTACAACATTCGGTGTACTAATACACACGCTATGCGGCGAATTTCGGACCCGAAACGGAATTCTACAAAACCAACGCCCTGTCGACCGTCTCGGAGTGCCGATTCTGAATTGTGCTCACATCAGCGATTCCGAAGCCCGGGCGGAAAGTTATGCCCAGTTCTTTCACTGAAGGGGAAGGAATTAACCGTAGGGGGTGACTATATCGGTGATGTTCGTGCCCCCATATCTACGACCTCGGGTGGAGATCTCGAGCCGAGTTGAACACGACTTATGATCGCCGTGATAGGCCAACTTCGTGTGTTGTGCCCGCCAGTGATTCGCCTAATCGAGGGAGGGGCTACTGCCACAAAACCTTGGAATCGGGGAGATCGTCGGCTAGAATCGCAATTTCGGAGAGCGAAACGAAGGTTTTTCGACCCCGAAACGACGTCTTATTGCCTTTCGGACACGAAACGGAATTCTGCGAAACTAGTGCCCTGTCGACCGTCTCGGAGTGCCGATTCCGAATTGTGCTCACATCAGCGATTCCGATGCCCGGACGGAATGTTATGCCCAGTTCTTTCACTGAAGGGGTAGGAATAAACCGTAGGGGGTGACTATATCGGCGATGTTCGTGCACCCATATCTATGACCTCGGGTGGAGATCTCGAGCCGAGTTGAACACGACTTCCGATCGCCGTGATAGGCCGACTCTGTGTGTTGTGCCCGCCAGCGATTCTCTAATCGAGGGAGGGACTACTGCCAGAAAACCTTGGAATCAGGGAGATCGTCGGCTAGAATTGCAATTTTAGAGCACGAAACGAAGGTTTTTCGACCCCAAAATGACATCTTATCGCCTGTGGCAATAAGGGGACGATGGGCGCCTCTGAGTCCCGATTCCGAATTGGGGTCTTATAAGCAATTCTGATAACCGAGCTGAAAGTTATGCCCGTTTGAGCGAAGGGGTGTCCGTATGCAATCGCATCGGCAGCCCACGACCACGCTCCCGTAGAGAAATTTGGCCGTCGGACCGAAAATGTCCGAATGCGACCTTCTGCCGACCGGGTCGAAGTGCCGATTCTGAAATGGGGCCTTGCGGGTGTAGACGGTTCGTTTCCGCGCCGTCACCGGATCTCTCGGGTGATCGCGGACGCCGCCGGACTCTCGTTGGCGATGAAGGGGTCGCCGGTTGACCACGTTGACCCTCCGGTTGACTGAGTTGACTAGAAGGAAAACGAAGCAATCAAGCGAAACGAAGGGGAGTTGGTGATCGCCAGGGCCTTACCAGTGCCCAAGGAGTGATGTGGTCACGTTGGAGTGATCGCCTCGCGTAGCGGATGGAGATGGGACCTCGTCTTCTCCTCCTTCGGCCGGCCAAAGGAGAAGAGCTCCGTAGTCTTCTGCGGGTTGTTCCTGCCAAAAAAAAAGACTCTATTAGACTCTAGGGAGTGTGGTAAATGCTCAAAACGAAGTATGAAAAACCCAAAATGAAAGTCCCGTACCGGTTGCGGACTTGAGAAGAGGGGTGGCCAAATGCTATGACCACCCTTCTTCCCTCTGTTTTTGGTTGGGAAACCCCTTTCTAGGTGTGTAGGAAGGTGACCTACGTGCCTAGAGTGAGTGGGAAGGTGTGTGCAACATGTAAATTAGCTAAAAAGTAAGTAAGAGAAGAGAGGGAAGGAGGTGTAGATCCTCGTTGTTGATGTTGTAGCTCCTTGCAAGGGCTCCTCCAGCTCCAAAGCAACCCTCCTAGACGTCCCAAGTGTGGAGAGAGTGAAGAGGATGAGTTGGAAGGTTGGGTAAGATTCTCTCTCCTCTCTCAAAGCTTCAGCATATGGACGTCCAGCCTCTCCCTCCTGGCTCAGAGGGCTCAAAGGGAGGTTATATAGACAGTGGAGCTCGGGGTTGAGAGCCTTGGATGCTCAAGTGTGAAGAAACACACTTGCACACATGGCAATCTTGGTGTTTAAGCTCCAACCAATGGGGAGAGGCCAAGTAGGATTTTTACTGGGTCAAGGGGGTGCCAAGGTGGCCCAAATGCCCGTTGGGAACGGTCACATGCGTTGCATGGCCGAGAGAATGGTGCAAGTGGGCTGGAATCTCGGGGTAGTTGCACAGACCAGGTAAACGACATTGACATCCATGGATCAGGCCGCCAACCGCATGCAGACGTCCATGGATGTGGACGCCAACTTTGGTCAGCGTCCAGGGGGATTGCCGCCAACCAGTAGTCGGCGGCCATCGATGCTGCCGTCTACATGGTATCCGAGGCTGGTCAACAAATGGTCAAACGAGGCTTAATGGGCCAAAAGAGCCTTACGGGAGATGGGCCAAATCGCGCGTCTACAAATGCCCCTCCGAGACATCCGGCCTTGCAAGGGAGTAGAGCGGACTGAAAGGTTGGTGTTTCGGTAAACAAAGGACACGGAGATTTAATGGAAGGGCCATCTCCGAGGATAGGAATTCTAGCGAACCAAACGAAAGAGTCAGGCTAGAAACAGATGACGTATCGTCTGAGAGACAAATAGGGGTAAAAAAAAGGGGTGATCTACCCGTGTAACTACAACTGTGACCCATGGCAGGGTCCCTGGCATGGCCGTGTTTGACTTGACTAGTTTCTGGTGTGTCTGAGTCAAAGGAGTTGTAATATGACGGTTGAATCAGAGGGTCTCATAACCGGAGCTCGTGGGCTCGCTGGCCTAATCAGGACGTCGGTCCCGAATTTAGGAGGTCATGGAGACAAGGAGTTGGTTGATCTATCAAAGGATTATCAAAAGATTCTAACTGGAATCACATGCTTGGAAAGCCTGAAGTCCGAAATTAAGCTCGCAGCTGGCGAAGGCTCAAGTGGACTCAATAAGGATTGGTTGACTATTTGTGAAAGACACGGTGGGACAAGTGGAGAAGGGGGGACAACAAATACCCGATATCAACTTGGATAGTTATGAAGGGCGGACCCGGTAGGCTACCTGAGCTGGGGGAGCCATGGAGCAATCATATGATCGAGGAAAATCACCATTTTTTTTTTAGTGTTAGTAAGAGAATGTTAGCAATGAAGATGCATGCTGGTGTGGGTTGCCTATCTAAAATGCAAGTTAGCACCAGAGGAAAATTCTAAAGGCCATACGAATAACTGAGAGATCGCAAACCCATCATGGTTTTTGGTGAAGGGGAACTCAGGGTTCACGGTCGCCAAGTTATTCGCCTCTGGTGGGGTCCTATGTTAGACATACCTGTAACGCTCAAGGTCGCATGAGCGTTCCAAAATTTAAGCGCAGCTTGTGCTTAAGATATCTGCAAAACTTGAAGCACAAGATAAAGGATAATGGCCATATAAAGAATAAGAATTTAAAAACTTCCGATCAGTAAACGTCCACATCGCTGGCCGCCAGTAACCATGTTAACGTCCAGAGATGTGGCTGCCAACACAATACTGACGTCCACTGATCTGGACGCCTACCTGACAGCGGATCAGACCGAAAAATTAGGTGATGGGAGTCCATAAGGACTCTTCCATCCCCTACCTCCGTCCCTCCCTGCTCCTGCTGCAAACCAGAGAGCTGAGAGACATAAAAACATAGCGAAATGGCCTCTTCTTTGACCGGACGATCCACAGGCGCAAACCCCGGAGTTCTAAGTGAAATTCCGGGTCACTTGAGCACGCGTCTGGCCAACGGAGAGGTAAGCAATGATTGATTCTTTTTTTCTCCTGGGCTAAAAACGCCCCAAACAGCGTTCTTACAAAACCCCCCACCCCCATGCAGGAAATCCCAGCATTCCCGAGCCTAGGCCAGGTACGGGCCTTTTCTTGGCTTGTGAACCTGGTAAACACTATCACGCTGGACATGAGGAGCTTCGTCGGGATGTGGAACCTGAACTTCATGGTGGTACTGGTGAAGAACATGAAAGACATGTGGTGGGGGTTTGACGCCCTGGGGGCGTTGGTGGAGAGATGGCACCCGCACACACACACGTTCGTGTTCCAGGGCTTCGAGGCGAGCGCGTTTCTGGAGGAGGTGGAACTATTCCTGGGATGGCAACGGTGCCTGGAGTACGATGCAGCGACTCCTCTCCTCCCATGGGAAGAGATCCTCACGGACATCGTACGAGACAAGAAGGAGGTGTTGCGGATGACGAACAAGAACAGGATCTTCATAGACCGGCTGGCCTGGTGGTTGATCCAGCATGCGAGGGAGATTGGCGGAGAGAGGGCGACCCGGGGATTGACACTCTGCCTGGCCGGAGTCTTCCTGTTCCCCACGAGTGGCGACTTCATCCTTTATGAGCATGTGGGGATTCTATCCCTGTTGTGGAGCGGGCAGTCACTTGCCCCTGCAGTGCTGGCCCACCTGTATAGTTCGCTCACCACCATGAGCCTAGGCGGACGCACGTGCGGGAGCTTGTTCCTGCTTCAGGTATGGATGGAGGCTCACTTGAAGTTTGATTTTGCTGATGCACAACCTACCCCCTCCAGAGTTTTCCTTCGGAGTTCAGTGCATTGTAGCAAGGCATGGTACGCCCAGAGGAGAGATCAAGTGTGTGACCGCACATTTGAAGGGCAGAGATGCTTGGAGAGATCATTTGGCATTCTGGTAATGGATGACTTCATCGTGAGGCCACTGTTTATGAGGACCATTGAGTTTAGAGCAAGGACCAGGGAGGACAGAGACTTGTGGCTGATTGGAGCATGTAGATGGTGGTGTACCAACCACATCGGTGCCACTGTTAGCTTGGGATTCCACGGGGAATTCTAACTCCATCCAGTTGCACTGATATGATAATCACCGGGAAGAATGAAAGGATGATGAAGAAAGCTATGAAGACTTGGAAGAAATACACAGTGAGCAAGAAGGTGGGACTGGCAGTGCAGGAAACACCGGAAGACGTATGGCAGTATGAGGACTTCACAGACACTATTTGTCCCATTTCATGTGACTTTTTCATGGCCCGCAGGGCAAAATGATGTATCTTCCTGTTTTGAATAAGTGTAACACAAATTTGATGAATAAAAGTAAGTTGCATTTGTGTTGAATTGGCTTGAACTGCTTGACTTGTGGAATGTGTGGAATGAAATGGCCTCAAAAGGTTCAAAAGAGTAGGGGTGTTCATTATTTGGTCCAAACCGAAAAACCGAACCGAACCGACCGGTTCGGTTCGGTTCGGTTCGGTTTCATGAGCCTCACGGTTCGGTTCGGTTTGGAGTTGGAAACCGAAATAAACGAATATAGATATATAGATATAAATAATGAAAATAAACAAAAAAAAGGGGTGGCGCAGTGGAGGGCGCGCGTCTGCGCCCTCCACTGCGCGGGGTGGTCGCGAGTCGAAACTCGCGACCACCCAAAACCTGGCATTTTGCCAATTTACCTAAAACAAGTCAAAAAAAATGTCAAAAAAACTTAAAAAATATCAGAAAACCCCTTAAAATATTAGAACAGTAGGATTTCGGTTTGAATCGAACCGAACCGGTTCGGTTCGGTTCGGTTTGCTACAGTACTCGTTTGGTTCGGTTCCTTGGAAAATAAGGGGTGAACGGACCGAACCGGACCGTGTTCACCCCTACAAAAGAGGTGTGTTGTGAGGACTGAGTGCGGGGTGGTTGGCGTCCACATCGACGGCCGTCAACTAATGGTAAACGTCTAGGGCCCGTCGCCAACCACTGAGACAGAAGATAGACATCCACGGAGGTGGTCGTCGACATTCAAATTAGACGTCCAAACATGGTCGTCGACCAAACTTCGAGGTCTGACATTGAAGAGACCTTGACGACCATACCCAGGCCGTCAAGGGTACGTCCGCGCAAGGGCTTGACGTCAGGAAAAGGTAAACGGCCAGACCTTGACGCTAAACCAGAAAACTGCCTTCTTTTTTTTTGAACCGACGCCCTCTCCCGGGCGCCATTACGCCTTCCCAAGCGCCGGGAGAGGAGAACCCGAATCCTTACCTTGCTCGAGATTACGATGAGGATGAGAGAGAAAAGAGGCATTCTCCGGGGCCGCCGTCAACTGGAGGAGGAAGAGGAAGAGGTGGAGATGGCTATGGCGGAGGAAGAAGAAGAAGTGGCGGTGGAGGACGTCCCGGAGGGGGAAGACACGGCCGGAGAAGACGAGGGAGGAGATGAGACGGAGGCGGAGGCACCTCGACGGCCCAAGGTAGGCCTCTAAAACCTCTGTTTGGATGTGTTTGTGATTTGGTGAAAAAGGGGGGAAAACAGGGGAAGCGCCGTCGGGTCAGACAGGAACTTGACGGCAACATCGATTGCCGTCGAGTTCCTCCCGGCGTCCAACCCCTTGCCGTCAAAAGGAACTTGACGTCAAGGTGCTGGTCGCTGACAGAGGAACTTGACGGCCACCCATGGACGCTGACACTGAGTGAACGGCAAACCCCTTGCCGTCAATATTTTATAAACGGCAATCGACGCTGACGTTTACTTTACTGTGTTTTCCTGCAGGGCAAGGGGAGGATGAGGAGCCGGGTCACCTGGGACCTGTGCCGGGCATGGTACAGAGCGCTTCCGGAGGCCCAGCAGGCCCAGATAGCGAGGATGGGTTCGGTCATCTCCTATCGGTACGCCCTTTTCACTTAGATGTCCCTTACTTAGAGGCGTTGAGGGAGAGATGGGAGGAGGACTGCAAGGCATTCATCATGCCTTGGGGTCACATGATACCCACATTGGAGGATGTGGCGTATCTGACAGGGCTACCGGTCAGGCAGAGCCGGTAGTCGGGCTGGAGAGGAGAGACTATTATGATGATATCGTAGAGTTGTTGGGGCCGGAGTTCGTGGCTGGTAGGAGGCGGCCGATCCGGAGCATCTTGCTCGGATCACTTTCAGAGGCCATGGGACTAAGAGGAGGCGGAGAGAGGCCCCTAGAGACTTTGGAGAGAGTTCTATGCCAGGGTGAGGGGTTTGCTGGATCTAGGAGGCCGGAGCGAGGAGCGCTGCGTCTGGATCTTCGTTAGCTACTTCTTCGGGCGCCTACTGTTCGCGACGCAGTCATCTCAGATGAACTGCAAGTTCGTGCCGCTCTTGAGGGACTTGACGCAGGCGGGGAGGTACGCTTGGGGCACCGCGATGCTGGGACACCTCTTCTCACTTCTCCCCAGAAGCTCGCGACGCTCTCAGAGCACCGGGGACTTCACCCCCTTTCTTCAGGTACACAAATTTCTCTTAATGCTCATCATTGATTTTTCATTGATTAACTGCCTGACTGACCATTCTTTTTGCTGCCTTGCAGATCTGGGGGTATACGCGCTTCCCTATGGGGTGCGGGACACTTGCAGAGGGGCGCCAGACAATGGTGCCTCTCATGGGGAGGTGGGAGGTGGCCCCGGACCCCAGGGTCACCGACAGGAGGGCTGGAGACGTGCGGGTCGCGCTCGACCACTACCCGCACGAGCAGGTATGAAATTTTGAACTAGCTCTTGCATTCTTTCAATTACTGCTGCATTTGATGTTACTAACCAGTGTTTTCTCATTCTTCTCAGGTGGTGTGGACCCCTTACGCGGGAGAGGCGGACGCCTCGCACCCGGCGGTGGCGGCGGGCCGGCCCCTTTTCGACCACCACCTCCTCTTACTGTGCCTCGGGACATGTGAGGTACTGTATTTGGAGCTGGTGGTACGGACCTTGGGCTGGCACCAGCCGGCCATCGAGGTGCCTTCCCTCGGGAGAGAGGGACACTCGCGCCGGCGGTTCTTCGCCAAGGACCGCGACTGGGGGATGGATCACGGCAGCACCATCGCCTACTGGAGCGATGGTGGCGAGCAGGTAGTACGACAGACGGCCCTCCTCGACAGCTCGGCTTACATGGAGGACTACCAGGCACGGTATGCCGGGCGACTCCGGCTTGACCGACGAGTAGTAAGTGAAACTATTAACCTTAAGCCTTGGTTGGTGGATTGCCTCATTTGATTCTAACCTTGAAGTGCATTTGGCAGATGCCGGAGTCACAGGCCGTGCGCCTCCTAGAGGGACGGCTCGCCGAGCAGGAGGTGGAGCTGGCGAGGCTCCGCACCGAGGTTCAGACATTGGTAAGTAACATCTCGACCTATCTTGAAATTGATTTGACATTGATTTGATTCGATTGCTGACCAAGATATGTGAATGCAGAGGGCGGAGCAGCAGAGGGTGAGGGCGAGCCACGATGCAGGGGCGAGCTCGTCCGCCCAGCCAGCCGGAGGGGACCTGGCGGTCCGCCTGCAGGAGGCCCTGGATAGGGCGAATGAGCGGATCCAGGAGCTCGAGGCGGAGGTAAGACACTGAACCAAACCTGAACATTGTGATTTGATTTTTGATTTGATTTGATTTGACGTGTTTGCTTTTTTGGTGTGCAGCGACAGGCAGGAGGAGTAGCGACCCTCCAGGCGCAGGTGGAGGCCCTGCGGCTGGATCTATCGAGGATGGAGGGTCGTATGACGGCGTTTCGGGACAACGCGAGGGATGCGGAGGCCGAGAAGATACGGGCCAGCAGGAGGCGGCCGGGAGGATGGGGTCGTGTGCGGGTCTCTTAATGACATCGTGTCATTGGGAGATCCGTCCGTCGGACGAGGAGCGGGAGCACGCCCAGAGGCTTCCACTGCGACGATACCTCCTGTCCCAGACAGGCGTCGGGAGAGGGAGGAGGAGGAGGTCAGCAGCTCGCGTAGGCCGAGGCCTAGCGAGGGTGAGAGGAGAGAAGAGTGAGCTTTTGTACCACCAGGGGTATGCCCCTGTCATGACATGTACAGAACTTGATCATTGTCGTGGAATTTGTGGACTTTTGCGAGCTTTTGTGCACTTGAGCGTTTTGCTTCTGTTCTTTGATTCCTGCATTCCACAACACTTAAAGAGAACAAGTTAGTGTAGATCTGTTTTTAGCCCCTTGCCTACGATATACCTTTCTTGAGATCTGGTCAAGGGGCTAATTTCTAATCAAAGATAGGAACATAATAAAATAACTGAAAGGGAAATATGCACATGCATTTTTTTTTTGTTGTTTTCTTGATTTTTTTGTTTTTTTGTTTTTGATAAGAAAATAAGGAGAATGTTAGTATATATACACGTACCACTAATTTTTTTGGATTTTTAAATTCAAATTTTTGGCTTTTTGGAAGAAATTAGTACAACGTGAAATATATACATCAAAAGACTCTCTTTTTGTTGTTTTGCATTTTTGTTTTGGATTTTTGGACTCTAAGACACATATTCATCACATGTTGTGGTATAGGGTCTTCATGATCTACTTAACCACAGAGGCCAAGAGTAAGGAGGGGCGTGCATGAAATCTTTAATGTTAGGCATTGCCCCTAGCCTTCTTGATGTTTTCCACCATGGGAGGTCTTATACAATCAAATTTCCCCTAGAGGGAGGAATGGGAAGAAATGTATAGGAAGTCATGTAGGACTTTGGTTCAAACTACTTTTTGTTTCCAAACCGACATCTCATATTAAACAGACTTGGTCAACCATTGTTTTCAAGGGGATTTTTTTCATTTTATTTCTGATTTCTGGGGTGGAGGCACGTACTTTTTGCTACCTCCTTGAGTTGGTCAGCCTTTTTCCGGGTACGTACTTTTTGCTACCCTTTTTGACCTTTTGGCTTTTCTTTTCCCCTTTTGAGGCTTAGTTTGATGTTTTGCCCCCTTACTTTTATTAGTTGCCCCTGTTTTATGGTGACCTTGTCCTTTTAAATGAGAGTGGGTGGTCCCCTACTCGTAGTTTGCTCCGTTTTCAGACACGACTGAGTGGGAAAAGAATAGGGGAAACACATTGACCGGATGAGACCGCCCGAGTGTACTTGTGATTTTCCAGTTAGGGGTAGTACTCCAACATCGTGTGGTGTGTGAATAAACCCTTCTTACTAATGACCAATCGGAAAAAGTAGGAAAAGTAGACCCACACCTAACAAGTGATGAATGACCGACTTGACGGACTGACTGACTGACTAAGGGTAGAATTTCTTGAGGTAGACTGCATTCCAAGGTGCGTTAGCTCAACTCCCTCGGCATCCACTAACCTATAAGCGTTCCTGAGTATGCTTCTTTGACAACGAACAGACCCTCCCAATTTTCTTGCAATTTGCTCCTGGGACCTGGTGCCTTATGATTTTGCGTTTTAGGTCCAATTCACCTACTTCGAATTTTCTCTCAAGAACTCTTTGGCATAAAAACGTGCAATTCTCTGACGATAGACTTGTGCATGGTCAGCCGCTATCATTCGCCTTTCATCTAAGAGTTCAAGTTGTGCCAACAAGGCTTCCCGACGTTGATCAGGATCAAGTTCGGAATCCAATTGAACTCTAAGCGAAGGGACAAATCTCATATAGGAGTATCGCATCCGATCCGTATGTCAAAGCGTAGGGGTTTGCCCCGTAGGAGTGCGGACGGAGGTGCGATAAGCCCAAAGAGCTTCAACCAAGCGATCTGGCCAGTCAGCATTGTTGTGAGATTTGCATGTTTCTTTATGATTTTAATGAGAGTTTTAGTGTAGTTTTTATGTATGTACTTTGTTACCTTGTGGATAATATGGTGATGAATGATGCAAGTTAATGCATATTTACCACACATGTCGCGAAGCTCCTGTGAAGTGAATTGCGGTCCGTTGTCGGTGACGATGTCCCGAGGCACGCCAAATCTTGCAAGGATGTTGCGCTTGATGAACTTGACGACTGTTGAAGCTTTGACATCTATGAATGCTTCTGCTTCGGCCCACTTCGTGAAGTACTCCGTGGCAGTCAGAATGAAGGACTTCTTACAGATTTCTCCGGTTCTGTCCGCAAGAGGACCGACCACATCGAATGCCCACATGGCGAAAGGCCATGGTGCGATGAGAGGGTGAAGAGAAGAGGAAGGAGCATGAATTTTGTCACCGTGCAATTGGCATTTAGCACAGTGACGGACAAAATGGCGACAGTCCTCTTCCATGGTGGGCCAATAATAGTGTCTTAGCAATTTCTGGGCAATTGCTCTACCATTAACATGGCCACCACATTCACTAGAGTGAGCGGCTTCAAAAACATCTTGAGATTCGATTT
Organism: Colocasia esculenta; assembly: GCA_014218235.1. NCBI lineage: Eukaryota > Viridiplantae > Streptophyta > Magnoliopsida > Alismatales > Araceae > Colocasia > Colocasia esculenta. The sequence continues at coordinate 1,281,719 of CM024766.1, read as the reverse complement.
CATCAAGGCAACGGAGATAGACCCCACTGAGAGACTTTTTGTAGAGAATGCCACCTATGATCTTGTAACGCTCCGAGACACGACGAATTGCCCATCTATCGGCAGAGGTGGCATAATCAGGGAAGGATCCATCTTTGAGAAAGTTTTCGATGTCAAAATACCAGGGATGGCCATCTTTAAGGTCAATTTCTGGCTCTTTAGAAAGCGCATGGACCCGAAGGGATGGAGAAGGACGCACGAGCTGAGAGAACCACGGATCGACATGGGAAGGAACTCTTAACCTCTGAACAGAGACGGTTTCAGAAGACTTTCCCAAAGGAATGGGAATGGAAGATGCGAGGGAGGCGAGGGAATCTGCTAGGATTTTGGGCCCTAGGAGTGTGAACTAAAGTGAGCTTCCTAAACTGCCGGACTACTTTCCTACCAACTCTTGGTATGGTTTCAGCTTGGGGTCCCGGGTCTGGTACTTGCTAAGAGATTGCCGGAGTATCAACTGCGAATCTCCAATAATCCTTAACTCCTTGACTCCGAGCAATAAAGTCATTTTCAGCCCAACTAGGAGAGCCTCATTCTCAGCCACAGTGTTCGTGGCTCGGAAGGTTAACTGATAGGCGTGCGGAATGACTACCCCTTCCGGTGAGAGGAGGACTGCCCCTATCCTACACCCTTTGGAATTAAGAGCCCCGTCGAAGTAAAGCACCCATGAAGGTTCACCATCGATAATGGCTCCTAACTCTTCATCGGGAAAGCTTTCATCAACGGGGGAGTATAAAGGTAAGGGGTGGTGGGCCAAATGCTCAGCTATGGCATGCCCCTTGATTGACTTTTGGTTGACATAGGTGATATCAAATTGGTTAAGGAAGCTTTGCCACCTCATCAACCGCTCAGTCAGGACGGGCTTCTCGAGCAAGTACCGAATAGGGTCCATACGCGCCAGAAGTTTCACTTCATGAGCCAAGAAATAGTGCTTCAACTTCTGGGCAACCCAGACGACGGCCGCACACGTTCTTTCCATGGCGGTGTACTTCTTTTCAGCCTCATTGAACAACTTGCATAAATAGTCCTTCTGACATTTATCGTCCCAATTAAACTTCGCCTCTCCTCTAAGCATCTCGTAGAAGGGCTTACAGCGGATTGAATGCTGGGAGATAAATCTCTGAATAAACTGGAGTCTGCCAATTAGCCCTCTGACTTCTCTGATATTCCTAGGAGGAGGCATGTCAATTATTGCTTTGGCCTTGTTAGGATCAATTTCAATTCCCGCTTACTTACTATGAACCGAGCAATTTCCCGAAGAGACACCAAAGACGCACTTCTTGGGGTTCATCTTAAGATTGTGCTCTCTAGACCTTTGGAGAACTGCCCGGAGGACCTCAGCATGGCCATGTCGAGTCTTTGATTTTACCAAGACATCGTCCACATAGACCTCCATGTGCACATGCATCATGTCATGAAATATCGCCATCATAGCCCTTTGATAGGTTGCTCCCGCATTCTTTAATCCGAAGGGCATGACGACATAACAATAAGTCCCCCAGGGCGTTGTAAATGAAGTTTTCTCTGGTCTTCCTCGCCAAGCGAATCTGGTTGTACCCAGAGAAACCATCCATAAATGACAAAAGCTCGAAGCCGGCAGTATTGTCCACTAGGACATCTATGTGTGGGAGAGGGAAATCGTCCTTTGGGCAAGCACGATTAAGGTCACGGAAATCTATACAGATCCTAACCTTACCGTCCTTCTTCATTACAGGGACGATATTAGCTACCCACTATGGATATAGCACAACCCTAATAAATTTGGCTTTATGCAACTTGTCAACCTCCTTTTTGATCTTGAGTGCAAGCTTAGGATGTAGCCTTCTCAACTTTTGCTTGACGGCCTTTGCGTCGGCTTTTAGGACCAATCGGTGCTCGACCAAAGAGGTATCGAGTCCCGGCATGTCCTCATAAGACCAAGCAAATCCGTCGGAAAATTCTTTGAGAATGGCTACCAGAGCTTCTTCTTCTTCAACACTCAAGTTGGCACTAATCAAAACTGTCTTCGGGGATTCTTCAGTGCCAAGGTTGACTTCTTTAGTGGGCTCGTCTGCAGCCATGGTTGGCTCGTCAAACTTTTTTGTGCCATCCACATAGGAGCTCACTGGGTCCTCTTCTCCCGACCCAAGATCTCCCAACTCACGCTCCTCATCAAAATCTAGCAGATAGACTCCTAAACTGTCATCTACAGAGTCACCTTCTTCAAAGTCAGACTCGACGAGAGCAGGATCCTCAAGAAACTCTGGGACTTGACTTAACTTAGCACACTTCTCAGCCAAGGCCATGACAAAACGGGCAGGAACTTGCCTACCCTTCTCCTTGCGCACGCATGGCTGAGAGGAACTAGACTCTCTAAACTTAAACCAGACCCTAGACTAGCCTCTAGACTGACTCTAAACTAGAATCTAGACCACTATTTACATGACTGCTATGTACAAAACTATGTACAGGGGAAGTGCCCCTAGAGGAGCAAGAGGAAGAGGAACTTAAGCCGGAAAGCGTTGGCCCCTGGCCGAGCGGAAGAGGTTCCAGAGAGGAGGGTGCTCAATGGAGACCTCGGATTCCAATTTTCAAAATTGGCGTTTTTTTTTTTTGAGTCAAGGCCAAGAACCGTGAGTTGCTGACTCAAGGTAGCCTCGACTGGCGAGATGAGGGATGGAGAGAGGACAGGAGGAGAAAGAGGGGATTAGAGGTGGATGGAGGAACTGAATTGTGTGGCGGGCACACAGAAGTAGAGGAAGATGAGATGATGGTGAGGAAGATGGGGAGAAGGGAGATCAGAGCCAAAGAGGGAGAGGAGGCCAAAATCGTCAGAAATGTCCTCTATTTGGGCATTCTCTTCTTCTTCTTCATCCTCACTCCAGAGTAAGGTATTTCTTCAATTATGGGCTCCCTGGTCCCCAACTGGGTTGGCCCCTGAATAAAATGCTCCTTTAAAGTCCAGGTAAGAGGTTGATACGGTATAAATGGGTTCGGATGGACAGGGTCTGGGCGAAAACCTAGACCGGCCTTGGGTAACAACCTCCTAATTGCCTAGACTCTCTGGATCTTTCCCTTTTCATCCGTGCCTAGCCCGCGGCCATGAATATAGCCGATATTGGCCATCACTTCCCAACCCTTTCCCGGGGGACATGGAACATGGGGTTCTACAGCAGGCTTGGGAGGCTGGCCGAGCTCACAGGGTGTGGGGAAGTCAAAAAGAGACATGACTGGCTTCTTCCCCTTATCCGGAATGAACAGGTGCGGCATCTGCTCTGTGGTAACCGCATTGAGGGTCTCCAAGATGGGAATGCTCTTAATCTTGATCACCCGCCCATTGAAAGGAAATTTGAAGCATTGGTGGGCGGTGGAAGGGACCCTAGAGTCTGTTCTAGCCAAGGACGACCGAGAATGGCCTTGTAGGCCGGATCGACGTCAAGAACTAGGAACTCAGTGGACATAGTGACAGGTCCGATTCCTAACTTAAGAGCAATTTTACCTTTGGCAACCCTTTTGGAGTTGTCATAGGCGGCGATGGTGGAGCAGCTTCTCCAGATTCTCTTCCCCTAAACCCAACTGCTTAAGGGTCTTCATCGGACAGACATTAATGGATGCCCCGGTGTCGATGAGAGTGGAGTCCACCGAAAACCCCATTGAGGTTGATGGTGAGACAAAGAGGGAGCGAACGACACTCGGGGGCGGCAAGATCTTTGTCCGATAAGGAAACTGAGGGTCCTTGGGTGAGAGAAAGAATGGCATTGGTGACCCCGCTAGGAGGGAGGTCATCATTAACCATGATTTTCTGAAGAAACTGGAGGAGAGTGGATTGATACGACGGCGACCTCTGAATCAATTCTAAAATGGACACCCTCGCGGGTGTCTTATCCAAATGTTGGAGAATGTCATATTCGGTGCCAGCCGGAGGTGGAGGCCCATTATCCTCCTCCTTTGGATGGCCGCGGAGGCGGAGGAATGATCCGGTTTCGGAGCGTGACATGTACGGCCTCCTGAGACTGAGGGCGGATGAGCTGGAGGGGTCTGGAGGATGACTCATTGGCAGGGGAAGTGAGGATAGTGGGGAGCATCTTGGGGAGGACGGATGAGCACTAAAGGTCTCTCTTCAAGGATGGCATCTACCGAGATAGAAGGCTCCTGAGACTCGGCAGTGGGACACGGGTACCATTCTTCGAAACCTTCTACCCCCCACTGTTGCTCTCTCCTCACAACCCGGGGCCTAGGTGTATCATGGTATGCACATTCTCTTGGGCTCTGGATGAGGAGGGGTTGTTGGTTGGTGATTGGGGAGAGGGTTACTGAAAATGCCAAGGTCTTTTTGGTGTACCTAGACTTGGCTATGGCCACCTTGACGTCATCCCAGTTGATTCTACCTTGGTCATTCATATCATAGACCCAGTCACGAAAGGTAAAGTAATTGTTGATGAAGTGACCATGGGCCCTATGGTATGGGCAATACTGGAGGTGTCAACCCTCGGATTGATGTTCTCCCTTTGTGGGGGGAGTTGAATCGCATCGCAGGACATGAGGGCGAAGAACACGTCCTCGAGAGTCTCAGGGAGAGGAGAGTAGTGCGACCTTTGGGGCCAGGTCGGGTGTATCCAGAAGGAGGGGAAATGCAGAGTAAGGCTTGGAGGGTGAGATGGGAATTGGTGAGGGTGGAAGAAGGGTTGGAGGAGGGTGGGAAGATTTTTTGGGAGGCCTCAAAGGCTGGCTGCAGGCACTAACGACTCATTGATGGTCACCCCTCGGTGGTGGTGCCGCGGGAGCCTTACGTCCCTTGGGCTTCCCTTCGAAGAAATGTGGGAGTGAGGAGTCTTTAATCTGATTTTGGACCACCCTTGCTCGGTTGTAAAGATGCGTGAAGGAGGGGAACTCACTAAGCATCAGGATAGATCGGAGCAATGGGGTGGTGTTGGTGACTATCATGGTTATGGCTTGGGACTCCGGGATGGGTATGTCTGCCCTTGACGCCATAGATCTCCATCGGTTGGCAAAAGTGACAAAGTCTTCGTCCGTCTTCATCTTTTCTGCCACCAAGTCAGGAAGTGTAGGGACTTGAGTGGTCATGTAGGAGAAATGGAAGATGAAGCGTTCGGAGACTATGTCAAAGTTAACAAGATCCGATGCGGGCAAAGAGGTAAACCACCTCAAAGCCTCCCCTTCTAACGATTGTTGGAAGAGGTGGACTAAGAGGACCCGATCGTACAGCCACCGATGGGAATCCATAGTGAAGCCAGCAAGATGGAATTGGGGGTCGGAGGTCCCGTCATACTTGTGGTACTTTGGGGCCTGAAACCCGGAGGGAAGTAAGCGTTGGGGAGCTTGCAGTAGTTTGGAGTGAATGAGGCTTGGAAATGGACAAAGATTCAGCCAAGAGTTTCCTAATAAGACCCTCCGTCTCAGACCAGGACATGGATTCGGATTGAGCGGGAGGAGTGGTTTGGACATAGGATGGGTGGATGGGTGGGGAATTGGGGTAGAAGTAGGAAGGAGTGGGAGGAATAGGAGTGGAGATAGGGATAGGGGACAGGAATTCGGGAAGGGGTGAGAGGCCTAGGAGCGGGCCTAGATGAGGAAGCATGGAAGGGAGAATGGGATGGAGGGGAAGGAGAAGCCGCTGCCCGAATGGTATGCTTGGAAAGCATAGAAATGATATCATCGGGCGAATAGCGAGACATGAGTTTGGAAAACTCGGGGTCTTCTTGGGCATTCTGGGCGTGAGTGGGGTTGACCCTCAAGCTGACTTCCTCATTGTCGGCATGGGAGGATGATTGGACTGATTCCTCGGGCTGATTGTTAGTGTTTATCATACCGACAACTTCAATGACATTATCATCATACTCAAATGTCGGTTCATTAGCATATTAACAGGATCCAACCAAGTGTCCATTAGCACACAACTACTTTTTTTTTTGAAACGGTTTAAGTTGAAGTGATTACACTGTTTCAGCAGAAGTATGGATTTCTACCAAACAACGTTATCAAACAACGTCCCCAAACTTTTAAAGATCAAAGTTGTGTATTTACTTGACTTGATTTAAAAGGCCGTTCTCTCAAGTCTCACTTTAATCCCGGTGAGTAGGTGAGCTAGACAGGGAGGGTAAAGGTCCTCCTGCCTCGTGCGTGAGGGAATCCACGGAATTTAGGGACTTACAGAGTTTCCTTGGAGCCAACCCGATTTACCCGAGAGGGAATCCCCGAGTAAAAGGTTGTAAACCAAGGAAGGTGATCCTAAATGTGAAGGGAGGCTAGAAGAGGTGAGAAAGTGACCCCCCAGTGACTGCGGACTGTTAGTAGCAAACAGTAAGCAAACAGAAACAAAAATCACAACAAAACAATCGAAAAACAGGGAAAAGCATGCTTCTGTGAAACTAAACGTCAAGCATGTGGACGCACAGTTCATGATCAAAGAATAGACGGCATGATCGACGGACGCTGACAGACAATAAACGACAAGGTAGATGGACGCTAAAAGAAAATAAACGGCAGGAACGCTGGACGTTTACCTGTATAGGCGGCAAGATCTCATGCCGTCTATCTGGCCGCAGTAAGACCACAGTGGCAGAAACTTGTCCCACCGTGATCGCCAGAAGAGAGCTGTAGACGGTTCGTTTCCGCGCCGTCACCGGATCTCTCGAGTGCTTGCGGACGCCGCCGGACTCTCGTTGGCGATGAAGGGGTCGCCGGTTGACCACGTTGACCCTCCGGTTGACTGAGTTGACTAGAAGGAAAACGAAGCAAATAAGCGAAACGAAGGGGAGTTGGTGATCGCCAGGGCCTTACCTGTGCCCAAGGAGTGATGTGGTCACGTTGGAGTGATCGCCTCGCGTAGCGGATGGAGATGGGACCTCGTCTTCTCCTCCTTCGGCCGGCCAAAGGAGAAGAGCTCCGTAGTCTTCTGCGGGTTGTTCCTGCCAAAAAAAGACTCTATTAGACTCTAGGGAGTGTGGTAAATGCTCAAAACGAAGTATGAAAAACCCAAAAGGAAAGTCCCGTACCGGTTGCGGACTTGAGAAGAGGGGTGGCCAAATGCTATGACCACCCTTCTTCCCTCCGTTTTGGTTGGGAAACCCCTTTCTAGGTGTGTAGGAAGGTGACCTATGTGCCTAGAGTGAGTGGGAAGGTGTGTGCAACATGTAAATAGCTAAAAAGTAAGTAAGAGAGAGAGAGGGAAGGAGGTGTAGATCCTCGTTGTTGATGTTGTAGCTCCTTGCAAGGGCTCCTCCAGTTCCAAAGCAACCCTCCTGGACGTCCCAAGTGTGGAGAGAGTGAAGAGGATGAGCGGTGGAAGGTTGGGTAAGATTTTCTCTCTCCTCTCTCAAAGCTTCAGCATATGGACGTCCGCCTCTCCCTCCTGGCTCAGAGGGCTCAAAGGGAGGTTATATAGACAGTGGAGCTCAGGGTTGAGAGCCTTGGATGCTCAAGTGTGAAGAAACACACTTGCACACATGGCAATCTTGGTGTTTAAGCTCCAACCAATGGGGAGAGGCCAAGTAGGATTTTTACTGGGTCAAGGGGGTGCCAAGGTGGCCCAAATGCCCGTTGGGAACGGTCACATGCGTTGCATGGCCGAGAGAATGGTGCAAGTGGGCTGGAATCTCGGGGTAGTTGTGCAGACCGGGTAAACGACATTGATGTCCATGGATCAGGCCGCCAACCGCATGCAGACGTCCATGGATGTGGACGCCAACTTTGGTCAGCGTCCAGGGGGATTTCCGCCAACCAGTAGTCAGCAACCATCGATGCTGCCGTCTACATGGTATCCGAGGCTGGTCAACAAATGGTCAAACGAGGCTTAATGGGCCAAAAGAGCCTTGCGGGAGATGGGCCAAATCGCGTGTCTATAGCGGGCAGTTCCGATCGCCGGGCGAACAAATATCTGCATCCTACCCAATGGGTACGACAATCGGTGTACTAATACGCACGCTCCGCGGCAAATTTCGGCCCCGGAACGGAATTCCGCGAAACCAACGCCCTGTCGACCGTCTCGAAGTGCTGATTCCGAATTGTGGTCACATCAGCGATTCCGATGCCCGGGTGGAAAGTTATGCCCAAATCTTTCGCTGAAGGGGTGGGAATAAACCGTAGGGGGTGACTATATCGGCGATGTTCGTGCACCCATATCTACGACCTCGGGTGGAGATCTCGAGCCGAGTTGATCACGACTTCCGATCGTCGTGATAGGCTGACTCCGAGTGTTGTGCCCGCCAACGATTCGCCTAATCGAGGGAGGTGCTACTGCTAAAAAACCTGGAATCGGGGAGATCGTCGGCTAGAATTGTAATTTCAGAGCGCGAAACGAATGTTTTTCGACCCCAAAATGACATCTTATCGCCTAAGGCAAAAAGGGGGCGACGGGTGCCTCTGAGTGCCGATTCCGAATTGGGGTCTTATAAGCGATTCTGATAACTGAACGGAATGTTATGCCCGTTTGAGCGAAGGGGTGTCCGTATGCGATCGCATCGGCAGCCCGCGACCACGCTCCCGTAGAGGAATTTGGCCGCCGGACTGGAAATGCCCGAATGTGACCTTGTGCCGACCGGGTCGAAGGGCCCATTCTGAAATGGGGCCTTGCAGGAGGTTTCGATCGCCGGGCGAACAAATATCTGTGTCCTACCCAACGGGTACGACAATCGGTGTACTAATACAAACGCTACGCGACGAATTTCGGCCCCGAAATGGAATTCTGTGAAACCAGCGCCCTGTCGACCGTCTCGGAGTGCTGATTCCGAATTGTGCTCACATCAGCGATTCTGATGCCCAGGCGGAAAGTTATGCACAGTTCTTTCGCTGAAGGGGTGGGAATAAACCGTAGGCGGTGACTATATCGGCGATGTACGTGCACCCATATCTACGACCTCGGGTGGAGATCTCGAGCCAAGTTGAACACGACTTCCGTTTGCCGTGATAGGCCGACTCCGTGTGTTGTGCCCGCCAACGATTCACCTAATCGAGGGAGGGGCTACTACCAGAAAACCTTGGAATCGAGGAGATCGTCGGCTAGAATTGCAATTTTGGAGAGCGAAATGAAGGTTTTTCGACTCCGAAATGATGTCTTATCGCCTGAGGTAGTAAGGGGGCGACGGGCGACTCTGAGTGCCGATTCTGAATTGAGGTCTTATAAGCGATTCTGATAACCGAGCGGAAAGTTATGCCCGTTTGAGCGAAGGGGTGTCCGTATGCGATCGCATCAGCAGCCCCCGACCACGCTCCCATAGAGGAATTTGGCCGCCGGAGCATGTGTATTAGTACACCGAATGTCGTACCCGTTGGGTAGGACCCAGATATTTGTTCGCCCGGCGATCGGATCCGCCCGCAAGGCCACATTTTAGAATCGGCACTTCGACCCGGTCGGCACAAGGTCACATTCGGACATTTCCGGTCCGGCGGCCAAATTTCTCTCCGGGAGCGTGGTCGCGGGCTGCCGATGCGATCGCATACGGACACCCCTTCGCTCAAACAAGCATAACTTTCCGCTCAGTTATCAGAATCGCTAATAAGACCCAAATTCGGAATCGACACTCAGAGGCGCCCATCACCCCCTTATCGGCTTAGGGATAAGACGTCGTTTTGGGGTCGAAAAACCTTCGTTTTGTGCTCTGAAATTGCGATTCTAGCCGACGATCTCCCCGATTCCAAGGTTTTCTAGCAATAGCACCTCCCTCGATTAGGCGAATCGCTGGCGGGCACAACACACGGAGTCGGCCTATCATGGCGATCAGAAGTCGTGTTCAACTCGGCTCGAGATCTCCACCCGAGGTCGTAGACACGGGTGCACGAACATCGTCGATATAGTCACCCCCTACGGTTTATTCCCACCCCGTCAGCGAAAGAACTGGGCATAACTTTCCGCCCGGGCATCGGAATTGCTGATGTGAGCACAATTCGGAATTGACACTCTGAGACGGTCGATAGGGTGCTGATTTCGCAGAATTCCATTTCTGGGCCGAAATTCATGACGTAGCGTGTGTATTAGTACACCGATTATCGTACCCGTTGGGTTGGACGCAGATATTTGTTCGCCCGGCGATCGGAACCTCCCGCAAGACCCCATTTCAGAATCGACACTTCGACCCGGTCGGCACAAGGTCACATTCGGACATTTCCGGTCCGGCGGCCAAATTCCCCTCCGGGAGCAAAAAGGTGGCGGCGGGTGCCTCTGAGTGCCGATTCCGAATTGGGGTCTTATATGCAAGTCTGATAACTGAGCGGAAAGTTATGCCTATTTGAGAGAAGGGGTGTCCGTATGCGATCGCATCGGCAGCCCGCGACCACGCTCCCGGAGAGGAATTTGGCCGCCGGACTGGAAATGTCTTAATTTGACCTTGTGCCGACCGGGTCGAAGTGCCGATTCTGAAATGGGGCCTTGCGGTGGGTTCCGATCGCCGGGCGAACAAATAACTGCGTCCTACCCAACGCGTATGACATTCGGTGTACTAATACACACGCTACGCGGCGAAAATCGGACCCAAAACGGAATTCCGCGAAACCAACGCCCTGTCGACCGTCTCGGAGTGCCGATTCCGAATTGTACTCACATCAGCGATTCCGATGCCCGGGCGGAAAGTTACGCCCAGTTCTTTCGTTGAAGGGGTGGGAATAAATCGTAGGGGGTGACTATATTGGCGATGTTCGTGCACCCATATCTACGACCTTGGGTGGAGATCTCGAGCCGAGTTGAACACGACTTCCGATCGCCATGATAGGTCGACTTCGTGTGTTGTGCCCACCAGCGATTCGCCTAATCGAGGGAGGGGCTACTGCCAGAAAACCTTGGAATCGGGGACATCGTCGGCTAGAATCGCACTTTCGGAGAGCGAAACGAAGGTTTTTCAACCCTGAAACGACGTCTTAACGCCTTTCAGACTCGAAACGGAATTTTGCGAAACCAGTGCCCTGTCGACCGTCTCGGAGTGCCGATTCCGAATTGTGCTCACATCAGCGATTCCGATGCCCGGGCGGAAAGTTATGCCCAATTCTTTCGCTGAAGGGGTGGGAATAAACCGTAGGGGGTGACTATATTGGCGATGTTCGTGCACCCATATCTACGACCTCGAGTGGAGATCTCGAGCCGAGTTGAACACAACTTCCGATCACCGTGATAGGCCGACTCCGTATGTTGTGCCCGCCAACGATTCGCCTAATCGAGGGAGGGGCTACTGCCATAAAACATTGGAATCGGGGAGATCGTCGGCTAGAATCGCAATTTCAGAGCACAAAAAGAAGGTTTTTCGACCCCAAAACGACGTCTTATCACCTGAGGCGATAAGGGGGCGGCGGGCACCTCTGAGTGCCGATTCCGAATTGAGGACTTATAAGCGATTCTGATAACTGAGCGAAAAGTTATGCCCGTTTGAGCGAAGGGGTGTCCGTATGCGATTGCATCGGCAACCCGCGACCACGCTCCCGTAGAGGAATTTGGCCGCCGGACCGGAAATGTCCGAATGTGACCTTGTGCCGACCGGGTCGAAATGCCGATTCTGAAATGGGGCCTTGCGGGAGGTTCCAATCGTCGGGCGAACAAATATCTGCGTCCTACCCAACGGGTACGACAATCGGTTTACAAATACACACGCTACGCGACGAATTTCGGCCCCGAAACGGAATTCTGCGAAACCAGCGCCCTGTTGACCGTCTCGGAGTGCCGATTCCGAATTGTGCTCACATCAGCGATTCCGATGCCCGAGCGGAAAGTTATGCCCAGTTCTTTCGCTAAAGGGGTGGAAATAATCCGTAAGGGGTGACTATATCGGCGATGTTCGTGCACCCATATCTATGACCTCGGGTGGAGATCTCGAGCCGAGTTGAACAAGACTTCCGATCGCCGTGATAGGCCGACTCCGTGTGTTGTGTCCGCCAGCGATTCGCCTAATTGAGGGAGGCGCTACTGCTTGAAATCCTTGGAATCGGGGAGATCGTCGGCTAGAATCACAATTTCAGAGCGCGAAACGAAGGTTTTTCGACCCCGAAACGACATCTTATCGCCTGAGGCAATAAGGGGGCGATGGGTGCCTCTGAGTGCCGATTCCGAATTGGGGTCTTATAAGAGATCTGATAACAGAGCGAAAAGTTATGCCTGTTTGAGCGAAGGGGTTTCCGTATGCGATCGCATCGGTAGCCCACAACCACGCTCCCGGAGTGGAATTTGGCCGTCGGACCGGAAATTTCCGAATGTGACCTTGTGTCGACCAGGTCGAAGTGTCGATTCTGAAATGGGGCCTTCCGGGCGGTTCCGATCGCTGGGCGAACAAATATCTGCGTCCTACCCAATGGGTACGACATTCGGTGTACTAATACACACGCTACGCGGCGAATTTCAGACCCGAAATGGAATTCTGCGAAACTAGCGCCCTGTCGACCGTCTCGGAGTGTCGATTACGAATTGTGCTCACATCAGCAATTCCGAAGCCCGGGCGGAAAGTTATGCCCAGTTCTTTCGCTAAAGGGGTGGGAATAAACCGTAGGGGGTGACTATATCGGTGATGTTCGTGTACCCATATCTACGACCTCGGGTGGCGATCTCGAGCCGAGTTGAACATGACTTCCGATCGCCGGGATAGGCCGACTCCGTATGTTGTGCCCGCCAGCGATTCGCCTAATCGAGGGAGGGGCTACTGCAAGAAACCCTTGGAATCGGGGAGATCGTCAGCCAGAATCGCAATTTCGGAGACCGAAACGAAGGTTTGTCGACCCCGAAGCGATGTCTTATCGCCTTTCGGACCCGAAACGGAATTCTGCGAAACCAGTGCCCTGTCGACCGTCTCGGAGTGTCGATTCCGAATTGTGTTCACATCAGCAATTTCGATGCCCGGGCGGAAAGTTATGCCCAATTCTTTCGCTGAAGGGGTGGGAATAAACTGTAGGGGGTGACTATATCGGCGATGATCGTGCACCCATATCCACGACCTCGAGTGGAGATCTCGAGCCAAGTTGAACACGACTTCTGATCACCGTGATAGGCCGACTCCGTGTGTTGTGCCCGCCAGCGATTCGCCTAATCGAGGGAGGGTCTACTGCCAGAAAACCTTAGAATTGGGGAGATCGTCGGCTAGAATAGCAATTCGGAGTGCGAAACGAAGGTTTTTCGACCCCGAAATGACGTCTTATTGCCTTTCGGACCCGAAACGGAATTCTATGAAACCAGTGCCCCGTCGACTGTCTCAGAGTGCCGATTCCGAATTGTGGTGACATCAGCGATTCCGATGCCCGGGAGGAAAATTATGCCCAGTTCTTTTGCTGAAGGGGTGGGAATAAACCTTAGGGGTGACTATATCGGCGATGTTCGTGCACCCATATCTACGACCTCGGGTGGAGATCTCAAGCCGAGTTGAACACGACTTCTGATCTCCGTGATAGGCTGACTCCGTGTGTTGTGTCCTCCAGTGATTCGCCTAATCGAGGGAGGGGCTACTGCCAGAAAACCTTTGAATCGGGGAGATCGTCGGCTAGAATCGCAATTTCAAAGCACGAAATGAAGGTTTTTCGACCCCAAAACGACATCTTATCGCCTGAGGCAATAAGGGGGCGACGGGCGCCTCTGAGTGCCGATTCCGAATTGGGGTCTTATAAGCGACTCTGATAACCGAGCAGAAAGTTATGCCCGTTTTAGCGAAGGGGTGTCCGTATGCGATCGCATCGGCAGCCCGCGACCACGCTCCCGGAGAGGAATTTCGCCCCCAGACCGGAAATGTCCGAATGCGACCTTCTGACGATCGGGTCGAAGTGCCGATTCTGAAATGGGGCCTTGCGGGCGGTTCTCATCGTCGGGCGAACAAATATCCGCGTCTTACCCAACGGATACGACAATCGGTGTACTAATACACACGCTCTGCGGCAAATTTCGGCCCCCAAACGGAATTTCGCAAAACCAACGCTCTGTCGACCGTCTCGAAGTGCTGATTCGGAATTGTGGTCACATCAGCAATTCCGATGCCCGGGCGGAAAGTTATGCCCAGTTCTTTCGCTGAAGGGGTGGGAATAAACCGTAGGGGGTGACTATATCGGCGATGTTCGTGCACCCATATCTATGACCTCGGGTGGAGATCTCGAGCCGAGTTGAATACGACTTCCGATCGCTATGATAGGCCGACTCCGTGTGTTGTGCCCACCAGCGATTCGCCTAATCGAGGGAGGCGCTACTGCCAGAAAATGTTGGAATCAGGGAGATCATCGGCTAGAATCGCAATTTTGGAGCGCGAAACGAATGTTTTTTGACCCCAAAACGACATCTTATCACCTAAGGCAAAAAGGGGGCGACGGGTGCCTCTGAGTGCCGATTCCGAATTGGGGTCTGATAAGCAATTCTGATAACTGAGCGGAAAGCTATGTCCGTTTGAGAGAAGGGGTGTCCGTATGCGATCGCATCGGCAGCCTGCGACCACGCTCCCGGAGGGGAATTTGGCCGCCGGACCGGAAATGTCCGAATGTGACCTTGTGCCGACCGGGTCGAAGTGTCGATTCTGAAATGGGTGTCTTGCGGGAGGTTCCGATCGCCGGGCGAACAAATATCTGCGTCCAACCCAACGGGTACGATAATCGGTGTACTAATACACACGCTACGTCACGAATTTCGGCCCAGAAATGGAATTCTGCGAAATCAGCACCCTGTCGACCGTCTCAGAGTGTCGATTCCGAATTGTGCTCACATCAGCAATTCCGATGCCCGGGCGGAAAGTTATGCCCAGTTCTTTTGCTGACGGGGTGGGAATAAACCGTAGGGGGTGACTATATCGACGATGTTCGTGCACCCGTATCTATGACCTTGGGTGGAGATCTCGAGCCGAGTTGCACACGACTTCTGATCGCCGTGATAGGCCGACTCCGTGTGTTGTGCCCGCCAGCGATTCGCCTAATCGAGGGAGCTGCTATTGCTAGAAAACCTTGGAATCGGGGAGATCGTCGGCTAGAATCGCAATTTCAGAGCACAAAACGAAGGTTTTTCGACCCCAAAACTACGTCTTATCCCTAAGCCGATAAGGGGGTGATGGGCGTCTCTTAGTGCCGATTCCGAATTTGGGTCTTATTAGCGATTCTGATAACTGAGCGGAAAGTTATGCTTGTTTGAGCGAAGGGGTGTCCGTATGTGATCGCATCGGCAGCCCGCGACCACGCTCCCGAAGAGAAATTTGGCCGCCGGACCGGAAATGTCCGAATGTGACCTTGTGCCGACCGGGTCGAAGTGCCGATTCTAAAATGTGGCCTTGCGGGCGGATCCGATAGCCGGGCGAACAAATATCTGCGTCCTACCCAACGGGTACGACATTCGGTGTACTAATACACATACCCGAAACAGAATTCTACGAAACCAGCGCCCTGTCGACCGTCTCGGAGTGCCGATTTCGAATTGTGCTCACATCAGCGATTCTGAAGCCCGGGTGGAAAGTTATGCCCAGTTCTTTCACTGAAGGGGTGAGAATAAACCGTAGGGGGTTACTATATCGGCGATGTTCGTGCACCCATATCTACGACCTCGGGTGGAGATCTCGAGCCGAGTTGAACACGACTTTCAATCGCCGTGATAGACCAACTCCGTGTGTTGTGCCCGCCAGCGATTCGCCGAATCTAGGGAGGGGCTAATGCCAGAAAACCTTAGAATCGGGGAGATCGTCGGCTAGAATCGTAATTTCGGAGAGCGAAACGAAGGTTTTTCGACCACGAAACGACGTCTTATTGCCTTTCGTACCCGAAACGGAATTCTGAGAAACCAGTGCCCTGTCGACCGTCTCGGAGTGCCGATTCCCAATTGTGCTCACATCAACGATTCCGATGCCCGGGCGGAATGTTATGCCCAGTTCTTTCGCTGAAGGGGTGGGAATAAACCGTAGGGGGTGACTATATCGGCGATGTTCGTGCACCCATATCTATGACCTCGGGTGGAGATCTTGAGCCGAGTTAAACACGACTTCGATCGCCGTGATAGGCCCACTCCGTGTTGTGCCCGCCAGCGATTCGCCTAATCGAGGTAGGGGCTACTGCCAGAAAACCTTAGAATCGGGGAGATCGTCAGCTAGAATCGCAATTTTGGAAAGTGAAACGAAGGTTTTTCGACCCCGAAATGACATCTTATCGCCTGAGGCAGTAAGGGGGCGACGGGCGCCTCTGAGTGCCGATTCCGAATTGGGGTCTTATAAGCGATTCTGATAACCGAGCGGAAAGTTATGCCCGTTTGAGCGAAGGGGTGTCCGTATGCGATCGCATCGGCAGCCTGCGACCACGCTCCCGGAGGGGAATTTGGCCGCCGGACCGGAAATGTCCGAATGTGACCTTGTACCGACCGGGTCGAAGTGTCGATTCTGAAATGGGGCCTTGCGGGAGGTTCCGATCGCCGGGCGAACAAATATCTGCGTCCAACCCAATGGGTACGACAATCAGTGTACTAATACACACGCTACGTCACGAATTTCGGCCCTGAAATGGAATTCTGCGAAATCAGCGCCCTGTCGACCGTCTCAGAGTGCCGATTCCGAATTGTGCTCACATCAGCAATTCTGATGCCCGGGCAGAATGTTATGCCCAGTTCTTTCGCTGATGGGGTGGGAATAAACCGTAGGGGGTGACTATATCGACGATGTTCGTGCACCCATATCTACGACCTCGGGTGGAGATCTTGAGCCGAGTTGAACACGACTTCTGATCGCCGTGATAGGCCCACCGTGTTGTGCCCGCCAGCGATTCGCCTAATTGAGGTAGGGGCTACTGCCAGGAAAAATCTTGGAATCGGGGAAGATGTCAGCTAGAATCACAATTTGGAGAGTGAAACGAAGGTTTTTCGCGACCCCGAAATGAAATCTTATCGCCTGAGGCAGTTAAGGGGGCGACGGGCGCCTCTGAGTGAGATTCCGAATGGGGATTATAAGCAATTTGATAACCGAGCGGGAAAAATTATGCCAGTTTGAGCGAAGGGGTGTCCGTATGCGGATACGCATCGGCAACGCGGCCACGCTCCCGGAGAGGAATTTGGCCGCCGGACGTGAAATTGTTCCGAATGCGAATCTCTGCGACCGGGGGTCGAAAGTGACGATTCTGAAATGGGGCCTTGAGGGCTGGTTTCCGATCACCGGGGAGAAACAAATATCTGCTCCTAAAACGGGTCCTCTTACGACAATCGGTCTGTACTAATAAACTATGCTCCGCGGCAAATTTCGCCCCGAAACGATTCCGTGAAAACCAGTGCCTTATCGACGTCGAGAAGTGCTGATTCCGATTTGTGGTGCGATTACGATGACCGGGCGGAAAGTTATGCCCAGTTCATTCGCTGAAGGGGTGGGAATAAACCGAAGGGGGTGACTATATCGGCGATGTTCGTGCATCCATATCTACGACCTCGGGTGGCGATCTCGAGCCGAGTTGAACATGACTTCCGATCGCCGTGATAGGCCGACTCTGCGTGTTGTGCCCGCCAGCGATTCTCCTAATCGAGGGAGGCGCTACTGCCAGAAAACCTTGGAATCGGGGAGATCGTCGGCTAGAATTGCAACTTCAGAGCACGAAACGAAGGTTTTTCGACCCCTAAATGATGTCTTATCGCCTACGGCGATCAGGGACGACGGGTGCCTCTGAGTGCCGATTCCGAATTGGGGTCTTATAAGCGATTCTGATAACCGAGCTGAAAGTTATGCCCGTTTGAGCGAAGGGGTGTCCGTATGCGATCGCATCGGCAGCCCGCGACCACGCTTCCGGAGAGGAATTTGGCCGCCGGACCGGAAATGTTCGAATGCGACCTTCTGCGACCGGTTCGAAGTGCCGATTCTGAAATGGGGCCTTGCGGGCGGTTCTGATCGCCGGGTGAACAGATATCCGCGTCCTACCCAACGGGTACGACAATCGGTGTACTAATACACAAGCTCCGCGGAAAATTTCGGCCCCGGAATGGAATTCCACGAAACCAACGCCCTGTCGACCGTCTCGAAGTGTTGATTCCGAATTGTGGTGCGATTACGATGCCCGGACGGAAAGTTATGCCCAGTTCTTTCGCTGAAGGGGTGGGAATAAACCGTAGGGGGTGACTATATCGGCGATGTTCGTGCCCCCATATCTACGACCTCGGGTGGAGATCTCGAGCCGAGTTGATCACGACTTCCGATCTCCGTTATAGGCCGACTCTGTGTGTTGTGCCCGCCAGCGATTCGCCTAATCGAGGGAGGCGCTACTGCGAGAAAACTTTGGAATCGGGGAGATCGTCGGCTAGAATTGCAATTTCAGTGCGCGAAATAAATGTTTTTCGACCCCAAAACGACGTCTTATCGCCTAAGGCAAAAAGGGGGCGACGGGTGCCTCTGAGTGCCGATTCCGAATTAGGGTCTTATTAGCGATTCTGATAACTGAGCAGAATGTTATGCCCGTTTGAGCGAAGGGGTGTCCGTATGCGATCATCGGCAGCCCGCGACCACGCTCCCGGAGAGGAATTTGGCCGCTAGACCGGAAATGTCCGAATGTGACCTTGTGGCGACCTGGTCGAAGTGCCTATTCTGAAATGGGGCCTTACAGGAGGTTCCGATCGCCGGACGAACAAATATCTGCGTCCTACCCAATGGGTACGGTAATCGGTGTACTAATACAAACGCTACGCGACGAATTTCGGCCCCAAAACGGAATTATGCGAAACCAGCACCCTATCGACCGTCTCGGAGTGCCGGTTCCGAATTGTGCTCACATCAGCGATTCCGATGCCCGGGCGGAAAGTTATGCCCAGTTCTTTCGCTGAAGGGGTGAGAATAAACCGTAGGGGGTGACTATATCGGCGATGATCGTGCACCCATATCTACGACATTGGGTGGAGATCTCGAGCCGAGTTGAACACGACTTCCGATCGCCGTGATAGGCCGACACCGTGTGTTGTGCCCGACAGCGATTCGCCTAATCGAGGGAGGGGCTACTACCAGAAAACCTTGGAATCGGGGAGATCGTCGGCTAGAATCGCAATTTCGGAGAGCGAAACGAAGGTTTTTCGACCCCGAAACGACGTCTTTTTGCCTGAGGCAATAAGATGACGGTGGGTGCCTCTGAGTGCCGATTCCGAATTGGGGTCTTATAAGCGATTCTGATAACTGAGCAGAAAGTTATGCATGTTTGAGAGAAGGGGTGTCCGTATGCGATCGCATCGGCAGCCCGCGACCACGCTCCGGAGAGGAATTTGGCCGCCGGACCGGAAATGTCCGAATGTGACCTTGTTCCGACCGGGTCGAAGTGCCTATTCTGAAATGGGGACTTGCGGGCAGTTCCGATCTCCGGGCGAACAAATAACTGCGTCCTACCCAACGGGTATGACATTCGGTGTACTAATACACACGCTACGCGGCGAATTTTGGACCCGAAACGGAATTCTACGAAACAAGCGCCATGTCGACCGTCTCGGAGTGCCGATTCCGAATTGTACTCACATCAGCGATTCCGAAGCCCGGGCGGAAGGTTATGCCCAGTTCTTTCACTGAAGGGGTGGGAATAAACCGTAGGGAGTGACTATATCGGCGATGTTCGTGCACCCATATCTACGACCTCGGGTGGAGATCTCGAGCCGAGTTGAACACGACTTCCGATCGTCGTGATAGGTCGACTCCGTGTGTTGTGCCCGTCAGCGATTCGCCTAATCGCGGGAGGGGCTACTGCCAGAAAACCTTCGAATCAGGGAGATCGTCAGCTAGAATCGCACTTTCGGAGAGCGAAACAAAGGTTTTTCAACCCCGAAATGACGTCTTATCGCCTTTCAGACCCGAAACAGAATTCTGTGAAACCAGTGCCCTGTCGACCGTCTCGGAGTGCCGATTCCGAATTGTGCTCACATCAGCGATTCTGATGCCCGGGCGGAAAGTTATGCCCAGTTCTTTCGCTGAAGGGGTGGGAATAAACCGTAGGGGGTGACTATATTGGCGATGTTCGTGCACCCATATCTACGACCTCGGGTGGAGATCTCGAGCCGAGTTGAACACGACTTCCGACCGCCGTGATAGGTCGACTCCGTATGTTGTGCCCGCCAGCGATTCGCCTAATCAAGGGAGGGGCTACTGCAAGAAAACCTTGGAATCGGGGAGATCGTCGGCTAGAATCGCAATTTCAGAGCACAAAATGAAGGTTTTTCAACCCCAAATCGACGTCTTATCGCCTGAGGCGATTAGGGGGCGACGGGCGCCTCTGAGTGCCGATTCCGAATTGGGGTCTTATAAGCAATTCTTATAACCAAGCGGAAAGTTATGCCCGTTTGAGCGAAGGGGTGTCCGTATGCGATCGCATCGGCAGCCCGCGACCACGCTCCCGGAGAGAAATTTGGCCGCCGGACCGGAAATGTCCGAATGCGACCTTTTTCCGACCGGGTCGAAGTTCCGATTCTGAAATGGGGCCTAGCGGGCGGTTCCGATCGCTGGGCGAACAAATATCTGCGTCATACCCAACGGGTACGACAATCGGTCTAGTAATACACACGCTCCACGACAAATTTTGGCCCCAGAACATAATTCCGTGAAACCAACGCCCGGTCGACCGTCTCGAAGTGTTGATTCCGAATTGTGGTCACATCAGCGATTCCGATGCCCGGGCGGAAAGTTATGCCAAGTTCTTTCGCTGAAGGGGTGGGATTAAACCGTAGGGGGTGACTATATCGGTGATGTTCGTGCACCCATATCTACGACCTCGGGTGGAGATCTCGAGCCGAGTTGACCACGACATCCGATCGCCGTGATAGGACGACTCTGTGTGTTGTCCCCGCCAGCGATTCGCCTAATCGAGGGAGGTGCTACTACCAAAAAACCTTGGAATCGGGTAGATCATCAGCTAGAATCGCAATTTTAGAGCGCGAAACGAAGGTTTTTCGACCCCGAAACGACATCTTATCGCCTGAAACAATAAGGGGGCGACGGGTGCCTCTGAGTGCCGATACCGAATTGGGGTCTTATAAGCGATTCTGATAACTGAGCGGAAAGTTATGACCGTTTGAGCGAAGGGGTGTCCGTATGCGATCGCATCGGTAGCCCGCGACCACGCTCCCGGAGAGGAATTTGCTCGCCGGAACGGAAATGTCCGAATGTGACCTTGTGCCGACCAAGTCGAAGTGCCGATTCTGAAATGGGGCCTTGTGGGCTGTTCCGATCACCGGGCGAACAAAGATCTGCATCCTTCCCAACGGGTACGACAATCGGTGTACTAATTCACACGCTACGCGGCGAATTTCGGCCCCGAAACGAAATTCTGCGAAACCAGCGCCCCGTCGACCGTCTCGGAGTGCCGATTCCGAATTTTGCTCACATCAATGATTCCGATGCCCGGGCAGAAAGTTATGCCCAGTTCTTTCTATGAATGGGTGGGAATAAACCATGGGGGGTGACTATATCGGCGATGTTGGTGCACCCATATCTAGGACCTCGGGTGGAGATCTCGAGTCAAGTTGAACACGACTTCCGATCGCCATGATAGGCCGACTCCGTGTGTTGTGCCCGCTAGCGATTCGCCAGATCAAGGGAGGTGCTACTGCCAGAAAACCTTGGAATCGGGGAGATCGTCGGCTAGAATCACAATTTTGAAGTGCGAAATGAAAGTTTTTCGACCCCGAAATGACGTCTTATCGTCTGTGGTGATAAGGGGGTGACGGGCGCCTCTGAGTGCCGATTCCGAATTGGGGTCTTATAAGCGATTCTGATAACCGAGCGGAAAGTTATGCCCGTTTGAGCGAAGGGGTGTCCGTATGCGATCGCATCGGCCGCCCGCGACCACGCTCCCAGAGAGGAATTTGGCCGCCGGACCGGAAATGTCCGAATGCGACCTTGTGCCAACCGGGTCGAAATGCTGATTCAGAAATGGGGCCTTGCAGGCGGTTCCGATCGCCGGACGAACAAATATACACGTCCTACCCAACGGGTACGACAATCGGTGTACTAACACACACGGTCCACGGCAAATTTCGGCCCTGGAACGGAATTCCACGAAACCAGCGTCCTGTCGACCGTCTCGAAGTGCTGATTCCGAATTGTGGTCACACCAGCGATTTCGATGCCCGGGCGGAAAGTTATGCCCAGTTCTTTCGCTGAAGGGGTGGGAATAAACCGTAGGGGATGACTATATCGGCGATGTTCGTGCACCCATATCTACAACCTCGGGTGGAGATCTCAAGCCGAGTTGAACACGACTTCCGATCGCCGTGATTGGCCGACTCCGTGTCTTGTGCCCGCCAGCGATTCTCCTAATCGAGGGAGGGGCTACTGCCAGAAAACCTTTGAATCGGGGAGATCGTCGGCTAGAATCACAATTTTGGAGCGCGAAACGAAGGTTTTTCGACCCTGAAATGACATCTTATCGCCTGAGGCAACAAGGGGGTTATGGGTGCCTCTGAGTGCCGATTCCGAATTGGGGTCTTATAAGTGATTATGATAACTGAGCGGAAAGTTATGCCCGTTTGAGCGAAGAGGTGTCCGTATGCGATCGCATCGGCAGCCCGCGACCACGCTCTCGGAGAGGAATTTGGCCGCCGGAACAGAAATGTCCGAATGTGACCTTGTGCCGACCGGGTCGAAGTGCTGATTCTGAAATGGGGCCTTACGGACGGTTCCGATCGTCGGGCGAACAAATATCCGCGTCCTACCCAACGGGTACGACAATCGGTGTACTAATACACACGCTACGCGGTGAATTTCGGACCCGAAACGGAATTCTGCGAAACCAGCGCCTTATCAACCGTCTCGGAGTGCCGATTCCGAGTTGTGCTCACATCAGCGATTCCGATGCTCGGGCGGAAAGTTATGCCCAGTTCTTTCGCTGAAGGGGTGGGAATAAACCGTAGGGGGTGACTATATCGGCATTGTTCGTGCACCCATATCTATGACCTCGAGTGGAGATCTCGAGGCGAGTTGAACATGACTTCCAGTCGCCGTGATAGGCCGACTCCATGTGTTGTGCCCGCCAGCGATTCGCCTAGTCGAGGGAGGGGCTACTGCCAGAAAATCTTGGAATCGTGGAGATTGTCGGCCAGAATCGCAATTTTGGAGAGCGGAACGAAGGTTTTTCGACCCCGAAACGACGTCTTATTTCCTGAGGCAATACGGGGGCGACGGGAGGCTCTGAGTGCCGAATCCGAATTGGGGTCTTATAAGCGATTCTGATAACCGAGCGGAAAGTTATGCCCGTTTGAGCGAAGGGGTGTCCGTATGCGATCGCATCGGCAGCCCGCGACCACGCTCCCGGAGAGGAATTTGGCCGCTGGACCGGAAATGTCCGAATGCGACCTTGTGCCGACCGGGTCGAAGTGCCGATTCTGAAATGGGGCCTTGCGGGCGGTTCCGATCGCCGAGAGAACAAATATCCACGTCCTACCCAACGGGTAGGACAATCGGTGTACTAATACACACGCTCCACGGAAAATTTCAGCCCCAGAATGGAATTCCGCAAAACCAACGCCCAATCGACCGTCTCGAAGTGCCGATTCCGAATTGTGGTCACATCAGCGATTCCGATGCTCGGGCGGAAAGTTATGCCCAATTCTTTCGCTGAAGGGGTGGGAATAAACCGTAGGGGGGACTATATCGGCGATGTTCGTGCACCCATATCTACGACCTCGGGTAGAGATCTCAAACCGAGTTGAACACGACTTCCGATCACCGTGATAGGCCGACTCCGTGTGTTTTAGCCGCCAGTGATTCACCTAATCGAGGGAGGCGCTACTGCCAGAAAACCTTGGAATCGGAGATATCGTCGGCTAGAATCACAATTTCAGAGCGCGAAACGAAGTTTTTTCGACTCCGAAACGACGTCTTATCGCCGGAAACAATAAGGGGGCGATGGGTGCGTCTGAGTGCCAATTTCGAATTGGTGTCTTATAAGCGATTCTGATAAATGAGCAGAAAGTTATGCATGTTTGAGCGAAGGGGTGTCCGTATGCGTTCGCATCGGCAGCCCGCAACCACGCTCCTGGAGAGGAATTTGGCCGTCGAACCGGAAATGTCCGAATGTGACCTTGTGCCGATTCTGAAATATGGCCTTGCGGGTAGTTCCGATCGCCGGGCGAACAAATATCTGCGTCCTACCCAACAGGTACGACAATCGGTGTACTAATACACACGCTACGCAGCGAATTTCGGACCCGAAATGGAATTCTGTGAAACTAGCGTCCTGTCGACCGTCTCGGAGTGCCGATTCCGAATTGTGCTCACATCAGCGATTCCGATGCCCGGGTGGAAAGTTATGCCTAGGTCTTTCGCTGAAGGGGTGGGAATAAATCATAGGGGGTGACTATATCGGCGATGTTCGTGCACCCATATCTACGACCTCGGGTGGAGATCTCGAGCCGAGTTGAAGATGACTTCCGATCGCCGTGATAGGCCGACTCCATGTGTTGTGCCTGCCAGCGATTTGCCTAATCGAGGGAGGGGCTACTACCAGAAAACCTTGGAATCGGGGAGATCGTCAGTTAGAATCGTAATTTCGGAGAGCGAAACGAAGGTTTTTCGACCCCGAAACGACGTCTTATCACTTGAGGCAATAAGGAGGCGATGGGCGGCTCTAAGTGTTGATTCCGAATTGGTGTCTTATAAGCGATACTAATAACCGAGCGGAAAGTTATGCCCGTTTGAGCGAAGGGGTGTCCGTATGCGATCGCATCGGCAGCCCGCGACCACGCTCCCGGAGAGGAATTTGGCCGCCGGACCGGAAATGTCCGAATGCGACCTTGTGCCGACTGGGTCGAAGTGCCGATCCTGAAATGGGACCTTGCGGGCGGTTCTGATCGCTGGGCGAACAAATATCCACGTCCTACCCAATGGGTATGACAATCGGTGTACTAATCAACACGCTGCGCGGAAAATTTCGAGCCCGAAATGAAATTCCGTGAAACCAGCGCCTTGTCGACCGTCTCGAAGTGCTGATTCTGAATTGTGGTCGCATCAGCGATTCCGATGCCCGAGCGGAAAGTTATGCCCAGTTCTTTCGCTAAAGGGTGGGAATAAACCGTAGGGGATGACTATATTGGCGATGTTCGTGCACCCATATCTACGACCTCGGGTGGAGATCTCGAGCCGAGTTGAACACGACTTCTGATCGCCGTGATAGGCCGACTCCATGTGTTATGCTCGCCAATGATTCGCCTAATCGAGGGAGGCGCTACTGCCAGAAAAACTTGGAATCAGGGAGATCGTCGGCTAGAACCACAATTTCGGAGCGCGAAATGAAGGTTTTTCGACCCCGAAACGACGTCTTATCGCTTAAGAGAAAAAGGGGGTGACGGGTGCCTCTGAGTGTCGATTTCGAATTGGGGTCTTATAAGCGATTCTGATAACTGAGCGGAAAGTTATGCCCATTTCAGCGAAGGGGTGTCCGTATGCAATCGCATCGACAGCGCGCGACCACGCTCCCGGAGAGGAATTTGGCCGCCGGACCGGAAATCTCCGAATGTGACCTTGTGTCGTCCGGGTCGAAGTGCCGATTCTGAAATGGGGTCTTTTGGGCGGTTCCGATCGCGGGGCGAACAAATATCCGTGTCCTACCAAACGGGTACGACAATCGGTGTACTAATACACACGCTACGCGGCGAATTTCGGCCCCCAAATGGAATTCTACGAAACTAGCGCCCTGTCGACCGTCTCGGAGTGCCGATTCCGAATTGTGCTCATATCAGCAATTTAGATGCCCGGGCGGAAAGTTATGCCTAGTTCTTTCGCTGAAGGGGTGGGAATAAACCGTAGGGGGTGACTATATAGGCGATGTTCGTGCACCCATATCTACAACCTCGGGTGGAGATCTCAAGCCGAGTTGAACACGACTTCCGATCGTCGTGATAGGCCGACTCCGTGTGTTGTGCCCTCTAGTGATTCGCCTAATCGAGGGAGGCGCTACTACTGGAAAACCTTTGAATCGAGGAGATCGTCGGCTAGAATCACAATTTCGGAGCGCGAAACGAAGGTTTTTCGACCCTGAAACGACATCTTATCGCCTGAAACAATAAGGTTACGATAATCGATGTACTAATACACACGGTCCACGGCAAATTTCGGCCCCGAAACGGAATTCTGCGAAACCAGCGCCCTGTCGACCGTCTCGAAGTGCTGATTCCGAATTGTGGTCACACCAGCGATTTCGATGCCCGGGCGGAAAGTTATGCCCAGTTCTTTCGCTGAAGGGGTGGGAATAAACCGTAGGGGGTGACTATATCGGTCATGTTCATGCACCCATATCTACAACCTCGGATGGAGATCTCGAGCCGAGTTGAACAAGACTTCCGATCACTGTGATAGGCCGACTCCGTGTGTTGTGCCCGCCAGCGATTAGCCTAATCGAGGGAGGGGCTACCGCCAGAAAACCTTGGAATCGGGGAGATCGTCAGCTAGAATCATAATTTTGGAGAGCGAAACGAAGGTTTTTCGACCCCGAAACGACGTCTTATTACCAGAGGCAATAGGGAAGCGACGGGCGGCTCTGAGTGCCGATTCCGAATTGGGGTCTTATAAGCGATTCTGATAACCGAGCAGAAAGTTATGCCCGTTTGAGCGAAGGGGTGTCCGTATGTGCTCGCATCGGCAGCCCGCGACCACGCTCCCGGAGAGGAATTTGGGCGCCGGACCAAAAATGTCCGAATGTGACCTTGTGCCGACCGGGTCGAAGTATCGATTCTGAAATGGGACCTTGCAGGCGGTTCCGATCGCCGTGCGAACAAATATCCACGTCCTACCCAACGGGTATGACAATCGGCGTACTAATACACATGCTCCGTGGCGAATTTTGGCCCCGAAACGGAATTATGCGAAACCAGCACACAGTCGACCATCTCGGAGTGTGGATTCCGAATTGTGGTCACATCAGCGATTCCGATGCCCGGGCGGAAAGTTATGCCCAGTTCTTTCGCTGAAGGGGTGGGAATAATCCGTAGGGGGTGACTATATCGGCGATGTTCGTGCACCCATATCTATGACCTCGGGTGGAGATCTCGAGCCGTGTTGAACAAGACTTCCGATCGCCGTGATAGGCCGACTCCGTGTGTTGTGCCCGCCAGCGATTCGCCTAATCGAGGGAGGCGCTACTGCTTGAAAACCTTGGAATCGGGGAGATCGTCGGCTAGAATCGCAATTTTAGAGCACGAAACGAAGGTTTTTCGACACCGAAACGACATCTTATCGCCTGAAACAATAAGGGGGCGACGGGTGCCTCTGAGTGTCGATTCCGAATTAGGGTCTTATAAGCGATTCTGATAACTGAGCAGAAAGTTATGCCCGTTTGAGCGAAGGGGTGTCCGTATGCGATCGCATCCGCAGCCTGCGACCACGCTCCTGGAGAGGAATTTGGCTGCCGGACCGGAAATGTCTGAATGTGATCTTGTGCCGACCGGTTAGGGTCTTCTAAAATGGGGCCTTGCGGGCGGTTCCGATCGTCGGGGGAACAAATATCCGCGTCCTTCCCAAAGGGTACCACAATCGGTGTACTAATACACACGCTACGCGGCGAGTTTCGGCCCCAAAACGAAATTCTGCGAAACCAGCGCCCTGTCGACCGTCTCAAAGTGACGATTCCGAATTGTGGTCACATCAGCGATTCCGATGCCCGGGCGAAAAGTTATGCCCAGTTCTTTCGCTGAATGGGTGGGAATAAACCGTAGGGGGTGACTATATCGGCGATGTTCGTGCACCCATATCTACAACCTCGGGTGGAGATCTCGAGCCGAGTTGAACACGACTTCCGATCACCGTGATAGGCCGACTCCTTGTGTTGTGCCCGCCAGCGATTCGCCTAATCAAGGGAGGGGCTACTGCTAGAAAACCTTGGAATCGGGGAGATCGTCGGCTAGAAGCGCAATTTCGGAGCGCGAAACGAAGGTTTTTCGACCCCAAAATGACGTCTTATCGCCTGAGACAATAAGGGGGCGACGGGCGCCTCTGAGTGCCGATTCCGAATTGGGGTCTTATAAGCGATGCTAATAACCGAGCGAAAAGTTATGCCCGTTTGAGCGAAGGGGTGTCCGTATGCGATCGCATCGGCAGCCCGCGACCACGCTCCCGGTGAGGAATTTGGACGTCGGACCGGAAATGTTCGAATGTGACCTTGTGCCGACCGGGTCAAAGTGCTGATTCTGGAATGGGGCCTTGCGAGCGGTTCCGATCGCTGGGCGAACAAATATCCGCGTCCTACCCAACGGGTACGACAATCAGTGTACTAATACACACGCTCCACAGTGAATTTTGGCCCCGGAACGGAATTCCATGAAACCAGCGCCTTTTCGACAGTCTCGGAGTGCCGATTCCGAATTGTGGTCACATCAGCGATTCCAATACCCTGGCGAAAAGTTATGCCAGTTCTTTGCTGAAGGGGTGGGAATAAACTGTAGGGGGTGACTATATCGGCGATGTTCGTGCACCCATATCTACGACTTCGGGAGGAGATCTCGAGCCAAGTTGAACACGACTTCCGATCGTCGTGATAGGCCGACTCGTGTGTTGTGCCCGCCAGTGATTCGCCAAATCAAGAGAGGCGCTACTGCCAGAAAACCTTGGAATTCGGAAGATCTTCGGCTAGAATCGCAATTTCGGAGCGCAAAATGACGGTTTTTCGACCCCGAAACAATGTCTTATTGCCCGAGGCGATAAGGGGCAACGGGCGCCTCTGAGTGCCGATTCCGAATTAGGGTCTTATAAGCGATTCTGATAACCGTGCGGAAAGTTATGCCCGTTTGAGCGGAGGGGTGTCTGTATTCGATCGCATCGGCAGCCCGCGACCACGCTCCCGGAGAGGAATTTGGCCGCCGGACCGAAAATGTCCGAATGCGACCTTGTGCCGACCGGGTCGAAGTGCCGATTCTGAAATGGGGCCTTGCGGGCGGTTCCGATCGCCGGGCGAACAAATATCCGCATACTACCCAACGGGTACGACAATCGGTGTACTAATACACACGCTCCGCGGTGAATTTCGGCCCCGGAACGGAATTCTGCGAATCCAGCGCCCTGTCGACCGTCTCGGAGTGCCGATTCCGAATTGTGCTCACATCAGCGATTCCGATGCCCGGACGGAAAGTTATGCCTAGTTCTTTCGCTGAAGGGGTGGGAATAAACCGTACGGGGTGACTATATCGGCAATGTTCGTGCACCCTTATCTACGACCTCGGGTGGAGATCTCGAGCCTAGTTGAATACGACTTCCGATCGCCATGACAGGCCGACTCCGTGTGTATTGCCCGCCAGCGATTTGCCTAATCGAGGGATGCGCTACTGCCAGAAAACCTTGGAATCGGGGAGATCGTCGGTTAGAATCGTTATTTCGGAGCGCAAAACGTAGGTTTTTCGACCCTGAAACGACGTCTTATCCTGAGGCTATAAGGGGGCGACGGGCGCCTCTGAGTGCCGATTTCGAATTGGGGTCTTATAAGCGATTCTGATAACTGAGCGGAATGTTATGCCCATTTGAGCGAAGGGGTGTCCGTATGTGATCGCATCGGCAGCCCGCGACCACGCTCCCGGAGAGGAATTTGGTCGTCGGACCGGAAATGTTTGAATGTGACCTTGTGTCTACCGGGTCGAAGTGCCGATTCTCAAATGGGGCCTTGTGAGCGGTTCCGATCGTCGAGCGAACAAATATCCGCATACTACCCAACGGGTACGACAATCGGTGTACTAATACACACGCTCCGCGGTGAATTTTGGCCCCGAAACGGAATTCCGCGAAACCAGCACCCTATCGACCGTCTCGGAGTGCCGATTCCGAATTGTGCTCACACCAGCAATTCCGATGCCCGGGCGGAAAGTTATGCCCAGTTCTTTCGCTGAAGGGGTGGGAATAAACCGTACGGGGTGACTATATCGGCGATGTTCGTGCACCCTTATCTACAACCTCGGGTGGAGATCTCGAGCCGAGTTGAATACGACTTCCGATCGCCATGATAGGCCGACTCCGTGTGTATTGCCCGCCAGCGATTCGCCTAATCGAGGGAGGCGCTACTGCCAGAAAACCTTGGAATCGGGGAGATCGTCGGTTAGAATCGTAATTTCGGAGCGCGAAACGTAGGTTTTTCGACCCTGAAACGACGTCTTATCCTGAGGCTATAAGGGGGCAACGGGCGCCTCTGAGTGTCGATTCCGAATTGGGGTCTTATAAGCGATTCTGATAACTGAGCGGAATGTTATGCCCGTTTGAGAGAAAGGGTGTCCGTATGTGATCGCATCGGCAGCCCGCGACCACGCTTCCGGAGAAGAATTTGGCCGTCGGACCGGAAATGTTTGAATGTGACCTTGTGCCGACTGGGTCGAAGTGCCGATTCTGAAATGGGGCCTTGCGAGCGGTTCCGATCGTCGAGCGAGCAAATATCCGCATACTACCCAACGGGTACGACAATCGGTGTACTAATACACACGCTTCGCGGAGAATTTTGGCCCCAAAATGGAATTCTGTGAAACCAGCGCCCTGTCGACCGTCTCGAAGTGCCGATTCCGAATTGTGGTCACATCAGCGATTCCGATGCCCGGGCAGAAAGTTATGCCCAGTTCTTTTGCTGAAGGGGTGGGAATAAACTGTGGGGGTGACTATATCGGCGATGTTTGTGCACCCATATCTACGACCGCAGGTGGAGATCTCGAGCCGAGTTGAGCACGACTTCCGATCGTCGTGATAGGTCGACTCTGTGTGTTGTGCCCGCCAGCAATTCGCCTAATCGAGAGAGGCGCTACTGCAAGAAAACCTTGGAATCAGGGAGATCGTCGGCTAGAATCGCAGTTTTGGAGCACAAAATGAAGGTTTTTCGACCCCAAAACGACGTCTTGTCGCCTGAGCCAATAAGGCGGCGACGGGCGCCTCTGAGTGCCGATTCTGAATTGGGGTCTTATAAGCGATTCTGATAACCGAGCGAAAAGTTATGCACGTTTGAACGAAGGGGTGTTCGTATGCGATCGCATCGGCAGCCTGCGACCACGCTCTCGGAGAGGAATTTGGCCGCCGGACCGAAAATGTCCGAATGCGACCTTGTGCCGACCGGGTCGAAGTGCGGATTCTGAAATGGGTCACATCAGCGATTCCGATGCCCAGACGGAAAGTTCTGCCCAGTTCTTTCGCTGAAGGGGTGGCAATAAACCGTAGGGGGTGACTATATCGGCAATGTTCTTGCACCCATATCTACGACCTCGGGTAAAGATCTCGAGCCGAGTTGAATACGACTTCCGATCAGCGTGATAGGCCGAATATGTGTGTTGTGCCCGCTAGCGATTCGCCTAATCGAGGGAGGCGCTACTGCGAGAAAACCTTAGAATTGAGGAGATCATCATCTAGAATCGCAATTTCGGAGCGCGAAATGAAGGTTTTTCGACCCCGAAACGACGTCTTATCGCTTGAGGCGATAAGCGGGCGACGGGCGCCTCTAAGTGCCGATTCCCAATTTGGGTCTTATAAGCGATTCTGATAACCGAGCGGAAAGTTATGCCCGTTTGAGCGAAGGGGTGTCCGTATGCGATCGCATCAGCAGCCCGCGACCACGCTCCCAGAGAGGAATTTGCCCGCCGGACCGGAAATGTCCGAATGCGACCTTGTGCCGACCGGGAGGAAGTGTGGATTCTGAAATGGGGCCTTGCGGGCGATTCCGATCGCCGGGCGAACAAATATCTGCGTCCTACCCAATGGGTACGACAATCGGTGTACTAATACACACGCTCCGCGGTGAATTTCGGGCCCCGAAACGGAATTCTGCGAAACCAACGCCCTGTCGATCGTCACGGCGTGCCGATTCCGAATTGTGCTCACATCAGCAATTCCGATGCCCGAGCGGAAATTTATGCCCAGTTCTTTCTCTGAAAGGGTGGGAATAAACCGTAGGGGGTGACTATATCGGTGATGTTCGTGCACCCATATCTACGACCTCAGGGGAAGATCTCGAGCCGAGTTGAACACGTCTTCTGATCGCCGTGATAGGCCGACTCTGTGTGTTGTGCCCGCCAGCGATTCACCTAATCGAGGGAGGCGCTACTGCCAGAAAACCTTGAAATCGGGGAGATCGTCGGCTAGAATCGTAATTTTGGAGCGCGAAACGAAGGTTTTTCGACCCCGAAACGACATCTTATCGCCAGAGGCAATAAGGGGCAGACATGCGCATCTGAGTGCTGATTCAGAATTGTGGTCTTATAAACGATTCTGATAACCGAGCGGAAAGTTATGCCCGTTTGAGCGAAGGGGTGTCCGTATGCGATCGCATCGACAGCCCGCGACCACGCTCCCGGAGAGGAATTTGGCCGCCGGATCGGAAATGTCCGAATGCGACCTTGTGCTGACCGGGTCGAAGTGTCGAGTTTGAAATGG
This sequence comes from Colocasia esculenta, assembly GCA_014218235.1. Lineage (NCBI taxonomy): Eukaryota > Viridiplantae > Streptophyta > Magnoliopsida > Alismatales > Araceae > Colocasia > Colocasia esculenta. The sequence goes on along the minus strand of CM024766.1, from coordinate 1,249,458 downwards.
GGCCTTGCAGGCGGTTCCGATCTCCGGGCGAACAAATATCTGCGTCCTACCCAACGGGTACGACAATCGGTGTACTATTACACACGCTTCGCGGAGAATTTTGGCCCCAGAACGGAATTCTGTGAAACCAGCGCCTGTCGACCGTCTCGAAGTGCCGATTCCGAATTGTGGTCACATCAGCGATTCCGATGCCCGGGCAGAAAGTTATGCCCAGTTCTTTTGCTGAAGGGGTGGGAATAAACTGTGGGGGTGACTATATCGGCGATGTTTGTGCACCCATATCTACGACCTCAGGTGGAGATCTCTAGCCGAGTTGAGCACGACTTCCGATCGTCGTGATAGGTCGACTCTGTGTGTTGTGCCCGCCAGCAATTCGCCTAATCGAGAGAGGCGCTACTGCAAGAAAACCTTGGAATCGGGGAGATCGTCGGCTAGAATCGCAGTTTTGGAGCACAAAATGAAGGTTTTTCGACCCCAAAACGACGTCTTGTCGCCTGAGCCAATAAGGCGGCGACGGGCGCCTCTGAGTGCCGATTCTGAATTGGGGTCTTATAAGCGATTCTGATAACCGAGCGAAAAGTTATGCCCGTTTGAACGAAGGGGTGTCCGTATGCGATCGCATCGGCAGCCTGCGACCACGCTCTCGGAGAGGAATTTGGCCGCCGGACCGAAAATGTCCGAATGCGACCTTGTGCCGACCGGGTCGAAGTGCGGATTCTGAAATGGGGCCTTGCGGGCGGTTCCGATCACCGGGAGAACAAATATCCGCGTCCTACCCAACGGGTAGGGCTGTTCAGAATTTGGTTCAAACCGTAACACCGAACCGAACCGACCAGTTCGGTTCGGTTCGGTTTGGGCCCCTACAGAATTCAATTCGGTTTTAGTTTTTGAAACAGAGTAAACCGAATATATATATTTTACATGTTTTTTTATCCAAGAAAAAAAGTGGCGCAGTTGGCTGCACAAGCACCAATAGGTTTCCTGGGCGGCGTGGGTTCGAATCTCATGTTTGCCGCAAAGATTTGTTAAAAATGATGCCAGCCGACCATTTCTCTAAGGAAAAAATGGCGGAAAGCCAGGATTCGAACCCGGGACCCGCGGAAGATTAAGCGAACGCCTTAGCCATTCCGCTTAGCACATGTTTGCGATACAAAAGTAGTAGACTTCGGTTTGAAACGAACCGAACCGGTGCAGTTCGGTTCGGTTTCACCTTGGGATTTGGTTCAGTTCGGGTTGGCCAAAAAATGAGCCAAACCGGACCGAACCGACCCGTGTTCACCCCTACCAACGGGTACGACAATCGGTGTACTAATACACACGCTCTGCGGCGAATTTCGGCCCCGAAACGGAATTCTGCGAAACCAGCGCCGTGTCTACCGTCTGGGAGTGCCGATTCCGAATTGTGGTCACATCAGCGATTCCGATGCCCGGGCGGAGTGTTATGCCCAGTTCTTTCGCTGAAGGGGTGGGAATAAACCGTAGGGGGTGAGTATATCTGCGATGTTCGTGCACCCATATCTACGACCTCGGGTGGAGATCTCGGGCCGAGTTGAACACGACTTCCGATCGCCGTGATAGGCCGACTCCGTGTGTTGTGCCCGCCAGTGATTCGTCTAATCGAGGGAGGTGCTACTGCCAGAAAACCTTGGAATCGGGGAGATCGTCGGCTAGAATCGCACTTTCACTACGCGGAACGAAGGTTTTTCGACCCAAAATGACGTCTTATCGTCTGAGGCAATAAGGGGGCAACGGGCGCCTCTGAGTGTCGATTCTGAATTGGGGTCTTATAAGCGATTCTGATAACCGAGTGGAAAGTTATGCTCCTTTGAGCGAAGGGGTGTCCGTATGCGATCGCATCGGCAGCCCGCGACCATGCTCCCGGAGAGGGATTTGGCCGCCGGACCGGAAATGTCCGAATGTGACCTTGTGCTGACAGGGTCGAAGTGCCGATTCTGAAATGGGGCCTTGCGGGCGGTTTCGATCACCGGGCAAACAATTATCTGCGTCCTACCCAACGGGTACGCCAATCGGTGCACTAATACATACGCTCCGCGGTGAATTTCGGTCCCAAAACGGAATTCCGTGAAACCAGCGCCCGTGGTAATAAACTGTAGGGGGTGACTATATCGGCGATGTTCGTGCACCCATATCTACGACCTCGGGTGGAGATCTCGAGCCAAGTTGAACATGACTTCCGATCGCCGTGATAGGCCGACTCCGTGTATTGTGCCAGCCAGCGATTCGCCTAATCGAGGGAGGCGCTATTGCCAGAAAACCGTGGAATCGGGGAGATCGTCGACTAGAATCGTAATTTTGGAGTGCAAAACGAAGGTTTTTCGAACCCGAAATGATGTCCTATCACCTGAGGCGATAAGGGGGCGACGGGCGCCTCTGAGTGCCGATTCCGAATTGGCGTCTTATAAGCGATTCTGATAACCGAGCGGAAAGTTATGCCCGTTTGAGCGAAGGGGTGTCCGTATGAGATCGCATCGGCAGCCCGCGACCATGCTCCCGAAGAGGAATTTGGCCGCCGGACCGGAAATGTCCGAATGTGACCTTGTGCCGACCGGGTCGAAGTGCCGATTCTGAAATGGGGCCTTGCAGGCGGTTCCGATCGCCGGGAGAACAAATATCTGCGTCCTACCCAATGGGTACGACAATCGGCGTACTAATAAACACGCTACGCGGCGAATTTCAGCCCCGAAATGGAATTTTTTTAAACCAGCGCCATGTCGACCGTCTCGGAGTGCCGATTCCGAATTATGGTCACATCAGCGATGTCGATGCCCGGGCGGAAAGTTATGCCCAGTTCTTTCACTGAAGGGGTGGGAATAAACCGTAGAGGGTGACTATATCGGCGATGTTCGTGCACCCATATCTACGACCTCGGGTGGAGATCTCGAGCCAAGTTGAACATGACTTCTGATCACCGTGATAGGCCGACTCCGTGTGTTGTGCCCGCCAGTGATTCACCTAATCGAGGGTGGTGCTACTGCCAGAAAACCTCGAAATCTGGGAGATCGTCGGCTAGAATCACAATTTTGGAGCACGAAACGACGTTTTATCGCCTGAGACAATAAGGAGGTGACGGGCGCCTCTGAGTGCCGATTATGAATTAGGGACTTATAAGAGAGTCTGATAACCGAGCGGAAAATTATGACCGTTTGAGCGAAGGGGTGTCCATATGCGATCGCATCAGCAGCCAGCGACCACGCTCTCGTAGAGGAATTTGGCCGCCGGACCGGAAATGTCAGAATGGGACCTTGTGCCGACCGGGGCGAAGTGTTGATTCTGAAATGGGGCCTTGCGGAAGGTTCCGATCACCGGGCGAATAAATATCCGCGTCCTACCCAACGGGTACAACAATCGGTGTACTAATACACATGCTCCGCGGCGAATTTCGGCCCCAGAATGGAATTCTGCAAAACCAACGCCCTGTCGACCATCTCGGAGTGTCGATTCCGAATTGTGGTCACATCAGTGATTCCGATGCCCGGGCGGAAAGTTATGCCCAGTTCTTTCGCTGAAGGGGTGGGGATAAACCGTAGGGGGTGACTATTTCGGCAATGTTCTTGCACCCATATCTACGACCTCGGGTGGAGATCTTGAGCCGAGTTGAACACGACTTCTGATCGCCGTGATAGGCCGAATCCGTATGTTGTGCCCTCCAGCGATTCGCCTAATCGAGGGAGGGGCTACTGCTAGAAAACCTTGGAATCGGGGAGATCGTCGGCTAGAATCGTAATTTCAGAGCGCAAAATGAAGGTTTTTCGACCCCGAAATGACATCTTATCGCCTGAGGCAATAAGGGGGCGACGGGCGCCTCTGAGTGCCGATTCCGAATTGGGGTCTTATAAGCGATTCTGATAACCGAGCGGAAAGTTATGCCTGTTTGAGCGAAGGGGTGTCCGTATGTGATCGCATCGGCAGCCCGCGACCACGCTCCGGAGAGGAATTTGGCCGCCGGACCGGAAATGTCCGAATGCGACCTTGTGCTGATCGGGTCGAAGTGCCGTTTCTGAAATGGGGCCTTGTGGGCGGTTCCGATCGCCGGGCAAATAAAATATCTGCGTCCTACCCAATGGGTACAACAATCGGTGTACTAATACACACGCTCCGCGGTGAATTTCGGCCCCAAAACGGAATTCCGCAAAACCAGCGCCCTGTCGACCGTCTCGGAGTACCGATTTCGAATTGTGCTCACATCAGCGATTTCGATGCCCGGGCGGAATGTTATGCCCAGTTCTTTCGCTGAAGGGGTGGGAATAAACCGTAGGGGTTACTATATCGGTGATGTTCGTGCACCCATATCTACGACCTCGGGTGGAGATCTCGAGCCAAGTTGAACACGACTTCCGATCGCTGTCATAGGCTGACTCCGTGTGTTGTGCCCGCCAGCGATTCGCCTAATCGAGGGAGGCGCTACTGCCAGAAAACCTTGGAATCGGGGTGATCGTCGGCTAGAATCACAATTTTGGAACATGAAATGAAGGTTTTTCGACCCCGAAATGATGTCTTATCGCTAGAGGTGATAAGGGGACGATGGGCGCCTCTGAGTGCCGATTCCGAATTGCGGTCTTATAAGAGATTCTGATAACCGAGCGGAAAGTTATGCCCGTTTGAGCGAAGGGGTGTCCGTATGCGATCGCATCGGCAGCCCGCGACCACGCTCCCGGAGAGGAATTTGGCCGCCGGACCGGAAATGTCCGTATGCGACCTTGTGCCGACCGGGTCGAAGTGCCGTTTCTGAAATGGGGCGTTGCGGGCGATTCCGATCACCGGGCGAACAAATATCTGTGTCCTACTCAACGGGTACGACAATCGATGTACTAATACACACGCTCCGCGGTGAATTTCTGTCCCAGAACGGAATTATGCGAAACCAGCGCCCTGTCGACCGTCTCGGCGTACTGATTCCGAATTGTTTTCACATCAGCGATTCCGATGCCCGGGCGGAAAGTTATGCCCGGTTCTTTTGCTGAAGGGGTTGGAATAAACCGTACGGGGTGACTATATCGGCAATGTTCGTGCACCCATATCTATGACCTCGGATGGAGATCTCGAGCTGAGTTGAACACGACTTCTGATCGCCGTGATAGCCCGACTCCGTGTGTTGTGCCCGCCAGTGATTCACCTAATCGAGGGAGGTGCTACTGCCAGAAAACCTTGGAATCAGGGAGATCATCGGCTAGAATCGCAATTTCGGAGTGCGAAACAAAGGTTTTTCGACCCGAAACGATGTCTTATCGCCTGAGGAATAAGGCGGCGACGAGCGCCTCTGAGTGCCGATTCCGAATTGGCATCTTATAAGTGATTCTGATAACCGAGCAGAAAGTTATGCCCGTTTGAGCAAAGGGGTGTCCGTATGCAATCGCATCGGCAGCCCGCGACCACGCTCCCGGAGAGGAATTTGGCCGCCGGACCGGAAATGTCCGAATGGGACCTTGTGCCGACCGGGGCGAAGTGCCGATTCTGAAATGGAGCCTTGCGGACGGTTCTGATCGCTGGACGAACAAATATCCGCATCCTACCTAACGGGTACGACAATCGGTGTACTAATACACACGCTCTACGGTGAATTTCGGCCCCAGAATGAAATTACGCAAAACTAGCGCCCTGTCGACCGTCTCGGAGTGCCGATTCCGAATTGTGGTCACATCAGCTATTCCGATGCCCGGGCGGAAAGTTATGCCCAGTTCTTTCGCTCAAGGAGTGGGAATAAACCGTAGGGGGTGACTATATCGGCGATGTTCGTGCACCCATATCTATGACCTCGGGTGGAGATCTCGGGCCGAGTTGAACACGACTTCCGATCGCCGTGATAGGCCGACTTCGTGTGTTGTGCCCGCCAGTGATTCGCCAAATCGAGGGAGGCGCTACTGCCAGAAAACCTTGGAATCAGGGAGATCGTCAACTAGAATCGCAATTTCGGAGCGCGAAACGAAGGTTTTTCGACCCCAAAATGATGTCTTATCGCCTGAGCAATGATGGGGTAACGGGCGCCTCTGAGTGCCGATTCTGAATTGGGGTCTTATAAGCGATTCTGATAACCGAGCGGAAAGTTATGCGCATTTGAGCGAAGGGGTGTCCATATGCGATCGCATCGGCAGCCCGCGACAACGCTCCCAGAGAGGGATTTGGCCGCCGGACCGGAAATGTCTGAATGCGACCTTGTGCCGACCGGGTCGAAGTGTCGTTTCTGAAATGGGGCCTTGTGGGCGGTTCCGATCACCGGGCAAACAAATATCTGCGTCCTACCCAATGGGTACGCCAATCGGTGTACTAATACACACGCTCCACGGCGAATTTTTTCCCCGGAACGGAATTCCGCAAAACCAGCGCCCGTGGGAATAAACCGTAGGGGGTGACTATATCGGCGATGTTCGTGCACCCATATCTACGACCTCGGGTGGAGATCTCGAGCTAAGTTGAACCCGACTTCCGATCACCGTGATAGGCCGACTCCGTGTGTTGTGTCCGCCAGCGATTCGCCTAATCGAGGGAGGCGCTACTTCCAGAAAACCTTGGAATCGGGGAGATCGTCGGCTAGAATCGCAATTTCAGAGTGCGAAACGAAGGTTTTTTGACCCCAAAAGGACGACTTATTGCCTGAGCCAATATGGGCTCAACGGGCGCCTCTGAGTCCCGATTCCGAATTGGGGTCTTATAAGCGATTCTGATAACCGAGCGGAAAGTTATGCCCGTTTGAGCGAAGGGGTGTCCGTATGCGATCGCATCGGCAGCCCGCGACCACGCTCCCGGAGTGGAATTTAGCCGCCGGACCGGAAATGTCCGAATGTGACCTTGTGCCGACCGGGTCGAAGTGCCGATTCTGAAATGGGGCCTTGCGGGCGATTCCGATCGTCAGGCGAACAAATATCTACGTCCTACCCAACGGGTACGACAATCTGGGTACTAATATACACGCTACGCGGCGAATTTCGGCCCCGAAACAAAATTCTTGGAAACCGGCGCCCTGTCGGCCGTCTCGAAGTGTGATAATATCATAATTATCATGAATAATCATGCCATTTCAATGACTAACACTTGATAAATTTATAAGATTTCTATTACATGGACGATAATTGATTAATTCAATTTTATGTTGTATTTGCAGGTTAATGGGCCATTCTATGAAGTGCTTAATGGGCTAATGGATTGGATGAAGCAAGAGAAAATAAAAGAGAGATTATATTAAAATATTCCCCCTATTTTTTAAAACTTTCTCACTTTTAAAAATCTTCTCCCATTTTCTAAAAATCCCTCTTTCCTTTCTCTCTCCTGCTTCCTTTCTTTCTCTACCACTTTAAAACCTCTCCCTCTCTCTCTTACTATGATTCTTTTTTCCCACTTTTTCTCTCCCCTTCTCACCACCGCAGCCCCCTCCTCTCCTTCCTGCGCACAAGTCCCCTCCTCTCCTTCTTCTTCTCTTTCTTCTTCTTCTTCCTCTCCTCTTCTTCCCCTTCTCTTCTCTCTCTCCGGCTCCGGACAGCAGCAGCAGCACTGTGCCCAGGCGCCCGCCGGCCGCACCGCCAGGCCCGCCGCGGTCGCACCCGGCCGCGCCCAGCCTGCACGCGGCCCCGCCCGCGGTCGCCCCGCCCGCGCCCAGGCGCCAGCCCCGCTTCGCCCGCGTGCCCGCGACCTGCCACCCCAGCCGCCCGGCGCCCTACCCGTTGCATGCATGCAACGTGGGGCCGCTCTCGCGCCTCTCTCCTCTCTTGTTCCTCTCTCTCTCTCTCCTCTATCGCTGCCCTCTCTCTCCTCTCATCTCTCTCAGCGCTCTCTCTCCTCTCTCTCGCTCTTCTCTCTCTCGCGGTTCTCTCTTCTCTCTCTCCTCTCTCTCACATCTCTCGCTCTCTTTTCTCTCTCTCGTCTCTTGTTCTCTCTCTCTTCTATTCTCTCTCATCTCTCTCGATCTTTAATTGTTGATTTAATTGTAATTTTTTAGCACTCTTTTGTTAAGCTCCTTTTCTAGTTAGTGGAATTTCAATTTAATCTTTGTTAATTTAGTTTCTCTCTGTCTCTACTTCTCTCTTCTAATTTCTCTTCGTAGATTAGATTTATTTTTGATTGAATTAATCTTAGGAGTTAGTTTTAAAATCCTCTACACACTTTTCTAACCAAAGAAACTCAAGGTTTTCAAAGTTGATAATCTTTTTCCCCGTGGATTCGACTCGGCACTCACCACTTACTATTGTCAAAATATTTAGTGTAGGCCGAATTTTGAGATTGTTAGTCACGTGTTTAACGACGCATCGTGGGCTATCAATTTTTGGCGCCGTTGTCGGGGAATTAGAATTTTAGTTTGATAATCTTAGTGTTATTGATATTATTCATGCTAACATTTTCTTCTTTTGTAGGTATCAAATAAAAAGGGAAAATCCTGGAAATTGCAAAATTGAAGAATCTGTCAGAAAACTGTCGCTGAAAGTCGAATCTGTAGGTAAAAAGTCTGCTTTGGGAAGAAAAAATCTGAAATTGCAGGAAAAATCAGAAAAAAAGGGGGGTAAGTGAGGTGAGTTTCCTTCTCTCACTCTTTCCATTGTTTTCATTCCAAAAGAACGAGGGATTGCGTTGGAGGTAAGTACTATTAAAACCCTCTTGATGTAGTTTCTTTTCTTAGTTGCCATGTTTAGATAATTAATTTAAAAAATCAAAAAAAAAAATCAATCACTTGAATCCAATAAAAGATGTCATGTCAAGATTAGAAACTTTCCATCTTTCGGACATGCATCATTTAGATTTCCATCTTTAGGTAATTTTCCTTTTGAAAAGTTCCTTTCTTGTTAAAGATTGCGGGAGGCAAGGTGAGAATCTCAACTTTCTTAAAAAGCATGATCATGCATTGTCATGCTTGCATAGAACCCTGCTTGATTTGTGGTGGCATATCATTTCTAAAAATATTTTAAGGGCAGTTCCTTAACAAGATAAGGTTGGATTTGATCACCCTTCCTTAGCCCACAAACCACAACTTCCTGCATCTTTTGCATTCCCAAGCAATAAAAGAAAGTAGAAACTTGACCTAGGGTTCACTTTGAAACTTAGGCCCACTTGGGCCCACTATCAAGTTTGGAGACTGGGTTAAGGCTAGAGGTTCATAGGCAAATGCCTAAGTGGACAAGTGGTTACTTATTAGGTCCCTGCGCGAGAGCAGGGGGAACCTCCCACTTTCCCACCTCTTACCAGGCCAGTTAACGGCTTGAGAGTGGATTTGAGCTAGGCCTCAGTTGATTAGTGAAAAATCAAATGTTTATGTCCTAGGGAACCATAGGGTCATAGGATTAATTGTTTGCTAACTTATTTGAAAATACAAAAAATCAAATATTTCAAAAAAAAAAGATTTATGTGGGTTGACAATCATGGTTATGAAATTGGCACTTCAATTGGACAAATTGGATCAGCCATTATGGTATGCACTCTCAACCTAACCCACTTTATCCATCAACCACACTTATCAGTCAATGGCTCCAAATAGACTCAAGCCCATCTGATTCATGGTCACCCAATTAAAGATCACATGTAGATTCAGGGTGGAGGAACAATGTTTGACCCACTTTACATCTCATCACCTCCCTCAACCCAAGAACAAATCCAAAACTTTCAAGTATTGTCCACACCACTCCTTACTCAAAAGTTGACCAAGGTGTCTCTCCTGAGAAATTGAGTTACTCTATCAAGATCCTCAAGGAGAGATTCAAGGACCCTTTCTAGGTACAGAAATCATCTCATGCTCAATGAAGGATTCTTTAATACTGATCTACATGTTGTTATCAAATGCTCCAAAGGTACACCTTTCCAACCACTTGGGGAGATACAATGCCACATTTGATACAGAACGATCAACCGATTGTGGCCCAAGCCCAAAGTCATCCTAACAACAACTTTCATCCTTGGGTCCAATTTCAAAATAATATCACTGATCAAGGCCATGATGGGGACAACATGCAGATCCACATTCTACTTATACTTCTCCCCCGAAATCAGGCCTTTTTTATTGTCAATTTGGGCAATCTATACAAAAGCTCTGTAATGCTCAACAAGTCTTTGAGCAAACCTTCGCCCACCAACAACAAGAATTGGAAAAATCTTTTGTCAAAACTGACCTCCTGATTACTCAACTGATGGAAATCAGAAGGAGGCAAGATAGCCAGTCACTTTGCCAACCCATTGATAATCATGAACATCATTATCTTGATTGTGACCAACAATTTGACTCTCGAATTCCATCACAACTTCTCAGTCCAACATGATTGTGGACATACCCACTTGGAAATTGAGAAATAATATTAATGGGTCAAATCAGGAGGAGATGGGTGCCACTGAAAATCAATCCATTATCTGGCCCAACTTGAAACTGACCATCAAGAGACTCCATCCATAATGTCATACTTGAGGAAAGCTCTAGTGAATTAGTTGAATCAAGTTGGGGGGAGAAGAGAGAAAGAGTGTCAACCAGATGTTGGGTCCGAGTTTGATGTGACATTATTTCAAGTGGGTGACAAGAAGAGGTGAGTGTGGAGAAAGAAGAGCTGGGTGTAATCATCAATCATTTCTCTTGGGTAAAGAGAAGAATTAGAAATTTTGCCTGAAGTCAACATTGACTGGGTCTCTCTTGATGTCGAGGAAAAACATAGAATCCTACCTCTTCCTGACCTTGGCAAATCCAACATGTTCATGGACATGTACCACTATCTGATTGGTCAACTACACTTGAATCTTTTAAGCATCTTGTGTTGAAAGTCATATATTCATTTCCACCACATCAGATCTGCTACTATTTTGACACAAGTCAGCCTGTGGGTTCAAGCAATCCTCTGAGCATTCAACTCAATCTGACCTCAATATCATGAAAGAGGATCTGAAAATGGAAGTTGTGGGTGAAAATGGTGAAAATAATCAAGTCTGCATTAATGTGTTCAACACATACAAAGATCTTAAGTGTACAAATGAAAATTTCTTAATTGAAGATATGATCTTGAGTGCCTCAATTTCTCTATCACTTACTGATCTGCAAGGTACGTTTGAACCACTTGACCCACCATGGTTGGTGATGCCTTACAAAAAAAAAATTTGGCGTCAATTGATCGGGGGTGTTACGTGAGCCTGTTAGCTCCATGTGTCTGGCTGAAGATATTAAACTTAGCGCTTATTGGGAGGCAACCCAATATTTTTAGGAGATTTAATTTATTTCTTCTTTTCTATTGTGTTCTAGGTTTTGAAGCCCATTACATTTGATGAAGCTAGTGTGCAACTACCCTCATGTCATCATCAGGTTGCATCTCTCCTTTCTTAATTTACATTGGCTTTATCTATGTTCATTACTTTTATGCCATTGAGGACAATGTCATTCAAGTTGGGGAGGGAAATCTTTCAAATTTTAAAATCCTGCTAAACAGCCCAAACATTGTACTTCATGCATCATTTTTCATGGAAAGAATACCTCATTCTAGAATGATTTACTCTAAGTATATACTTGTGCCAGTGGTACGTTAAAGGATGAATTTTGTGGTTATGTTCTTAACATTTTTCTCAAACTACATTTGAAAATTTTATTGAACCTTTACACATGTATTAGATGATGAATAGTGTCATTCATGAGGGTGATGAGGGGTTTTACCTAATACTCATGTTGAAGTGACATTCTACACTCTTATAGAAAACTAATCGTGGGGGAAAAAGCTACCTGCCTACAAGTATGAAAAAAAAAAATGACAAAATGAAGAAGGAAATCCCTAGCTTAGTAACGGGCTTCGGCACCTCATGAAGTGTTGAAGTTCGCGTCAAATAGTGAAAGGATATCCAAGAAAAAAAAAATGATGGTGAAGGATGAAATAAAAAGGCAGAGTGAAAGCTACCTGTAATTCGAGGAGGATTTTAAGAGTGTAGAGTTGATATCATCTCTAAGTAAGGGGAAAAGCTCATGCACTATCTTAGTAATGATTGCTAATAAGTGCATTCATGAAGGAATGATACTTTCAACTGTATCTTAGGAACTGTCTAATCCATGAACTGCATGATTATCTTTGACACACTGCTACTAGAACTAGAAATATTAGTGTTGATCAGTCTCCTCTCTACTTTCTTGACATGGAAATGATGTTTTGAGTTCATGTTAGTCCCGATTATTCACCCTGTGTGCATTGCTAAGGGACTAGCAATGAGTAAGTTGGGGGATGTGGATAATATCATATTATCATGACTAATCATGCCATTTCAATGACTAACACTGATAAATTCATAAGAATTTTCTATTATCATGGACGATAATTGATTAAATTCAATTTTATGTTGTATTTGCATGTTAATGGGCCATTCTATGAAGTGCTTATGGGCTAATGGATTGGAGTGAAGCAAGGAAAATAAAAGAGAGATTATATAAAATATTCCCCTCTATTTTTAAACAATTTCTCACTTTTAAACATCTTCTCCCTTATTTTCTAAAAATCTTCTTTCCTTTCCTCTCTCCCCCTTCCTCTCTTTCTCTACCACTTTATAAACCTCTCCCATCTCTCTCATTACTATGATTATTTTTTCCCACTTTTTCTCTACCCCTTCTCACCACCGCAGCCCCCTCCTCTCTTTCCTGCGCACAAGTCCCCTCCTCTCCTTCTCTTCTTCTTTCTCTTCTTCTTCTTCCTCTCCTCTTCTTTCCCTTCTTTCTCTCTCTCCCGGCTCTGACAGCAGCAAGCAGCAGCAGCACCGCGACCAGGCGCGTGCCAGGCGCCGCCTGCGGCCCGCCCTCCAGGCCCGCCGCAGTCGCACCCGGCCGCGCCCAGCAGCACGCGGCCCCGCCCGCGGTCGCCACCGCCTGGCCCCGCCCGCGCCAGGCCCGCTTCGCCCGCGTGCCCGCGACCCTGCCGCCCAGCCGCCTGGCTCGAGCCGCCCGCGCCCTACCCACGTTGCATGCAGCAACGTGGGCCGCTCAGGCACCCTCTCCTCTCTCGTTCCTCTCTCTCTTACCTCTATCGCTGCCCTCTCTCTCCTCTCATCTCTCTCAGCGCTCTCTCTCCTCTCTCTCGCTCTTCTCTCTCTCGCGGTTCTCTCTTCCTCTCTCTCCTCTTCTCACATCTCTCCTCTCTAGCTCTCTTTTCTCTCTCTGTCTCTTGTTCTCTCTCTCGTCTATTCTCTCTCATCTCTCTCGATCTTTATTATTGATTTAATGTAATTTTTTAGCACTCTTTTGTTAAGCTCCTTTTTTAGTTAGTGGAATTTCAATTTAATCTTTGTTAATTTAGTTCTCTCTGTCTCTACTTCTCTCTTCTAATTCTCTTCGTAGATTAGATTTATTTTTGATTGAATTAATCTTAGGAGTTAGTTTTAAAATCCTCTACACACTTTTCTAACCAAAGAAACTCAAGGTTTTCAAAGTTGATAATCTTTCCCCGTGGATTCGACTCGGCACTCACCACTAACTATTGTCAAAATATTTAGTGTAGGCCGATAATTTTGAGATTGTTAGTCACGTGTTTAACGACGCATTCGTGGGCTATCAGAGTGCCGATTCCGAATTGTGGTCACATCAGCGATTCCGATGCCCGGGCGGAAAGTTATGCCCAGTTCTTTCGCTGAAGGGGTGGGAATAAACCATAGGGGGTGACTATATCGGCGATGTTCATGCACCCATATCTACGACCTCGGGTGGACATCTCGAGCCGAGTTGAACACGACTTCCGATCGCCATGATAGGCCGACTCCGTGTGTTGTGCCCGCCAGCGATTCCCCTAATCGAGGGAGGCGCTACTGTAAGAAAACCTTGGAATCGGGGAGATCGTCGGCTAGACTTCGCAATTTCAGAGCGCAAAACGAAAGTTTTTCAACCCCAAAACGACATCTTATCGCCTGAGGCAATTAGGGGGCGATGGGTGCCTCTGAGTGCCGATTCCAAATTGGGGTCTTATAAGCGATTCTGATAACTGAGCGGAAAGTTATGCCCATTTGAGCGAAGGGGTGTCCGTATGCGATCGCATCGGCAGCCCGCGAACACGCTCCCGGAGAGGAATTTGGCCGCCGGACCGGAAATGTCTTAATGTGACCTTGTGCCGACTGGGTCGAAGTGCCGATTCTGAAATGGGGCCTTGCGGGCAGTTCTGATCGCCGAGCGAACAAATATCCGCGTCCTACCCAACGGCTACGACAATCGGTGTACTAATACACACGCTACGCGGCGAATTTCGGCCCCGAAATTGAATTCCGCGAAACCAACGCCCTGTCGACCGTCTCGAAGTGTCGATTCGAATTGTGGTCACATCAGCGTTTGCGAGTGCCTGGCCGGAAAGTTATGCCCAGTTCTTTCGCTGAAGGGGTGGGAATAAATCGTAGGGGTGTGACTATATCGGCGATGTTCGTGCACCACAATCACGACCTCGGGTGGGATCTCGAGCCGAGTTGAAACACCGACATACGAGCGTGATTGGCCGACTCCGTATGTTTGGCCGCCAGCGATTTCTAATCGAGGTAGGGGCTACTGCAAGTAAACCTTGGAATCGGGAGATCGTCGGCTAGAATCGCAATTTGGAGCATGAAACGAAGCTTTTTCGACCCCAAAAACGATGTCTAATCGCCTGAGGTGATAAGGGGGCGACGGGTGCCTCTCAGTGCCAATTCCGAATTATAAGCAATTCTGATAACCGAGCGGAAAGTTATGCCCATTTGAGGCGAAGGGTGTCGTAATGCGATCGCATCGGCAGACAGCGACCACACTCCCGGAGAGGAATTTGGCCGCCCGACCGGAAATGTCCGAATGCCATTTTGCCGACCGGGTCGAAGTGCCTGTCTGAAATGGGGCCTTGCGGGCGGTTTCGATCGTCGGGCGAACAAATATCCGCGTCCTACCCAACGGGTACGACAATCGGTGTATAATCACACGCTCAGCGGCGAATTTTGGCCCCGAAACGGAATTCTGCGAAACCAGCGCCGTGTTGACCGTCTCGGAGTGCCGATTCCGAATAATGCTCACATCAGCGATTCCGATGCCCAAGCGAAAAGTTATGCCCAGTTCTTTCACTGAAGGGGTGGGAATAAACCGTAGGGAGTGACTATATCGGCGATGTTCGTGCACCCATATCTACGACCTCGGGTGGAGATCTTGAGCTGAGTTGAACACGACTTCCGATTGCCATGATAGGCGAACTCCGTGTGTTGTGCCTGCCAGTGATTCGCCTAATAGAGGGAGGCGCTACTGCTAGAAAACCTTGGAATCGGGGAGATCGTCGGCTAGAATCGCAATTTCGGAGTGCGAAACGAAGGTTTTTAGATGCCGAAACGACGTCTTATCGCCTGAGGCGATGAGGGGGAGGCTGGCGCCTTTGAGTGCCGATTCCGAATTGGGGTCTTATAAGCGATTCTGATAATCGAGCGGAAAGTTATGACCGTTTGAGCGAAGGGGTGTCCGTATGCGATCTCATTGGCAGCCCCCGACCACGCTCCCGGAGAGGAATTTGGCCGCCGGACAGAAAATGTCCGAATGTGACCTTGTGCCGACCGAGTCGAAGTGCCGATTCTGAAATGGGGCCTTGCGGACGGTTCCGATCGCCGGGCGAACAAATATTAGCGTCCTACCCAACGGGTACGACAATCGGTGTACAAATACACACACTACGCGGTGAATTTAGGCCCCGAAACGGAATTCCGTGAAACCAATGCCCTGTCGACCGTCTCGGAGTGTCGATTCGGAATTGTGCTCACATCAGCGATTTCGATGCCCGGGCGGAAAGTTATGCCCAGTTCTTTCGCTGAAGGGGTGGGAATAAACCGTAGGGGGTGACTATATCGGCGATGTTCGTGCACCCATATCTATGACCTCGGGTGGAGATCTCGAGCCGAGTTGAACACAACTTCCGATCGACGTGATAGGCTGACTCCGTGTGTTGTGCCCGCCAGCGATTCGCCTAATCGAGGGAGGCGATACTGCCAGAAAACCTTGGAATCGGGGAGATCGTCGGCTAGAATCGCAATTTTGGAGAGCGAAACGAAGGTTTTTCGACGCCGAAATGACGTCTTATCGCCTGAGGCGATGAGGGGGCGACGGGCGCCTTTGAGTGCCGATTCCGAATTGGGGTCTTATAAGGGATTCTGATAACTGAGCGGAAAGTTATGCCTGTTTGAGCGAAGGGGTGTTCGTATGCGATCGCATCGGCAGCCCGCGACCACGCTCCCGGAGAGGAATTTGGCCGCCGGGCCAGAAATGTCTGAATGTGACCTTGTGCCGACCGGGTCGAAGTGTCGATTCTGAAATGGGGCCTTGCGGGCGGTTCCGATCGTCGGGCGAACAAATATCCGCGTCCTACCCAACGGGTACGACAATCGGTGTACTAATACACACGCTCTGCGGCGAATTTCGGCCCCGGAACGGAATTCTGTGAAACCAGCGCCCTGTCGACCGTCTCGGAGTGCCGATTCCGAATTGTGGTCACATCAGCGATTTCGATGCCCGGGCGGAAAGTTATGCCCAGTTCTTTCGCTGAAGGGGTGGGAATAAACCGTAGGGGGCGACTATATCGGCGATGTTCGTGCACCCATATCTACGACCTCGGGTGAAGATCTCGGGCCGAGTTGAACACGACTTCCGATCTCCGTGATAGGCCGACTCCGTGTGTTGTGCCCTCCAGTGATTCGCCTAATCGAGGGAGGCGCTACTACCAGAAAACCTTGGATTCGGGGAGATCGTCAGCTAGAATCGCAATTTCAGAGCACGAAACGAAGGTTTTTCGACCCCAAAATAACGTCTTATCACCTGATTCAAGAAGGGTCAACGGGCGCCTCTGAGTGCCGATTCCGAATTGGGGTCTTATAAGAGATTCTGATAACCGAGCGAAAAGTTATGCCCGTTTGAGCGAAGGGGTGTCCGTATGCGATCGCATCGGCAGCCCGCAACCACGCTCCCGGAGAGGAATTTGACCGCCGGACTGGAAATATCCGAATGCGACCTTGTGCCGACCGGGTCGAAGTGCCAATTCTGAAATGGGGCCCTGCGGGCAGTTCCGATCGCCGGGCGAACAAATATCTGCATCCTACCCAACGGGTACGACAATCGGTGTACTAATACACACGCTCTGCGGCGAATTTCGGCCCCGGAACGGAATTCTGCGAAACCAACGCCATGTCGACCGTCTCGGAGTGCCGACTCCGAATTGTGGTCGCATCAGCGATTCCGATGCCCGGGCGAAAAGTTATGCCCAGTTCTTTCGCTGAAGGGGTGGGAATAAACCGTAGGGGGTGACTATATCAGCGATGTTCATGCACCCATATCTACGACCTCGGGTGGAGATCTCGAGCCGAGTTGAACACGACCTCCGATCACCGTGATAGGGCGACTCCGTGTGTTGTGCCCGCCAGCGATTTTCCTAATCGAGGGAGGCGCCACTGCCAGAAAACCTTGGAATCAGGGAGATCGTCGGCTAGAATCGCAATTTCATAGCACGAAACGAAGGTTTTTCGACCCCGAAACGATGTCTTATCGCCTAAGGCCATAAGGGGGCGACGGGCGCCTTTGAGTGCCGATTCCGAATTGGGGTCTTATTAGCGATTCTGATAATCGAGCGGAAAGTTATGCCCATTTGAGCGAAGGGGTGTCCGTATGCGATCGCATCGGCAGCCCGCGACCACGCTCCCGTAGAGGAATTTGGCCGCCGGACCGGAAATGTCTGAATGTGACCTTGTGCCGACCGGGTCGAAGTGTCGATTCTGAAATGGGGCCTTGCGGGCGGATCCGATCGCCGGGCGAACAAATATTAGTGTCCTACCCAACGGGTACGACAATCGGTGTACTAATACACACACTACGCGACAAATTTCGACCCCGGAACGGAATTCCGCAAAACCAGCTCCCTGTCGACCGTCTCGGAGTGTCGACTCCGAATTGTGCTCACATCAGCGATTCCGATGCCCGGGCGGAAAGTTATGCCCAGCTCTTTCGCTGAAGGGAAGGGAATAAACCGTAGGGGGTGACTATATCGGCGATGTTCGTGCACCCATATCTATGACCTCGGGTGGAGATCTCCAGCCGAGTTGAACATGACTTCCGATCGACGTTATAGGCTGACTCCGTGTGTTGTGCCCGCCAGCGATTCGCCTAATCGAGGGAGGCGCTACTGCCAGAAAACCTTGGAATCGGGAAGATCGTCGGCTAGAAGAACAAAAATCCGCGTCCTACCCAACGGGTACGACAATCGGTGTACTAATACACACGCTCCGCGGCGAATTTTGGCCCCGGAACGGAATTTTGCGAAACCAGCGCCCTGTCGACCGTCTCGGAGTGCCGATTCCGAATTATGGTCACATCAGCGATTCCGATGCCCGGGCGAAAAGTTATGCTCATTACTTTCGCTGAAGGGGTGGGAATAAACCGTAGGGGTGACTATATTGGCGATGTTCGTGCACCCATATCTACGACCTCGGGTGGAGATCTCGAGCCGAGTTGAACACGACTTCCGATCGCCGTGATAGTCCGACTACGTGTGTTGTGCCCGCTAGTGATTCGCCTAATCGAGGGAGGCGCTACGGCCAGAAAACCTTGGAATCGGGGAGATCGTCGGCTAGAATCATAATTTCGGAGCATGAAATGAAGGTTTTTCGACCCCGAAACGACGTCTTATCATCTGAGGCAATAAGGGGGCGACGGGCGCCTCTAAGTTCCGATTCCGAATTTGGGTCTTATAAGCGATTCTGATAACCAAGCGAAAAGTTATGCCCGTTTGAGCGAAAGGGTATCCATATGCGATCGCATCGGCAGCCCGCGACCACGCTCCCGGAGAGGAATTGATTCCGATGCCCGGTCTGAAAGTTATGCACAGTTCTTTCGCTGAAGGGGTGGGAACAAACCGTAGGGGGTGACTATATCGGCGATGTTCGTGCACCCAAATCTACGACCTCAGGTGGAGATCTCCAGCCGAGTTGAACACAACTTACGATCGTCGTGATTGGACGACTCCGTGTGTTGTGTCCGCCAGCGATTTTCCTAATCGAGGTAGGGGCTACTGCCAGAAAACCTTGGAATCAGGGAGATCGTCGGCTAGAATCGCAATTTCGGAGCATGAAATGAAGCTTTTTCTACCCTAAAATGACGTCTTATCACCTATGGTGATAAGGGGGCGACGGGCGCCTCTGAGTGCCGATTCCGAATTGGGGTCTTATAAGCGATTCTGATAATCGAGCGGAAAGTTATGCCCATTTGAGCGAAGGGTGTCCGCATGCGATCGCATCGACATCCCACGACCACACTCCCGGAGAGGAATTTGGCCGCTGGACCGGAAATGTCCGAATGCGACCTTGTGCCGACCGGGTCGAAGTGCCGATTCTGAAATGGGGCCTTGCGGGCGGTTGCGATCGTCAGGCGAACAAATATCCGCGTCCTATCCAACGAGTACGACAATCGGTGTACTAATACACACGCTACGCGGCGAATTTTGGCCCCATAACGGAATTCTGCGACACCAGCGCCCTGTTGACCGTCTCCCAGTGCTGATTCCGAATTGTGGTCACATCAGCGATTCCGATGCTCGGGCGGAAAGTTATACCCAGTTCTTTCGCTGAAGGGGTGGGAATAAACCGTAGGGGGTGACTATATCAGTGATGTTCGTGCACCCATATCTACGACCTCGGGTGGAGATCTCGAGCCGAGTGGAACACGACTTCCGATCGCCGTGATAGGCCGACTCCGTGTGTTGTGCCTGCCAGTGATTCGCCTAATCGAGGGAGGCGCTACTGCTAGAAAACCTTGGAATCGGGGAGATCGTCGGCTAGAATCGCAATTTTGGAGCATGAAACGAAGGTTTTCGACCCCGAAACGACGTCTTATCACTTGAGGCAATAAGCGGGCGACGGGCGCCTCTAGTGCCGATTCCAAACTGAGGTCTTATAAGCGATTCTGATAACCGAGCGGAAAGTTATGCCCGTTTGAGCGAAGGGGTATCCATATGCGATCGCATCGGCAGCCCGCGACCACGCTCCCGGAGAGAATTTGGCCGGCAGACCAGAAATGTCCGAATGTGACCTTGTGCCGACCGGGTCGAAGTGTCGATTCTGAAATGGGGCCTTGCGGGCGGTTCCGATCATCGGGCGAACAAATATTAGCGTCCTACCCAACGGGTACGACAATCGGTGTACTAATACACACACTACGCGGCGAATTTCGGCCCCGGAACGAAATTCCGTGAAACCAGCGCCGTGTCAACCGTCTCGGAGTGTCGAATCCGAATTGTGCTCACATCAGCGATTCCGATGCCCTAGCGGAAAGTTATGCCCAGCTCTTTCGATGAAGGGGTGGGAATAAACCGTAGGGGTTGACTATATCTGCGATGTTCGTGCACACATATCTATGACCTCGGGTGCAGATCTCAAGCCGAGTTGAACATGATTTACGATCGTCGTGATTGGCCGACTCCGCGTGTTGTGCCCGCCAGCGATTTTCCTAATCGAGGTAGGGGCTACAGCCAGAAAACCTTGTAATCGG
Organism: Colocasia esculenta; assembly: GCA_014218235.1. NCBI lineage: Eukaryota > Viridiplantae > Streptophyta > Magnoliopsida > Alismatales > Araceae > Colocasia > Colocasia esculenta. The sequence continues at coordinate 1,229,009 of CM024766.1, read as the reverse complement.
GGAGATCGTCGGCTAGAATCGCAATTTCGGAGTGCAAAACGAAGGTTTTTCGACCCCGAAACGACGTATTATCGCCTGAGGCGATGAGGGGGCGATGGGCGCCTTTGAGTGCTGATTCCGAATTGGGGTCTTATAAGCGATTCTGATAATTGAGCGGAAAGTTATGCCCGTTTGAGCAAAGGGGTGTCCGTATGCGATCGCATCGGCAGCCCGCGACCACGCTCCCGGAGAGGAATTTGGCCGCCGGACCGAAAATGTCTGAATGTGACCTTGCGCCGACCGGGTCGAAGTGCCAATTCTGAAATGAGGCCTTGCGGGCAGTTCTGATTGTCGGGCGAACAAATATCCGCGTCCTACCCAACGGGTACGATAATCGGTGTACTAATAAACACGCTACGCGGTGAATTTCGGCCCCAAAGCGGAATTCTGAGAAACTAGCGCCCTGTCGACCGTCTCGAAGTGCCGATTCCGAATTGTGCTCACATCAGCGATTCCGATGCTCGGCGGAAAGTTATGCCCAGCACTTTCGCTGAAGGGGTGGGAATAAATCGTAGGGGGTGACTATATCGGCGATGTTCGTGCACCCATATCTATGACCTCGGGTGGAGATCTCGAGCCGAGTTGAACACGACTTACGATCGCCGTGATTGGCCGACTCCGTGTGTTGTGCCCGCCAGCGATTTTCCTATTCGAGGTAGGGGCTACTGCCAGAAAACCTTGGGATCGGGGAGATCGTCGGCTAGAATCACAATTTCGGAGCATGAAACGTAGCTTTTTCGACCCCAAAACGACGTCTTATCTCCTAGGGTGATAAGGGGACGATGGGCGCCTCTGAGTGCCGATTCCGAATTGCGGTCTTATAAGCGATTCTGATAACCGAGCGAAAAGTTATGCCCATTTGAGCGAATGGTGTCCGCATTCGATCGCATCGGCAACCCGCGACCACACTCCCGGAGAGGAATTTGGCCGCCAGACCGGAAATGTCCGAATGCGACCTTGTGCCGACCGGTCGAAGTGTCGATTCTGAAATGGGGCCTTGCGGGCGGTTGCGATCGCCGGGCGAACAAATATTAGCGTCCTACCCAAAGGGTACGACAATCGGTGTACTAATACACACGCTCCGCGGTGAATTTTGGCCCCAAAACCGAATTCTGCGAAACCAGCGCCCTGTTGACCGTCTCGGAGTGCCGATTCCGAATTGTGGTCACATCAGAGATTCCGATGCCCGGGCGAAAAGTTATGCCCAGTTCTTTCACTGAAGGGATGAAAATAAACCGTAGGGGGTGACTATATCGGCGATGTTCGTGCACCCATATCTATGACCTCGGGTGGAGATCTCGAGCCGAGTTGAACACGACTTCCGATCGCCGTGATAAGCCGACTCCGTATGATGTGCCCGCCAGTGAGTCGCCTAATCGAGGGAGGCGCTATTGCTAGAAAACCTTGGAATCGGGGAGATCGTCAGCTAGAATCGCAATTTCGGAGCACGAAACGAAGGTTTTTCGACCCTAAAACGACATCTTATCACCTGAGGCAATAAGAGGGTGACGGGCGCCTTTGAGTGCTGATTCCGAATTGGGGTCTTATAAGCGATTCTGATAACCGAGCGAAAAGTTATGCCCATTTGAGCGAAGGGGTGTCCGTATGCGATCGCATCGGCAGCCCGCGACCACGCTCCCGGAGAGGAATTTGGCCGCCAGACCGGAAATGTCCGAATGTGACCTTGTGCCGACCGGGTCGAAGTGTCGATTCTGAAATGGGGACTTGCGGGCGGTTCCGATCGCCGGGCAAACAAATATCCGCATCCTACCCAACGGGTACGATAATCAGTGTACTAATACACACCCTCTGCGGCAAATTTCGGCCCCGGAACGGAATTCTGCGAAACCAGCACTGTGTCGACCGTCTCGGAGTGCCGATTTCGAATTGTGGTCACATCAGCGATTCCGATGCCCGGCGAAAAGTTATGCCAAGTTCTTTCGCTGAAGGGGTGGAATAAACCACAGGGGTGACCATATCGGAGATGTTCGTGCACCCATATCTACGACCTCGGGTGAAGATCTCGAGCCGAGTTGAACACGGCCTCCGATCACCGTGATAGGCCGACTCCGTGTGTTGTGCCCGCCATCGATTTTCCTAATCGAGGGAGGGGCCACTGCCAGAAAACCTTGGAATCAGGGAGATCGTCGGCTAGAATCGCAATTTCGGAGCGCGAAACGAAGGTTTTTCGACCCCGAAACGACGTCTTATCGCTAAGGCAATAGGGGGCGACGGGTGCCTCTGAGTCCCAATTCCGAATTGGGGTCTTATAAGTGATTCTGATAACCGAGCGGAAAGTTATGCCCATTTGAGCGATGGGGTGTCCGTATGCGATCGCATCGGCAGCCCGCGACCAATCTCCCGGATAGGAATTTGGCCGCCAGACCGGAAATGTCCGAATGTGACCATGTGCCGACCAGGTCGAAGTGCCGATACTGAAATGGGGCCTTGCGGGCGGTTCTGATCGCCGAGCCAACAAATATTAGCGTCCTACCCAACGGGTACGACAATCGGTGTACTAATACACACACTACGCGGCGAATTTCGGCCCCGGAACGGAATTCCCCGAAACCAGCACCCTGTCGACCGTCTCGGAGTGTCGATTCCGAATTGTACTCACATCAGCGATTCCGATGCTCGGGCGGAAAGTTATGCCCAGTTCTTTCGCTGAAGGGGTGGGAATAAACCGTAGGGGGTGACTATATCGACGATGTTCGTGCACCCATATCTATGACCTCGGGTGGAGATCTCGAGCCGAGTTGAGCACGACTTCGATCGCCGTGATAGGCTGACTCCGTGTGTTGTGCCCGCCAGCGATTCGCCTAATCGAGGAGGCGATACTGCCAAAAAACCTTGGAATCGGGGGGATCGTCGGCTAGAATCACAATTTCGGAGTGCGAAACGAAGGTTTTTCGACCCCGAAACGACGTCTTATCGCCTGAGGCGATGAGGGGGCGACGGGCGCCTTTGAGTGCCGATTCCGAATTGGGGTCTTATAAGCGATTCTGATAACTGAGCGGAAAGTTATGCCTGTTTGAGCGAAGGGGTGTCCGTATGCGATCGCATCGGCAGCCCGCGACCACGCTCCCGAGAGGAATTTGGCCGCCGGCCAGAAATGTCCGAATGTGACCTTGTGCCGACCGGGTCGAAGTGTCGATTCTGAAATGGGGCTTGCGGGCGGTTCCGATCGCCGGGCGAACAAATATCCGCATCCTACCCAACGGGTACGATAATCAGTGTACTAATACACACCCTCTGCGGCAAATTTCGGCCCCGGAACGGAATTCTGCGAAACCAGCACTGTGTCGACCGTCTCGGAGTGTCGATTTCGAATTTTGGTCACATCAGCGATTCCGATGCCCGGACGAAAAGTTATGCCAAGTTCTTTCGCTGAAGGGGTGGGAATAAACCACAGGGGTGACCATATCGGAGATGTTCGTGCACCCATATCTACGACCTCGGGTGAAGATCTCGAGCCGAGTTGAACACGGCCTCCGATCACCGTGATAGGCCGACTCCGTGTGTTGTGCCCGCCATCGATTTTCCTAATCGAGGGAGGGGCCACTGCCAGAAAACCTTGGAATCAGGGAGATCGTCGGCTAGAATCGCAATTTCGGAGCGCGAAACGAAGGTTTTTCGACCCCGAAACGACGTCTTATCGCTAAGGCAATAAGGGGGCGACGGGTGCCTCTGAGTCCCAATTCCGAATTGGGGTCTTATAAGTGATTCTGATAACCGAGCGGAAAGTTATGCCCATTTGAGCGATGGGGTGTCCGTATGCGATCGCATCGGCAGCCCGCGACCAATCTCCCGGATAGGAATTTGGCCGCCAGACCGGAAATGTCCGAATGTGACCATGTGCCGACCAGGTCGAAGTGCCGATACTGAAATGGGGCCTTGCGGGCGGTTCTGATCGCCGAGCCAACAAATATTAGCGTCCTACCCAACGGTACGACAATCGGTGTACTAATACACACACTACGCGGCGAATTTCGGCCCCGAACGGAATTCCCCGAAACCAGCACCCTGTCGACCGTCTCGGAGTGTCGATTCCGAATTGTACTCACATCAGCGATTCCGATGCCCGGGCGAAAAGTTATGCCCAGTTCTTTCGCTGAAGGGGTGGGAATAAACCGTAGGGGGTGACTATATCGACGATGTTCGTGCACCCATATCTATGACCTCGGGTGGAGATCTCGAGCCGAGTTGAGCACGACTTCGATCGCCGTGATAGGCTGACTCCGTGTGTTGTGCCCGCCAGCGATTCGCCTAATCGAGGAGGCGCTACTGCTAGAAAACCTTGGAATCGGGGGGATCGTCGGCTAGAATCACAATTTCGGAGTGCGAAACGAAGGTTTTTCGACCCCGAAATGATGTCTTATCGCCCGAGGCGATGAGGCGACGGGCGCCTTTGAGTGCCGATTCCGAATTGGGGTCTTATAAGCGATTCTGATAACTGAGCGGAAAGTTATGCTCGTTTGAGCGAAGGGGTGTCCGTATGCAATCGCATCGGCAGCCCGCGACCACGCTCCCGGAGAGGAATTTGGCCGCCGGACCGAAAATGTCTGAATGTGACCTTGCGCCGACCGGGTCGAAGTGCCAATTCTGAAATGAGGCCTTGCGGGCAGTTCTGATTGTCGGGCGAACAAATATCCGCGTCCTACCCAACGGGTACGATAATCGGTGTACTAATAAACACGCTACGCGGTGAATTTCGGCCCCAAAGCGGAATTCTGAGAAACTAGCGCCCTGTCGACCGTCTCGAAGTGCCGATTCCGAATTGTGCTCACATCAGCGATTCCGATGCTCGGGCGGAAAGTTATGCCCAGCACTTTCGCTGAAGGGGTGGGAATAAATCGTAGGGGGTGACTATATCGGCGATGTTCGTGCACCCATATCTATGACCTCGGGTGGAGATCTCGAGCCGAGTTGAACACGACTTACGATCGCCGTGATTGGCCGACTCCGTGTGTTGTGCCCGCCAGCGATTTTCCTATTCGAGGTAGGGGCTACTGCCAGAAAACCTTGGGATCGGGGAGATCGTCGGCTAGAATCACAATTTCGGAGCATGAAACGTAGCTTTTTCGACCCCAAAACGACGTCTTATCTCCTAGGGTGATAAGGGGACGATGGGCGCCTCTGAGTGCCGATTCCGAATTGCGGTCTTATAAGCGATTCTGATAACCGAGCGAAAAGTTATGCCCATTTGAGCGAATGGTGTCCGCATTCGATCGCATCGGCAACCCGCGACCACACTCCCGGAGAGGAATTTGGCCGCCAGACCGGAAATGTCCGAATGCGACCTTGTGCCGACCGGTCGAAGTGTCGATTCTGAAATGGGGCCTTGCGGGCGGTTGCGATCGCCGGGCGAACAAATATTAGCGTCCTACCCAAAGGGTACGACAATCGGTGTACTAATACACACGCTCCGCGGTGAATTTTGGCCCCAAAACCGAATTCTGCGAAACAGCGCCCTGTTGACCGTCTCGGAGTGCCGATTCCGAATTGTGGTCACATCAGAGATTCCGATGCCCGGGCGAAAAGTTATGCCCAGTTCTTTCACTGAAGGGATGAAAATAAACCGTAGGGGGTGACTATATCGGCGATGTTCGTGCACCCATATCTATGACCTCGGGTGGAGATCTCGAGCCGAGTTGAACACGACTTCCGATCGCCGTGATAAGCCGACTCCGTATGATGTGCCCGCCAGTGAGTCGCCTAATCGAGGGAGGCGCTATTGCTAGAAAACCTTGGAATCGGGGAGATCGTCAGCTAGAATCGCAATTTCGGAGCACGAAACGAAGGTTTTTCGACCCTAAAACGACATCTTATCACCTGAGGCAATAAGAGGGTGACGGGCGCCTTTGAGTGCTGATTCCGAATTGGGGTCTTATAAGCGATTCTGATAACGAGCGGAAAGTTATGCCCATTTGAGCGAAGGGGTGTCCGTATGCGATCGCATCGGCAGCCCGCGACCACGCTCCCGGAGAGGAATTTGGCCGCCAGACCTGAAATGTCCGAATGTGACCTTGTGCGACCGGGTCGAAGTGTCGATTCTGAAATGGGGACTTGCGGGCGGTTCCGATCGCGGGCGAACAAATATCTGCATCCTACCCAACGGGTACGATAATCAGTGTACTAATACACACCCTCTGCGGCAAATTTCGGCCCCGAACGGAATTCTGCGAAACCAGCACTGTGTCGACCGTCTCGGAGTGCGATTTCGAATTTTGGTCACATCAGCGATTCCGATGCCCGGACGAAAAGTTATGCCAAGTTCTTTCGCTGAAGGGGTGGGAATAAACCACAGGGGTGACCATATCGGAGATGTTCGTGCACCCATATCTACGACCTCGGGTGAAGATCTCGAGCCGAGATGAACACGGCCTCCGATCACCGTGATAGGCCGACTCCGTGTGTTGTGCCCGCCATCGATTTTCCTAATCGAGGGAGGGGCCACTGCCAGAAAACCTTGGAATCAGGGAGATCGTCGGCTAGAATCGCAATTTCGGAGCGCGAAACGAAGGTTTTTCGACCCCGAAACGACGTCTTATCGCTAAGGCAATAAGGGGGCGACGGGTGCCTCTGAGTCCCAATTCCGAATTGGGGTCTTATAAGTGATTCTGATAACCGAGCGGAAAGTTATGCCCATTTGAGCGATGGGGTGTCCGTATGCGATCGCATCGGCAGCCCGCGACCAATCTCCCGGATAGGAATTTGGCCGCCAGACCGGAAATGTCCGAATGTGACCATGTGCCGACCAGGTCGAAGTGCCGATACTGAAATGGGGCCTTGCGGGCGGTTCTGATCGCCGAGCCAACAATATTAGCGTCCTACCCAACGGTACGACAATCGGTGTACTAATACACACACTACGCGGCGAATTTCGGCCCCGGAACGGAATTCCCCGAAACCAGCACCCTGTCGACCGTCTCGGAGTGTCGATTCGGAATTGTGCTCACATCAGCGATTCCGATGCTCGGGCGGAAAGTTATGCCCAGTTCTTTCGCTGAAGGGGTGGGAATAAACCGTAGGGGGTGACTATATCGGCGATGTTCGTGCACCCATATCTATGACCTCGGGTGGAGATCTCGAGCCGAGTTGAACACAACTTCCGATCGACGTGATAGGCTGACTCCGTGTGTTGTGCCCGCCAGCGATTCGCCTAATCGAGGAGGCGATACTGCCAAAAAACCTTGGAATCGGGGAGATCGTCGGCTAGAATCGCAATTTTGGAGTGCGAAACGAAGGTTTTTCGACCCCGAAACGACGTCTTATCGCCTGAGGCGATGAGGCGACGGGCGCCTTTGAGTGCCGATTCCGAATTGGGGTCTTATAAGGGATTCTGATAACTGAGCGGAAAGTTATGCCTGTTTGAGCGAAGGGGTGTCCGTATGCGATCGCATCGGCAGCCCGCGACCACGCTCCGGAGAGGAATTTGGCCGCCGGCCAGAAATGTCCGAATGTGACCTTGTGCCGACCGGGTCGAAGTGTCGATTCTGAAATGGGGACTTGCGGGCGGTTCCGATCGCCGGGCGAACAAATATCCGCATCCTACCCAACGGGTACGATAATCAGTGTACTAATACACACCCTCTGCGGCAAATTTCGGCCCCGGAACGGAATTCTGCGAAACCAGCACTGTGTCGACCGTCTCGGAGTGTCGATTTCGAATTTTGGTCACATCAGCGATTCCGATGCCCGGACGAAAAGTTATGCCAAGTTCTTTCGCTGAAGGGGTGGGAATAAACCACAGGGGTGACCATATCGGAGATGTTCGTGCACCCATATCTACGACCTCGGGTGAAGATCTCGAGCCGAGATGAACACGGCCTCCGATCACCGTGATAGGCCGACTCCGTGTGTTGTGCCCGCCATCGATTTTCCTAATCGAGGGAGGGGCCACTGCCAGAAAACCTTGGAATCAGGGAGATCGTCGGCTAGAATCGCAATTTCGGAGCGCGAAACGAAGGTTTTTCGACCCCGAAACGACGTCTTATCGCTAAGGCAATAAGGGGGCGACGGGTGCCTCTGAGTCCCAATTCCGAATTGGGGTCTTATAAGTGATTCTGATAACCGAGCGGAAAGTTATGCCCATTTGAGCGATGGGGTGTCCGTATGCGATCGCATCGGCAGCCCGCGACCAATCTCCCGGATAGGAATTTGGCCGCCAGACCGGAAATGTCCGAATGTGACCATGTGCCGACCAGGTCGAAGTGCCGATACTGAAATGGGGCCTTGCGGGCGGTTCTGATCGCCGAGCCAACAAATATTAGCGTCCTACCCAACGGGTACGACAATCGGTGTACTAATACACACACTACGCGGCGAATTCGGCCCCGGAACGGAATTCCCCGAAACCAGCACCCTGTCGACCGTCTCGGAGTGTCGATTCGAATTGTACTCACATCAGCGATTCCGATGCTCGGGCGGAAAGTTATGCCCAGTTCTTTCGCTGAAGGGGTGGGAATAAACCGTAGGGGGTGACTATATCGACGATGTTCGTGCACCCATATCTATGACCTCGGGTGGAGATCTCGAGCCGAGTTGAGCACGACTTTCGATTGCCGTGATAGGCTGACTCCGTGTGTTGTGCCCGCCAGCGATTCGCCTAATCGAGGGAGGCGCTACTGCCAAAAAACCTTGGAATCGGGGGGATCGTCGGCTAGAATCACAATTTCGGAGTGCGAAACGAAAGTTTTTCAACCCCGAAATGATGTCTTATCGCCCGAGGCGATGAGGCGACGGGCGCCTTTGAGTGCCGATTCCGAATTGGGGTCTTATAGCGATTCTGATAACTGAGCGGAAAGTTATGCTCGTTTGAGCGAAGGGGTGTCCGTATGCAATCGCATCGGCAGCCCGCGACCACGCTCCCGGAGAGGAATTTGGCCGCCGGACCGGAAATGTCCGAATGTGACCTTGTGCCGACCGGGTCGAAGTGCCGATTCTGAAATGGGGCCTTGCGAGCGGTTCCGATCGCCGGGCGAACAAATATCCGCGTCCTACCCAACGGGTACGACAATCGGTGTACTAATACAAACGCTCCGCGGCGAATTTCGCCCCGGAACGAAATTCCGTGAAACCAGCGCCGTGTCAACCGTCTCGGAGTGTCGAATCCGAATTGTGCTCACATCAGCGATTCCGATGCCCTAGCGGAAAGTTATGCCCAGCTCTTTCGATGAAGGGGTGGGAATAAACCGTAGGGGTTGACTATATCTGCGATGTTCGTGCACACATATCTATGACCTCGGTGGAGATCTCGAGCCGAGTTGAACACGACTTACGATCGCCGTGATTGGCCGACTCCGCGTGTTGTGCCCGCCAGCGATTTTCCTAATCGAGGTAGGGGCTACAGCCAGAAAACCTTGTAATCGGGGAGATCGTCGGCTAGAATCGCAATTTCGGAGTGCAAAACGAAGGTTTTTCGACCCCGAAACGACGTATTATCGCCTGAGGCGATGAGGGGGCGATGGGCGCCTTTGAGTGCTGATTCCGAATTGGGGTCTTATAAGCGATTCTGATAATTGAGCGGAAAGTTATGCCCGTTTGAGCAAAGGGGTGTCCGTATGCGATCGCATCGGCAGCCCGCGACCACGCTCCCGGAGAGGAATTGGCCGCCGGACCGAAAATGTCTGAATGTGACCTTGCGCCGACCGGGTCGAAGTGCCAATTCTGAAATGAGGCCTTGCGGGCAGTTCTGATTGTCGGGCGAACAAATATCCGCGTCCTACCAACGGGTACGATAATCGGTGTACTAATAAACACGCTACGCGGTGAATTTCGGCCCCAAAGCGGAATTCTGAGAAACTAGCGCCCTGTCGACCGTCTCGAAGTGCCGATTCCGAATTGTGCTCACATCAGCGATTCCGATGCTCGGCGGAAAGTTATGCCCAGCACTTTCGCTGAAGGGGTGGGAATAAATCGTAGGGGGTGACTATATCGGCGATGTTCGTGCACCCATATCTATGACCTCGGGTGGAGATCTCGAGCCGAGTTGAACACGACTTACGATCGCCGTGATTGGCCGACTCCGTGTGTTGTGCCCGCCAGCGATTTTCCTATTCGAGGTAGGGGCTACTGCCAGAAAACCTTGGGATCGGGGAGATCGTCGGCTAGAATCACAATTTCGGAGCATGAAACGTAGCTTTTTCGACCCCAAAACGACGTCTTATCTCCTAGGGTGATAAGGGGACGATGGGCGCCTCTGAGTGCCGATTCCGAATTGCGGTCTTATAAGCGATTCTGATAACCGAGCGAAAAGTTATGCCCATTTGAGCGAATGGTGTCCGCATTCGATCGCATCGGCAACCCGCGACCACACTCCCGGAGAGGAATTTGGCCGCCAGACCGGAAATGTCCGAATGCGACCTTGTGCCGACCGGGTCGAAGTGTCGATTCTGAAATGGGGCCTTGCGGCGGTTGCGATCGCCGGGCGAACAATATTAGCGTCCTACCCAAAGGGTACGACAATCGGTGTACTAATACACACGCTCCGCGGTGAATTTTGGCCCCAAAACCGAATTCTGCGAAACCAGCGCCCTGTTGACCGTCTCGGAGTGCCGATTCCGAATTGTGGTCACATCAGAGATTCCGATGCCCGGGCGAAAAGTTATGCCCAGTTCTTTCACTGAAGGGATGAAAATAAACCGTAGGGGGTGACTATATCGGCGATGTTCGTGCACCCATATCTATGACCTCGGGTGGAGATCTCGAGCCGAGTTGAACACGACTTCCGATCGCCGTGATAAGCCGACTCCGTATGATGTGCCCGCCAGTGAGTCGCCTAATCGAGGGAGGCGCTATTGCTAGAAAACCTTGGAATCGGGGAGATCGTCAGCTAGAATCGCAATTTCGGAGCACGAAACGAAGGTTTTTCGACCCTAAAACGACATCTTATCACCTGAGGCAATAAGAGGGTGACGGGCGCCTTTGAGTGCTGATTCCGAATTGGGGTCTTATAAGCGATTCTGATAACCGAGCGAAAAGTTATGCCCATTTGAGCGAAGGGGTGTCCGTATGCGATCGCATCGGCAGCCCGCGACCACGCTCCCGGAGAGGAATTTGGCCGCCAGACCTGAAATGTCCGAATGTGACCTTGTGCCGACCGGGTCGAAGTGTCGATTCTGAAATGGGGACTTGCGGGCGGTTCCGATCGCCGGCGAACAAATATCTGCATCCTACCCAACGGGTACGATAATCAGTGTACTAATACACACCCTCTGCGGCAAATTTCGGCCCCGGAACGGAATTCTGCGAAACCAGCACTGTGTCGACCGTCTCGGAGTGTCGATTTCGAATTTTGGTCACATCAGCGATTCCGATGCCCGGACGAAAAGTTATGCCAAGTTCTTTCGCTGAAGGGGTGGGAATAAACCACAGGGGTGACCATATCGGAGATGTTCGTGCACCCATATCTACGACCTCGGGTGAAGATCTCGAGCCGAGATGAACACGGCCTCCGATCACCGTGATAGGCCGACTCCGTGTGTTGTGCCCGCCATCGATTTTCCTAATCGAGGGAGGGGCCACTGCCAGAAAACCTTGGAATCAGGGAGATCGTCGGCTAGAATCGCAATTTCGGAGCGCGAAACGAAGGTTTTTCGACCCCGAAACGACGTCTTATCGCTAAGGCAATAAGGGGGCGACGGGTGCCTCTGAGTCCCAATTCCGAATTGGGGTCTTATAAGTGATTCTGATAACCGAGCGGAAAGTTATGCCCATTTGAGCGATGGGGTGTCCGTATGCGATCGCATCGGCAGCCCGCGACCAATCTCCCGGATAGGAATTTGGCCGCCAGACCGGAAATGTCCGAATGTGACCATGTGCCGACCAGGTCGAAGTGCCGATACTGAAATGGGGCCTTGCGGGCGGTTCTGATCGCCGAGCCAACAAATATTAGCGTCCTACCCAACGGGTACGACAATCGGTGTACTAATACACACACTACGCGGCGAATTTCGGCCCCGGAACGGAATTCCCCGAAACCAGCACCCTGTCGACCGTCTCGGAGTGTCGATTCGGAATTGTGCTCACATCAGCGATTCCGATGCTCGGGCGGAAAGTTATGCCCAGTTCTTTCGCTGAGGGGTGGGAATAAACCGTAGGGGGTGACTATATCGGCGATGTTCGTGCACCCATATCTATGACCTCGGGTGGAGATCTCGAGCCGAGTTGAACACAACTTCCGATCGACGTGATAGGCTGACTCCGTGTGTTGTGCCCGCCAGCGATTCGCCTAATCGAGGGAGGCGATACTGCCAGAAAACCTTGGAATCGGGGAGATCGTCGGCTAGAATCGCAATTTTGGAGTGCGAAACGAAGGTTTTTCGACGCCGAAATGACGTCTTATCGCCTGAGGCGATGAGGGGGCGACGGGCGCCTTTGAGTGCCGATTCCGAATTGGGGTCTTATAAGGGATTCTGATAACTGAGCGGAAAGTTATGCCTGTTTGAGCGAAGGGGTGTCCGTATGCGATCGCATCGGCAGCCCGCGACCACGCTCCCGGAGAGGAATTTGGCCGCCGGGCCAGAAATGTCCGAATGTGACCTTGTGCCGACCGGGTCGAAGTGTCGATTCTGAAATGGGGACTTGCGGGCGGTTCCGATCGCGGGCGAACAAATATCCGCATCCTACCCAACGGGTACGATAATCAGTGTACTAATACACACCCTCTGCGGCAAATTTCGGCCCCGGAACGGAATTCTGCGAAACCAGCACTGTGTCGACCGTCTCGGAGTGTCGATTTCGAATTTTGGTCACATCAGCGATTCCGATGCCCGGACGAAAAGTTATGCCAAGTTCTTTCGCTGAAGGGGTGGGAATAAACCACAGGGGTGACCATATCGGAGATGTTCGTGCACCCATATCTACGACCTCGGGTGAAGATCTCGAGCCGAGATGAACACGGCCTCCGATCACCGTGATAGGCCGACTCCGTGTGTTGTGCCCGCCATCGATTTTCCTAATCGAGGGAGGGGCCACTGCCAGAAAACCTTGGAATCAGGGAGATCGTCGGCTAGAATCGCAATTTCGGAGCGCGAAACGAAGGTTTTTCGACCCCGAAACGACGTCTTATCGCTAAGGCAATAAGGGGGCGACGGGTGCCTCTGAGTCCCAATTCCGAATTGGGGTCTTATAAGTGATTCTGATAACCGAGCGGAAAGTTATGCCCATTTGAGCGATGGGGTGTCCGTATGCGATCGCATCGGCAGCCCGCGACCAATCTCCCGGATAGGAATTTGGCCGCCAGACCGGAAATGTCCGAATGTGACCATGTGCCGACCAGGTCGAAGTGCCGATACTGAAATGGGGCCTTGCGGGCGGTTCTGATCGCCGAGCCAACAAATATTAGCGTCCTACCCAACGGGTACGACAATCGGTGTACTAATACACACACTACGCGGCGAATTTCGGCCCCGGAACGGAATTCCCCGAAACCAGCACCCTGTCGACCGTCTCGGAGTGTCGATTCCGAATTGTACTCACATCAGCGATTCCGATGCTCGGGCGAAAAGTTATGCCCAGTTCTTTCGCTGAAGGGGTGGGAATAAACCGTAGGGGGTGACTATATCGACGATGTTCGTGCACCCATATCTATGACCTCGGGTGGAGATCTCGAGCCGAGTTGAGCACGACTTTCGATTGCCGTGATAGGCTGACTCCGTGTGTTGTGCCCGCCAGCGATTCGCCTAATCGAGGGAGGCGCTACTGCCAAAAAACCTTGGAATCGGGGGGATCGTCGGCTAGAATCACAATTTCGGAGTGCGAAACGAAAGTTTTTCAACCCCGAAATGATGTCTTATCGCCCGAGGCGATGAGGCGACGGGCGCCTTTGAGTGCCGATTCCGAATTGGGGTCTTATAAGCGATTCTGATAACTGAGCGGAAAGTTATGCTCGTTTGAGCGAAGGGGTGTCCGTATGCAATCGCATCGGCAGCCCGCGACCACGCTCCCGGAGAGGAATTTGGCCGCCGGACCGGAAATGTCCGAATGTGACCTTGTGCCGACCGGGTCGAAGTGCCGATTCTGAAATGGGGCCTTGCGAGCGGTTCCGATCGCCGGGCGAACAAATATCCGCGTCCTACCCAACGGGTACGACAATCGGTGTACTAATACAAACGCTCCGCGGCGAATTTCGACCCCGGAATGGAATTCCGCAAAACCAGTGCCCTGTTGACCGTCTCGGAGTGCCGATTCCGAATTGTGGTCACATCAGCGATTCCGATGCCCAGGCGGAAAGTTATACCCAGTTCTTTCGCTGAAGGGAAGGGAATAAACCGTAGGGGATGACTATATTGGCGATGTTCGTGCACCCATATCTACGACCTCGGGTGGAGATCTCGAGCCAAGTTGAACACGACTTCCGATCACCATGATAGGCTGACTCCGTGTGTTGTGTTCGCCAGCGATTCGCCTAATCGAGGGAGGCGCTACTGCAAGAAAACTTGGAATCGGGGAGATCGTCGGATAGAATCGCAATTTAGAGCGCGGAACGAAGTTTTTCGACCCCGAAACAACGTCTTATCGCCTGAGGTGATAAGGGGGCGACAGGCGCCTCCGAGTGCCGATTCCGAATTGGGGTCTTATAAGCGATTCTGATAACCGAGCGGAAAGTTATGCATGTTTGAGCAAAGGGGTGTCCGTATGCGATCGCATCGGCAGCCCACGACCACGCTCCCGGAGAGAAATTTGGCCGGAGGACCGGAAATGTCCGAATGTCACCTTGGGCCGACCGGGTCGAAGTGCCGATTCTGAAATGGGGCCTTGCGGGCAGTTTCGATCGCCGGGCGAACAAATATCTGCGTCCTACCCAACGGGTACGACAATCGGTGTACTAATACACACACTACGCGGCGAATTTCGGCCCCGGAACGGAATTCCGCGAAACCAGTGCCATGTCGACCGTCTTGGAATGTCGATTCCGAATTGTGCTCACATCAGCGATTCCGATGTCCGTGCGGAAAGCTATGCCCAGTTCTTTCGCTGAAGGGGTGGGAATAAACCGTAGGGGGTGACTATATCGGCGATGTTCGTGCACCCATATCTATGACCTCGGGTGGAGATCTCGAGCCGAGTTGAACACGACTTCCGATCGACGTGATAGGCTGACTCCGTGTGTTGTGCCCGCCAGCGATTCGCCTAATCAAGGGAGGCGCTACTGCCAGAAAACCTTGGAATCGTGGAGATCGTCGGCTAGAATCGCAATTTTGGAGCGTGAAACGAAGGTTTTTCGACCCCGAAATAACATCTTATCGCTGGAGGCAATAAGGGGGCGACGGGCGCCTCTGAGTGTCGATTCCGAATTGGGGTCTTATAAGTGATTCTGATAATCGAGCGGAAAGTTATGCCCGTTTGAGCGAAGGGGTGTCCGTATGCGATTGCATCGGCAGCCCGAGACCACTCTTTCGGAGAGGAATTTGGCCGCCGGACCGGAAATGCCTGAATGTGACCTTGTGCAGACCGGGTCGAAGTTTCGATTCTGAAATGGGGCCTTGCGGGCGGTTGCGATCATCGGGCGAACAAATATCCGCGTCCTACCCAATGGGTACGACAATCGGTGCACTAATACACACGCTACGCGGCGAATTTTGGCCCCGGAATAGAATTCTGTGAAACCAGCACCCTGTTGACCGTCTCGGAGTTCCGATTCCGAATTGTGCTCACATCAGCGATTCCGATGCCCGGGCGAAAATTTATGCCCAGTTCTTTCGCTGAAGGGGTGGGAATAAACCGTAGGGGGTGACTATATCGGCGATGTTCGTGCACCCATATCTACGACCTCGGGTGGAGATCTCGAGCCGAGTTGAACACGACTTCTGATCGTCATGATAGGTTGACTCCGTGTGTTGTGCCCGCCAGTGATTCGCCTAATCGAGGGAGGCGCTACTGCCAGAAAACCTTGGAATCGGGGAGATCGTCGGCTAGAATCGCAATTTCAGAGCACGAAACGAAGGTTTTTCCACCCTGAAACGACGTCTTATCACCTGAGGCAATAAGGGGGCGATGGGCGCCTCCGAGTGCCGATTCCGAATTAGGGTCTTATAAGCGATTATGATAACCGAGCGGAAAGTTATGCTCGTTTGAGCGAAGGGGTGACCGTATGAGATCGCATCGGCAGCCCGCGACCACGCTCTCGGAGAGGAATTTGGTCGCCGGACCGGAAATGTCCGAATGCGACCTTGTGCCGGCCGGGTCGAAATGCCGATTCTGAAATGGGGCCTTGCGGGCGGTTCCAATCGCCGGCGAACAAATATCCGCATCCTACCCAACGGGTACGACAATCGGTGTACTAATACACACGCTCTGCGGCGAATTTCGGCCCCGGAACGAAATTCTGCGAAACCAGCACCTGTCGACTGTCTCGGAGTGTCGATTCCGAATTGTGGTCACATCAGCGATTCCGATGCCCGGGCGGAAAGTTATGTCCAGTTCTTTCGCTCAAGGGGTGGGAATAAACCATAGGGGGTGACTATATCGGCGATGTTCGTGCACCCATATCTACGATCTCGGGTGGAGATCTCGAGCCAAGTTGAACACGACCTCCGATCACCGTGATAGGCCGACTCCGTGTGTTGTGCCCGCCAGCGATTTTCCTAATCGAGGGAGGGCCCACTGCCAGAAAACCTTGGAATCGGGGAGATCGTCGGCTAGAATCGCAATTTCATAGCACGACGTCTTATCTCCTATGGCAATAAGGGGGCGACGGGCGCCTCTGAGTGCCGATTCCGAATTGGGGTCTTATAAGCGATTCTGATAACCGAGCGGAAAGTTATGCTTGTTTGAGCGAAGGGGTGTCCGTATGCGAACGCATCGTCAGCCCACGACCACGCTCCCGGAGAGGAATTTGGCCGCCGGACTGGAAATGTCCGAATGTGACTTTGTGCCGACCGGGTCGAAGTGTCGATTTGGAAATGGGGCCTTGCTGGCGGTTCCGATCGCCGGGCGAAGAAATATTAGCGTCCTACCCAACGGGTACGACAATCGGTGTACTAATACACACACTACGCGGCGAATTTCGGACCCAGAACGGAATTCCGCAAAACCAGCGCCCTGTCGACCGTCTCGGATTGTCGATTCCGAATTGTGCTCACATAAGCGATTCCGATGCCCGGGCGGAAAGTTATGCCCAGTTCTTTCGCTGACGGGGTGGGAATAAACCGTAGGGGGTGACTATATCGGCGATGTTCGTGCACCCATATCTATGACCTCGGGTGGAGATCTCGAGCCGAGTTGAACACGACTTCCGATCGACGTTATAGGCTGACTCCGTGTGTTGTGCCCACCAGCGATTCGCCTAATCGAGGGAGGCGCTACTGCGAGAAAACCTTGGAATCGGGGAGATCGTCGGCTAGAATCGCAATTTCGGAGCACGAAACGAAGGTTTTTCGACCCCGAAACGACGTCTTATCTCCTGAGGCAATAAGGGGGCGACGGGCGCCTCTGAGTGCCGATTCCGAATTGGGGTCTTATAAGCAATTCTGATAACCGAGTGGAAAGTTATGTCTGTTTGAGCGAAGGGGTGTCCGTATGCGATCGCATCGGCAGCCCACGACCACGCTCCCGGAGAGGAATTTGGCCGCCGGACCAGAAATGTCTGAATGTGACTTTGTGCCGACCGGGTCGAAGTGTCGATTCGGAAATGAGGCCTTGCTGGCGGTTCCGATCGCCGGGCGAACAAATATTAGCGTCCTACCCAAGGGTACGACAATCGGTGTACTAATACACACACTACGCGGCGAATTTCGGACCCGGAACGGAATTCTGCAAAACCAGCGCCCTATCGACCGTCTCGGAGTGTCGATTCCGAATTGTGCTCACATAAGCGATTCCGATGCCCGGGCGGAAAGTTATGCCCAGTTCTTTCGCTGACGGGGTGGGAATAAACCGTAGAGGGTGACTATATCGGCGATGTTCGTGCACCCATATCTATGACCTCGGGTGGAGATCTCGAGCCGAGTTGAACACGACTTCCGATCGAGTTATAGATTGACTCCGTGTGTTGTGCCCGCCAGCGATTCGCCTAATCGAGGGAGGCGCTACTGCGAGAAAACCTTGGAATCGGAGAGATCGTCGGCTAGAATCGCAATTTCGGAGTGCGAAACGAAGGTTTTTCGACCCCGAAACGACGTCTTATTGCCTGAGGCGATGAGGGGGCGACGGGCGCCTTTGAGTGCCGATTCTGAATTGGGTTCTTACAAACGATTCTGATAACTGAGCGAAAAGTTATGCCCGTATGCCTCGGCAGCCCGCGACCACGCTCCCGGAGAGGAATTTGGCCGCCGGACCGGAAATGTCTGAATGTGACCGTGTGCCGACCGAGTCGAAGTGCCGATTCTGAAATGGGGCCTTGCGGGCAATTCTGATCGTCGGGCGAACAAATATCTGCGTCCTACCCAACGGGTACGACAATCGGTGTACTAATACACACGCTACGCGGCGAATTTCGGCCCCAAAACGGAATTCCGTGAAACCAACGCCCTGTCGACCGTCTTGAAGTGCCGATTCCGAATTGTGCTCACATCAGCGATTTCGATGCCCGGGCTGAATGTTATGCCCAGTTCTTTCGCTGAAGGGGTGGGAATAAACCGTAGGGGGTGACTATATCGGCGATGTTCGTGCACCCATATCTACGACCTCGGGTGGAGATCTCGAGCCGAGTTGAACACGACTTACGATCGCCGTGATTGGCCGACTCCGTGTGTTGTGCCCGCCAACGATTTTCCTAATCGAGGTAGGGGCTACTGCCAGAAAACCTTGGAATCGGGGAGATCGTCGGCTAGAATCGCAATTTTGGAGCGTGAAACGAAGGTTTTTTCGACCCCGAAATAACATCTTATCGCTGGAGGCAATAAGGGGGCGACGGGCGCCTCTGAGTGCCGATTCCGAATTGGGGTCTTATAAGCGATTCTGATAACCGAGCGGAAAGTTATGCCCATTTCAGCAAAGGTTGTCTGCATGCGATCGCATCGGCAGCCCGCGACCACACTCTCAGAGAGGAATTTGGCCGCCGGAGCGGAAATGTCCGAATGCGACCTTGTGCCGACCGGGCCGAAGTGCCGATTCTGAAATGGGGCCTTGCGGGCTGTTGCGATCGTCGGACGAACAAATATCCGCGTCCTACCCAACGGGTACGACAATCGGTGTACTAATACACACGCTCAGCGGCGAATTTTGGCCCCAGAATGGAATTCTGCGAAACCAGCACCCTGTTCACCGTCTCGGAGTGCCGATTCCGAATTGTTTCACATTAGCGATTCCGATGCCCGAGCGAAAAGTTATGCCCAGTTCTTTCGCTGAAAATGTGGGAATAAACCGTAGGGGGTGACTATATCGGCGATGTTCGTGCACCCATATCTACGACCTCGGGTGGAGATATCGAGCCGAGTTGAACACGACTTCCTATCGCCGTGATAGGCCGACTCCGTGTGTTTTCCCCGCCAGTGATTCGCCTAATCGAGGGAGGCTCTACTGCCAGAAAACCTTGGAATCGGGGAGATTGTCGGCTAGAATCGCAATTTCGGAGCATGAAACGAAGGTTTTTCGACCCCGAAACGATGTCTTATCACCTGAGGCAATAAGGGGGCGACGGGCGCCTCTGAGTGCCGATTCCGAATTGTTGTCTTATAAGCGATTCTGATAACCGAGCGAAAAGTTATGCCCGTTTGAGCGAAGGGGTGTCCGTATGCGATCGCATCGGCAGCCCGCGACCACGCTCCCGGAGAGGAATTTGGCCGCCGGACCGGAAATGTCCGAATGCGACCTTGTGCCGACCGGGTCGAAGTGCTGATTCTGAAATGGGGCCTTGCGAGCGGTTCCGATCGCCGGGCGAACAAATATCCGCGTCCTACCCAACGGGTACGACAATCGGTGTACTAATACAAACGCTCCGCGGCGAATTTCGGCCCCAGAACGGAATTCCACGAAACCAGCGCCCTGTCGACTGTCTCGGAGTGTCGATTCCGAATTGTGCTCACATCAGCGATTCCGATGCTCGAGCGGAAAGTTATGCCCAGTTCTTTCGCTGAAGGGGTGGGAATAAACCGTAGGGGGTGACTATATCGGCGATGTTCGTGCACCCATATCTACGACCTCGGGTGGAGATCTCGAGCCGAGTTGAACACGACTTCCGATCGCCGTGATCGGTTGACTCCGTGTGTTGTGCCCGCCAGCGATTCGCCTAATCGAGGGTGGCGCTACTGCGAGAAAACCTTGGAATCGGGGAGATCGTCGGCTAGAATCGCAATTTCCAAGTGCGAAACGAATGTTTTTCGACCCCGAAACGATGTCTTATCGCCTGAGGCGATGAGGGGGCGACGGGCACCTTTGAGTGCCGATTCCGAATTGAGGTCTTATAAGCGATTCTGATAACTGAGCAGAAAGTTATGCCCGTTTGAGCGAAGGGGTGTCCGTATGCAATCGCATCGGCAGCCCGCGACCACGCTCCTGGAGAGGAATTTGGCCGCCAGACCGGAAATGTCCGAATGCGACCTTGTGCCGACCGGGTCGAAGTGCCGATTCTGAAATGGGGCCTTGCGAGCGGTTTCGATCGCCGAGCGAACAAATATCCGCGTCCTACCCAACGGGTACGACAATCGGTGTACTAATACACACGCTCCGCGGCGAATTTCGACCCCAGAACGGAATTCCGCAAAACCAGTGCCCTGTTGACCATCTCGGAGTGTCGATTCCGAATTGTGGTCACATCAGCGATTCCGATGCCCGGGCGAAAAGTTATGCCCAGTTCTTTCGCTGAAGGGAAGGGAATAAACCGTAGGGGATGACTATATTGGCGATGTTCGTGCACCCATATCTACGACCTCGGGTGGAGATCTCGAGCTGAGTTGAACACGACTTCCGATCACCGTGATAGGCCGACTCCGTGTGTTGTGTTCGCCAGCGATTCGCCTAATCGAGGGAGGCGCTACTGCCAGAAAATCTTGGAATCGGGGAGATTGTCGGCTAGAATCGCAATTTCAGAACGCGAAATGAAGGTTTTTCAACCCCGAAACAACGTCTTATCGTCTGAGGCGATAAGGGGGCGACAGGCGCCTCTGAGTGCCGATTCCGAATTGGGATCTTATAAGCGATTCTGATAACCGAGCGGAAAGTTATGCATGTTTGAGCGAATGGGTGTCCGTATGCGATCGCATCGGCAGCCCGCGACCACGCTCCCGGAGAGGAATTTGGCCGCCAGACCGGAAATGTCCGAATGTGACCTTGTGCCGACCGGGTCGAAGTACCGATTCTGAAATAGGGCCTTGCGGGCGGTTCCGATCGTCGGGTGAACAAATATCAGCATCCTACCCAACGGATACGACAATCGGTGTACTAATACACACACTACGCGGCGAATTCCGGCCCCGGAACGGAATTCTATGAAACCAGCGCCCTGTCGACCGTCTGAGAGTGTCAATTCTGAATTGTGCTCACATCATTGATTCCGATGCCCGGGCGGAAAGTTATGCCCAGTTCTTTCGCTGAAGGGGTGGGAATAAACCGTAGGGGTTGACTATATCGGCGATGTTCGTGCACCCATATCTACGACCTCGGGTGGAGATCTCGATCCGAGTTGAACACGACTTCCGATCGCTGTGATAGACCGACTCCGTTTGTTGTGCCCGCCAGCGATTCGCCTAATCGAGAGAGGCGCTACTGCCAGAAAATCTTGGAATCGGGGAGATCGTCGGCTAGAATCGCAATTTCGGAGTGTGAAACGAAGGTTTTTCGACCCCGAAACGGCGTTTTATCGCCTGAGGCGATAAGGGGGCGACGGGCGCCTCTGAGTGCCCATTCCGAATTGGGGTCTTATAAGCGATTCTGATAACTGAGCGGAAAGTTATGCTCATTTGAGCGAAGGGGTGTCCGTATGCAATCGCATCGGCAGCCCGCGACCACGCTCCCGGAGAGTAATTTGGCCGCCGGACCGAAAATGTCCGAATGCGACTTTGTGCCAACCGGGTCGAAGTGTCGATTCTGAAATGGGGCGTTGCGGGCGGTTCCGATCGCCGGGCGAACAAATATTCGCATCCTACCGTGCCCCATCATCAGTGGAGTGCATAGTCCTCCACACGCACGCTTGCATGTGGGGGCTCAAGCGTCCCACCAATAGCGGGGCGCTCAAGTGAGACTTGCTATTCATTTCACGAATAGTAAATTGCACTCTTTACAAATAACTTAGAAAAAATAATTATATTTTATGTCATTATTTTCTTCAATTTTTAAGTATTATACAAACATTAAACTAAAATTAAAAAATAAAATAAAAACTATGCATTAACAATCACACTCTCCCACTTTCTAGGTCGTTGTTTGCGATCACCGACTTGGTGATCAAATGTTATCTTCACCCCCACGCCCCTTTTGTTCTCGACTTCTTCTCGGCTCTCTGAGACCTCTTCTCCACCTCAAGTGCCACAAATAGAGTTAGAGAGAGAGACGAGAGTTAGAGAGAGAGAGCGAGAGAGAGAGAGAGAGAGAGAGAGAGAGATGGGGTTCCTCCTTCGAGCTCTCCAGCGCTCCAAGCCCGCCCTCCAGTCACGCTTCTCCGGCGGCCCCGGCACCTCCCATTCCTCTCTCCGATGGATCTCCTCCACCCGCGACCTCCAGAAGCCGGACGCCGCCGCCGCAGCAGCAGTTCCGGAGCCCGCCCCGGAGGTGCCCCCGCGCACCCCCGTCGGCGGCGCCCGCGTCCACTTTTCCTCACCCGAGGACGCGATCGAGGTCTTCGTGGACGGCTACCCCGTCAAGATCCCCAAGGGGATGACGGTCCTCCAGGCCTGCGAGGTCGCCGGCGTCGACATCCCCCGCTTTTGCTACCACAGCCGTCTATCCATCGCCGGGAACTGCCGGATGTGCCTCGTGGAGGTGGAGAAGTCCCCGAAGCCCGTCGCCTCCTGCGCCATGCCGGCCCTTCCAGGTTGGTATTTGTGATGTCGTGGTATCCGCCGGCAGTTGTTCTCTCGTTTTTGTTGCCCCTTTTGTTTGCAAGAGGGGTTTCACTTGTCGCACTTTCTTGTCTGGATTTCCATTTTAACCTTATTAGGATTCATTGTTGAATTGTTTGAACTTGTTGACGAGCTACAGGAATGAAGATTAAGACGGACACGCCAGTGGCAAAGAAAGCGAGAGAGGGTGTGATGGAGTTCTTGCTGATGAACCACCCATTGGATTGCCCAATTTGTGATCAAGGTGGGGAGTGCGATCTTCAGGACCAGTCGATGGCATTCGGATCGGACCGGGGGCGTTTTACAGAGATGAAGAGATCTGTCGTCGATAAGAACCTTGGGCCATTGGTCAAGACAGTCATGACGAGGTGTATCCAGTGCACGAGGTGATGCCCTGTGGATGATATGTGCTTTTATTTTGAAGACTGGTTGCTGCTGCTCGCGTTCTTTATTAAAAGGACAGATTTTTAGTGAAATGAGAATAGTCACTGATCGAAGCAGATTAATATTTAGCTTGTTCATTTCAATTAGACATCTGGCTATATACATGATCTGAATGACTAAAAGATGTCAGATGTTTTCAATGTATTGGTTATGACACGGGATGGTGATTGAGTTTGTCTGTCATGAGTGTATCCAGTGCTAGGATAGCACAGTGATGTTTAATGTTTCAATAAAATGAGGAGAAACATGATTTTCCATAAAATGAAGCTTGCAAAGCTGAGAAAACATCAAGATAGCTCATTTTACTTTTTACTGGCCTGCTAGGTGGATAGAAATGAAGACATGCTAGAATATTTCTAGTTTTATTTTCTCACCTTTTAGTGTTGTGAAGCATCAGCCTAAAATCAGCTTTATCGTTATAAGCCTTACTCCCTGGGATAGAGTTGGCTAGAATGATTTGGCTGTTTAGCAAATTCCTCTTTTGCGCACCCTCTTTGTCATGAGTCATCTTGTTTCTTCCTTGAGTTAAACATTTACAAGCTGGCAGAAGGTATCTCGGTAGAGATAATTTTTGTTAGAAGGATTTATGACCATAGTTATCAAAGGCAACTGAGGCGGTTGCCTACGCAATGAGGCCAGGCGAGGTGGCCCTAGGTCACCTCGCTCAGGCTCATGATGCCTAGGCGAGCCCAGGCCTCAGTTGCCACCTGCTTCATAGTGTCCAGCCCACAAAGAGGCCCATTTAAGCTAGTAATGTTGACTTTATATCGTCATTTAATGTATCTATATGTATGGGTGTTGATTTGTTTACTTGAAATTTAGTTTATTAAACTTTAAATATAGGAATGAATGTATTTAGTGGGTTATACAATAACTTGGCATATAGGTAGGATATTATATGAAATATATTTGTTTTATGCATCCATCCAGGTGATATATATATATATATATTCTGAAGTATTTATATTATTAAAATAATATATTGCCTAGGCCATTGCCTAGGCATTTGAGGCTAAGGCGACGGCCCAACTGGAACAGAATGGGATGACGGATAAGGGGACTCTTTCACGGCTGAACAACTGTCTGGTATGGCTTACCTCTGACTACATAGTTTATGGCAAGTCTTAGACATCGGATAGTGGGTGTAAACATGCATTCAGGGTTGTAGCTTAATCTTAGACAACTAAGAAGCAGGTCTTGAAGTTTCCTGTCTTCATGGTTGCAGCGAGCTTATACAACATATCTAATCTATCAGCCAAAGAGAGAAAACTAATGCAAAAAACATTATGTTATCTAAGATTGTAGGATGTCAAAATTGTTAAAATGATGAAGTTACAGAGTGAGGCTTTCAAATGCCTAGTTAGGGAAGCACAAGCTGCACTGGCTGTGTTTACTGTTTAATCAGAATGTTGGTGTAAGTTACAAGTCTTCTGTTGATGTGTGAGTTACAGGCATGCAATCTTCTCTGAAATTTGTCCTCAAGTTTGTGTGAGAGAGAGAGAGAGATTACAAATTTCTAATTCATGTAGCATCAAGTAGAAGATTTTCAAATATACAAAAAGGCATACATCCCCTATATTCGATGGTTGTTTATGGGAAAAGAATCGAACATTTACACTACAACCTTTTCCCAGTTCAGAAAGTCTAAATAGTAATATTTCGTAGTCATATGAGCCTCTGGTAGCCTTTCGGCGTAAAGCCCAGGCACCCTTTGGGCATGTGCCTTGCTTTATCCTGATTCCTGAGGACCATTGGCAGTGACAGGGATGATCAACAAGCCACTGTAATCACCTGTATGGGCCTTTTCTTTTGCTATGGGCTTTATTGTTCCTTATCATCAGCGAGCTGAGTGTTGTGTGCCATATGCCACCTATTTGCAATATTGAATTCTATATTTCTTTTGCCGATTATATATATAAACTTTCTATACTTGGCGTAAAACTCTTTCTTAAGTGATAAATAAATGATACAACTTCCAAGTAAACAAAAGATATAGTTAGAAGATCACATTCAGAGAATATGTTTCTCTTCTATTTCCAAGGATCAAGTGTTCTTAATCCTTTTATTAATTGTTTGGTTAATATGAACTATATCAGTCATCGTGTGATATTTTCCACAACAGGTGTGTCAGATTTGCTACTGAGGTTGCTGGTGTTCAGGACCTTGGCATGCTAGGTCGTGGTAGTGGAGAAGAGATTGGAACATATGTTGAAAAGCTTATGACAAGTGAACTTTCTGGGAATGTGATAGATATATGCCCTGTTGGTGCTCTCACCTCAAAGCCATTTGCCTTTAAGGCTCGAAATTGGGAATTGAAGGGTACTGAGACTATTGATGTTACGGATGCTGTTGGATCGAACATAAGGATTGACAGTCGAGGCCCAGAAGTCATGCGTAT
This sequence comes from Colocasia esculenta, assembly GCA_014218235.1. Taxonomy (NCBI): domain Eukaryota; kingdom Viridiplantae; phylum Streptophyta; class Magnoliopsida; order Alismatales; family Araceae; genus Colocasia; species Colocasia esculenta. The sequence continues at coordinate 1,203,185 of CM024766.1, read as the reverse complement.
TGTTCCAAGACTGAATGAGGTTTCTTCTCTTTTTCTTTGTTCTACAGAGTCTTCATCCTGTAAAATTGGAGTTTATTCCCATCCATTATTTGTGTCCAATTTTATTGGCATTTTTTTTGCTCCTGCTTCACTATCACTGTAATAATATTTGTTGGAGTTCTTTCCAAGGTGAAGTTCTATGTCTTAGACAATGGTCCTTTTTTTTCTCCATTTTCTACGATGGACTCGAAATGTGAAATGTGAGAAATGAAGAATCTGCCACTAAATACTAACTTCTTAAAAGTGGGAATGGATTTGAAATCCAATATAGAGTCAATGAATGTTGAGAAATTGAACAAATTATTTCGACACAAGGAGTCTTTGTTGTTGCCCCCGCCCCCCGCCCCTGCACTTTTGTTGAATGATCTCGTTTGCATGGCAGCCTGGGTGCCCAAGATCTCTGCGCTTCAGGCAGGACAGGAGCAGGCTATTGTTTCCATGATGGACAGGCCCATTTCAATTGCTAGACCACCTGCTCTGGGTGAGTCTGCTGCATTGCCGGTGGTGGAGCAGGATCTTGCGCCCCTAATGCTGCTACCTTGTGACAATCAGGAGGATGCCAATGCCGGTGCGTTCACCCTGCTGGATGAAGATGCCACTGCAGTGAGGGGCAGGACCGGTCGATTTGGAAGTGTCAATAAAGCCACCAGTCAGGAGGATGTTGATGTTTCAGATAAGGCCAGGGTAGGTACGGAGGAGGTGAAGGCCCTTCTCAAGGAAGTATAGAGTTTATGTACAGACCAGGCAAGGGAGGTAGCTGAGAAGGTTGGCATATTCTTCTCCGCGGAAGAGGACTTGAATGGAATTTTCTCAAAAATCAATAAGTGATGGAGTGCAGTATCAGGGCGGGAGAAAGATCCCCGCCGAGAGAGGGAAGATTGAGTGTAGAAGATGGGGGTGTGTGGGGGGTTTGAGTATCATGATGTGGACTCTTTCATGGAAAGGGAGGGGGTATGGAGAAGTTAGGTGAAGGTGCTTTGGGTAATGGGGCGAGGATGAGAGTGATAATGAGGGAGTTCAGACGAGCAAGAAAGGCCATGGGGGTGTGGTGTGTGGGTAGGGTACTGCTACAGCATACGACTTCGTAGTGATAGCTGTGGAGAAGAAGACAAATCTATATAGGCAAGAAGCACCCAATTTCTGGCAGCATTCAGTAGTACAGCAAGCTTTTTGAATTTGGAACAGGCAATGGTCCCTTATTGAAGATTAAACGGTTTGGTGGCTAATCTTTCTTGCCACCCTCTGTTTGCTGGAAGGAGGATGGATTAGGTAGTTTTTTTAGAGGAATGTCACATCATGAATTTGCTGTTTTGATGCTGTGTACTGCTTCAATGTAGGAATGGGCTGTTGTTTTTGTTATGTTCTTTTATCTTCTTCTTCCCTTGTTGGCCTTTTGGGGAGTTAGTGTGGATCTCCTTGTATACAGGGTGGGATTTTTTTTTTTTTTTATGTGTCTCACCTATACTTGTACATTCTATTTTCTCTTTTATTAATATATATGTGGTACCATCCACTTTCCCAAAAAAAAATCCAATTATGTGGTCTTAGTGATGTTACTTATGCAGATCAGTCACCAAACTCTCTGGTCTGAGTTATGCCACATTGCCATGGGATTGGCCTTCCCAAGTCCCAACTAAGACCCTATACATACAGCAATCTCGAGAGCATCCTTCCAAGAGTATCACATCATGTAGATAAAACACTTCAAGCTCCTTCACCCTGAGTTATGATCCTTACCACTATCCAGTCTCTCCAATGACATGTTCAATATCTGTTGGAGATCAAGATATCTGTGCATAGTCATTTCAGAATCCATAGAAACTTATTGGCCTTTCAGTATCTTTTAGTTCACATGTTTAAGGACAAAATGTGAAGATTAATTTGTTTGCAGGGTCTTTATTTTTTGGTTGGAAAACCACTTTTAATTTTTACATTATTCATTGAAAACACAAGTTACTAGCAGTTTTAACTGGCGTTGGGTTGTTACTTATAAATGTCAATCCTTTCCTAACAAAACATTTTCCACCTTGATCTAGAAAGCTACAGTTTGAAACTTTTGATTGGAAGCCAAAAGTAGCCTGAAAACTGCATAAAATGGCTTCCAAGCTACCATCCTGACATCCTCTCCTCTAAATAATTGCCAAAGCTTTGTCAATCCTTTCCTAACAAAACATTTTCCACCTTGATCTAGAAAGCTACAGTTTGAAACTTTTGATTGGAAGCCAAAAGTAGCCTGAAAACTGTGTAAAATGGCTTCCAAGCTACCATCCTGACATCCTCTCCTCTAAATAATTGCCAAAGCTTGTGGAACCCCAAAAGTGCTTCCAATTGGAAGCTACGCTGAAAAGTCTTAGCCATTGTCATGGATACAAGAAACAGCCAAGACAAATTAAAATTTATAATGTTTTGCATGTTTTTTCCAATTTGCTGCTATTCACTGGTCACTATGCCACAAAATTCATGTGGCCAGAGGTTGGTTAGGTTTTTTGAGAGCACAGTTAAGAAGTTCAGAAAGCAGTTGAATGTACCATTCATCAATCCAGGGTTGTTAGATTCTCAAATATTAGGAATTGCAAATTGTTAGCAACCTGTAGTCTGGAAGTTTATTGTGTCCCATCTAATTAGCTGTTCGCTAAGTGGTGACTGCATTGGTTAGTGACTGAGCTTATAGTAAGAGCTGACTGGATGGTAGAGATTTCTTCTATAAGAAATTATGTACAACATATCACCAAGAGAAACAAAATAAATCATCCATAAAGAATTGGATATAACTCACCATTGGTGATCATTGTAGTTGAGCAGACCAAGATAAAATTATGCTGATATTAGGCCTATGAAAATGTGCATGCTGTATGAAGATTCAAACCTTATGGAAGGGAAAATCTTGTCTCTAACTCTGAATTCACTTCCTTTGTTGCAGTTATCAATCACTTCTTCCGCCTGGAGCATATTCCAAATTTGTGTTTTGTGCTTATCTGCTAATTGTTTAAGTACCTTTTCTGACATTCAGTAGTTTCTTTGTTCTTGAAAGAGGTGGATATTCCTGCACTAGTTTTAAGTGAAAGTTTGCTGTTAATCCATGTTGTATAAAATGGAAGACAAGCAAGCCTAGAAGTGAATAAAATATACTGAACTTGGAGTATGTTTTTTAAGGAATAGCTGTAAAACCCTCGCAGTAGGACACAAGGCATCACCCTTGAAGTATGTTATTAACTACTTTTATCACTTAATTAAACCTTGTGTAAGTAGGAGAATCCGTTCTTATTTTAGTAGGATGTGTGCCCTACATGATTCTTCTTATGGTTATAGAATTTTCTCTGGAAACAAAGAGGACTGTATCATGTCTGGGAAGATAGGAAAGTGGGGAAACAAAGAACATTGGAATTGATTTTTGGAATATAGCATTAAGACACTTTCTTGTAGTCATTCAGAGAAATTGGAGTTCCCTAGGACTTGGAGCCTAACTAAGCCCTTCAAACTATTGCTTTGAGAGAGTGTCGGTAGTGAAATTGCAGTAACATTGAGTGCATAAGTTCTCCTGCCGTATACTAATTCCAAAGGACTTAGTCTAGGCCAATAAAATTATTATTTGGAAGTGGAAAGTAATAAATATTCATTAAAAAAAGAAGAAAAGGCATGTTGTTACAACACTAAAAAATAATCTGCCAAATAAACAAAGCTGGGGAAAAACATAGAATGTAATCCATTAAAATGAAAGGGTGAGACAATACCAAGACATGCCATGCAACACTTGTCCCTTGAAAAGAAGATACTGCTTGCGTCCCCTCCAACCCTCTTCCATGTAATATCTTCCTACCTAGACCCTTGACCTCTCTCTGTCTTTTCGCCATCAACTGACTGCCCCTCCTTAAGGGTGTCACGGCAAGTCCCTTACCTGCTGTTTATAAATCTTATCCACCATGTCTGCCTGATCAGATGGTCCTTCCCTGAGATAGCTTCTCTCATCAAGCTTTCTTCTGCCTCCACATTCCAAAGAAACCCTATCTTCCTTTAGAAAATCATATCTGCAAATAAGCTGTCTTGCAGGAAGATGGAATAAATATAAATCTTCAGAACTACATTTTGGATTGGAGTGATAGTGAAGTAACAAAGCAGGCCAATTTAAGTAGTATTTTCAAACTGGAGGGTGCAGCCACAACCTAGAGGATACTGGGAATTAAATAATCTTTTGGGGATGTATAGCCATGGGGAGCACCTAAGGTGATCCAGGAGAACCTGATCCACTGCATAATGCACTTTTGCATGTGATCTGTATGTTGGTTATAGCATTGTTCAAAGTGGGCGAGAACCTCTCGTCTACCATCTATTTTACCACCTCTTTATTTAATAAAAGTGTGGTGCATCTAACCACATTTTGAAAAAAGAGTTGGAAAGTGTCAGAGCAGGCACTAGATCTGGCAATCCAATGAACGAGGCTACACCTAAGTGAGCCTACTTGGTAGAGGGCAGCATCATTGAGGACTACTGGGCTCCAGGAAAGAAACCAGGAGGTGGAAGAGGGAAGCTAATGGGAAGGTGCTAGCATCAATCAGAGGTAGCCTGAATGAAGAGCCCCATAGTGGGTAGGAAACCTGCTTTCCCCTTGTCAGTTATGCCCAGAGACAGACAAGGTGGTCAAATGAAGGAGGCATACATGGACAATGCAGTTAATTTGTCAAACTATAGGAACCTGGCACTGGAGCTCCTCCTTGTTTACACCAATATCTTAAATTGTTTGGTGATGAAATTTGACTTGTCACTTGAAAGGCCAGACAGGAAGTTGAAGATGGAGGGTTTCCCCTTTCTATGCAATGATACAAGTAAGAAGGGCGAACAAGTAAATGGCGCCATCAGACATTATTTGAGAGATGCATCCATCTTTTGGGTAAGGTAGATAATTGGGCTAAGAATCACGCTGTAATACTAAGTTGACAGCATGTTGTCAGCCATACAGATGAAACTAAATCTTTTTATGGTCTATAATCCCTTTGTAAAAGGAGATGATGACATGTATCTTGTTCTGGCCTTTCTGGTTCTTTTTCTGCATTTTTGCTGATTGCTTAGTCATACTATGCATGCTGCTCAAACATGGTATTTTGTATATGATATGGCTTTTAGATTATGTTCATAGTATCCTATCTATGCATTCATGGACAAATTTGTGGCCATCCAAGTTTACACATTCTTTTGGCTTAAAATTGCTTTTGAGAAAATATAGGAACTTTGGAAAGGCTTCGTATGGTTCAGTGTTTGTAAACTTATATAAAAATAAATAAATAACTGGTCGAAGTGCTGGTCCTTTTTTCAAATTAGAAAAGTAGATAAATATGCATATCATTCTCCTATGCATGTGTTACATATTTTATGTGGAATAATGGTAATTAACTGAACTGTTTGGCTCATTGCTTTTTCATATGCAGGACATCAACGAAGAATGGATATCTGATAAAACACGATTCTTTTATGATGGCCTGAAAAGGCAAAGGTTAAATGACCCTATGATTCGTGGACCTGATGGACGTTTCAAATCTGTCAGTTGGCGTGATGCCCTGGCAGTTGTTGCAGAGGTTGCACATCAAGTGAAACCTGAGGAAATTGTTGGAATTGCTGGACAGCTTTCAGATGCCGAATCCATGATGGCTCTAAAAGATTTCCTGAACAGAATGGGGTCCAACAATGTTCTATGTGAAGGAAACAGCTTAAATACTCAAGCAGATCTGCGTTCATCATTCATCTTCAACACAACTATTTCTGGCCTTGAGCAAGCCGATCTCTTCCTAATCATTGGTAGCCAGGTAAGTCCCACATTTCCTTGAATTATATGGGCTCAATGTAGATAATGCAAGTCGGCTTGCTGGTTACACGGGATGATATTATTAGGGAGAATTACCAATCAGTCCCTGATTTTGTGGGACCTATTTTTAGGTCCCTGGTAACTATGTAAGTCCTTCTCAAAACTATGTAAGTCCCTTCTTCTACAACTATGTAACTCAGGGACCTAAAAATAAATCCCACAAAATCAGGGACTGATTGGTAATTCTCCCTATTTATTATTGTCTTGTTGACATCTGAAAATAATTTTTGCAGTAAAAATAATCTAGGGATGGCAACAATTTTGGTTTATTGTTGAAAAAGTGTTGTAGGATTTTTCATGTTGCCACAAGTTTTCAATGTCATAAAGTTTAATTCTTCAGCCCAATAGTTGTGGACTTGTCTCCAGGATTTTTCATGATGCCACAAGTTTTTGATGTCATAAAGTTTAGTTCTTCAGCCCAATAGTTGTGGACTTGTCTCCTATCTGCAGAACTAAGAGGCTTTGGCTGATGCTTGGTCTGCTTAACAGTGTCCAACTTTTACAAATTAATGTTGGCCCCTTCTTACAGAGCGGATGAGATTTTGCATGCAGATAGAGGGGAGCTGGGTGGGTCTCTATCCCACATACGAATATGCTGTGGGATAGCTTTCACTTGATAAAAAGGTCGCAAATAATCATGCTGCCAGATGCCTTCCTCGCCAACCCTCTTTCTTGGCTGAATCTTCTCTTCTCATCTAACCAACCATTGATAAAATCATAAAACCAATATCATAAACAAAAAACTTTCAGTGATGTCATGGAAACTGTTTGAAATTCTCTGATAACACGTTAAGGATTGGAAACATTAAGCAAGATGGTTGTTTGTGTCCATTTTTTGACTTGGTAATTATTAAGAAATGGAAGAGGAAAGAGCTATTTCCAACTCTGCTTAGTTCATTAGTTTTTTGTTCTTCTTTTCGAATGAGTTACTACTGTAGGGATTTACCGGATACAAGGTTTTTAAATCTGTCTAATGTTTAGTCAAAGTATTTCAGTTCATGATTAAGTATAAGGTGTCCTCGTAGAACATTTAGTGAGAATGTATTAATTCATCTGGAAAATATTTATGCTGTTTTAGGTTGTAGATGCTAAGATTGTCCTTTGATGCCTGAATTCTGATAACATTTTCAACCTTGTAAACTTTTACAGCCACGAGTAGAAGCTCCAATGGTAAATGCCAGAATTAGGAAAACTGTTCGAGCAACACAAGCAAAGGTTGCATATATTGGCCCTCGTGCCGACTTCAACTATGATCATCAGCATCTTGGGACAGGCCCAAAAACCCTTCTTGAGATTGCCGAGGGTCGCCATCCATTCTGTTCAACACTTGCATCTGCAAAAAACCCAGTCATCATTGTTGGTGCTGGTCTTTTTGAGCGTGAAGACAAGGACGCCATTGTCTCTGTCGTGGAGACCATTGCCAAGCATGGAAATGTTGTAAGATCCGACTGGAATGGCCTCAACGTCCTGCTGCTGAATGCTGCCCAAGCAGCTGCTCTCGACCTGGGCCTCATACCAGATCCTGATTATAAGTTGGAGTCTGCAAAGTTTGTGTATCTGATGGGAGCTGATGATGTGAGCCTAGATAGCATTCCCAAGGATGCTTTTGTAGTTTATCAAGGGCACCATGGAGACAGAGGCGTCTTCCGGGCTAATGCCATTCTACCATCTTCAGCCTTCAGTGAGAAAGAGGGAACATATGAGAACACCGAAGGTTGTGCTCAGTGGACGGTTCCCGCAGTCCCAACGGTCGGCGACGCAAGGGATGATTGGAAGATCATACGGGCACTCTCTGAGGTGGCAGGCAGATGCCTGCCATATGACACACTCGCCGGTGTGAGAGCTCGCATAGGAACAGTAGCTCCAAATTTGTTGCACATAGATGACAGGGAGCCGGCAACACCTTTCATTGGATTGAAACCAGAGTCCCAGCAGCAGGTGAGCCTCGCTGCATTTGGCACCACAATAGAGAACTTTTACATGACAAATGCGATCACGAGAGCATCGAAGATTATGGCGCAATGCAGTGCAACATTGTTGAAGCAGAAGTGAAAGGGATTAATTAAACGGATAGCCGAGCTGATATTTGTAACTCCTTTTTTTTCTCCTCTCTCTTTTCTTTATTTTTTTTTTCTCTTTTTGGCCTGTGTGGCTTCTTTCAATTTTAGTTCTGGGACCATCTGCAAAGAGACCTGTCATGTTCGGTGCCATAACGAATTTGTTCTCATAAATGGCATCTCTCAACCGGAATGTTGTTTGTGTGCAAGTGCAACTCTGGGCGATGGAGACAAATTTTAAATCTATTTTGTCAGGGGGATTATGGAGTCCCTGTGCATTGTCAAACTCTGTTCATCTCTGATCTCTTCGGATAGACAACGAAACGTAAAGGCATCAGGAACTTTCTGCTTTGAGATTTTTTGTTTTGTTTTGGTAAGTTTTCTGCCTTGAGATGATCGACTCCAGTCTCTGCTCTCAGGGCAAAAGCATTGAGGTCTTGGATTGCTGGCCGCTGAAATCTCTGTGGGACTATTTTCTTACCCAGGAAGCTACAGGCGTGGGCTCTCTTTCTCCTGAAGGTTGTGTTCCTCTTTCATACCAGAGCTCATTCGTAACCCGTCATCTCCAATCGGAGTGAATCGGATTTTTCTTGATTCGTCACGATTCGTTAGAATCGGATCGATTCGCATGAGAATTGGATGGGAATCACTCCGATTCGATGGGAATAGGGCGAATCGAATTTCTCCTGACCTGATCCAACCGAATCAGATCGATCCGATCTGGCAAACCATGGTCTTCCCCTCGTAGGGATACATCCAAACTGTTTGCTCTACCTTTTTTTTCAGCTTAGCAGTTTTTGTATCAAAACAAAATTATCTATACTCAAACTTAATTCCTTAATTGAACACCACCACGTCTAAGACACTTACATGAATAATCCGAGTGTAAAGTAGTACATTGATCAAGTAAAAGAAAATATCGATGACCAATAGACATGTCATCAAGGAACACAACAAAATTGTGTCCACCTCACCACATATGGTATCCCAGTTTTTTTTTTTAAGTCTGAGCTGTAAACAATCCGAGAAAGTATCACCTAACTGTGTAATGACTAATGTGATCAATTCAATGAGATGATAAGATATGAGGATAAGATGATTTTTTTTCTTGGGTTTTTTTCATATTAATCCCTATAAATTTAACTAATTACATATTAATCTATCGTTATCATATTAATCCTTTAACATCTCTAAATCTTACATATTGATCCCCACCAGAGAGACTTTTCTACAAAATTTTAGAGATTTTGAAAGATAATAATTAGATTTGAGAGATTCATCTGTAATTAGCTGAGTTTGTTAGGATTAATATATAAAAAAAAACCGTTCTTTCTTTTTTTTAAGATGATTTTTTATCTTCATATATGATTTTAAAAAGAAAAATAAGATGATAAAACCCATGTTATTAATTTTTATCTCTGCATTTTATAGGCCTTGTTGATGATAAATAGATTGAAGACATTTATTGCAAGACACATCTTACAAAAAACTTGGAGTGGATTGTAAGAAAGCAGTGAGGAGATGTCCATACCCTTTTTTCTCTCCCTATTCCAGTCAATAAAATTATTTTTATTGCAATCCATCTCAATTTTATTTTTTTTTTGGACAACATCTCAATTTTATTGTGATGCATGAATATTCTTGTAATAATATTTCTCAAATAGATTTTATAAAAATTAGACGAAATAATATTATTTGACGCTTTCTGCTGCAAAGCCACTTCCCGTAGATGTACCGCCTCCATCTAAAGATATCTTATCCTCCCAAGTCGCCGTTTCCGTACAACATCGCACCATGCTGCTGCTGCTGCAGCTCTCCTTCCTCCGGAGGTCCGCGACGGCGCCGCCCAACGCATGCCCCCTCCGACGCACCACCACACCGGCGCTGCTCCTCCCATCCGCCGCAGCGGCACCATCTCCGTCTCCTCCTCGGTGGGCTGCTCTCCCGCTCGCTCGCAGGACGGCGGCGTCACGCGCACCCCGCCCCGGGGGGCGCCACCCCTGCCGCGCGCGGCGGAGAGCGAGGTACTACGGAGATGACGACGAGGAGGAGGGCCGCGGGCACAACGGAGAGATCGCGATGATCGAGTCGTACAGCGCGGGGGCCAGGGGGGTGGCGCTCCTGGTTCACGCCGCCGTGGACGGCGAGGAGGAGACGGTGCTCGTCTTCAAGGTGAGGTAGGGGTCCCCCCCCCCCCCCCCCCCACCTGCGCCGACCAGTTAACAGGAATCTTATCTTAAAAGGGGTGGTTGTTGTTCTGCAGGGGTTCTCGTCGCTGCTGAGCTCCGTCACCACGTCGGACCCGGCGAAGAGCGTCCTGCCGGCGCGGGCGGTGATAAGGGCCGTGGACGTGGTGAGGGGGCCCTTCGACCCCTCCAACATCGAGTACCTGGAGAGGGACCTGCCATGGGACGCCTTTAAGACCCGAATCCAGCAGGGGAAGCCGTAGGGAGCTGCGGGTGGGGTCTCCCTGTTCTCCTCCTCCGGCTGCTCCTCCCACTTCCCCGGCTTTGGACCCGGCGACCTCTTACAAAAGTCGAACTAATTTATTCGGACGTTAATTTGATTGATCAGATGTCGAGTCGTATAAATTTTAGTGTTCTCCTCCTCTCTACTTACTCCTCCCACTTCTCAACTTTGGACCCGACGACCGACTAGAATTAATTTGTTCGGATGTTAATTTGATTGATCAGATATTGAGTCGTATAAATTTTTATGTTCTCCTCCTCTCTAATTGCTCCTCTCATTTCTCGACTTTGTATCGAACGATTAGATACAAAAGTCAAGTTGACTAACTCAATTATCGATCTAGAAAGATTTATTATATTTGAGAAAGTACAGTAAGCCTAATATATTTAGGATTGGAGTTCATGCGGCGTCTTGTTAGACGTCACGTGATTTAGTCTTTCTATTTTAAAATTTATTTTTTTATTTTAGAGTTTAATTTTTTATTTTGGAGTCTAAAAAATAGTTAGGCTTCAAAATAAAAGACAAGTTAGGTTCCAAAATAGAAAGTTAATAGGTTTCAAAATAAAAAATTAGGTTCCAAAATAGAAGGGTTAGATTCTAAAATATAGAAGGATTAGATTTCAGAAAAAAAAAAAAAAAAAAACACGACGCCTAACAAAACGTCGCATGGATTGTAATCCTACGTGGATTATAATTTATTGTACTTCTTTAAGTATAGTAATTTTTTATCATCATTGACTTGATTAGTCGGATGTCCACATCATATATATTTTTATGTCTGATTAATTACATCGATGTCCGAACAAATCAACTCGACTTTACAAAAACTTTTCTCTTTTCATGCTTACGTTTTGCTTCCACTGTGTAATGATCGAGTCATTCTCCTCTGTGAGTGACCGTTAGTGGTAGGCCATCCGGCATTGACACGTGGATTTTGCATGGCCATGCATGCATATGTAACGTAATTAAAGTTAGATCACGTTAACTTAAAACAATCTGATTTATCAAAATTTTAAGAAATAATTCTAATAATAATCCTCTTATATGCATAATTTAGAGAGGAGAGTTCCACTGGTAGCAAAATAAAGATGCTGCCACCCCATTTAAAAACAACATGATCCACACTTCTGTCAAGACTTCTTCTCAACTCTCTTTAATATATAACCGGATAAATTCTGATAATTTTGGTAATTTGACGAAGAAGATAGTTTATTAAGACTTTATCTCCATTAAATGCCGAAAAATCAAAAAAAAAAAAAGTTGATATCAGGAAGTCACGCATTATTGGGTGTCAAAAATGATAATATATACTTTTATTGCAAACATTTACAATCTTCACAACATAAAAGAAAAAAAGCCTTCAGATCATGAGTTATATGATTTTTATTTTGGAATATAGTAATTTCACTCTTTATACCCATATCATTTTCACCACTTTCATATATCATTTGTCCGATGATGAGACTAGACTTATAGGGTGAATAATTATTACCTGCAGCTCCCAAATCAAAGGACACTCAAATTTAGTGAAATACGTAGCATTTTGACCGACTAGCTGAACAGGATGATCAGTGGGATGAATTAAAGTGATTTATTATTTGAACAGATATTTATATAAATATGTGAAATTCACTTGAGAATAGATACCCATCATGACATAGGGGCACCGAACGACAGTGGCAATACCAATAGAGAAAGATTTAGTGCACTTTCATATTGCACATAAATATTATATTTGTAACGTAGCGCGTTTTCGGATCTTCGCGGATCGTGGATTAGTGGTAGTTCGGATCTGTGTTTATTGGTTTTAGTGTGGTGCTCATGGCCAATATGGGGTCATTGGGCCTTTGTTGTGGTTTCCGCACGTTATGTGGAGCTTAGTGGGCCGGCAGGTAGGGTCCGTAGTGCCTGTTGGTTCACTGAATGTGAACGCGACGGTGGTGAAGGCCGCGTTCTGAACGCGTCGGTAGCGGGGGTCGCGTTCAGGTTGCCGCTGTTTGGTACCGACGTCTGCATGTGCGCCGCGTGTCGTGCATGGAGTGGAGCTTGCTGACGTCTGGAGTGTAAGGGACTCCTGAAGCTATCGCGTCGGTTAGGTGTGTCGCGTTAGTAACCGCTGTGTGGGTTTTAAAAAGGTTTGGCCGAACAGAGCAGGGGAGGCTCTGCTCGACCCAGGGGAGGAGTTGTTGTGGCTGTTTGGGGTGATTTGGCGTTTCAGTGGTGTTCTCGTCGCGCTCTCGACGCGAGGATGTTGCATGGAGCGGGGGAGACGTCGTACCGTAGTCGGTTTGTGTGTTCTTCGTGAAGGTAGGGAGATTTCACCATCTTTGATTGCGTGGATGGCATGTGATGTAATCGATAGGTTTAATGCTTTATGAACGATAGATAGCATGCTAGGTTATTCATTAAAGCATGAAAATTAGAAATTAATGTGGTTTGCATGGAGATCCGGAGATGGTTCCCGGATTAGGGTTTTACCTGCTAAAGCGACGGCCTAGGGTGTCGCGACATGGTCGCGACAGCCCGATCTGTCGCATTAGAGTTTCTGTCGCTGTGTATATATGTGGGTCGCGATCTGATGACAGCCCATGTTCCTATCGCGGTTTGTCGGGGTGTCGCGACCAGGTCGCAGTAGGCCGCTCTGCCGCGACAGTGTTCCTTGTCGCGCCATATCGTAGTGTCGCGATCAGAAGGCGGTCCTAGCATCTGTCGCGATCGCAGCCGAGGGTCTGCTTGGCTTGTTTTTGTGCTTTGGATATTCGATTATTGTCGTTTATTGTGCATGGCTTTGGTAAGAGGTGCATTGGCACCCGTAGCGCTCTGTGAGCGTGTTGCCCACATGGTTAGTGGACAGTTTACATAGTTGGTGTGGTGTTTTCGTGGTGTGAGGTGCATTGGCACCTGTAGCACCCTTTAACGTGTCGTTTAAATAGTTCACGTATTGTTTACTTAATTGATATGGTGTTTACGTAGTTTGAGGTTGTGCATGGCACATGCACTGGTTGTCGTAATGGTTGGGCAGTGAGGTTCCTGTGTGAGCCTAGCCATGACTTTGTGGTGTTTTCACGATTTGAGTGTCATGTATGAGTATGCATGGCTAGTGGTTTGACGTGATGATTGTTGTATTGTAACTTTTGTAGTTGGTGTGAGGTGACGGGGCAATGAAGGTTGGGTATGAACCTAGCCCTAGTCTGTGATTATCTTTTAAAGAATATTATAATGATATACGTGTTAAGTAATGTGTGTTGCCGTAGAGGTCACAGCGTGACCAATGACAGGCAAGGTTGTGTTATAATGTTGTGGTATACGTATGTGTTAGTGTGAGATGGTTTGGAGGTCACATGGTGACCGGTGATAGGCCAGATTATGAATGGCTATTGTGGTTTGTTGTAAAGGATATATAAGTATGTATATCGTGATTTGTGTATTGCTGAGTTTGGTGGTCCGGCGCCTATTCCAGAATGCCTCTTCAGTTGGGTACCTCAGGTTCTGTGTGAGCCAGGCACGTGTGTTTGTTGTACTCGGGATTTGTCCCGGTGCAGTGGTACCGTTGAGGTCTTGTCGTCTTCCTGGACACCCTCACTCTTGTGTGCTGAGTAGTACGTCCGGCTAAGGGAAAGACGACAGTGGGACAGCGACTAGAGAGAGAGTTTGTTGTGTTGTCGCTTGTAGCGCGCTCGTAGTTGGGGGAGACGGACACCAGTAGACGTACTGGACCCCAGCTAGTCCTGTTTACCAATGCCTCACTTTAGAGAGCTCGGGCCAGAGTCTCTAGAGGTGTCAGGCATGGGCCTGCAGGGTGTGTGACCTGTAGGTTGTGGTGGTTTGGTTGGACTCCACAGTTCTTTGGCTTTACTTGTGTTGTGGAGCTGCAGTTGGACCTTTCGTCCGTGACTGCAAGACTGAGAGGTAGTTCTTGTGTTGTGTTGTCCGGGTTGGATACTGGCGTCATGAACCAGTAGTCTGTCCCGTGTGGTGGCGTCGTGCTTTCCGGCTCGTGCTTTGCTATTGGCTATAGTGTGTGTTAGTTGTGGTTTTACCCGTTGCAGTGTGCCATGGTGTTGGCACAGTTGTCGTTGTGGTTGGTGAGCAGAGACTCACTAGTTGTGGCTTGACTGGTTGTGGTGTGTCCAGGTGGTGGCACAATTGTGTTTGTGTTTCTGTGGTGGTACCTCGTGGTGGTGGGTACCTGTACTCTTTGTGGGTGTTGGTTTCTCGTGGTACCTTGTGTACCAGTCTTTTCAGGTGTTGAGGTAGAGCTGTGCTCCGTGGGGGTCGTGTGGTAAGACCTTCCACTTGTTGTGTTTTATCCCTTTATGGGTAAGCTTCCGATTATGGTTTAGTATGTGATGGATTGGCACCGTGGTAGCCAGTCCTGTTATTTAGATATGATATTCGATACATCGTGGTTTAAGGGTATAAAGGATTAGCTCTTGGTTAGCAATCTTGATTCCCATATGTGTTGAAGGCTTGCCAGTGAAGCTAGTAGCTTAGGCAATACTTTGCCTGTGTGGCTTACAGCTTAGGCGACCAGTTGTTGAGGTGGTGTGCCTGTGAGGCTTGTGGCCTAGGCTTTACAGTTATTGAGTGGAGTAATGATGTTGTTGTCTCTTCGTCTTTATGAGATTTGCAGCAACTGAGTTAATTATGTTTAGTATTGTTATTTATGCTTTGTGGTGAGCATGATATGGTTTGGCTTCTGGTGTTGCCAGTGAGACCCGTTGGGGTTCAGGTTCTCCTGCGGTGAGTGTGGTTTTGGGTGGTTCCCTACTGAGCCAGTGACTTGTTGAGGCTCACTCCCTTACAGTCTTTTTCAGGGTTTACCGTTGGTGTCGCTTGAGGAGGTGTTGTGACAGACTTGTACCACCAGCAGTAGTGTTAGCAGAGTTGTGCGAGCTTGTGCTCCCTCGGGGTATGCCCCAGGTAGTTGTACTCTTTTTAATTTGGGCATGTAATAATGTAATGGGACAGATGTAAATTGTATATGCAGGTATGAGCACATATCCTTTCTTGTGTCTCTACTGTTGTGGTTTGTCTTTTATATTCTTCCTGGACTCGTGTACGAGCTATCCCTTGCGAGACTTCGGTCCGTTCGCGGGAGACGGATCTGGATATGGACCCTTATTGGGTATAAATATCCAGGGTCGTTACAATATTACTAGACAATAAATTCATGTGGCTTTTAACAATTGAATTGCCACTTTATCACTTCCCATGTGAAGGGTGCCACATAGATTATTATCTTATCATATTACACTTAAAGTGCAATATACAAGTGCACTAAATCTTTCTCATACCAATAACAAATGTCCGACAACAGTGGACGACATTGGCAACACGATACAAACGTCACAGCACATCACCACGTGGAAGTGATGTACCTAAACATTTCTCCCAAAGTAAGTTACTATTCTCCCATGAGAAAGGCTTATTGCACTTGAATATTGTACTTTAAGTGCAATATGATTAGGTAATGACCCATGTGACACCCCTCACATGAGGGGTGATAAAATGACAATCTAATTGTTAGATGTCACATGGACTTGTTACCTAGTCATATTGCACTTAATATGAAAGTGTAATAAATTTCTCTTCTCCCATAATTCTAAAGCCTCGACCCAGTTTTTGAGACGTGATTTCGAAGGTCATTAATGTGATCCTGTTTTTTTTTAACTCCCAACTTCTAACTGAAGTACTTCCTTGGTTGAAGAGAGAAACTATTATCAAACAAGAATTAACTGAAAAATAACTACCAAGTTAAGCCCGCTGCTATGCAATAATTTTCTTATCAAATATTTATTAAAAGACGACAAAAAAAAGTCTAGCCAGTGCATCATATTTAATGCGTGGTAATAGCTTCTTATTCAAACTGGCCTGTTCACTTGTAATATCAAATTAGAACCTTGATGGGAAAATCTCAAGCAAACCATCATCCCTTGTAACATTTGCAATGCCACACCATGACCCCAGCAAATGAAGGCATTGGGATGCAACCATACCTCATCAAGAAGAGAAAGGTTTTCTGCACGTGTGAAAGTACGGAAATACCTAATCATCTTGCACTTCCCCTCTTCTATTGGTGGGAATGAAGTTGACATATAGACCTCTCTCCTCTTTTCCATCAATGAGAGGGGGAAGTGCAAGATGACTAGACATTTTTACACTTTCACAAATACAAAAAACATTTCTCCATCAAGAAATACTTAAAAACCACACGGGGCAGATACCCACCCAACACCACCTGTCCTCATATAGTGACGACCAACGAGGCTCACTCCATCATGTGATGGGGGGGC
This sequence comes from Colocasia esculenta, assembly GCA_014218235.1. NCBI lineage: Eukaryota > Viridiplantae > Streptophyta > Magnoliopsida > Alismatales > Araceae > Colocasia > Colocasia esculenta. The sequence goes on along the minus strand of CM024766.1, from coordinate 1,186,470 downwards.
CCACCATGTAAGAACCCGCCCAGACATGCAGCTAAGGCTGCAAACGGAACCTGATATATTAATTTTTCAACCCAATTCTAATAAAAATTATTAATTCAGAATTACAAAAATGATACCCATAGTTTATCAAAATCAGTATCAGATATTCTGATAAATTATCAAAATCAAAATCAAAATTGAAAAATAATCAGAATCGATATTAGTTATTCTAATAATTATTCATAAACTCAAAAGACAAAATCATGATAAATACCTTAAACTTATCAAAATTTTGGTTCTAATAATATTATTATTATCAAAATCGAAACAGAATCAAATTTAACTATTCTAATTTTATCAGAATCGAAACTATATTTCAATTATCGAAATCAAAATCTGTATTTCCGGTTTCAAATCTAACCGGTTGCAACCCTACGTGCAGCAAATCATTCTAAGTAATAAGCTGTCTGCCGATGATCTCTTTTTTCTTCTTCTTCTTCTTTCTACTTCAGGTAGAGTGCCAATAGGCCCAACACAACATTTTCTTTTTTTTTTTTGAAAAGGAGCGCAACACAACATAAACCAAGATATTTCTCAATGCAAGTTAAAAATAAAACTCAAGACGTCCATTCTTTTCACTCATCCATTAACATTAACCGAATGTATAAACATCCCTGACAAGTTGGGCAAAATAATATTATAGCCACTCGTGTGAGACGAGAGATATATTGACAACCTCGTAAACATAGCCATTGGGATATTGTAAAATTGGAGAGGCGAAGAAAAGGGAAAACAATAGCCTATACAAACAAACAAGCACATCTTTAGACAAGGGAACCTGCCCAAGGTTAGCCGACTTCAACATTACACAGCCACTCCCGCCAGAGCAGCAACTGAGTCAGAAGCAGACCGACTTCCCTCTGATCCCCTGTTTGTCGAACTAGACGATCTTGGTAAGCCGGTGCAGGTTAAATTCTGAGAATCCATAGAGAAAGAAAGAAGAAACCTAAAAAGACTATCGAAGCAGCCCCTGCCGTTTCAACTTTGTCTTAACTATTGAAGGTTGCGTGTTCGTGGTAGAGATCTGCAAGCAAGCATCCAACTCACCTCAGAACAAAATAGAAACAAATTGGAATATGAGCAAAAGGCATATGGACACATTCCACAAACAACAGAAGATGCAGCTTCTTAAGCAATTTAGGAGGCATAATAGAGAGAGAAATTCCTACTTTGCATGGACTAGGATTGTGAAAGTCAGAAGAGCCAACTATAATTAAGGATACAATAAACAAATTTTTTATCCTACTGTATATGACGAGCTCAAGAATTCACTGAACAAGATCTGAAATGAACTAGAAAAGAAAACATGTCTTTCAAGAACCTCAAAAGGCCAAATCGAAAAATGAATGCACAAAAGTGATACTGCATTCCACATGGACTAGAAACAAGAGAACATGCTACTGAAAAGATCCCTCGATATGCCATCTCATCAATTTATTTGGCAACTAACAAACGATGGTATTCCTATATTACATAAGACATGTCCACATCACAGGAGGAGAATGATTGATCTCTCAAGGCTAGAAAAGAAGTCATGCCACTTATTGGGTATATCAGCAGCTCATTCAAAGTTAAAATAGTACATTGTCACTAGGTTCTCACTTAATTTTGATTCCAAACTTTACAGTAGCACCTCAACTATACCCATGTTATCTAACCATGAAGAAGCTAACATAGAACCAAGAGGCTGAGACAGTTAAAATTCATCCAAAAGAGATGGCAGCAGTAACAACACCTCTTTTGTTTAAGGAGATTCGAAGGCAAAAGTGACCTACTCCAAAGGTTAAAACAAGACATACTCATGATCTAGTGAGAGATTAGGTTCCACCAATACATACGGAACAAGTTAATGAACATTTTCAGCATCCGTCAGTGGCAGAAGAGTACTACTATCTAGAGAAACGAGCAATCATTCAGGAGTGAACAACATGCAGAGATGGCAGCAAACTCAAAAGTATCATTATCTAGAGGAACAAGCAATCACTTAGAAGTGACTGAACATGCAGATATGGCAGCAAATTCATTCAGGGTATATTTCACGTAACCTTTCTCAATTAATTTCAGTCCTCCAATGAAACTCAGCTTTTATTAGAACCTGGTCCTTTTTGTTTGCAGCAGAAGGACCTATTTACAAGGGATTGGACAAGGGTCAAATGGTCAAGTTTCAGGGATGAAAAACTAATTGTTAATGAATATGACTAAAAACTAAAAACCCATTCATTTACTGTTCCTTTGCTCCGATGCAAAATGCATCAATAATTCAATAGTGAAAACTCAAAAATCTTGCAAGGAATTAGATTTATTATGAGAACAAAAATCAAACTGTCCATTTGGTATGAAATAATTTTCTAGCAAATATTTCTCTGTTTTTGTTTATTTCGTTCCTTCGCCAAACACCTCAAAAGTGCATACACCGATGCTCATCTCTAGACCTACTCACTGCCTCCACAAACTTGTTCCCCATCTCCTCTTTGAGTTCTTCATCCTCATTCCTCACCAAGGTCCATAGGAACAGAATGGCACTGCCTCTGGCTAACGCCCAAGGGCAAAATCCAAGTGACCAACTACCAGAACCACCATGCACTGTGGTCCTTGTCCATGTCCACACCGTGCTCATCTCTGCCCAGCACAACATGACATCCTTGAAATGAGATCACAGCCAACCTCAATGAGCACATCCAGTCATCCCTGACAAGTACCTGGATAAGAACAGCATCTTCCACTTGAAGCCACCAGGCAAGTCATTGTCAGTAGCTATCACAGTGATGCCATCTCACCAGATGCAAGGTCACCTGTGGCAGTTGGGAAGTTCAAGGCAGAAGAGAGATCAAGTTTTGAGTTTGCATTGGTCTCTGAATATGAACTCCACACAGAGCTTCAAGAGAACAGCCTTCTTTGATCCTTTCTACGGGTGTAAACAGGTAGAATCCATTTGGGATTTTCAATAACCCAAATCCGGATCTCACATCACAATATCAGAAATTTACCCAATCCTAAAATACTTCAAGATTTTGGACTCAGTTCCATGTTTAGAACTGAATATGTTCCGTCTTAAATGAGCCAATATAGGATATCAGATCATGCTGAGAGAGAAATGTTCGTGTGAAATAGAAGAGAAAGAGAGAAAAAAAGATGCAGAAGAGGTGGGCAGCTGTCCTACCTTGTTCTTGAAAATTTGAAATGCACAAGAGTCAAATTTTCAAATAAAAGAAAACAGCTGCAGCAGCAGGGCAACATTGCATGGCTACATGTGTAGCTGCAATGCACAGGTGGAGCAGCATGTAAGGGGACAGCTGCTTCCATTTTTCACTCCATCCATTCTTCCCTCTTTCTTTTCAAGGAGGGTAATGTAATTTTATTCCACTCTTCTTCCAGCTTGAGACAACAGACTACAGAAAGAGATTCTCAGAGTGCCTTGGTTTCAAGCATCTGGAGAAGTAATCCACGATAACATCACACACACACGTTTCTGGGGTTCAACAAAAATCTATACAGTCAAGTCAATGTGTGAATCAGATCTGATTTTTAAATTCAGATTCCAATCCGACATCAGATCTTGATGATCCATTCACCACCACCACCACCCCCCCCCCCCCCGAAAAAAAATCAGGATTCTAGACGGCCAATGGAAAATATTTCAATTGATTATGGCTTTCTGGGTTACAAATAACTGATTTGGTTGAGTATTCCAGAAAAACCTGCACAAAAAGACATTTTACATGCAACCAAAGAGACCTTAGTACAGCGCGTTCAAGCAAGCTACACATCCCACGTTCCTACATCCAAGACCAAAGACACAAATTAATGTACCAATTAATCTTTATGTTCAACATCTCATGGTTATACAAATGAAACAGCAGAGGACCAAATTCTTCATTAAGTAAACCAGAACTAATTCAGTTCTGAATATTAGCCCCTAACTTCTTCTTTTTTCCCCACAAGGCTCGAGGAAACCTGGCCTTCAGCATTATCTTTGCTTGAACAACTGTCATTTGACCGGTCACTTGTGCTAAGGCCCTAAAAGAAAACTATACACGAAACATCTTTCCTTATGATTAGATAACTTCCACCCCAGAGCTCTGGATCATCATTTGCTCAATCCAATCCAAACTAGAAAATGTGGTTTGCAATCAGCCCTCATTCTGAAGTGAGGGACTTCACATTCCCCAAAACAAAAAATAAAATGATCATTTCTACGCAGTCAAATTAAAACGTGCCTATTGTGTTTAGAATAAGCCCATCCAACATCCCCACCGGATTCTCCACTTCCTCTGAAATTCCAGTTGAATCCCTTAATGTACTTGTGCAGTCGTTACATCGAGAAGGCACCAAGATCAATTAATACGCCAATCCAAAGGCCTTACTCAAAAAGCACTGATTAAATAGGATCTGCTGTAAATCCCAAAAGACTTAGCAAAGAACCCTGACTTAAACCAAATAAGGTGCCCTGGTGCAGACTGGTACAGTGTGTCCCTCTAACACTTTAATGGGGTACCCTCAACCCTTAACAACAAAGAAAGGATGCAGACAAGGACCAAAACACTGGAAAACTGCATTCAAAGCATGGAAACCAAAAAAGAAAAAACAGAGAGAGCTTTAAATGAGGAAGGCATAACTTGCCCAATAAGCAACCGACAACGGTCAAATGCCGGAGCACTTCATCTGAGGCAAAGAAGCCCTAATAATAAAAAAATGAAAAGTGAGCACCTTAACCGAAAGAATAATCAGTTAAGTATTAACACTAGGACTATGACAATTTTAGAAGCATGGAATGAGAGAGAGAATAACGTGTAAGAGGTACACCAAAGTACAAGGGGTATCATCTTGGGATCTTAAAGAACAGCCTACCAGAAGATACTACTAAAACCCTTCTTATAATGTGAACACTTACCTATATACAATAATGTATGTCCCATTGACACCAATGACAAAATAAAAACTGTGCCCCGCACTCCAAAACCACATGATTCAATCTTCCATTTTAATGTACCCTGTTAAACCTTTTCCACCTGCTTATGAATTTAAAATCATATTTTTAACACATTTCTCATGCAACGTATATATACACACACACACACTGATAGTTTTATAGAGTGTGATTTACAGTGTTCTAATTTGTGACTTGATATCAGATTTGGGTGTTTTCTTATTTATCATTAAATCACTATTCTAAAGAAGAGTTAATGGTGTTGTCTTTGGCAGCACATTTTTATTTGCAATGGTGTCAGATCTTAGTGCCTCATTTGGAAACTCAGCATTTGCATATGCAACTTTTGAAGTAGAACATGCAAACAGCAACCTTCCCATGGAAGATTGAGAAAAGAGGGGTTGTGCCTGTCTCCAGAAAGAACTCAGAGAGAGATGAGTCAGAATCAAGAGAAATGAAAAGACAATAAGATGAAAGAGTGAGACTTAATCCTAAATGAGAAGGAGAGAAACAGAAGAGGAGAGATCCCAAATGTATGCATGAGAAGAAGTGACAGAGAGGGAACCAAACGAGAGAAAGATGTGAAGAACAAGGTAAAAGAGGGCGAGAAAAGAGAGAGACGTAAGAGAATGATTTCCTTCCCTCTCTGTAACATACTTGGCTTTCGGATTCATATTATCGGGCTTAGCAGGGTTATGGCCATGGTTTGGCCTGTATGGTGTTGAATGGGTTGAAATCGCAGCTTACTGGGTTCCTGGATGGAGATGTTGTAAACACGGCGGGTGCAGTCAACATGTTTAAAACACGTCTGGACTGAACAACACATTTAGGCTTTCCTGACGCTCCTATTATGGGCAACGCATTTGTGTTTGTGGCGATTCTGATCGACGTGTTGGTTGTAGTCTGTTTGGACAAGTGTTCGGGAATGTGTCAGCTCAAGGGGACATGTGGCATTTCTCTTCTTAAACGCGGTGAACATGCACAACGAGTTTGTATAGACATGGAGCCCAAAGATGACACATTTAGGATTCCGATTGGGCTTTGTTAGAAAAAGTCGTTAGAGCGAGGTTTCGACCCTAAGCTCCGACCAGACGATTCCCAGAGCAGGTTTTTGGGGTTCTTTGGTTTTCAGGTGAAATTGGAGGGTTTTAAGGGTGGAGAATTGCTAAGAGGAGGTGACCAGATCACTAGAAGGCCCCAATGGGTTGATTTTCCATTCTTGGTAGGGTGATTCTACTGTTTTCCTGATTTTCTGGGAGTTCTTGGCTTCTTGCTGTTTTTGGAGTGCATGTGGGGTTGGAGATGTGTACTGGGCGAATTTGCAACTGGAGGGTGGTTTTTAATAGATGGATTTCATGAAAGGCTAGTTGGAAATCATGTTTCCTGAACATACATGTTTTAGATGAATGTTTAGGTGTATTTTCCCTATTTACAAGCATGCCATGATCTCTTTTCGTTCCTATTACGTTTACAGTGTTTCCAGCATGGTTATAGAACAATTCTAGGTGTTTTTTGTACATTGAACAGGGTTCCTATGTTCTGTGTGATAACATGTCAGTATCGACCACCACGTTCTTAACACAGCAATGATGGTGGACGCGTTTAGGTTTCTAAGACGTGAACACCATGTGCGACACGTCTTAGTCATGGCGACTGTTACCGCCACGTTTGCGTTCCAATAACCTAGTCGTGGTGACTGTACCCTATGCGCTTAAGGTCTGTGTGGACAGTGACCCAGGCTTTCACGAAATGATACAACATTGTGATGTAGTTGATTGCTCAATGTGTTCTCTCCGAGTCTAGTGATCCTGGCACCGAGTTACTTGTCTGATATCTCACTAGTCGGTTGCTCCAGTACTGTGTGTACCTTGCACTGTGTGTTAACGGGGTTTGGTCCTGGTGTTGTGTGCACTGAAAGGGTTTAGTGTTGTCTTCCTAGACTCTCCTTTTGTTATGTCTCGTCCAGGTAGGGGAAAGATGGCATGTCCACTTGAGTGCACTCGGAACACCTTGCAGTTGCTTGGTCCCCATCCCATGATTTTCTCACTTGCCTCGCTACTTTGGGCTCTGGAACTCAGTTGAGACAGACAAGGGTGAGACTATAGCCCAGCCAAGCTGCAGATATAGTGTTGTGTAGTCTCCACTTGCCTCACTTTGTCTGAGATGTCAGGCGTAAAGCGGTAATTGAAATGTGTTTCTGACTGCGAGACTAATGTGAGGTTGACTGTACTTCTTGATCGGGTCAATTTCTGTGATCCGAGTTCAACGTCATACCAATCGATTTGTGGATTGTTTGGTTACATGGGATTTGTACCTTGAGCTATTTATTACTTAATAATACCTGCAGTTCTTTAATTTCAACATGTTTATCTGTTAATCATTATATGTGTAACTTGCTCCGAGTTTTGGGGGTCGCCCTACCAAGCCGATGAAATTGTGAGGCTCATGCCCCTACTTTCCTTTTAGGTGAATGTGAACAGGCAAGTTCACAACCTCAGACCAACCCGTAGGAGTGAGGGTGGGCGTGACTTCTTCCAACAGTGTGACAACTTTTGTACACCTCGGGGTATGCCACAGGATGATGTACTTTTGAACTGCGGCTATAAACTAGGACAATGTAATCATAAGTGTATATGTATATATTTAAGCTGGTGGACTGAAATAAAATGCATGTTGGTCTTATTTTCTTATATTTCCACTAGACCGTTGTTGATAACCTTCTGAGTCCTTGGACTCATGGGTTGCCGGAGTCGGATTCGGATCCTTATTAGATTCGGACAACAAGGATCATCTCAATTGGTATCAGAGCTGGTCTAGTCGGAATATGGGAGGATAAGTGATTACCGTTGTCCCGGAATATAACTTAAGTTCATTGCTAGATTAAGGTCCGAGTTTTACTTTTGTGATTGTTGTTATGTTGTTTTGTTGGTATGACCTTTTTGCAGAAATAACTATGGCTAATAGGTGATATTTGGGGCATGCTAGAGAGGATGAACATGAGCAGCATCCTAGGGAACCAAAGGATCCTATGGCGCAATTCTTTGAGAGGATGGGGAAGAATATGGTTGATTTTCAGCCATGGCCGATAGTTCCAAGTGCTCCAACACTGGTCGAACCATCTTCATTGCTAGAGGGATTTCTATGGCTTCAACCACCTACATACATAGGGGAACCAACTCAGATCGAACTGAGCATTGGATGCACTAGATGGAAAGAGTGTTTGAGGCTATGCAATGTCCTGCAAAGGAGAAGGTAGCTTTGGCAACGCATCAACTACAAGGTTTTGCACATGAATGGTGGTGTTTGCAAAGGCAAACGGTATTTGCTCAAAGAAGGAATAGAGATATCACGTGTCCACAGTTTTTGAGGGTGTTCAATGACACATATTTTCCAATACATTACAAAGGGAGCGTAGAGAACATTTTAAAGCATTGCAGCAGGAGATTATGCTGGTGTTGGAGAATCAAATGACGTTTGCTGCGTTGAGCTGATGTGCACCATATATTTTAGCAGATGGGGCCACGATGACTGAACACTTCATTGCAGGGCTAAGGCCAGAACTGAAGCAGGTTATATCCATCCTTATGTGTGACGGTGTAGCAGTAGCAACACAAAGGGCAGCGGCCATGGAAAGGGAACTCCAAGTACCTAGACAAGTTATGGAAACAGGAAGTCTAGGATTTTCACAACAATCAAGGGCAGGTAGAGGTAAGGCACCATCAGTTGTTGGATCATCTTCCTCTAGATCCGGTATCTCCAAGATTGGCTCAAAACTTAAGAAAATATTTCGCCCTAGGGGAGGCGGTAAACAAGGTTGAGGTTCTACGACATCAGGAGGTGAGGAATCCCAACAAAGTACTAGAAGGCAATCGGCGGGATTTAGATGCTACAATTGTGGGCACCTAGGACACTCAGCAAGGAATTGTCCCCAATGGCGCGAATTTAGACAACCAGTGGAGCAAGGGAAACGAAGGGGACATAGTCGTGTGATGCCTATCACTAGAGCGCACACTAAGGTATCTAACCTAGTGGAAGATATATTGCCTAACCTTAGTAGCTTTTAAAAGATCCTGATGCATCTCATTCATTTATTTCCGAGAATTTCATGGACAATTTGATGAATCTTATGAAAGAAAATTGTTGTGAACTCATAGACTCATAGTAGAAATTCCTTCTGGTGAATTTATGCTTACATCATATTGTTTGGAAGATGTACCCATAAAAATTCAAGGTCATAAAATGCCAGTTAAGTTATTTGCTCTTCAGATGAAGGATTACCATGTGATTTTTGGTATGGACTAGTTAGAAGCTTATTCAACTGTGGTGGATTGTAGGAAGAAGAGAGTTTGTTTTTCTCATCTTAGTGAAGCAGTAGTTGAATTTCAAGGTATCCAATTAACCTTAAGCTTATCATTTCTGTAATTAAAGCTAGAAAGTTGATAAATAGTGGTTGTGTAGCATATTGGGCATCTGGGAGTCTTGTAGAATCCGGTAGTACTTTTGTGGCAGATGTACCCGTGGTAAGGGAATTTGCAAATATGTTTCCTCAAGAGTTACCAAGGTTGCCTCTACATAGAGAGGTAGATTTCACCATTGAACTATTACCGGAGACAACGTCAATATCCAAGGGTCCATATCGTACACCAGTTGAATTAAGAAATTTAAAGAAGCAATTGCAGAAGTTGTTGGAGAAGGGTTTTATCTGACCCAGCCATTCTCCATGGGGCACGTCAATTCTATTTGTGAGAAAGAAAGATAGTAGCGTCAGAATGTGTGTACATTACAGGCAGTTGAATTGGGTCACCATCAATAACAAGTATCATCTCCCAAGAATTGATGATTTATTTGATGAACTTCAATCAGCAAGGGTGTTTTCAAAATCTAATTTGAGATTAGGATATCATCAGTTGAGAATTAGGAAAGAAGATGCTAACAAGACAATTTTCAGGACTTGTTATAGGTATTATAAGTTTGTGGTTATGTCATTTGGTCTTACTAATGTACCAACAGTATTTATGAATTTGATGAATATGAAATTTCATCCTTTTCTAGACCAGTTTGTTGTAATATTTATAGATGATATTTTGATATACTCACCTTTAGAGGAAGAACATGCAAAACAATTGAGACTTTCTTCACAAATATTGAGAGAGAATTAATTTTATGCAAAATTTAGTAAATATGAATTTTAACTAAAGGAGGTGTAATTTTTAGGACACATAATCTTTGGTAAGGGTATAGCAGTGGATCCAAATCCAACTAAAGTGGAAGCCATGTTGAAATGAGAAAGGCCAAAGATTGTATAAAAAATTAATTTTTTTTTGGGGTTAGCAAGATATTACAAACGATTCATCCAGAATTTCTCTAAGATTGCAACACTAATAACTCACTTGACAAGAAAAAGTGTACCATTTGAATGGTTTACTGAGTGCCTGCATAGCTTTACAGGATTGAAGAGGTTGACAATAGCACCAATATTAGTTTTGCCATCAAGGAATGGTGGTTTTTTTATTTATACAGATGCTTCTAAGAATAGGTTAGGAGCGGTATTAATACAGCATAGTAAGGTAGTTTCCAATGCATCCTGACAAGTGAAACATCATGAGGAAAATTATCCTACCCATGATTTAGAATTGGTAGTAGTGATATTTGCTTTAAAGACTCAGTTTTCCTCACCCATGATTTAGAATTTGTAGTAGTGATATTTGCTTTAAAGACTTGGAGGTATTATTTATATGGTGAAAGATTTGAAATATTCACTGGTCATAAAAATTTAAAATACATATTTTCATAAAAGATTTGAATCTTAGGCAGTGGAAATGGATGGAGTACCTGAAAGATTATGATTTATCCTTAGTATACTATCCTAAAAAAACACATGTAGTGGCAAATGCATTGAGTAGAAAGGCAGCTTTGAGTAACATAATGATAAGAGAATGGACATTGTTCGAGGATGTAGCAGAAAATTCTTCAATGATTCCAAGCAACAAGAAGAGAGTCATTCTAGCAAGCCTACCTATGGAACCATCTCTTTGTTATCAAATAATTGAGCCACAAAAAGTCCAATCCAAATTTAGCTTGTGTGGTCAGATTTCAAGGCAGATTGTATATATTATTGCTTTTAAGGTATTTCCTATGGGACAAGGCACCTAGGCGAGCAGCCCATAAAGGCGCTCACCTGGGTCGTTTGGGTCTGCCTAGCCCACCCAGATTCTGTCTTGTCTGCCTTGGCATGAAAAGTGGCTGCTTTGTTTTGGAATGTGATTTTGGATTAAAAGGTTTAGAACATATTTTAGGAGGGCTTATTTGCAAAAAGAGGTAATTATTACATAAAGAAAGAAAAGAGACCATCAAACTTCCTTCTTTTGGCCGATTTCTTCCCGCACGCAACATTCTTTTCTCCAAGTCCAACAGTGACCGCTTTCCCACGCGGTCGACTTCTTCCTCCATCTCTTCTCTTCCTCTCAAGTTTCTCCGAAGGGGCCGGTTCTTCCTCTCTGTTTCTCCCAAGAGGCTTCAACTTGCAACTTCCCACCAACCGTGGAAGGCATCTTCTTCCCAAGAGAACTCAGAAGGTCTTCTAACTTCTTCTGCTCTTCAAGACTTCAAGGTACTCTCTCAATCTCATGCGTATTTAAATTAGCCTCTCACTCTCTCTCTCTCATTGTTTGACTATTTTCTCAGTCTCTCTCTCACTGTCTAAATCTATCCTTGTGTTGTGCTTGTGCATGGGCCGCATGGATTGATTTTATTGACTGTAGAAAATATCATTTCTTTATTTTCTGACACATGCAAAAGCTTAATATATATTATTTATTTTTTATTATAGACTTCTAATCCTGTCAGTTTTTTTTATTTCCCAGCGGGGACCATCATCTTATCACTGTGGCACCATTATTTTTTTTTGAGGGCTATGTATGAAGGATTTTTATCATTTTTTTATTATTTTTTAATACTATACATGTTTTTAGATCATTGTATTTATATTTCCATGGTACCGAGTGTTGGGCAATGCAAAAGAAACACATTAAATGTGACAGAGATGAGGATGTTGAGATGGAAGTGCGGTAAGATTAAGAAAGATTAGATTAGGAATGAGCGCTACCGTGAGGATTTGAAGATAGCTCCAATTGATAGAAAAATGAGAGAAAATAGACTTGAGTGGTTAAGAACGTGTACCGTCGCCCTAACTCGGCGCCGGTTAAAAGCTGTGACCAAATCTTAGTGGATGGCAGTAAAAGAGTTAGGGGAAGGCCTAAAATGAGATGGTACGATGTTATTAGGAAGGACTTGGAGTTTAAACACGACTATAGCACTTGATAGAAATCTTTGGCAGAAAAGGATTATGTAGCCGACCCCAAATAATGGGATAAGGCTCTAATGATGATGATGTATTAATATTTTCATCTTCTTCCCTCTTTTGTCAATAGACTTAATACTGTAGAAATATCAGTTTTTTATTTTCTGAAACATGCACAAGCTTAATATATATTGGTTAAGGTTATTTTTGTTTCTTATCATGTCAGTTTTTTTAAAATTTTCCAGTGGGGACAATCAAGTTATGACAGTGACACCCTTTTTTTTGGAAGGTTACAGTACGAAGGATTTTTATCAGTTCTTTATTATTTTTCATATATATAATACTATACATGTTTTTATATCATTGTTTTCATATTTCTATCTCCTTCCCTCTTTTTCCTCTCCATTTCCCACCTTTTTTTTAATATTCTTCTTGCTAGAACAGTGGAACATTTCAATAGTATCTGTGCTTTTGTTTTTCCTCAGTGTCTGTTGGTGGAAGCACTCTAAGTGTAGATGAGAGTCAAACCTCCAAACTGAAGGTCAAATCTAATGATCCTGTTGGAAATATGCCTATTGGCCAGACCCATTGGACAAAAATAAGGTGAAATGTGACCTCTGTGGGTTTGTATCAAATGGAGGGATTAAGAGGCAAAAACAGCACTTAATTGGAGGCTTCGGCAATGTTGCTAAATGTCCAAACACCAATACAGCAATTGCCACGAAGTTATACAACTGATGAAAAATAAGAAGAAAAAGTCCAGGATTGACTTTCAAATACAACAGGAACATATGGAAAAGAAAATGAAAGTGATGAAGAAGGAAGTCAAGTGATAAAGAGTAATTCCAATGTTGTTGATCTTACGAAGAAGAGAAAAGCATCGCAAAATAGAGGGCCTATTGATACCTTTGTGAGACAAAATCCTGAGGTAGTAGTGGACAAGAGGAGGAAAGGCATTTACCAAGCAACAATGGAAAACCGGTATAAGAAGGAAGATGTCAAAAAGGTGGACAAATATGTTGCTCAGTGGTTCTATATGGCTGGGATACTGTTCAATGCTGCAAGACTAAAATCATTTGAGGTTATGATTGAAGCAATTGGGCAATTTGGGCCAAGATATAGACTTCCAAGCATCCACAAATTAAGGAAGCCTCTCTTGAAAGCCGAAGTGAAGGATACTGAAGCGTTGCATGCTGAATATAAAGTTTCTTGAAAAACTTATGGATGCATGCTAATGTGTGATGGGTGGACCAATAAAAGAGGAAGGCATTTGATGAATTTCCTTGTCAACTTTCCAGATGGAACATACATTATAGAATCAGTTGACACATCAGATAAACGAGAGGATGCACAGTTAATATTTCAACTTCTTGACAAGCATAATGAAACAATTGGAGAAGAATATGTGGTGCAAGTGGTGACTGATAACGCTTCTGCTAATGTTGCAGCTGGTTCTTTGCTGATGGAAAAAAGAAAGACATTGTACAGGTCTCCTTGTGCTGCTCATTGTTTGGATTTAATGCTAGAAGATATGTGCAAGATGAAGAAGTACAAGAAGAATCTCTCAAGCTAGATCACTTACTTCATTCATCTACGATCATTCACGTTTGCTTGAAGCAACGAGAAAGATGACCAATAGAAGAGACATAGTAACGTGTTGTCACTAGATTTGCCTCCGCTTTTCTTACTCTTCAGAGTTTATATACATTTAAAGACAAACTGAGGCAACTATTTGTATCTGATAGTTGGAATAACAGTGTGTGCGCAAAACAAAATCAAGGGAAGAAGATTGCAAGTGTGGTTTTGGCAGTAGAATTTTGGCATAGAGTGGAGGATTCTTTGGGAGCTACTCAACCTCTAGTCCAGGTATTGAGATTAGTTGATGGAAATGAAGTACCAGCAATGGGCTACATCTATGAAGCTATGGAGAAAGCAAGAGAGATGGTCATTGAAAATTTTGGAAATAAGGAAAGAGACTATAAACTTATTTTATCTATCACTGATAGGCATTAGCACAAATGCATTATCCATTACATGCAGCAAGATTTTTTCTTAATCCTGCAAAGTATTTTCTTGCTAAGGAAGATAATCCAGAAGCAGTGGCAAAGTTTGAATCCACATTCCTTGATTGCCTCAAAGAATGGGGAAAGACCAAGACATTCAAGATAAAATAAGTGATCAAATGGAGCTATACATGACTGCTAGAGGCTTATTTGGCACTCCTTTAGCAAGATGGAGTCAAGATAAGAAACAGCCAGGTATTTAGTTTCTTTTATGTAACATTTTTACATTAATTTTACATTCAAGACAACACATTAATCTCTTATTCACAGTTGAGTGGTGGCATATTTATGGTGCTGAGACACCAGAGCTTCGGTCACTAGCATTTCGTATTCTTGGTCTTTGTTGCACATCTTCTGCATGTAAATGCAACTGGAGTACTTTGGCATTTGTGAGTACTCAACACTAGTGACTACTTTAATGTCAGCATTTACATTTCATATTATTAATATTAACTATTAATTAATATACTTGATTTTATTATATGTTCAGATCCACACTATGAAAAGGAACAGGCTTGAGCACAAAAGACTTAATAACCTTGTGTGCATTCAATATAATTGGCGATTGAAGGAGAGATTCAAGAGAGATGAATGAAGCCTGAGAAATATGATCTAATATGCTTCGATGGTTTGGATTGTAGTGAGCGGATGACTAGGAGATCTTTGCATGATGACTTAGTTAACAATATCAGTGATCCTAGGTGGGCTGATGTTGATGCTACGTTGGGAGCATCTGAAATTCTTGATGGGCCAAATAGACCTCAAAGGACGAGAGTTTGCAGAAGCTGAACAAATAGTGCTCTGCCTCATACTTCTTATGCTTGGAAGATGATTTGGAAGGAAATGAAGATGGTGAAGAGCAAGAGTGGGTAGATGTTGAAATTGACACTGAAGACGATGATGAGTCTAATGAAGATGAGATTGATGAAGAAGAAGATGATGACATTGACAAAAGAGAAAGAGCATTGGGGATCCACTTGCTGGGGCTTCTCTTGATGAGGACATGGGTTGTGGCATCAAGATTTAGAATGTTATTTCTATTTCATCATGTTCTGGTTTTTTTTAAACTAAATTGATGCAATGACTATGTTAGTATGACAATTGACAAGTGATCATTTAATACAGTACAATATTAATGTGTTTATTATTTGCTCAGTAATATTTCAGGTTAATTAAACATGTTATTTACATCCAAGCTGACAGCTATGTTTGGTTTGAATGTCTTATTACTACAGTTTATTTTGATAACATGTTGTTTTATTATGTTATATTCCCTTGAATCCTTGATGCCTCACACACACACACACATATACATATATATATGTAAAATGAATGAACATGATATAAAATAGAGTAGTGAACAATGATAAACTAGGCTTCGCCGTGGTGCCTCGCCGTGGTGCCTAGGCAGTAAGGCACTAGGCCACCGCCTTAGTCGCCTTTAAAACGATGGTATGTACCTAATGAGGAAGAATTGAAGCAACAATTGTTGAATGAAAGTTCACCATTCTAGATATTCCACTCATCCTGGAAATAATAAGATGTAGCATGGATTAAGGAAAATTTCTGGTGGCTTGGAATGAAGGACATAGCAGAGTTTGTGTGCCTAACTTGTTAGCAAGTTAAGGCAGAACATCAGAAGCCTGGAGGTTTGTTGCAACCATTGTCAATCCCTCAATGAAAGTGGGATGATGTAGGAATGGATTTTGTTGTCGGGTTACCGCAAACACCACAAGGCCATAATGGTATTTGGGTTATTGTGGACATATTGACCAAAGTGTGTAGATTACTTGCTATTAAAATGTCATGGTCAGTGAATAAATTAGCTAGATTGTATGTAGAAAGGATTGTACCTTTGCATGGAATCCCGGTAACCATTGTTTCTGATAGGGATCCTCTCACTCTCTTTGTTGGAATACCTTATAGAAAAGGAAGCACAGCTCCTCATCCTTGGTTTTAATTTTTCCTATGTTGCCAATTGCAAGCACAAGCAAAGCCGCACTTTTTTTGTAGGCAACCAAAAGGTCACATTTCATTAATGAAAGGAAAGAGTACATCTAAGAAAGCAGTGAGACGGGGTCAAATGTCTCGAGAAGAAAGAGAAATATAACTTAAAGAAAGTAAACTAAAAAAATAAGCACATTTAAAAAGAAAATTGCCCCTAAAGCAGACCAGTCCCTATTGAGATAATGGGGTAACCAAAGATTCCAATAGAGAATCTCCAACAATCTTTGGGCATAACCAGAATGTTCTTGTCACAGAGAATAATCCCTGTGGCTATCATCCAATCCTCAACCCATTTGACTGCACATTTTCAGAATATCAAATGCAGAGTTGAAGTCTCCTTTGAACCTTCTATATAGCCCACAGCACGGTAGCAAGAACAATTATCTATTCATCCACGTTCATTCCATGAGGAGTATCTTGCTTCCACCATAGAAATAAGGCCAAAATATCCTCAATTTCATCATAAATATGGAGGGGTTTTTACAGGCAGTCTTTGAAAGGACTTTTACAATACCGCAACCAGAGAATAAGTGATCAGCATTTTCCTCAAAAATTCAACAAACAAACATTTTCAATTAGCAAACTTGCACTGAAAATTTTGCTAGGGCATCAAGAATATTAGAGGTTTCAACCTGGTTTTGCTTAGCAAGTGGCTGTGGAGGCTTGGGGCAGAAGAGGGAGGATTCTCAGCTTCTCTCTCAGAGGTATTATTTGTCTGCCAGGGTGTGGGATGTCTCCTTTACACTTGTATTTTTTTTTCTCCTATCTGGAAAGGTATTCTGCAGAGTGCAGATTTTGTTAAAGCTAGTGTCAGATGGCAGTTGGGAGATGGGCAGAAATGTTTGTTCTGGCATGATAAATGGTGTGGGGATCATTCTCTTGCGGAGACATTCCCGTCTTTATTCTTCATTGCAGGTCGGCCTGGGACTTCGGTGGCTCAGGTGTATGATCTCCAGTTGTCAGGGGGTGTTTAGGATCCCACCTTCAGGCGGTCTCTTACACCACAGAAGATGGAGCACTTGCAGATCCTTTTAGCTTTTCTTATGGACTTCAGACCTCAGCATGGTCTGTCCGATTCTTGGGTTTGGAGGTGGGAGTGAGGTGGCAACTTCGCTGTACGGTCAGCCTACCAGGTCCTTTCAGATGGAGGTTAATTTGAGATTCCCTTGGCTTTCTTAAGTGTGGGCACCAAAGAGCCCACTTAAGGTGAAGGTGCTCGTGTGGAGGATTTCGCATGGTCGGCTACCCACATGTGATAGGTTGGCCCAGATTCTTCAGAATATTTCCACGAGGTGTTGCTTGTGTGGAGACTATGATGAGGATTTGGATCATATCTTCACTTCATGCCCTTTTGCAAAAGTGGTGTGGGAAAGGATTGGGCAGCGGATGGCTATTTGGCATAGGAGGTGGACAACAAAAGGGGACAGTTATTTGGTCGCTCATCCTGGATGCCACACTTTGGGCCCCGTGGCCAGAGAGAAATAGTAGAATATTTAGAAAGGAAGCAAGGCCTGAAGAGAGGGTTTTTGCTTTTGTTAGTGAGAAAGTGATTTTTTGGGCTGTGTACAAGTGTAAATTGGGGGTGGGGGGGGAATAACTCTTCTCTACTTTTGTTATTGGGGAATTAAGGGACACTAGCATGGTGTTCTCTCCTTTAGTGGTTGTCTTTTGTGGGGAAGAGCACCTTGCATAGACTATAGAGGTTTTTGTGGTTATACCTCTACACTTGTACATTCTTTTCTCATATATATATTTGTGATATCATCCACATTTCAAAAAAACATATGGAACTTTAAAAGAAAATGAAGCAACACACTAGTGCTTGCATGGCAAGTGCGACAAGGCACTCAGTCAGAACATACTACCTATCTAAATTTTTGGTAAAATTATTTACCTAAAAAAGGTTAAATATAATTATTTCAAAAAGATCACATATTTTATCAATATCAGGTATACACCTCCCTTGAATTCAATTAGAAATTGAAGAATATTATCTAAATATTTCACTTGAAGTGGTAAAATCTGCAGAATTAAATAGTGATCAGCAGTTTTTACCTATTCTCCTTCAAACAAGTACTCAGCATTTTAACAGGGATGGGGGCATCATTTTCCCAGACTAAATTAATAGTTACACGTATTGATTATGTTTAGGTAGAGTCAAGTGGCAGATCGTCATGATAAAGAGTGTGTAGAAAAGTTTGCATTGAAGGAAAGTATAGATGACAGTCACATTTTAAGTAGGCTTTACGAATTTTATATGTACATATAACAAAGATATTTACATGTGAATCCCTTTTATAGTTTGTGAAGGGCACCATCTCTATATCACAAAAGAGACTTTTTAAAAAAACACAGGAAACAAATAAATAGCACGAGATCAGCAATTTTTTGTGGAGGCTTAAACCTGTTTGGACTCTCTCCATTTTTTATGGAGTCAGATTCTTCATATGCCTCTCTACTAAAAAAATAACCCTTGGCTATTGTCCCCCAAAAAGCAGTCACCTCTTCTCCTCCTCTCTTTGGACACGTCAGCCTTCCCTTGGCTCCCATCTCTATTCTCCTCTTCTTCTCTCCCTCATCTGATCTTCAGATGACAGACAATTCATCCGCCACTTTCTGTGTCTTGCATTCGGAAGAAAAAGAGAAGCAAGAAAACCAACTCTTGAAAAAATTACATTAAATTTTGTCAAACACCCTAACAGTCCATTTATGGTAATTTTAAAATCTAGTACAATAAACTAACCTTTGAGTTTAAAATCATGTCAAATTAAAAAGTGTTCAGAAACACCCTACAAGAGCATCAACAATAACCTCATGTCACAATAGAATATTGCATTGTTATACAGCCATAACATTATATGACATCTCATATTCAACTAGGAAAAGTAGAAAATGAGCATAAAAAAATAAGGCTCCACTTAAAACTTGTTCATTCAACTTTCTAGTAAGTTCACCAAATTCAAATACCTTAGCCCATAAAGAAAAGGAATACAAGTCAAGGACTCCTTCTGAGACTGTTGCTACTTGTAACAAGACATTGCTAAGAGTAAATCTCTATTATTCAGCCTTGGGAAATGACTGCCTTCTTAGGGGTTACCTAAGTTCATAGGTTGCAGGATCAACAGATCTCAATCTGATTCAGATCAGGATTGGCCGATGCCCATCCAATTAGATGGGAAGACAGATTTCTCCTTTAATCTAAAGAAAAAGGAGAAAAGAGATCAGCTTGAGCCAGCTAGAATTGGTCCAAGATTGACCAATCCTGGGCCAATCAGAAGCCAATTCTGATCCCATTACTCGAGATTGAAATAGACACAGCCAAGACCAAGACCCGATCCAATTCCACAATCCTTGCCTAAGTTTCATGTTCATGCTTCCATAGGTCCTTCAAACGATATGAGGGGACATTTGACCATCCTAAATGCACAAATGCTTGAATCAGCATTTATTGCATCTTCCAGGGAATTTCCAAAGACAGTTCCAATTGATCCATGCAATCTTGTTGAAAACCTTCATTGTAGAGTAGATAGAAAGGCACAAATGCCTAGTATTAATACACATTACAGAAAGGCTTGGACTAGTCAACACAAATGCAATATGCCTATTCAGCATGACAGGAACCAGTAAGAAAATTACAAGAAAGCCAAAAAATCAGCGAAACACTTACCTTCCAGGGAGCAACTGAGAACTATTTACAGGACCCTTGGAACCACCAACCCTTCTAGCCCTGTTTTCATGCTCCTTCTCCACTCTCATGGCTGCCACCTCCTTCTCCATGGCAGCTACTTCCCTTCTCATTTTCTTGGCCTCAACTTCCATTGCTTTGGTTAGTGTATCAACCTTCTTTGCCAGCATCTGAATTACAGAAAATGGCCAAGTTATTTTTGTACTATACAAAGGCATACTAGAAACCATGATACATTGTACATTTGAAAAGGCTTATCTACCTCAATTGCGTCGTCTTTGTCTTTCAGGCTTTGATCTTTTTCATGGCATGCCCTTCGCAATGTTATAACCTCCTTTTGCAGCATGTCATATAACAAGCCTGAAACTGTATCCTCTGATTCAGTATTAGTGGAATCTGTGGGTTTCTCAGAATTATCCTTCCATCTAGTATGTGCCTCAGTGTCTGTAGTGGCATAGGAAGATTTGTTCAGCAAAAAATTTGGACCTGTTCCATTTGCCAGAATTTTGCTCCTATCTAATGATCTAGAGCCACCATCAAATGATCTGGAACTCCCTTTTGCATGCTTTAAAACAGTGCTAGTGCTGGACAAGAGAGAGGATCTCAATTGTGGTGTTCTCTTAGACAAGAATCCATTTGGAGAAACCTTCGAGATGGTTTCAGCTCCACCTAGAGACTGACGACGTGAAGATCCATTGCTTACACTCCTCCCCTCTGCAGTAGGGCGGCTATTACCACTAGAAGACATTCTTAAACCATCTTCTAATACTTTGAGACGTAACTGGTGCTTTTCCTGACTCAACACAAAGAATTTTGATAAAGCATCGTGCATTGTCTGATTGTTGCATTTAGCAAACAAATGGAAAACCAACAACAAACAGGACGGATTAATGATAAGGATTATGCTTACTTTCAGCTGTGCTTCAGACCTTGCAGTGCGTTCTGCCACTGCAAGTTTATCTCGAAGTTGCTGAATTTCTCCCTGAAACAAGAGAATTATAGAAGACAATATATAACCGAAGGGGTATCATGAGAGAAACACTATCTATGATGCATCATGTAATCGAAAGAAAGATCAAAATAGTGAAACTAAAAGGCATAGATTATTTGAAAAAAATAAAATCACCTGCATGAACCTGCGATCTTCGAGCCATTGCCTTACAGGCATCACTTTATCATTTGCATCTTTCCACTCATTGGCCACCACCACTGCAACCCTATTTGCTGTGACTTTAGCACGAGCCAATTCCCGGTCAAGAGTCTTCATTTCCTCCTGAAGTATAAAAGCAAAATAGGAGACAGAAAACCATGTGATGTCAAAATTTTGAAAATTCATCAATGCAGCAAATATGAACTTAGAATAGGTCTGTTTTAGAAAGTGCTGAACTAACATTCATTTCCAGAACTTTGCGCTGGTAATCCCGCACAGCATTTGCAGCTTCACCACCTGCAAGAACAGCTTCCTCTAGCTCATGTACAGTTTGACTATATTTTTCAACTTCAGCTACCTTTTGCCGATGCAGCTTGTCCAAGATCTTATTTTCTTCCTGAAGAACATATATACAGAGTTAGAAACTTGGAACAAAAGAAAAAGGCATGCATCACCAAGAGATTTTAACCCATACCTGGCAAATTTCAACCTGCTTCATTAACTCCTGGTTCTTGTTTTGAAGATCATCTACCAAAGAGGCCTTTGCCAAAGCAACCTGCACAGTCCTTTCTGCATCTAGTAAAGCTGCTTCCTTTGACTTAGTAAGGCGATCTAATGCTTTATTGTCATCTTGAAGCTTTGCAATCTGTAAAACAGGAGCAGTTATTAACTGAACAAATAAGTAGAAATAATCATTTAAGGCACAGATGAACCCTGAGAGAAAAATAAGAGAAATAGAAAAAAAAAACAGAAAGTTAAATGCCCAATGCATAAGGTCAGGCGCAAGAACCATATACATTAACATATATTCATAACCAATTTAACCACACATATGGTGAAATACCTCTTGTCGTGCATGCTTGAGGTCTGCCTCAAGTGGTGCAAGGATAGCTTCAATTGGTGGCATGTCATCATCCCTCTGTGCTGCATGAACTCTTCTCAGGGTAGCCTCAGCAGCAAACTGTGCAGCCAGTGCTGCCTTCTTCTCATCATTAATCTTCTTGACTTCAAGATTCTGCCAAAAACAGGCACAATATTAAACATGTCTTCACTAGGGAATGGTCGTAATACACAACAGTGACTTAAAACTTCCGAAGTACCAACAACCAACATGCATCTTCTCCTTCTTGAAGGCAGAGACTTTTCATCCTTGATCTCACCGTCACAGCTTCTGCATTTACATTTGTTTATGCAGACTTGGAAGATGTCTGTCCTTATTCATGAGTTTGCAAAGCTTTGATTCCTACTACTAATCTATCTTTTCATTCTGATAGACTCCATGCTATATGGGTCTAAAATATTTCCAGGTTAAGCATTCTTCCATAGTAGATGCAATGTGAGCATAAAATATTTCCAGGCTAAATTGGCTAACCCTTCATTTACTAAAACTATAATTGTCCATCATGTAAAGTGACATAAGCCCAAATCAGCTCATTTTGAGTCACAGTTCAAATTTTATTAGTTCCCGGAGTTTTTCACATGCTGAGAGAAGCCGGAAGATCAATGGAGAGCATAATGCATATGATTTCACATCTTATTCATTATTTCCCAAGGACTATCTTCATCAGCATTTGGAACCTCATCCTTGCAAACATTCTCCATACAACATGTCAAGTCTTCTAAGACCAGTTAGTCCTTGCCTCCTTGGGCAGCTGGTGGGGTGCTGTTTGGGGTTGTAATATGAATATACCATACATAACCACCTCCCAAACTCTGAACTGATTACCTCTATTTGTTTACAATTAGTCAGGCATTCATCCTTAGAAAGGTTGACATGAAGCAGTGAAAATTCTTCTTGGAGACTGTACACAGCGCATGATTAAGTGGTATTACTTTTTTCTTATATCAATCTCACCAAGGAGAAGGTAACATTAACAAGTTTGAAAATGAAGTGGTTACCAACTTAAAGCATGTGCAGAACTAGCTCACATCAAATAAGATTGGAGATGTTAGATTCACAACTTGAATATCTTTGTTCATCTTTGAAAACAACATCAGCCAACTTAAAACCACTTTTTTTTTCTTTTTCTCAAGGTCCTCAACATAGTGGTTGGGCATTGTCCAATTGAATCGCGAGGTAAACACCAGCCTGATTTGAAATTGGGCACTTCCACACAAGCATTCTGAAGACCGTAACCTATACCAAGTTACCAACTGAGACATGCCTGGTTGGTAATGATCACTTAAACCTAAAGTTACTTCCACACAACTTTGGAACTCAACTACTAAAAAAAATAAAAGAACCTTTTGGAACTGCACAGCCATTCCAGACATGACTTTCTATGAGGAGGAACAGCGGAAGTATAGATGAGATTACCTACATTATGATTGACAGTAGAAAAGGAAGAGTAAGAAGAACTGGCTAAACTATAAATTTCACATGCATATAGAGCTCCCTCATATCAATATTTCACACGTTGACCTAAAACATTTCTGCAGCTATTTCATACAGATAATAGGATGTTATGATGGGTTTCCATCCACCACAATTTTAGAAAAGATGCTAGCATGTCTCGAGCAATTTTTTAAATTTCATTCATCACCTGCTATAAGATTTGTGGCAAATGTAATAACCTTTAAGAGCTTACTAACAATAAATACCAAGATGCACACAAAGTTTCAAGATAATTGCAGATTTACAGGAATTCTCCTAAAAAAAGATGTCCGGCAAATGAGACAACCACATTAACACCAAAGAGTACACACACATCCACTCATGCACCATTTCCGAAGTGTGCATAAACGGTCAAACATATTATATGTGAAAAGGCGAACTGAAGCATCAATGTAATAGGTACGATGCTGACTTCAATTGATCGGTAATGTCACAATCAGAAATATGCCTTGTCATATAGAAGGCAGATCCTAGATTCTAAAATCAAAATCAGTTTCATTGTCAAGTTCAGAGTGTTTAAAGCATGTGCAGTCAACTAAGACAAAGGAAAAGTGACACTCTTTCTTAGATACCTTGCTTTCAAGAAGAGATTCCGTTAACTTGAGCTTCTCATCCAGCCTCATTAGCTCCTCTGTGAGCTGTAAAAAGGCATCAACAACACACAACAAAAAACCAGCACAGATTAGAAAAGAAGTTAAGAACACTGCAGTTTACTAAACATTAGTTCAAAAGTGCAGTCAATAAGACAGTACAGTGAATTAGAAATGTAGAATGAGCCGATGGAAGAACAAAGGTCAAAAAGTCAAACAGCTAGCCCAATGGAATGCAGTATCTTGAAATTATTATTAAAAGGCAAAAATGAAAAGTCCGAGAAAGAAGAAAGCGATAAATAGTTAACGTAGCATCATCTAACGAACAACCCAATAGGACCACCGGGAACGGGAAAATTGGAAATCTTCGAGATTCGAAGTACACAACAATGATATCTCGAGCATTTCAGAGAAGAGGAGGTCCAACCGCAAAACACGTTGCGGAGCAAAAGAAGAGGAGAGATGAACTAGCGGAAGTACCTCTTCAACTGCCTTCTCTCTCGCACGCTCCGACAGCCTCAGCGCCTTGATCTCCGCCTGCGCCTCCCCCAATTCCCGGTCTTTGTCTGGCACACGAAAGGAAACAACCGGTTAATCAGCGCAGGAGCAAATGGAAGTGACCTAAAGCACAGAATGCCGTCGGATCCGAACCACATTCCCACCTCTGACTTCGTTCTCGAGGCGGTTGAGCTCGACCTTGACCGGATCCGACCCATGCAGCAGGTTCATGAAGTCGTCCGTCTCCACAACCCTGGCCGAGGCCCTCCTCCGCGAGCCCCCCAGCCTGCCCCCATCTCCCTTGAAGGACCCCGACGCCGCCAGCCTCGGCCCCGCCGACGGCTCCCCTCCTCCCAGCGCCTGGGTCCTCGCATTCTCGCCGCCGGCGCCAACATCAGCTGCCGGCCACTCCCCGCCCTCCCCTCCTCGCAGATCGGTCATTGCCTGCATCCAAAGACAAAATGCCGACGGAGCACGAGGAGAACCCTACGGCTGCCGCCTAGGAGAAGCACCCGACTGCGCTCTTCTCCGGCGGAGCTCCTCTAGGGTTCCGATCGGAGGAGGGGCAAGTAAGACGGCAAGGTCTGGCCTCCGCCTCGCCCCTCACCTTCTTCGATCGGCCATCGCCGCGCCGATCCTTCTCTGGACGCTGCACCCTCCTCTTTTTCTCTCTACCGCAGCGTTCTAGAGAGAGAGAGAGAGAGAGAGAGGACTAGCGTAGTAGTAGAGACTAGAGAGAAGAGAGCAGAGACGGTGAAGTGGGGAGGTAGTAAAAGTGAGGTGAGGGAGATGATTGTTTGTTGCGTTATGGGTACTGGGTAGGGCGTGTTTTACATATAAATCTCTTTAGAAAATTAATTGTATAAGATTTTTTTTTTAAATCATATTTACACATATACTCTTATGATAGATTCAAAAATAAAATTGATCGTATTGTGCGAGTTGATTACATCATATTTTTGGTGGCACGAGCCGATTGAAGCGTACCACACATGGGATGCTTTGATTCACACAATCCATATAAATAATAATAATAATAATATAGATGAAATAGATAAAAAAATATATATATAAAATAATATATTAACATGTATTGTATTGACCGTGTCAAGACTAGCATGGCCAACCGTCGTACAAAATACTCTTGGAGACTCTATCATAATCTTCCATAACAAAAATCAAGAATATAATTTGAATGTTCATTCACATTTTTAGTAATGATATATATATATATATAAGTGAAAAAAATATTCTAAACATCTTCTTGACTTTAGTAACTACAAGTAAGGATAAGATTTTTAAAGGTATTTTATATTCATCATAGGTATATAGATACATGCAAATATTTATTTTAAAAAAATCGCATACAATTAATCTTCTAAAAAAGATATATCTGCAAAAAAAATCCATGCTTCATCGTGTACGTATACATGTACATACATGTACGTAACATGATGAAACCGACATTTTAAACCGCCACTGGTAGGTTAGCTAGTGACATTGTTTATGATATTTTCATGTGAATTTTAAATTTTAAATATACAATTAATTAAGATAAGACGAATATATATTACGATTTATATGTATATATTTTATGTAGGAATTTTTTTAAAATAATCATATTTAAAAATAGTTACATAAATATGCTCAATTCTAATATATTTACAAATTTATACTTCTCATTTACACTGATTCAATGTAACTTACACACTTTCTCTGTAGCTTACACTCTTTTTTCTGTAGTTTACACTAACTCAGTGTTGTACTGAATTAGTGTAAGTTACATTAAAATCGTGTAAGTTACAGAGAAAAATATGTAAGTTACAAAAAAAAGTGTATAAATTACACTGAATCAGTGCGAGTAAGAGACATATATATGTAAATATGTTAGAATGGGACATATTTGTGTAAATATCTTTTAAAATAAGACTGTTTAAATAACGGGGGGAGGGGAGAGGGAGCGTCGGAGGTGGGGGAGGGGGCTGTGGGAAGTAGGGGAGGGGGGCAAGGTGCAGCGAGAAGGGGGGAGGGGTTGATGACCCGCAAACTTGCAAGACAATGCCCTTTCTCTAGTGTGATCCACGATACGACGAATCCTCATGTATATATATTAGGATGATGATGTATTTAAATAAAATAAATCGACATTTTAAACTACTGTCTATGTCAAGTGACACTCTAAATCTTACATATTAGTTCTTACCAGATTGACTTTTCTATAAGATTTTTGAGATTTCGAGATATTAATACGATAATAGTTAGATTGGAGGGACTAATATGTAATTAGCTAAGTTTGTAAGGACTAATATGTAAAAAACCTAATTTTTAATTGTGTGTAATAAATTAGGATTATGATATTAGTATGTCTCATAGGTTAGTTTGTTCAACTCTATTTTAGTTGTGCTACAAAATAATATGTATATATATAATATATTTTGTAGGTAAGTTAGAAACCGAGAAGGAGAACAAGGGTGAAAGTGCAAGTTCAAACTCACGTCCCGATAAAGTGACTTCTATTTTCGTATATATATAACATGTCTACTAACATTAGGGAGAACTGAGAGGCGAGAGCGGAACGCTCAAGATTTGAACTCGGGAAAACGCTGGGTGATGTGAATATTGTTGTGCTACTAACCAACAAAAAAAAATGATAGTATTGGTCTTCCTTATAAAGTCTCTATAGGTCATTTGAATTGAGAATTTCAAAAGCGAGAGGGATCCAAAAAACGTTAGATAAGTCGTCCCTTTAAATTTTATGAATTTTAAAGAATGAGTAAAATTGATGCAAATTATCAAATTTTGCTTAATTTCACGTGAATAGTAATTCTTTCTCTTTTAATAAAAATGTTAACTTCTTGCTACATGCCATTCGTTTTAAATTCTACATTGTTAGTTCTTACATCAAAAGTAACTTAAGCCAAAATGGAGTAAGATGCTGTGTTTTTTTTACAATAAAAGTCTATATTTTACTTTTAACCTAAATTGGCATAGTATAATAGATGAGAAAAGACAAATCAATAAGAAAAATACACAAGATAATTAAAGCCAATTTTAACAAACTTGATCTACCATAGAAGATTAACAAAGATAGATGAGTAAAACACAAAATATTGAACAAGATCAATTAGATGCCAAAGTAGTTTGGACATTAATGACACCAATTCAAAGTCGATACATGCCTATACATAGACATATTGTGATGTATTTCTGCAGTAGATATAAAAAAAGAACTCAGAAAATACATACAATTGATTGATGTGTAGACATATATTATACCGTGAGCTACTCTTTGACTTTTGGTGATCTAAAAATTTTACAGTCATCTCGAAGATAACCATGCAAGAGGAAAAGTGACGAATAAATTATGTGCAACAAAAAAATGACCAACAAAACACAGCAGTGAGCCAATGACGAAGCCTCTAGCTAATAGCAACTCTCAACTATCACTTGCCATTATTCATTAGTAAGATGTGATTTCCCCTCTAGACATTATCTAATAGCACTAGTGGACTTGGCCCAGCCATACCAAAGAACTTAATCTCATATCGGATATCATTACTTTCTCTCACCATTGGCTATCTTAAAAGAGAAGTGTTGGGCGCCCGGGCGACCGAGCTGGCGCTGCCCCATTGGACAGCTACCTGGGCGCGGGGCCCAAGCAGTAGGGCGCTGCCCAATGGGGGCAGTGCTAAATCATTTACCCGAGCGCCTGGTTGTTAAGCGTTTCCCATCTTAAAAAGAAGACTAACACTCTCAAATAATGAGAGACAAACATATGTCAAAAAAGATGCACTCTTATGTCTTATTCTCTCTTCATTCTCTTTGTTTGTCATTTCAAGGCTTTTGTCTTTATCTTTAGACTGAGCTCAACTGAGCACTATCGTCAAAGGATCGACCTTGAGAACATATTTCTGAGACTGATTTCTTTATAGGTTAAGTCAACATTGACAATATGCGAGTTCTCGTTCACTATCTCCTTCAACATCCAAGCTCTAATATCGGGATGCCAGATGTCAGCACAATAAAACCATTACCATTCGAATCGATTTCATCAAGACGCAATGTTATCCCGTACTCAAGTTCGTTAATCAAAAAAATTGATTTTATACTTCGTGATGTGTTTTAACAAATATCAAAGTCTTCACAAAACTAAAGGGTTGGTTTGGTACATGATAGAGGCACAAAATAGTAAAAATTTTGTTTGATAATTCAAATAGAAAAACCCAACAAATAAGTCTCTTATTCAGAATAAATTCGTTGAGAGCCAATTTAATAATTAGACAAATAAACTATAGATGTAGAATCTTGATATTTTTTAACCTCCAAAATCATATTTCCATATTTGATACATAATCTTCACCATATTGAGATAATAATTTACCTCCAACTTACTTTTTCCAAACATGAAAACTATTAGGATAAGAGTTTGAGCCCCACTAATGACTGTGAATGTTCAAATATATTCTTAGACAAAGACTTAATGAGATGCACATTTTAAAGGAAAATGGTCACACACATTTTGGAGAGGATGAGTACTATCATTTTAAGTAGATGCACTTTAGTGTGGGACCCAACAAATTTCAAATACATATATTTAGAACGAATGAACACCAATGATTTCTTAGATTTTAATTATGGCAATTTTTTTTGTCAAATATTTTCTTTTAAAGTAGGTAACAGTGAGCAATGTATGTTTGAATTTCTAATGACATAATTAATGATTTCTTAATTTGTCATAGTGTCATTGTTACCGTAGAACAAGAAGATGAGTTTTATAATGTGAGCAACAACTCTAAGTCTAGTGTTAGGTACCCCATCTTGCCATTAAGAGATATAATTCTTCTCCTTTTGTTGTCTGTGGATTTTTTCATCTGATTGTTCTCTCAACACCATAGATATTCAATCTGACTATTTTCAAGATTCTCCTTCTTCGATGTGCCCGTGTGCTTGACGAGTCTTTGAGGTACTAATTCGTGGTTGTTTGTGTTATGGAGTTGTGGAGATTCAAATATAGCTCATGGTTTTTAGATCTTCCACATATTTCATCGAGATGTGCATCTTCCAACTTATTTGTGTTGGTTTGTTGTGCAAAAGTTATGCAGCCAAACTCCTCCAATGACAACTCTCATCTTGACGTTTCTTTTACACTATTGGGACTCCATTTGAAGGCGCCCGGTCATGTATTTTAGTTAGAAAAAGTATACTTTATTTGTAAGGGTTACGTATCCATCATGCCCCATGTAATTGGTTCTTGTATGTTCTATTATGTTATCTATATATTTTTTGTTTGGAATTAGAGTCCTCTCCCATATAATATTATATGAAATTGACTTTATATAATGAATGGAGCTCTGGACTCCTTTCCCTTGTAAAAAAAAAAAAATCTAAGCTCACTAATGAACTTCTCTTCTTTTTCATCATCTTCTTTTCACTTCTGTTATATTTATATAATTTATTTTTTTGATCAAATATGATATGGTTTTCTCAAGTGTATATTATTATAGTGAGATGGACAAATCAATAAATTAAGTTTATTATAGATCACACAGTGTCTAACAATCTATGATTCTTTGTCTTGAATATATCATTTAACTGTTATGTATATCCAATTATATTTTAAGTTAGATGAATTATGTACTTATGTGGCATTTGAAAATATTGTGAGAAAAAGAGATTTGAGATTCCAATCATTGGGATCCCACCATTTCTCACTCTAGTTCTCAAATGAAAAAAATGTGATTGTGAATTATCCGAAAGTAGATTTTGAAAGAGTGGAGAAAATGTGGAGAGAGATAGAGAGAGGATGGGTAATAATAATGTCTTAGATTTGAAGCCTTAAAAGTTGATCTCCATGAGTTTTTTTTTTTAGTGATTTTGACTTTTGAAAAAGTAAACTCACCACATTGTATTCTCAAATACTGATCAAATAAAAAAATTTGTACCATATCTAGTTTGTTTATCTAAATACTAAAATTTAAAATTAATAGATCAACACATATTATAGGAGTAACAAATTATAAAAATATGTTACAATTACCTAATATATTGGTCTCATAAAATTTCATATCAAAACCACATGTTAAGATATAAAAGGATATTATCAAATGTCCATATGCTCTATAGGTACATAATGAAATGTATATAAAAATAAAAAATATATATATGAATAATAATATAAAATTTTGAATTATTTTCACAACAAATAAATTAAATATGTTTAAAATATATTATATAAAAATACATCAAAATAATCCAAAATGCAAAAATAAGTAAGTAACTAATTAAGTAAAAAATGTGTTAACATAGCTAATACGACTATCTACCACTAAAAAATGACTACCAATTGCCACTTATCAACTATTGATACTTGCCACATTTTCCCACTATTTGGAAATAATGTAAGGAGAAATACTAATTGCATGATAAGTCTTGCAATAAAATAAAAGGAGAATTAATTATAGGTCCTTGACAGAGACCTGACATTATTTTTAGATCCTTGTCGGGTTTCTTAGAACCTATAAATCCTTGCTTTTTGAGAGACTTATTTTAGGTCCCTGAGTATTAACTCTTTTCATGTGCACTTTTTCAATATCAATTCTACCCATACCTTATATAACTAGGTAAGTAGATAAGAATAGTAGATAAGTATGTAAGTGCGTAGTTACATAATTACGTAATTATGTAAGTTACATAGTTATGTAAGAGTAGTAGTAGGTAAGTATGTAGTTACATAATTACGTAATTATGTAAGTTACATAGTTATGTAAGAGAAGTAGTAGATAAGTGTGTAAATACGTAGTTACATAATTACGTAATTATGTAAGTTATGTACTTACTTATTTACATACATACATATGCATCCGACCATCCATCCATACATACAATATGTATGTATATATGCAGGATGTATGTATGTATGCATGCAGGATGGATGGATGCATGCATGTATGTTTGTATGTATGTATGTATGTAACTTACATAGTTACGTAATTATGTAACTATGCACTTACACACTTATCTACTACTTCTTTTACATAACTATGTAACTTATATAGTTACGTAATTATGTAACTACGTACTTACATACTTACCTACTACTATTCTTATACATAACTATGTAACTTACGTAGTTACGTAATTATGTAACTACACACTTACATATTATGCATGTATGTATGTATGCATGCATCGATCCATGGATGTATATATGTATGTATGTAAGTAAGTAACTTACATAGTTACGTAATTATATAACTATTTACTTACACACTTACCTACTACTTCTCTTACATAACTATGTAACTACATAGTTACGTAATTATATAACTATTTACTTACACACTTTCTTTCTCTTTCTTTTCATATCCCTTCACCTCTTTGTGAGATATCCGGCACAATGTGATAATTAGAAAGCCTTCTTCTTGTAAGGATATTTTCAATTTATTTAAATATTAACTAGTGTTAGATAAGAGATTTTAACAGAATAATAATCATAATAATGGCAAACATATTTTGCAAGTATTGCAACAATACTATTAATAGTAGGAAAAAATATATACATATTTCTATAATACACCTTATTTGTA
This sequence comes from Colocasia esculenta, assembly GCA_014218235.1. Classification (NCBI taxonomy): domain Eukaryota; kingdom Viridiplantae; phylum Streptophyta; class Magnoliopsida; order Alismatales; family Araceae; genus Colocasia; species Colocasia esculenta. The sequence continues at coordinate 1,154,230 of CM024766.1, read as the reverse complement.
TGTTTCTAGATTTGTAATATTATCTTCTATATTTTTAAAAATAAAAAATCATAAATTATATTTTTATAATTAATTGACATTGAAAATTTGAAGAATATTTTGCTATCAATTAAAGAAACTATTTAAAAATAATATTATTAAAATATCCCTATTAAAATCTCTCTCTCTCTCTACCCAGCGCCAGATTCTCCCAGCCTCCCGGCGGTGCTCACTCCGACCCTCCAACCGTGACAGCGTCGTCCCCAGCGCCGACCTCCAACTCCCGCCTCCCCCGGTATCCCCCACCCTTCTCCCTCTGTCACCTCGGTTTCCACCACGGACGCCGCCGCTGAGTACGAGAGGGCGCGCCAGGAGGACATCCGTACGTCGACAAACCGCGATTTCCTTCCAAAAGCTCGGCATCCCGGCTGGTCCTCTCACCCTGAAAATTGCGCGTTCCCTCGCCGAAACCTAGGTGCGGCCCCCAAGCGCTGCCAGCCTCTGCGCTCTTCGCAGGAGGCGTCGCCGTCCTCAGTCCTTCCCATTCGGCGCAGCACCACAGGAAGCGCCCCCCTTTCTACTCCCTCACTGGAGAGGATGCTGCTGGCAGCTCGCTAGAACCGGCCCCTCGCCCCGACCCATGTCGACTCCTTCGTTTTCCAGTACGCCTGCGAGAGGATGCCTCGGAAGATGTTTCAGGGCTTCAGGGTCACCGCGAAGACTCTTCGTGACCCCGCGCGCCGTCGCTGAAATCGACGTCGCGGATGTGTGCCGTGTGAGGGATCGACGAGAAGGTTTTGGTCGCCGTGGGTGGGCACGTCGGAGGTTTTATCTCCATTTTTTGGACTAGACTTGGTGGAGGGTGAGGAGGAGGGCGGTTGTTGTGATGGCACGCCCGAGAGAAAGGTCGAGGGACCTCTCCTCAGCTGGAAGAGTATAGCAGAAGCTGGGCTTCGGGAGTGCTAGCTCTTCGCGAAGGATATAACACGATATCTGATGCTTCTGACCTCGAGCTCAAACGATTTCGGTGGTGTTGTCTGGGATGTGTCTAATTAAGCAGTAGTCTTCTCTTCTCTTGCATCGTCGTCGTGGCGGCCTCCTTCTCCATGCATATAGGAGAGGATGCTCGATTGCTATGGTGTCCAAAGGCTCCTCTGTCGTCGACCTCTACATATGCTCAATTAAGATCCATGGACGGCAAAAGCTGGTTGTAGAACGAATTTAATGGGAATGAAAAATTGGTTTACAGGTAAAAAAATATTTTGAAAAAAGAGTTTGAGACACTTCACACACACACACACATTAAGATCCATGGACGGCAAAAGCTGGTTGTAGAACGAATTTAATGGGGCTGAAGAACTGGTTTACAGGTAAAAAACACACACATTAAGATCCATGGACAACAAAAGCTGGTTGTGGAATCAGTGGCGGAGCCTGAAATATTTAGAAGGGAGGGTAATTTAGAAAGGGTCGATTAATAAGATAATTGTTGATGGGTATTCAATGCAAGGGGGGTAATTAATAAAGTTAAAAAAAACCTTCACATACCCATCTTCACATGCCCAACATAAGGAGAATTTTTATGCAAAAAAATTAAGAAGGAAAAAAAATTATACACAAAAATAATGGGGGGGGGGGGCAATTGCCCCCCCTTGACCCCCCTGGCTCCGCCACTGTGTGGAACGAATTTAATGGGGCTGAAAAATGGTTTACAAGTAAAAAAATATTTTGAAAAAAGAGTTTGGGACACTTCACACACACACACTCACGCGCGCGCGCGCGAGGAGAGAGAGAGAGAGAGAGAGAGTATTAGAAATACTTAGTAACTTGGGCACACCCACTCGGGGTGTGCCATTTATCTTTAGAGAGATTATAATATCTCCCCCGTCCCATTTTTTTAAATCTTAAGGACAAATGACACTTGAGTGTGCTCAAGTTAGTACACACCATGAGTGTACACTAAATATTTCTCTTTATATATATATGGTTAATTTGTTAATTTATTCATCTCTAATAAGAGTAGGCAGTAGGAGTTTCTTTTTTTTTTCAACAACTAAAAATTCAGAAGGGTTTTTAAAAATTATGAAGATGATAAGGTGATATTTGAAATATACATCGAGAGATTCCAGAGAGCAACACATAAAAAAATTCTTCTATTTTATGAGGTTAATACTTTTGAAAGTATACGTGAGAATAGGATGGTAATTTTCAGGAGTAAACTCTTCTTCTTTCTTTTTTTGGGTCTCAGTTCCAATTTCCACAGCATTACCGGGTCTTTTCTTTTCTTTGGGCCCGGGCATAACCGTACCCGCAGCCCGAGATACTCGAACAAGACAAAACCCATCACGATCCGATCGCTGACTATTTGACCAAGGGAGGCCACGTGGGCAGCATCGTCTAACTTGGCGTGGCGTGCGCGTTGATGTGAGGTGATTCATAAGTTAGGGCTGTTGTACTGCCTGCTCAGTGAAATAATTTAGTTGGTCAATGAAAGAGTAATGCTAAGCTCTCCGTCCCGAGCCCGGCCTCGCTGGAGGGGTCGCGCACCTCTTTACGCGCGTCCCGTGGAGGGCGCGGGCCCTTTTAGTATTTAATGTTATTTTTTTTTATAACTTATGTACATAAATGATATATTTGTGCACACAAATACATCATTTGTGCACACAAATAATATACAAAAATTAAAAAAAATAGTATTAAATGTTGGGGGGCCCGCGCCCTCCACATGGCGCTCGCAGGGGGACGCGCGGCCCCTCCAGCGTGACTATGCTCCCGGCACACTCCAGATGAAATTAACCTGCCAGCCAATGGGTGAGTGATGCCATCTTGGATGGGTCTCACCTAATTAACTAATGTGATGAGATTATTTTGATGTTAAACATGATGATATATTTTCTTCCACAGTGTTAATATTTAACTATATAACAAATATTGATGTGATATATATATATATATATGTAGAGAGAGAGAGAGTAGCTCAATGGCAAATCCCTCCCCCCTCCCACTTGAGTTAGGTGTTATTTGAGGGTGAGATTTTGGGATGCAAAATTTTTGACAAAATTATCTTCCTTTCCAAACATCTGTAGTCGCCCTCGACTTACGTGTAATGATGATTTTGTAAAGAGGAGAAAGATAGAGAGAAGTGTTTTCTCTCTCATCTGTGCTGAAAAAGCAGATAGAAGTCCAATTTTACAGATTTGGTAATTTGGTGAGGAAAGAAATCAATTTTATGTATTAAAAAGATAGTTTTCACCTATTTTACATGGGCGACAAAAGTCTCGTCGCCCGTGAAAAGTGCAAGTGACTAGACAAAAAATCGCCTTTGTGCAACGTCACAGGAAAAATTATTATTTTTAAATCACATTTTCTCAATTAATTCCAAACGAAGTCTTAAAATCTAAGACCAACCCTCCCATCTGTGCACAAATATAATTTATATGAAAAATGTTAGATTCTCGTCTAGATGGGAGTCAGTTCTAAATATAAGATTTGAGAGGTCCATAACTTTAAGAGTGTGAATTTTCAAGATCTTATATTTGAAGATGATGAAGTCAGTGCGGCTTCATCAAAGTACACATTTTCCAACCTATATAATTGGTTTATATGAGATTGACATGATTCCAAACAAAATATATAAAAATCTTGTCACTTCTATATCTCTTTCACCTCATTGTCTTATCACTTAATCTCGACCAACTATATTTTAGAGACGAATTCTTGATCTAAAATTTCAACTTCCACTTCATATGTCATCTGATGATAAGTTCTACACTAAAGAAGTTTGAAGAAAGGCACATGAAAAAGTATACTTTAGATTATATATAGGGAGAATTATTAATCGGTCTTTATTTTTGATAGATTTATTTTTAAGCTTTGGCTTACATATTTTTTAAAAAAATAAATATGTGATTACATATTTTTTAAAAAAATAAATATGTGATTACATAATTTTTTTAAAAAAATCTGAAACTTAAAAATAAGTCCTCTAAAAATAAAGATTGATTGATAATTCTCCCTAATATATATCAACATGCATAAACAAAGTTCAAAACCAAGAATTCACGCCTTTTTGGATCTCAACCAAGCCAAGGAGAGCTAGATGTAAAAAAAGAGGGGGATATTACGGGGCAAGAATGGTAGAAAAAGAAACACTAAAACTGTTTTATTTTATTTTATTTGTGATTTTCCTTTCAATAAACCTTGTTAACAATTTTATCTATGGAAACTTGTGATGGATCTAACATAATTTTAATCGATTCATTTTACTTGGGTGCCATTTTTTTTTCCAAAAAAAACTTGGCGGGTAGTGTATCTATCATGTGTCTTTGTCTGAGCCTAACCACCACAAAGGAAAACAAAACATAGAAAGAAAAGTTTATCCTTGATATATATGGTTTTTAGTAATGTGACTTTTATTCAAGTAACATTGGTTGTACATTTAGATTTGCAATAAGACTAACATGACTTACTTAATTTCCTGTGATTAATTCACATATGAGTAGTTAAGACATTAGATGTCTTATCATATTAAAATAAAATCTCATCTTATATCTAGTCACCTCCACATCATAGTTCGTCATGCTACCACGATCATGTTGTATTCTGTAGATTTTGATGATCACAAAAATATTAATTCTAATTCATGATGATAAAATTACAAAAGACAAATTCCCATTCATGTTGATGACTTAAGTATTTGATTTATGTATATTTAATTTGATGATCTAATTTGTGTGTTAAATATGTAAGAAAATAGTCTAAAAGTCATGTTTGAAGTGGACCTCGTAAAGACCAAGACTAAGCCAAAACAAAAGTAGAAGGCTGGCTGAGAAAGTACAGAAACTAACAATTCAAGTAAAATCGGACGACCGATCTAGGAGAATCGGACAACCGATTATCCCAAGAACTTCAATTCTGAGACAGTCGGATAGTCGGTCGACTGAAATGGAGAAATCAGATGAACGATCCTGCCGGTAATGTTGACACTGGGATAGCACAGCTTTTCGGTAGATCGATTGGGAAAAATCGGACGACATGGTTTCTCAATAGCTTCAGACTTGGGATAGTCCAAGAATTAGACGACTGATTTCATGAAATCGGACAACCGATTTGGTGCAGTGTGTTGATGCAGAAGAAGAAGTAGGTCGACTCCAATGCTAAGTCCAAAATCGGATGACTGATTTGGCAATTCCGGTTGACCGATTACGAACATGCAGTTTTCTATTTTGGATGGACTCTTTCTTCCAATAGACTTTTGCTCGTGGGTGCTTTTAAGTTGAGATCTTTTGAGTTGGTACATATATGTATCACTTATCCCAAGCCCCAGAATCGAACCCTACCAAGCAAGAAGCGTTCTATCTCTTGGAATTAGGGTTTTGGACGAATTTATGAAGATTTCTGAAGAATCCCAGAGAAGACTTCGAGATCAGATCCAAGCTTCTCAACTACTGGTTGGAGTTGTTGTGAAGTGCCAGAAAGTCGTACTACATCCATTAAGCAACGTCCAAAAGTTTTTGGTGGAGAGATCGACATGTGTTCTTCAACGACGTTCTTGCTTTTGTAGCAGCTCTCCATATTTTGGACAGAGGGATTTCTTATGCTTTCATTTTTACTTCTTTCCCTGCTATCATATGCTTATTGAGATTTGTCAATTTCACGTTAAACATCATCGTATACGTGTGCTCAATTTGTAAACACTTGATTTATGTGTAGTGCGTGCTGTGTATATATATCAGGTTAATTATCTCGTCACTGAAAAAAGAGGTGGAGTTGGTGTTGTCCCCAGAAACAACAGTGTGTGGGGGTTTACGTTTGTATCTGGAAATAAGTTAGTAGCAAAATACTCTCGAGGGTGTGGGATAGCGGACATAGGCGCACACAAATGTGTGTTTGCCGAACCACTCTAAATCTTGCGTATATTTGTGGTTTGATATCATTTTCTCCTATCTCTATTCTACACATATTATGATAGTTGGTTTCGTTGTTTCTATTGTCATATTCCGTTGTGCATCTTGTTTTATAGATTAACTTAATTGAGTTTAGTCTCTTCTATATTTTTTTTTTTACGATAATTAATTCACCCATCTACTTTTTATTGATCATCGCACATTTTATACTTCAGATCTATCATGTCGTGATCCACGACGACAAGGTCATACCATACCATGTCAGAAAGGAGGAGAGCCCCTAGCAAAGTCGATCCGATCCCCTCGCCTTTTTTTTCATTTATTATTTATTATTTTGTAAAGTGTATCACTCGAATCTGATATACTCCGATATAAATCTTGCTAGAGAGAATTCGGCATAGCCAAGTCACACACACGGCCAACCTTGATCCACATACACTATCTATGTGATAAGATAAGTAAACTTAGTGCATTGGGTCTATATGCACCAATTATATATTGCTACTTCCATATTACACCTCTCACTGGATAAGTGGACCCCCAATTTGTCTCCACACCAACTGCATGCTAGCAAAGAAGAATCCTAGGAGTTGAGAAAACAGACAAATAACTCATGTGTTCCCAAGTGCAGTACTCTCTCTCTCTCTCTATATATATACACAATTGGAGGAGGTGGTGGAATTGGGGGTGATTTTATCGTCACTTTCTCTCTCTCTTCAGACAATGGGGAGTTCATTTCAATTTTCAAATCAAAGTCTTTTCCCCCTTTTACATTTATTGTTACACTGCAAACTCCTCCAATTGTTACTACCCTACACCAACCCCAAACAAAGTGTTGTTTCTTGGGAAGGACAAGGTTTCCTGCACCAGCAGTACGCTTAGCCAATGGAGAGGTGCCACAGATGCTGACACGAAGATTAGTGAGTCGTGGCGTCCTCGGATTGGGTGGGATCATACATATGAGTTTTACAGCGACTCATCTATCTTACGGAAGCATGGGCTCCGGCGGACGCCGACCAGCGCCCTCGCCTCCGCCGCGTCCGCCCGCGACCCGCACAGGCCCACGGCGTGCCGCAGCCAGAAGCCGCTCACCTTGGCGGCGCCCTTCCCCGCTTCCCGGCTGCGCCGGTGGCCCGCGCGGCCGCTGCCGCCGCGGCGGGTGGAGGCTACGAGGCGGTCGAGTTGCTTGCTGATCCTGTCGACCTCGTAGGGGTCGAGGAGGGAGAGCTCGGAGGTGGGGCTCGGCGCCGCCCAGGACAGGTGGTCGCTGGTGGCGGACACGTTGGCAGCTACTGCTGCGGCGGCGGCGGCGACAGCTTCGAGCTTGTAACGGGACGGGCGGTGCTGGCGGCGTTTCCTGGCGAGGTCGAACTCGCGGGTAGCCTTGGACTCGTTGGCGGAGCCGTGCTGGAACCACGCCCACGCCGCGGCCTTCACCAGCGCCAGCTCGTCGTCGCAGCTCGACCCACGTCGCCTTCTGCAGTCCACGGACTCGACCGGCATGGTTGCTGGGAAAAAGGAAGACAGTTTTGGCAGGGGTGTGTGTGTGTGTGGTGCTCTCTCTCTCTCTCTCTCTCTCTAGCTCCGTCGACGCTATGGCCAGCAAGAGGAAGAAGTAGAAGAAGACGAGTATGACGTGAGAAATATCTCTCCCTCCCTCCCTCTCTACAGCAGAAGAAGAAGATAGAGCGTGTCAAGGATTAATACAGCTGGGAAATTAAGTGTTCCTCTGTGTACGTATCTCCCTGGGACTCTGGGAGGAAGAAGAAGAACAAGTAGCGGAGGAGGAGGAACAAGAAAGAAAGAAAGAAGAAGAAGAAGAAGAAATCTGCTCTTTCTCTCAGTTTGAAGAAGGAGCCACAAGACCTATGGCATGGGGATCAAAGAAAGTTCTCTCTCTCTCTCTCTCTCTCTCTCTCTCTCTAGATCTGTCTCTCTGAAGGAAGAAGACGAAGGAATGTTCTCTGTCTCTTAATTTGAAGAGGAATGAGAAGGTCCCATGGCATGGGAAAAGAGAGAAAATTTCTTCTTCTTCTTCTCTCTCTAGATCTCTCTTCTCTGTAGGTGGAGGTTTTTGTCTCGTTGTCACCGTGTGAGGGACTCTTCGTGGAGCTCGTCTCGCTTCAAGTTATATTGCCGGGGCCGGTGATGGCCATGCAGTAAACCATAAAGGAGGCATTTAATCACAGCAGAGAGAGAGAGAGAGAGAGAGAGGGCAACATGTTAATTACATAGATGAGACCAGTCCAACTGTCCAAGTTTTGCTCATGATTCTGGTGTAGGTTGGCCTCGTGAGGTTCACATTACAGTCTAACATCTCTCCATCAAGATGTATTGGAGATGTAAAATTAGTTGAGTCATGCTATGTTTTTTAATATATTGTATAATTATATATATATATATATTATTTTAGATAAATAAATTAAAAAAAACTATATATTAAGGATCCGTTAGTTTCAACGTAAAAGCTCAACGTAGGAAAAGATTTTCGAGAAAAACTTCATATAATAGTTGTTTGGTACAACTGAAAAGTTAATCTATGAAAATTTTTTACCTAAAAATTATAGATTTTGACATCCTTGATAAGACTTTATAAATTATTTTTCTGAATTTCTCTTTCATATAAGATTTTCAAGAGTGTGACTACAATCTCCACTATAATTTTTAATTCGATACTTAAAAATTAATTAAAATAATATAATAAATTGGTACTTTTATTTTTTTAGATTTTTATTTATTTTTTAAAAATATTTTTAATAAATATTTTACTAGTAAACAAATATTAAAAAAATTTAAGAAAAACATTTACGTGAGTACCAAATGGACATTTGTGTTTTTAATTTTTATGTAAAAATTAATTCTTGAAAAAAATTTCTTATAAACTTATTTTACAAACAATCAAACAAATTCTAAATGCATTTGGAGCCGCACCTCTCCACAGGAGGTGCGGCCCTTCAAATCACCTCCTGCTCTTGGCCAATCTGGAGTATAATATTTCTCATAATTAATTAGATGTGTCTGGCTTGTTTAATGTGATGTGTCTTTTTGAGTTTCCTATATGCCGTGGTAGATCAGGTGTTTTGCCATGAGAACGAGTGAGTAATGTTTTGATTCCCTTAATTTTCTAAGGTGTAGAACCCTTAATTTTATAATATGTTTTTAACTTTCTTCTGATAATTGCTGATGTGCCATATGTTTATTAGTAATGTCACTTTAGTATGTCTTGAAATGATGTTATAAAACTGTTTCCCATCTTTATATAGTTTGGCAATTAGTTGGGGTTAGAGATAACTCCAACTCATGACTAAAGTTATACATGGTTAACTCATTTTTTAATTTATTTTTTTGTGTGTTAACTCAGTTTAACTACAGTGAGTTAACCCACTTTCTCTTCGATTGCTTTGGCAAGATAAAGTGAGTTAACCCACTGTTAATCTACTTTCATATCAAAAATTGACTTGAAAAGAAAAAGTAGTAACTAATATTGTGTTGGGAAAAGAGAAAGTAGTAATTAATGTTATGTACCGTCTTGACAAAAAAGTAGTTAACGCAATAGGTTAACTCAAATCTACATCCAGAAGTGGGTTGGAAAATTGTGAGTTCACTCACATCTGACCCACTTTCAATCTAACTTACTTGAGTTAACTTTTTTTTGTTACCAAACTGTATTTTGAGTTAACTTTGAATTAACTTTAAGTTAATTTTATGTTAACTCGTTACCAAACTGAGGCTTAGCGTGAATATATATATATGTCTATCATTATGAAATGCTTACTTCAAGAAGGGTCTTTTTTTTTTTTTTTTTTTTGAAACAAAAGGGTCTTGTAATATACTTGACCTAAGTTGACCAGAGTTTATTCAATTACATGTGCGTATAATTAGAGATGTAAATGGATCCAATTCAGCTTCAGCTCGAATAGTCGAATACTATATCTTATCTGCAAATTTTTTATAAATATTATATCTGGATAATATCTTATTATTTTTGCGAGTAATATTGATACAGACATATCCATCACCGGTACAGATCGATATGATACCTATTTTCGTTTAGAAAAAGATGAATTATAGTAAAATTGAAGACCAAATTACTAATTAACTAAAAATAATAATCACAAGTTAGAATAATAATACAAGTATACTAATTAATAAAGATTAAAAATCATAAATTAGAATAGCAATATAAGTTATTAATTTAGTATTTATTAAAAAGAGGTTCGAATTGGGTATATATGGATTCAGGCGCTGCACTAAATCTATATTCGACCCAAATATTAAACGGATATTTTTAAAATATCCAAACCCATATCAATATCCGATTATGCATATATTATTGGATCCATCACATATGGGAAGACACGAGTAATTTGATTTATGCCTTTTTTTTTTTGGACATCCCTAGATGTAATTCGGCCTAACCTGTTTTCAATTGTTGTCAGTATTATTTATAAATAGTGGCGGATTCAAAATTTTCAGTGTATATTTATACATATTTTTTTGATCTAATAAAGTAATTGATAATAAAAATTTACATATTTAATGAAAAATTTTCAATCCAACAAGATCGTATGACCCCATTGGACTTAAAGTGGATCCACAACTGTTCATATGCATTACAGTCTTACTGATAGTCGTCGGTCCACGGCCAACTATCTTATCTAACGAGCAAGTCTTGCTGCACATCTTCCGAAGAAGGTGTGTAAATACACTGCGTCGTGATGGCACCACGTCATCATGACGCGGTACCGAACAACCAATTATGAGAAATGCTGGTTACTCGGGCGCCCGAGTAACCAGCATGCGCTGGGTTGGTCGCGCGGCCGACCAATCACGCCGTCCTTGTGGGGCCCACGCGCGACCGATCAGTCAAATCGGCCGCACGATCGATCTACGTCGGCTAGTTATTCGGGCGTCTGGATAGCTAACATTTCTCACCAATTATTATCCGATGTGTGCGCCAAGATAGACGGCGTGGGGCCCACACACAACCGATCCACATCGATTAACTATTTGACTATTCGAGCGTCCGAGTAACTAGCATTTCTCACCGGATGTGTGCGCCAAGACTTGATCTTTATCTAACTCTCTCCACCGTTCGGCCACACGCTGCTAAAAGCTATGTTCAGCTCACATCTACGTCAGTCCAAATCATGTTTATCACAAATCCCTACAAACAGTAAAAAGTATTGGTGTTGAGATAGATAGCGTCCAAAGCTAAACCAAAACAAAAACCACGCCAAGTACTCCACTCCCAGCTGCCGTCGTCAAGACACAGACAACAAAAGACCCTGTTTAGGCCTCTCTTACTTGTCTCCATTTGTGATTCTAAGGATGCTCCTGCTTGCAACAAAAGACGGGGGTCTAATCTTGTCGGCCGGAATCCAAATCAATGCTCGTGGCTTCTCTCTTCTCCACAACTTTCTACTCACACATGTTTGCATCATTTGGTCCCCCTCAAAAAAAGATTTTGGTGGTATTTGATAATATTTGTTTAAAATATTTAAATCTAATTTTATATCTATTTTTTAAATTTAAAATTTAAAAAAAACTTAATATATAACCGATATGATTTAAGAGGTGTTTGATAACCTACTTAAACAATATCTAAATTGTAACGTAGTTGGTTAAGATACTATATTTCGGACATGTTTGATAATTAAATAAGCCCTCATAACTCCTGATAAAAGGGGTTTGTCAACCATGGCAACTATTTTGTCGCTTTGGTAAACAAGATAGTTTATTAGACACTTGTCAGCATTTATTGGTGACAAGTTCTGATAAATCTAACTCTTATTTCTTAACTAATAAAGTTATCTGGATTTATAAGGGGTTAAAAATATCTTAAAGTGGAGATAAATTTTATTAATAACTTTGATGTGACATAAAATGACTCATTAATGATCTTAATATGACATAAAGTGATCGATGTGACATAAAATTATCATATGTCTAAATATTGCACCAAAATAAGAGGCAGTTATCAAAGATTATCTTATCAGCGGATATTGGTCTGGCGGATAACTTATTTGGTTATCAAACCTAATAGATAAGTCTTGGGTTCAAAATTCAGAATGGTCAAAAATATTTTTTAAAATTAAGTCGTCAGAATTGATCACCGATGATCGTCGATTGTTAGATATTCCGACGATCACCGCTGACCGGAATCAATCATCGAATTCCGGTGATCGTTGGAACCGAATTTCGACGATCACCGTCCAGCCATTTCTATTCCGAAAATGCTTCCCTCCCATTACAACAGGTACAAGATCTCTTAAGATTGCTGACTTTTCGAGTCTTATATTTGTGTACGACCAAACCAGTGCGGCCGACTTCACCGTACACACTAGAAAACTAACACCTCTCTTTCTAATCATGATTGGTATTCATCAATCATTTTTATGCTATGAGAAAATATATATTTTTTGAAACAAAAGTGTCTTGTAATATATATACTTGACCTAACTAAGTTGACCAGAGTTTATTCAATTACATGTGTGTGGTGGCTGTTTTCTGCCACCTAAGCCCATCGCGATCCATCAGGGCCCATCAACGCCTCCCTTGCGACGTGGCCTCCTCGTACGGCTCCACGCCTCCGCAAAGACCAGTTAAAAAGGATCTCACAGGGCAGTCACCTCGAACGAAGCATTGCCGAGCTCCTTAGTGGTATGCTTCCGAACAGAGACATTAATCCCGTTGCGTTGGGCAACTACAGACGTTACCGAACAACACGTTCGATCCCCCCATGCGGGTCACCTGTTCGGAAATCATGTCCAGAGGTTGCCGAACAGGTCTTTTGGCCCGCACAACGGTTATAACCGTCGCGGGCCACGCACCCCACCATCAAGAGGCGTGTTAATTGCTTGGCATCCCAACGGACCTCTGAGCGCATAACTCCTCTCGTTATGCGCGCCCGCCAAGGCGCCTTTCCAGGCACGATCTATTGGCATTACGCATGCTTGCCTCAGCACCCTTGCCTATAAAAGCATAGGTACAGGACCATGCACAGGTACGTTCTCTCTTATGTGAACACGCCCATACACTCAAAACCCCATGCCTTACAAGCCTCTCACTGACTTAAGCATCGGAGGGTTTTCCCCGGTCTTCACCGGACCCTCCTGATCTTTTCTGGTAATTGCAGGACCCTTCGTCAACTTCCGGCAACAGTCATCTCCCTTACACAAGTGTTAGACTTGATCCGCTCCGCCCCAACAAGGAAAAGGTCTTCACAATGTGCATATAATTAGAGATGTAAATGGATCCAATTCAGCTTCAGCTCGAATAGTCGAATACTATATCCTGTATGTCAAAATTTTATAAAAATATCTTATTATTTTTTAGGAGTATTGATACAGGCATATCCATCACCGGTACAGATCATATGATACCTATTTTCGTTTAGAAAAAGATGAATAATAGTAAAATTGAAGATCAAATTACTAATTAACTACAAAAATAATCACAAGTTAGAATAATGATTAAGTATACTAATTAATAAAGATTAAAAATCATAAGTTAGAATAGCAATATAAGTTATTAATTTAGTATTTATTAAAAAGAGGTTCTAATTGGGTATATATATATATATATATATATTATGGATTCAGGCGCTGCACTAAATCTATATTCGACCCAAATATTAAACGGATATTTTTAAAATATCCAAACCCATATCAATATCCGATTATGCATATATTATTGGATCCATCACATATGGGAAGACACGAGTAATTTGATTTATGCCTTTTTTTTTTGGACATCCCTAGATGTAATTCGGCCTAACCTGTTTTCAATTGTTGTCAGTATTATTTATAAATAGTGGCGGATCTAAAATTTTCATTCAGTGAATATATATTTAGATATATATTTTTGATCCATTGAAGTTATTGATAGTGAAAATTATATATTTAATAATTTTTTTATTCAAATGGGATCTTACGAATATTAGATAGATCCACCAATGTTCATAAGCATCACAGATTAGGGGTTGCTTGATATTAAGATAAATTGAAGATAACTTCAAAATTTTAAAAATATTTTAAAAATTTTAAAAATATTTTTATTTTATCTCCAATCCATCCCGATATCAAATATGATCTTAATCACTCTCTCTTCGCCGACCCGCCGCCAACTATTTTATTTAACTCTCCCCTAAATACGGTGCCGGATCTAAAAATTGTATTCAGTGGGTGTATATTTAGATTTTTTTTTTGATCCAGTGAAATTATTAATAGTAAAAAGTTACACATTTAATATATTTTTATTTATCCAAATGGGATCTTATGAACATTAGATGGATCCACCGATGTTCATAAGCATCACAGACTATTGTTAGGGTTGTTTGATATTAAGATAAGTTGAAAATAAATTGAAGATAACTTCAAAATTTTAAAAATATTCTTAAATTTTTAAAAATATATTTACTTTATCTCCGATCCATCCCGATATCAAATATGATCTTAATCACTCTCTCTTCGCCGACCCGCCGCCAACTATTTTATTTAACTCTCCCTTAAATATAGTAGCGGATCTAAAAATTTTATTCAGTGAGTGTATATTTAGATTTTTTTTTTGATCCAGTGAAATTATTAATAGTGAAAATTTACATGTTTAATATATTTTTATTTATCCAAATGGGATCTTATGAACATTAGATGGATCCACCGATGTTCATAAGCATCACAGACTATTATTAGGGGTTGTTTGGTATTAAAATAAATTGAAAATAATTTTAAAATTAAAAAAAATCTTAAAATTTTAAAAATATCTTTACTTTATCTCCGATCCATTCCGATATCAAATATGATCTTAATCGCTCTCCCTTCGCCGACCCACCGCCACCAACTATTTGATTTAACTCTCTCCACCCTTTTGCCACACGCTGCTGCTAAAAACTATGTCCGCTCACATCCAGGCCAGTCCAAATCATGTTTATTACAAATCCCTTCTTACAATAAATTATTGATGTTGATAGCCTCTTTGGTAATGGGTTGGAGTTAAGATAATTCCAACTCATGAACAAAGTTACACATGTGTAACTCATTTTTTACTTTGATAATAATAGAGTTAACTTTGATCATATGGTGAGTTAACATATTTTTCTCAAATACACTTTGGTAAGAACAAGTGAGTTAACTTATCTTGAAGAAAAAAAAAAGTAACATTTAATGCTTGTGATGTGAGAGGAAAAGGTGGTTAACTCACTTGAGTTAACTTTGTTCCTCCTCTAGAGGTGGGTTAGAAAAAAATAAGTTAACTCACTTTTAAACCACCTTTAGTCTAACCCACAAAAATTAACTCTAAACCACTACCAAAACACTTTTTGAATTAACTCTGAGTTAACTAGAATTAACTCACTTTTAACTCAGAATTAACTCCATCCAAAGAGTAGCGTCCAAAGCTAAACCAAAATAACAAAAGACCCTGTTTAGGCCTCTCTTACCTGTCTCCATTTGTGATTCTAAGGATGCTCCTGCTTGCAACAAAAGACGGGGGTCTAATCTTATCGGCCGGAATCCAAATCAATGCTGGTCGTGGCTTCTCTCTTCTCCACAACTTTCTATAGAACTCTCTCGTGTTTGCATCATTTGGACCCCCCTCGAAAAAAACTTCCGATTCCATGCTGCAATTTCTATGATCTGGAAATGCTTACCTCGCATTATTCCAACAGGTACAAGATGTGTTGAGGCCGGCATCTCTTTAAGATTGTCAGACTTTTCGAGTCTTATATTTATCTTTTTATTTTTTGACAAGATAATAAGATAATATATTAAACCAAACGGAGAGTCTTATATTTATCTACGACCAAGCCAACGCCGCTGATTTCACTGTACACACGGAAAGCTAAGACCTCTCTTTCTAATCATGACTCTTATTCATCAAGAGAAATGTTGAGTGGTCGGATAATTGGATAAATAATTTGTTCGGCCAATTCCGTCTATTAGTTGACGCGTAGACTCCACATACGTGCTAGCCAATAACAAGGTTGGGCGGACAATCGTGATTAACTTCACCGTGTACACGGAAAGTTAACACCTCTCTTTTTAATCATGATTGGTATTCATCAAGAGAAATGTTGAGTGATCATATAACCGGACAAATGATTTACTCGGTTAGCCTTGTCATTGACTGGAGCGCAGACCCCACATGCGTGCCAACCAATGACAGGGCTGACCAAACAATTGCGACTGACTTCACCGTGCACACGGAAAGCTAACACCTCTCTTTCTAATCATGACTAGTATTCATCAAGAGAAATGCTAAATGATCGGATAACCAGACAAATGATTTGTTCGGCCAGTCTTGTCATTGACTGGTGCGCAGACCCCACATGCGTGCCAACCAATGACAGGGCTGGCCAGACAATCGCGGCTGACTTCACCGTGCACGCGGAAAGCTAACACCTCTCTTTCTAATCATGACTGGTATTCATCAAGAGAAATGCTAAGTGATCGGATAGCCGGATAAATGATTTGCTCGGCCAGTCTTGCCATTGACTGACGCGCAGAGCCCACATACGTGCCAACTAATGACAAGGCTGGCCAGACAAATCATTTGTCCGACCAACCGTGCACCGAACATTACTCATTCATCAATCATTCTTATGCTATGAAAAATGTTTTTCGCATATATATATATATATATATATGATGAAAAATATTTGTTATTTGAGCACTTGAGTATCATAATACTTGTACATAAACACAAACGCAAATGGTGAGGCCAAATCAGATGGCACAAACCCCCACTCTTGTTGTATCTAACGTCTGAATATTATGATATTTGAGCGTCCGAGTAACTAGCATCACTCATATATATTTGAAACGGATACCTCAAGACTTGTAAAAAGCTTTTCTCCCTGCCATTATCATCCAACCTAACTCGTCATCAAAGAAGGAGGCCACAAAGTTTGTGGATCCTACTAAGTCACCACAAAACAGGTACCACATTCTATTGAGGGACTTCCCATGTCCAGACAATTCACGAATGGAGATAAGGATGCATTTATTTCTGATACTTTGTCAACTTTGATATGGGGATGGACGTCTCTATAATAAGAGTTTATTCGTGTGGATATATTCAAAGTTATTTTGATAATTTAGACAAGAGATTCCACCGATAAACTTATAGTATGATAGCCTATGACAATCAGTAGGAGGGAAAAAAAAAACTTCGGTTTTCTGTCCAAAGGTGTGGAGAAATTTAAAGTTATTTTGATAATTTAGATTAAGAAATTCCTCGGCTAAACTTCTAGCTAGTATGACAGCTTAAGAAAATTAGTAGAGAAAAAAAAGGACTTCAATTTTTCTGTCCAAAAATATCCTATCCTTGATTATAACGAGAAACCTCGACTGTTCGATCATCTATTTGATATCTGTTTTCTTATATGTAATTTTAGCCAATGTTCACGCTTTCCATTTGTGACTCTCTTTCACTCTCTTTGTGAAGGAGTGTAAACGAGTTGGAGTCAAAATTAGAAATGATAATTTTTGAATCTGACTCTGATAAAAATTATAAAAAATAATCAGATTCAAAATTGAAAATTGAAATAGTTTTCGTATCTGAATTTATTTCATCAAATTATCGGATAGTGTTGAATATGAATATGTTCGGTAAATGAGATTCAAAAACCGGATATTCAAATAATATATAATAAATATTATGTAATACATATTATATATTATATGATATAAATATTATATAATAATATCATATAACATATATTATATATACTATCGGATTCAAAAATTAGATAGTTTTTCGTATCTGTGGTGGTGTGATCCTGTTTGGACCTGAGCCAAACGGGCCTCCACTGGAATAGGAGAGGGAAGACGATTGCTGGTGAGGACGAAGACCTGCAAAACCAGAATAGGATCAGGGGGGCCCGGTAAAGACCGGGGAAACCCTCCGATGCCTAAGTCAGTGGAGAGCTTGTGAGGCAGGGGGTTTCGGAATGCGAGAATGTGTTCGCGCGGGGAAGAGAACGTACCGTTGCATGGTACTGCACCTGTGCCTTTATAGGCGTTGGTGTAGAGGCCAACGTGCGTAACGTTGGGCAGATCGTGCCTGAAGAGGCGCCTTGACGCACGCGCATAACGGGAGGAGTTATGACTCCGATGCCCGTTAGGCTGCCAGGCAGTTCACGCCCCTTGATAGTGGAGAACGTGGCCTGAGACGGTTACAACCGTTCTGGAAGCCAGAGAGCCTGCTCGGAACCCTTTGGAAATACTTTCCGAGCAGGTGACCCACGTGGGGGCTCGAACATGCTGTTCGGTAACATCGAGGGTAGTTTCATGGAGCGGAGTCACTGTTCTTGCTCGGAAGCCGTTCATAGTTGTTCGGTAAGGGAAGGCGGGTAATCTGCTCGGAGGTACGCCGCAGCGGAACCTGACAGCTTCCGATCACGGGAGTCACACAATGGAGGTCTTTGAGCCATCCTGGAGAGGGCGTGCCCTTCGATGACGGTGCCACGTTGGTTGACAGGACGCGAATGGGCCGTAACGGGCCATCATGGACCTAGGTGACCAGATTTGGCCACCACAGTATCTGATTCAGATAGTTTATTAGAAATATCCAAATCCGATAATTTATTAGATAAACTATCGATAGTGAAATATGTTTTGAATCTTATAATTTTTATCAAAATCGAATCGGATAATCAGATACCCTACTATTAAGAGAATCTCAAGTCCGGTTCCTTGTTCATTAATTTGTTTGATAAATAAAAAAACATATTTCCTTTTCTTACCTCCTAGAAGCAACGGGATTAGAAGATTATATTCCTGAATAGATCTGAACGAACGACTGGAACTTTTAAATAATTATTGTTCATAATTTTAAAAGATGGAATAAATTACAGAATTGACAATAGACATCACATTTTTTTTTAGGCCTATCTTGAGGAGTGGCTGAATGGTTAAAAACTTTCGATGTATATCTTAACAATATAGACTCAAACCTTCACTTCCATATCAATTATCAAAAAGACGAAAAAGATTTACTGTACTTGCCCAAGTGCATTCAAATATGACATAACAACACCAACAACAACGACCACGATTGACAGCTGCAAGTTCCAAAGTCACAATTTATAAGCCCAAGCACTATATTGAAATCCAAATTACTGTTAAAAATCTAATTAATATTTTAAAATCCTAAGAACAATATTTTAAGGTTTGATCTCTCCGGCATCTGATGACGGCCACTTCCGCAGTGGGAATCCCACTGGCATATTAGCATCAGGTTGCAAAATGGAAACCATGAGCTTAATTAAAGCCAAGGCAGCGGCCTTGTGAAAAGGATACTGTGAAAGTATATAGGAGCACAGTTCAAGAACGACTTCTAAACAACTCCCACTCTTTGGCGTCCTTGGGAAGCAAGCTTTTTGCTGGGCACCTAACTCACCAACAGCTGCTATGATTGTTCCCCAGAACCAGGGGAAGACAAATCACAACTTCACCATCATTAACTTCAGCATCGTTCTAGAAGTAGCATGAAGTTGGCATAAAATCCTGGGTACCAGAGAGAGAACAGAACTGCAGCATCAGAGACTGTGATAGTTGCGCCCAGGAGCAAATGCTGTGTATTCACGGAGAGCTGTAAAGAGACAAATCCTTCAGTGAACTGACAAACTCAAATCAAAGGCTGAAATGACCGTATAATAGGATAAGAAAATGACTCACAATTTATACAAAAATGTGTGCATATGGAACCCTTGCACACTGATTTACATAAAAGCTCACAGAAAGCACTTCTCAGCATGGTTTGGCGTGGCGGATCGAATCGGTCCGATTCGGGCGAATCGGATCGAATCAGAAGAAACCCAATTCGCCCAATTCTCATTGAATCGGACCGATTCCCATCCGATTCGGCCCGATTCAGGCGAATCGTAGCGGATCAGGAAAAACCCGATTCACCCCGATTCTCCGATGCGTCGAACCTTGCTTCTCAGCATGTTTTGATTCTTCCAAAAACCTGAAAGAAATTCCTGTTTCAGGGAACATATTCACCAGCCTTTGCCTGAGGGACATCAGGTTCTGAAAGCACAGGATCATTGTATGCCATTGACGCCGGAAAATGACCATTTGGTTAACATAGGGCTTTCATGTGGATCCCAATACTTGTTGATGGCTTTGAAGCTTCGCCGGTGGGGGCACTCTTGGAGATTTATGGATTTCATCTTTACAGTCCCAACCAAGAAAATAATTTGATTTCCACTGCAGGCTTTATCCAAGGAAACCCATGTTTTACCACTCATCTACGACATCAAAAATTCCACCCCACAATAGAACAGATTGTCTCTTTCCATGCATGCAAACCAGCCTGAGCATCTCTCCTCCTCGCCAACTCCAGATGCCTAATGGCTTCCTTTGGTGCCCCCCTCCTTATCAAACCCATCCCAAGCAACGTAAATGTAGAATCATTGGGTTTGATCCCAGATCGCAACATCTCGAGAAAGAGTTGCGAAGCTTCCTTCATCCTGCCATCTGATGTGTACAATCCAATCAAAGAATTGTAGCTCAATGCCTCAGAAGGTGGTGCCATATCACGCATTTCTTGTGCAACTGCCAACGCTTTGACAAACATGCCCGACTTCTTGTACATATTAATCATCATGGAGAATGAGAATTCATTTGCTTCTCCTCTCTGCCTTAGACCATGGAACACTTGTTCAGCTTCACTGACCATAGCATTCTCACTGTAGAGATCAATCATACAGTTGGAAGCAAACAAATTTGGTCCATCCTCAAGGGATTGAAGCAACTGGAATGTCTTTTGAGCCTCTTGCAGACACCCAATCTTTGTGTAAAGCTTTATCAGGGAGTTGCAGATGATTGAGTTGACAGAAAAACCTGCAGTTTCCATCAAATCAACATACTTTCTGGTTTCATGGACACTTCCAACATCAGCAAATGCATTTATGAGAGTACCAAAAACAATAATGTCAGGCTGAACTCCAAAACCAATCATTTCATTGAATAGATCCTCTGCCTCTACGAGTTTGCCAATTCTAGCAAAACTAGACATCACTGAACAATATGGAACGCAGCTGTCTATGAACCCTGCCTCTTGCATTTTACGAAGATATTGTACCCCTTTCTGTGGCAAATCAGCACCGCACAAAATCTGGATGATGGAATTAAATGCACATTTATCAGGAAAGAAATGATACTTCTCCATACTATCAAAAACCTCGCAAGCTTTGTGAAAGTTCTTGGCTATCCCGTATGCTTTAATCATAACATTGAAAACAAGTACACTCAGCTTTCCTCTAGCCATGCAGCAATTGAATGCCCTCTCGGCAAGAGACAAGTGACCATTTTCCCCAAATGCATCAATATTAGCAGCATAGCATTCTGAGCTCATCTCATGTTGAAACTTATCAAACCACAACCATGACTTCTCAAACATCCCAACACTGATGTACATCCTAGTCAGAGCCGACTGCGTAAACTCGTCCATCTCAAGACCCTGCTGTTCAATCTCCATTACAAGCATTTCAGCTTCCCCGGCCATGTTTCGTATAGAAAATGCATACAAGAGTGTCCTGTAGCTCACAATATCCGGCACAATTCCGGCCGCTTTCATCCTTGGAAGGCAAGCAGCCGCCGCATCGATATCATCGGCTTTCACATAAACCGAGATAAGAATATTATAAGTCCTCGTGTCGGGGCGGCATTGGAGCTCCTCCATCTTGCCCAAGAGGGCGGCCATTTCCTCCAAGCGACCATGATTGCCACATATGTGAATCATTGTATTGAACGTTACCGTGTTAGGGACAACACCTCGCTTGAGCATTTCGGCGAACACCTCGGATGCCTCTTTCAGTTGGCCAGCCTTCCCGTACAAATCGATCAGCGCATTGTAGGTGTGCGAGCTAAAACTCCCTTGTTCTAGGGAATCATCATGTACAGAGGACGACCAGATTTCAAACAACTTCTGGGCCTCGCCGAATTCGCCTGCTTTCTTGTGCGCCTGCATGACGATCCCAATTGTGACCTCATCAGGCTCCAACCCGCGTTTATACATGTCGGCCAGCCAGAGAAGGGCTTCCCTCTCCATCCCTCCCTTGCTGCAGACGTCGACCAAGGTGCCGTAGGTGGGATTGGTCGGAGCGACACCTCTGCTCTGCATCTCGCACCAAAGGCGCGCCACCAGGTCCCACCTCCTGGCCTTCCCGAGCGCCCGGAGCACGATGTTGTAGTGGATCACATTGAGCTCGTAGCATCGCTTCGCCTCGAACCAGTCGAAGATCTCGAGGGCCCTCTCCCAGCGGTGCTGCTCCTTGAGGATGATGGTCCTCTCCTTGTTGCTAAGGGTGTCCTCCCAGGGCTTGAGGGCCTCTTCCACGTCTCGGACGGTCTCCAACGCGCGCAGGATTGGAGGGATCCGCCCCCCATAAGAGGTCCAACTCGCTGGGCGCCGCTTGCCGGCGCCGCCGTCTCCAGCACAGCGCAGGCGCAGGCGCAGCGAGCTGCGGCGGGGGAGGGGGAAGAGCTTGGCTACGGGGGCGGCGTAGGGTTCAAGACTGGCGCCGGTGACGGCGGGAGGCGCCATTTGCGCGCAGGGGTAGAGCGCCATGGAAGGGCGGAGTTGCCGGTTTGGGTGTTTTGAACGAGTGCCACCAGGTCGCACGGCACCAGAGACTTTTAATTAATTTTTTCTTTAAAATTTAATAAAAATTACCGATCAATTCTTAATTTTGTGAGACTTATTTTTAAGTCCCCGGTAACTATGTAAGTCCTTCTCAAAATTATGCAAGCCCCTAATTCTATAACTATGTAGCTCGGAGACTTAAAAATAAATCCCACAAAATCATAGATTGATCAATAATTCTCCCTTAATTCTATTCATTTAATTCAAGAAAAAATTAATTAAAATTTTCTATCTATAACAAGGAGATCTAGTTCTTACTGTAACAAAACTTAACGGTGTGCTGTAACAAGAGATAACGTGTGTTGTAATAAGGTGAAGGATTATAAAATAAGTATTGATAGTGACTTCTAATTAATTTCCCCTTAATTCAATCACAATTGAGTTAAGATGAAGAAAAAAATTAACTTACATTTTATAACTCTTAAAAAGTATTAGAATTTCTCACAAAACTCTCTCTCTCACACACCCATATATATGTGCTTGAAGGAACCATGGCCTCCCTGTTGATGACCACCTCCACCGGGCGGACCTTCTCATGGCATTGCTATAGTGGTTCATAGCCCCTTCTCCTCCCCACCTTTTGTTGAGGAGGTAAGCCAATAACCCATCTTTTGTTGCCAAAGCTTAAAGAAATGATCACCAGTAAACTTTCCAAAACGGGAAATTAAAAATCTCAGGGGCCTTGATGAAACTCATCTAATAGATCGAATCGACTCTACATGTTGTAAATAATATATTTGTGAATGCATAAATGAGGGATATCTATTAGACAGATCAACAAACAGTATAAAGAATGAAAGATCGGAAGGATCAAACTTGGGTTGAAGCGCAATGTCGCTTTCTTTCGAGTCGTTTCGCCTTTACACGGTGCAATAGGCTCCACAACAAAACTTCTCCCAACATACGATGACCCAAATGATGGCGGCGCAAAGGTGCACTCTAAGTTGTGACGTCGGACGAACACCACAAAAAGACCACACCAAGCTCTTATAGATAAAGGTGGCAGAGAGAAAAAGACATGGGAGAGAGTTGATCGCATAGGCTTCAAATCCATAGGAAACTGCTCCCATAAAAAGACTCTCAACAAAAGTCTTAAACATGAACGGATGGGTCCATTCCCAAAGGGACATGGGAGCAAATGGAAGGAGATGCAAAGATACATCATCATCGTCATCATTATCAGAGTCTTATCCTATTATTTGGGGTTGGTTATATGAATTCTTTTCCGCAAAAGTATTCTATCAAGTGTTATAGTCGTGTTTAAACTCAAGAAGTCAAAGTCTTTTCTAATAACATCGCATCATCTCATTTTAGGCCTTCTCCTATCTCTTTTTATTGATATCCACTAAGATTTTGTCACATCTTTTAACCAGCGCCGAGTTAGGGCGATGGTGCACGTGTCCAAACCACCTAAGTTTATCTTCTATCATTTTTTTATCAATTGGAGCTATCCTCAAATCTTCACGAAAGCGTTAATTCTTAATCTTATCTTTCTTAGTCTCCTCACACATCCATCTCAGCATCCACATCTCAACCACACACATTTTGTTAATGTATTCTTTTCGTACTGCCCAACACTCGGTACCATATAATAAAGCAGATCTCACTGCCATTCTATAAAACTTTCCTTTAAGTTTCACTGATATACGACGATCGTAGAGGACTCCTGATGCACTTCTATATTTTTGCCAACCTGCTTTAATCATGTGTGCTACATCGTCATAAATCTCCCCATTCTCTTGGATGATAGACCCTAAGTATCGAAAGCTACTACTCTTAGGAATGTTTTGTCCATCAATTTGAACAATATCTTCCTGTAACACCCTCTTATTATTATAACTACAATACATAAACTCTGACTTAATTACTCCTACTGATTTTAAAATCTTTAGATTCTGAGGCATGCCTCCAACTTCTGATGCAAAGATACATCAAACATTCAAAAAATAAAAGAAACAATAATTATAATCATATGCACGCACATCACGTTATCGACAAGGTAAGGGAATATGCACGAGTGCATGATAAATAATGAGGCCCAAAGGCGTACACAAGGTAGGTAAGGGTCGCAACTAAAAAGTAGATGATAATACTTTTCATCTTTCGATGTAGGACAAAGACTCAAACTTGAAAAAATTTAATGTATTAAAATCAAACATTAGCCCACAAAAAGAAAAAAAATTTGAGACACAAATTTACTCGACTAATAAAATTATTAACATCTTGCTAGATCTTCAACCAAGGAACAAATGACCCAAAGGTCAAACTCCTAGTTCCACACGAGTACCGAATTGCAAGAGAACCAATAATCACTTCAACTAAACCATCTCGTCATCTTAAAACCATTACTATATAATAAATTCATAATTAAACCATTAATACATATTAACATATAATAAACCATTAGCCAACTTTAAGCTCACTAATCCAATTCACCAAAGTCATCAAATTACAAACTAGAGTCTAATTAACCAAACAGTCAATCACCAAGCTCAAATAGGACTCAGGTTTGGAAGAACAATTAACGCGTCAAACACAGAGGACACGATACTATCTTGTTGGACAAAAGAATTGCGTTAGCAAAACCTTAACGTGTCCAACCAATAGTGTTGCCCAGCTAGCTAGCCCAGAGGGGGGGGTGAATGGGTTATTAAAAACTTCGATCTCTGATTAAAACCTGTTTACTGAAAGGATTGCACAACTTAATAACAAGATTAGAGATAGAGCAAACAAGACAACAATCACACAAAACACATCCACAAGACACAAGGATTTTTATCCTGGTTCGGAACTCCTCTCCACAGGAGACCTACGTCCAGTCCCTGAGCAATACCTCAGGATTTCACTACCAAGGGTACAATCCCCCTTAAGGATCCTTACACCCAGCCTCAACTGGTCTTCCTTCACCCTGAAGGGAACAACAACCACCCTGGATACCACCAGGTCTTCCTTCGTCCAGAAGGGAACAAACTCTAATAAGAAAAAGGGTGTGGAACCAGGCTTCAGACTCTAGCTTGACCAGCTACACACTGAAGCTCCTAAGCCCCCGAGAGAGAAAGAGATTTAACAAGGTTTTTCTCTCCGAGGACTACACAAGCTCTCACAAATAAAAACTATTTTTGATCACAGAGAGCTAAGAGCTAAGAACAAGGTTGGAGTGGAAGCTTCGCTCTTGTTTCAATCTTCTAAGGACTTGAAGAGATGGATTTCTTTCTTCTTCTAAAATCAAACGTTGTTTTTCAGTGTCTCTTTTCTTTTCCGTCTTGAGTCTTCTATTTAAACTGCTGATTCAAATTCGAACGTTGAAGTGTCCGTTGTCTCTTATCCTTGTGTACGTTAGACTGGTCACTGAGGAAGCTTCTGATCGTCAGTCTTTTATCCTTGTGTACACGCCAAAGAGATGTCATAGAACTTTGTATCTTGTGTCCAACGTTGTCCAGATGAGTCTTGTCAGATATCTGTAAGCATATCATCAATAAATAGAAGACAGCTAAGACTGCTGTCTATTGTTAGTTGAGATGGAACAGATATAGCAGTATATAGCAAGGCTCCTTTCTGTTCTAAAAAAGTACGTAGACAGAGTAGCATAGAAATAGAAGATATTGTCTGCATGCATGGGAGATACGATCAGAGAGCATTTAATGCATAGCAGTCAACGGACAAGATATGACTTTGACTTTTCAACGCTATTAAAAGGCACTATACTGATGCATCAAGAAATTCGATAAAAAGAATCTTGCTGACTTCATAACTTATGAAATCGTTATGAATTATAGCAAGTCGTTATGAACTGTAAGGAAATCGATGTGATAACTTATAAAGTCGTTATGACTATCAAGTTGTAAAGAAATCGTTACACGAAATCGTTATGACTATCAAGTTGTAAGGAAATCGTTACATGAAATCGTTATGACTATCAAGTTGTAAAGAAATCGTTACACGAAATCGTTATGACTATCAAGTTGTAAAGAAATCGTTACACGAAATCGTTATGACTATCAAGTTGTAAGGAAATCGTTACATGAAATCGTTATGACTATCAAGTTGTAAAGAAATCGTTACACGAATCGTTATGCAAAGCAAGGCGTTATGAACAGTAAAGAAATCGTTATGAACTCTAAAGAAATCGTTATGAACTCTAAAGAAATCGTTATGAACTCTAAAGAAATCGTTATGACTATAGGGTCGTTGCGAGTTCTAAAGAAATCGTTACGAGGTCTGAAGAAATCGTTACGACAGAGAGTCGTTGCGAGTTCTAAAGAAATCGTTACGAGGTCTAAAGAAATCGTTACGACAGAGAGTCGTTGCGAGTTCTAAAGAAATCGTTACGAGGTCTAAAGAAATCGTTACGACAGAGAGTCGTTGCGAGTTCTAAAGAAATCGTTACGAGGTCTAAAGAAATCGTTACGACAGAGAGTCGTTGCGAGTTCTAAAGAAATCGTTACGAGGTCTAAAGAGTCGATGCGATATCGATTTGCTTTGAGTTTTCCGGTCAAAGAGGAAATCGTTCTGCTTATCAAGGAAGTCGATACAAAGACTTGGATGGAGGTGTAATGAGACTTACCAGATTGTCTTGAACTTTCATTTTTCTTTTATTTCTTGTTCTCAAGGCTCAAGTAATCCATTAGTGTTATTTTGTTAATCATCAAAATTAATATATAAATAAATGGAAATATTTATTATGGGGACAGTTTGGTCATCAAATAGGACGTCACAACCAAAAGGCTATTACGTCCAAAACACTATGGTGTCCCCACGATAAGACGCTATACCAGTCAGAGTACCAAATCGATGGGTCTGACACAGAGCACCCCAAATCCCGCCACATAGGACCAAACTCATCGACTAAACTCATTTTAAACTATAAAACATATATAAAACTAACCATCCATTGCAAATAGAACCAGAAAAACACGAAGAAAAGTGAGAATCTCCATACCAAAATGCGACGAGCAACCCGTTGGGGCCTTCACGAGATTTGGCCACCTCATCCTCGCGTAAATCTATCGAGAAAATGCATCCACGGGGTTGAAATCTCCTCCTAGGGTATAGAGCTGCCCTTTGGAGCTCCCTCTGGTCGGAATAGGGTGAAACCCTAATCTACCAGGGGAAGGGAATTAAAACTCAGCATCAATAATGCATTAGAGTCAATGATCGTGTTACCAAAACCACCTAAATCTCATCGCGTTAAACCAATATGACGCCATACTAACGCGTCAAATCCAACGACCGCGTTAACTAGAAAGACGGAGAAACACCCTAAGACTATTGCGTCATCCTTGGGCAGACGCCTTAATAATACGTTTCCCTCATCGGCAACGACAACACCCAAAGTGCAAAGGCCTTGAAAGTGGCCCACACTCGCCCTCAAACATGCACGAAACTCCAAACAAGCACTACACCACACTTCGAAACCCGATAAGCTAGATCCAAAACACCTGAACGCTACATAATGTCACTTATTATAGATTACTCAACACATGGTATGCTCAGTAATTGTGTGTTTTCTTGCTACTGTCAGCTCCTTCTTTCCTCGTAGGCAGAAGGTGAATTATACTGAACATGATTGCTCATTATTTCCTACTCCCTTTTAGGTGACCAAGATGGGGCAAGCTCGTAAGAAAAGTCGTGTGCTGAGTGCTACCACAAATAAATAGACCCGAAAGTTCTTACCTTTGAATTAATAGTTTTGTTTAGTTGTAAATAATTTTCGCACCTCCTAACAGACTATGGAAGCGACAAATGTAATATAACTTCCACTACAACTATATGTGAATGTTTGTTCAGGGCTTTCTTTCTTGTTTGAACTACCGTCACTTTTCGATAAATCACAATTTATCATGATGTGACAGTGTGGGTGCAGTGGGGTTTATCCACTTATGTCTATGAAGTGTTTCTCTTTGGAGAAACACCTTAAGGAATGGTTGGGAGACAATATTTTAGAAAAAATGAGATTTTTCTGTGTGAAAATTTTAGATCTAACTCGAGAAAGTTTATCATTATTTACAACATATGAAGCTAACTTTATTGAAAGGAAAAATATATCTCACATATTTGTGAATAAAGAAAAATTTAGTGCACTTGAGTTTTACACTTTACACTTGTACTTCTCCTTTTTCATTGGTCAATGGAGAAATGACACAATGCATCCATCTAATGAGAAGCAAGAAATGTAAGTGCAAAGTACAAAACTGAAGTGCACTAAACTTTTCTCTTGTAATATCCATCTTCGATGGCTCCAATCATACCATCAACGCCGGTGACTTCACCAATATATATATATATATATATATATATATATTTGGGGTAAGTGACTTCATTGATAAGGATGACATCATGAGTGGATGGGGGTGGGGTTGGACATGGCCAAGAGGAGCATGGGTAATGATGGGAAGAAGAAGGGCCTTGCCCAATTGCACAAGGTGATCGGGGCTCTGTTGTGGCAAGAGATGACATCTGCTATAGGGTTCCCGTGTCGATTGTGCTTGAAGACTGTGAATCACCAAACATAGTGTGGCATAATTGTACCAAATTTATATGATGTGATACGACTAACCTTGGTTTGCCTGGTAGAGATAGATGGAGGATAGGCGACCAAGTTCATAAAGAATTATTTGGAAGTAGCTAAGGTTTTAAGGATTAATATGTTAAAAATCTCTTTTAGGAAATGTTTTTTATTTGTATATTTAGTCTTCTTGGAAAAAATGAACATTATGAAAATCCTTTCATTCCATTTCTTGGGAAATTTTTTCCTACATAGAGAACTTTTGTGGGGAGAAAAATCAAATTTCTTATCCTCTCATATTTCTCTCCATTTCTCTATGTGATTTCACATTTATTGAAATAAAATTTAATTTTTATCAATTGTAATGACATATAATTTATTTTTTCTCATAATATTTTTTAAGATAAATTAATTAAGAGCCCCTATCAGATGTTTGACTTATTTTCTAATATCTGGCAGAACTGTAATTCATTACAATAAATGTTATCTCCTATTACAAAATAGGTTAAACTCTGTTACAGTAAGAACCTCCTTAATTTAATCAGAGACTCCTAACTAATTTATCTTATTTTCTAGGGAGAATTACCAATTAGTCTTTGATTTTGTGAGATTTATTATTAGGTCCATAAATTACATAGTTATAGAAGCAGGGACTTACATAATCTTAGAAGAACTTACATAATTATCAAAGACCTAAAAATAACTTCCATAAAATAAAAAAATGTTCGATAATTCTTCCCATTTTCTATGAGTAGAAGGAAAAATTTTGAGTAAATTAATTAAAAGTCACTATTAAATATTTGATTTATTTTATAATTATTGATAAAATTATAATTTATTATAATAAATATTATCCTCTATTATAATATATGTTAAATCCTATCATAATAAAGATCTCTATATTATAGTTAGGGATTATTAATTAATTAATTGATTTTTTGGGTTTTTTAAATAATTATATTATATTATATTATATTATTTATTTAAATAATCACAAAATAAAAAAAATTCTCAAAATAGTCACCAAGTTGCCACGTAGGCAACTTGGTGACCAGTCGGGGGACTCCAATGCCGTCTTTGGAGCCGGCATTGGCAATGCCGACTCCAAGCTTTAAAAAATTAAAAAAAAATCCATCAGGCCGCGCTCTGTGTTTTCACAGAGCGCGGCCTGTGTTTCACCGAGACACAGGTTGTTTTGCCTGTGTCTCGGTGAACCGAGACACAGGCAAAACACATAGTTGTGTTTTTAATTTAATTTTTGAACAAAAGATAGGGAATATAGATAGTGAAATGTTTTTGAAGAACATATACAAAATTTTTTCAACTCAATTTTTAAATTTTAGATTAGAATTTGAATCTTTTAAAATGATAGCAAAATAGATTATGCAAACTATATGGTTGTAAACATACATCTATTTATTTTAAATATTATTTAATTTTAAAAAAAAATAGACAGCACCTCCCCTATTCCACTTATATTTTCATTATTTGTACATGTTCCTGTATGATAGCATTTCAATATATGTCAAGGATAATCACAAATAACATGTCAAAATATTTGTAAATGTCTAAGTCACAAATACATCATGTCTAAGTCACATATATATCATGTCAAAATCACAAATACATCAAAATTACATATGTACACGAGAACACAACTAAAAAACATCAAGTACATAAATCATCTCAAAAAAACTGTGGAAACCATCTCTTTTTTCCCTTTCTAGATGCTCGACCTCGACCACGACCACGACCACGGCTGTGACACTGCTCCTGTGCATCAACCTCTGTCTCCGACTGTGGCTGTGTCTCATGCACTAAGATAGCATCACATGACTCTGCCCGCTCTGTCTCAGAATCCATGTCCTCTGATATACTGTCTAATGTCTCTCCAAGTAGGTCAGACTGACTCTGCTGTGCCAGTGTGCTACTCGAACCTCTGTGACGTCGCTGACGACGATATGTACATACCGTAGACTCGGGTGGCTCTGTATCTGTCATGCGCTCATCTGTCAGTATCTGTGAAGCTCCTACATCATATAGACCATACTGTGAAACTGTCATAACATCTGGAGAAAAGTGAGATGGTCCTGCATCATCTGGCTCCTGTGGTGTGCCTGCACATGGCTCTGAAGGTCCTACATGTGATGTAGATGAATCTGTCCGCTGAACCTGAGATAACACACTATCAATATACATCTGCATGGACATAAATGTAGACTGTGCACTATCCGATATATCATCCTGAAAGCCAACACTAGCCATCATATGTAAATGCTTCATACCGTCTACTAGACTCCTCTCTACGTGATCTCGCGGCTTATAACGCATATCATAACTGAAACCTGGCCGAGCAATGTACCGCCTAGTGATAGACCAATACCAAGCCATATACTCCCCTCTACCAATACCAACAGTCTCCTCATCCGGTGGTATAATGTAATCTGCCCGATGATGCCACATCTGTACAAAATGTGCAAAATATCTAGCTCAATCAATATGTTCTAGTTGCTGCAGACCATAACAGACCTGTCAATGTCTTATCACGAAATGTTTTTTGAAATTTATCAGCAAGATGTTTCCCAACTGTATCTATACCAGTAGCAATCATCAAAACACCAGGATATTTTCCATACAGGTGTGTTCCATCAACACTTATCAATGGCCTACAATGTGGAAACCCCTGTATAGAAGGTGCAAAAGACCAAAAAACTCTCTGAAATCGAAAGACAGATTGTTCTGCATAGGTGAACTGCACAACTGTCCCCAGATTTGTCATTTGAAGGGCCTCTAGATACTTGGGTAGAGTAGCATATGATGTTTCCCAACTGCCGAATATTTGTTTCATAGCCAAATATTTTGCAATCCATGCTTTCTTGTAAGAAATTTCAACATGATATTCATCTAGTATTCTTCTCACAATCTCTTATGGAGTAATTGTTAACTTTGTCTTCACAGCTGACAAAATCAACTTTTGAACAAAACGAGATGTGCATTGGCGATTGGAACTTTGCAATATTGGATTCACACATGTATGAGGTCCAGCATATTTTGTTACTTTGAAATATTCAAATCCCTTGACAACTGATGCATGAACCCTCCATGCACATGTATCATGAATGCATTGAGCTGTAAACATCTTCGTGTGACTTCGTGTCACCTTATATTGGACACTATGTTTAACTGAATATGTTTGCAATGCATATATCAAATTCTTCTTGTTTGTAAAAATTTGTCCAACATGAGGCTCTTCACCATCAAAAGTACAAGGTACATCAATGTCTTCATGAGAATTATTCATTGTGGCTTCATCCATCCAGTGATTAGAAGTGAATACATCTGGAGGGTCTTGCTCATATTCAATTTCTGTATTATTAATCCTGGCAATATCAAATAATGATTCATCATCTCCTTCTTCCATATTCTCATTGTCATCTATATCATCTTGTAAATCTATTTCATCTTCTTCATCCTCCTCAATCACATGTTCTTCTGTTACATGGTGCCTACATATCAATCAAATATGATATAAGATTTATAGTATGTTATGTGAATACAATCAAAATAATTTATGAAGATGATGAAATCACATACCCTGATGAGCTCGCACTAGGAAAAGTATGTGAAGGATCAGTGATTGACATGAAAGGATACTGTGAGGATCCACCTCCATAGTCAATAGACCTCCAAATAAAAATTATAAAAGTTAACAAAATTTTCTCACACTAATGTATATTTCGTATAATTATGGGAGACAACTCACCATGAGTTATAATCTGTAGGTAAAGTGTAGTCATATGATTCATACCGAACATCTCTCTCATTAACAAAATAAAATCCAGTAGAATCAACATCATCATTCAACATACGTGTGAAGTGTCCAGTTGGTTGTTGATACTCATAGTGTTGAGTATGCAAGTTGTCATCAATATGATCATGTGTTTGCACTTCATCGTTGTCTTGAATAGATATATTATCTATATCTTCTTTCTCCAAATATAATTGTACACTAGATACATGAGAAGGATACAAATCGAACATGCTTTCAACAGTTTCATCATCTTCAACTCTCACTGCAATATATTCACCCATAGAAGTAGGCCACTTGCATGTTATACCAATCTTAACATGTCTTTCGTCATATTTCGTTAAGATATATACTTTCTCATTAAGTCAGTAAAACGTGTGTCTTTCTTTACACGCAAAATACGTACAATACCTCCTTCATATTGAGGTTTATGATTCTCAATATGTAAGACACCATCATAATAACATATTAACGAAATGTTGGAACTAGTCATATCTGTCATTTATAAGATAAATAAATTACATACGTCAAATCAAAATATTCAAATAGAAATAATGTAAACATTTGTCAAACAATAATAATGTAAACATTTGTCAAACAATAATAATGTAATCACATTTGTCAAACAATATTCATGTAATCACATTTGTCAAACAATAATAATGTAAACATAAATTTCATATATATCTAATATTTCTACAATTAATAATAAATATTATAATATAATATTAAATTATTAAAAAATACTTGTTCTTCTTGGTCGGCGGCCGAATGGCTGGGTGGGGGTGGGGGGGGGGGGAAGAGAGGAGGAGGAGGAAGAGGAGGGGGAGACAATGTGGGATGGATAGAGAGGGAGGGGGCGCGGGGCGGGCTAGGGGGTGGATGTGAGAGGAGGAGGGAGGAGGAGACAGTAGGGGGGGGGGGGGATGGAGAGAGGGCGGCGCGGGTTGGGGGGAGGTGAGGGAGGAGATCGGGTGGGGGCGGCGCAACCTGGGGGCTTGGCGGCGACGGCGTGTTTCCTGCGCGATCTGGGGGCTCGACGAGAATGGGGGGGGGGCGAAGGTGCGTTTGCAGGGTGAAGGGTTTCGGGGAGTGGGGGGCGGGGTTTTGAAAGATGGTGTCGGCATTGAGAATGCCGACACTGATTGGCAACTTAGTGACTATTTTGAGAATTATTTTTATTTTGTGATTATTTAAATAAATAAATAATATAATATAATTATTATTTAAAAAACTCTTTTTTTTCTTCCGCCTCTTTAATCACATGCATTCCATCCCGTCGAAACCCGATTGGGGCACACGCTACCGCGATGAAGAAGATCTGCCTGACGGTAACTACACCTTCCCGGGATGGAAGGTCATCAGACCTTAAAACCTCACAACCACCGTTCCGCGCCTTAGCTCACCTTCCCGTCTCCGGTGGAAACCCTCGCGGGAAAACCCTAATCGGGAGCAACAAACGGAAGGGGAGTCCTCCATTAATTGCCGCCAATTTGTGAAGCGGATGCTCAGATTTGTGATTTATCCATCCATGGCGCCCCCAATCTGAGAGCGAAGTCGCGCGGTGAAGAGCTGGAGGAAGAGTGAGGAGATAGAAGGGTGCCAGAGAAGGGGAGAACATGGCCGACTCTTCCACGTCCACGGCCTCCTCGGAGCCCCTGCTCCGGCCGGCGGCCGCCACCGAGCAGCCCCGGACAAGCCCGCTCGCCGCCCTCCTCGGGCGCGCGGGGGGGCGGCGTGGGGCGCCGGCGCTGGTGAGGGAGACGGCGGCGCGGCAGCTGGACGAGCGGCGCGCCGACTGGGGCTACTCCCGGCCGGTGGTGGCGCTCGACGTCGCGTGGAACCTCGGCTTTGCCGTGGCCTCCGCGGCTGTCCTGGCGTCCACCCTCCGGGAGCGGCCCAACGTCCCGATCCGGCTCTGGGTCGCCGGCTACGCGCTGCAGTGCGTCGTGCACGTGGCGCTGGTGCTGGCGGAGTACCGGCGGAGGAGCCGGCGGCGGAGGGGTGTGGAAGACGGGGCGCAGGATTCTTCGGACTCCGAGGGGAATGATAGCGAGGAGGAGGAAGAGGACGACGGTGGGGATATCGGGGGTGGAGGAAGGAATCGCCGTTCTCGGTGAGTGGCATAGCAGGCCTTAGGTTCGAATTACTGTCGTCCAATTCTTTATGCTCCAAATTTCTCTTCATCTGTGATGGAAAATCTATCTACGATACACATCGACAGAGTTTCCATTGTCAAAAATGTAGTCTTTCATATATAACCTGGTTCTTCTGTGCTTCCAAAGTTAGACCATACAGTTTCAAGTTGAAAAATATGAACCATACAGTTTCAAGTTAGGTTTGGCCTAGCACATAAGGTCACATTTGCTGAATATATATATATATATATATATATATTATATACATTGTATAATAAATACTCCAGATGCTATTAAATATGACATACACTTAATTAACAACTAAAATAGTAAGTTAATCCAGTGCCAATAAGTTCAGAAATTATTATAAATGTAAAGAAATGAAGGTGCAAATACCAATTCACAGATGTGCACAGAAAATAAGTGCAGAAAATCGACCAACAAAGTGGGGAGGGAGGGAGGGAGAGAAACCTTTATTTGGGGCTCTGTATGCGTGTGATGGAAAGAGTGAGCAGAAATACTACATTGGTGCGTAGAGTTTAGGGTAAAATTTGCAGTTTCTAGAGAAAGATGGAAATCGTGGAATATCTAAATGGAAGCCCACACAGCTGAGGGATAGAGGGAGAGATTGCTGGAGAAGGGTAGTGGAGATGTCTCTGTTACTGGAAGCCAGGTTGCTGAGCTTGCCAGATGTGGTGCTAGAGTTAGGAGAAGGGGGGTGGAGAGTGGAGCCCAAGGGGGTCAAAGGTGGGGGCAAGCCAGCACGGGGCCTTTATACCTAACAAGACAGACTGGGTTAAGTGAGCTGTGGGCTGTTTTGTGGATCGGTGGCCAATCAGGTCAGGTCAGGGCAAGTGAGGTGGGCCATGGCATGCAACTTTGTAAGCCAAGAGATCCAAAAGATCACCTAATTAGGCATGGTTTGGAAATACAATGTGTTGATTTTACTATTTCAAAAATCAAAATCACCCAAAAAGCTCATGGAGACCAACTTTTGAGGCTCCAAATCCAAGACCTCTTTATTACCCCTCTTCTCTCTCTCTCTCTCCACCTTTCCTCCACTTTTTCAAAATTTGCTTCCAAAAGATATTTCAAACTGGCAATGACATATATATATATATAATATATATTTTAAGTGAATAACTTTTGAAATTTCTATCCAAGTTGCTAATGGTCAGTTTCTTCTTTTTATTATTTATTTATTTATTTAGGAAGTCTGAGTTTAAACTCTGAACATTTCTACCTCTTCCATTCTATTTTTGTCAATTAGCTAAGTTATGTTTGTGTTTTTCTTTTTGATTCACAGCATGGCCAAACATTGTGAATCACTCAACACAGTAGTGTCCTTTATCTGGTGGATAGTTGGATTCTATTGGGTGGTAACAGGTGGTGACAATC
This sequence comes from Colocasia esculenta, assembly GCA_014218235.1. Lineage (NCBI taxonomy): Eukaryota > Viridiplantae > Streptophyta > Magnoliopsida > Alismatales > Araceae > Colocasia > Colocasia esculenta. The sequence goes on along the minus strand of CM024766.1, from coordinate 1,117,843 downwards.
TTTGCCAAAATGCTCCTACTCTTTACTGGTAAGTTTGTTAATAATACGTAGTAGAAAGTTATCGTTGGGTCCTTTTGTCATTCAATTTGCATTGTTTTCTTCTATTTATTTGTCAGTACTTTTCTCTGACATATTGGTTCATATGATTGTTACTCTATTACTGCACTGGTGAGCAGTGATTAAATTCTTGTGAAACATCTACTGTCCTCTTGGTTTGGGAATTACACTACACCAATCATCCATCCCAAATTCATAGTAACTTGTGGTCCTCCTCCTGTGTTCCAACTTCAGCGTAATATGCATGTGCAGTTTGTAGGATTGCTTTGTCTTAAATCTCTTGATACTTGATAGCGTTTCCTTGTTATCATGTTGATTTTTGATCTAATTTTGTTTATTGTGTTTCTCTAATTGTTTTTCTTTGTCAAATTCTCAACAATTTTCTATTATAAATGAAGTTTATATTACTGAGTAAAAGAAAAGAAAGCTCCAAGTGTTTCTGATGTTTTGTTTAGTTATATTATGGCCATATCTTCTAACTTTTTTTTTGGACTAACATTTTTCTAACTTATTTCTAGGGATGAGCTCATATATTAATTATGCCAACCCATGTGTGAGGCACATGGATGATCACTAAGCTCTCAGCTCATCATCATCATTAGAGCCTTATCCCATCATTTGGGGTTGGCTACATGAATCCTGTTTCGTCAAAGATTTCTATTAAGTGCTATATTTATGTTTAAACCCAAAAAGCCAATGTCCTTCCTAATAACATTGCACCATCTCATTTTAGGCCTTCTTTGAGCTCTTTTACTAGTATCTATTAAGATTTGGTCACATCTTTTAACCGACGCCAAGTTTGGGCGACGATATACGTGCCCAAACTACCTGAATCTATTTTATCTCATTTTACTATCAATTGAAGCTATCCCCAAGTTTTCTTACGAAAGCGTTCATTCCTAATCTTATCTTTCTTAGTCTAACTACACGTCTATTTCAACATTCTAATATCTGCTTCACACATTTTGTTATTGTTTTCCTTTCGTACTGTCCAACACTCTGTATCATATAACAAAATAGGTCTCACAGCCGTTCTATAAAACTTCTATTTAAGTTTTAGAGGTATACGACGATCACAAAGAACTCCTGATGCCATGGATGATAGAGTCGGGTCGGCTGGGTGAGTCGGACCCAGCCGACCCCGACTCGGGTCGGGTCGGATCCTTGGATCCGGCCGACTCCAATGGAGTCTGGCCGACCCTGGGTCGGCCAGGTTTAAAAATAAAAAAAAAAAATCAGGAAAAATCCAGAAAAATCACAGAAAATCAGTAAAATTATTTAAAAATATATAGTAATATTACTTTTGGGTATATCTATAGTCTAGTTACACATATGTTCATATTACAATATAGAGCAACGATAACTATGATACCTTATTTACCTGAATATCATTTAAGTAAATGTTACATTACTTAAGATATTACATGTAAATAAGGAAGTACCCCCCATTTGAATCCAATAAAAATATCAAAAAAATTATATCTCTTACCAATAAAAAGTCAACTCTCTCATCGAAGAAGAAAATCGCAATTTCGGTGATTTTAACGAAATGCTAACTTTCTAATCTCTCATAATTTGGTCTATCTAAAAATTTGATAATTCAAATAAATCATATGTAACACTAAAAATCTAAAGTCCGGTAAAAAAAGTCAAACGTGCATATGACTTCTCCAAGGGACCCACTCTTCTACTGACAGCACTTAGTCTGTTTGAGAGCTCTCAAGATTTGGTCAAACTTAAGCTATCATCACTTAAACTCATGAAAATTTTCACTTTCTAATTGAAAAAGTCTTAGAATGTGCATAGTTGTCAAGGCGACAAAGCGACCAAGGCGTTTTTAGGCTCATTGTGTGCCTAAGCGCTTAGGCGCCCGCCTAAGCGGCGCTTAGGCGCTAAAGATAACGTGTGTGTGTGTGACCGTGAGAGAGACTGAGAGAGAGAGGAGGGGTGCCGGTGGGACTGTCACAGAGTGACAGTGTGTGTGAGATAGAGAGGAGAGGGGGGGGGACTATGTGTGTGTGTGTGTGACCGTGAGAGAGAGAAAGGAGAGGGGGGGGCGGGACTGTGTGTGTGTGACCGTGAGAGAGAGAGAGGAGAGGGGGGGGGGGGGGGCGGGACAGTGTCTCTGTGTGTGTGTGTGTGTGAGAGAGAGAGAGACAAAGAGAGAGAGGGAGAGAGGGGAGTGACCGTGAGAGAGAGAGACAGAGAGAGAGAGGTAGAGAGAGAGAGGGGTTCTGGTGTGTGTGTGTGACTGTGAGAGAGAGAGGAGGGGGTGCCTGTGTGTGTGTGTGACTGTGAGAGAGAGAGAGAGGAGAGGGGGCGGGACACTGTCATGTGTGACAGTGTCTCTCTGTGTGTGTGTGTGAGAGAGAGAGAGAGAGACAAAGAGAGAGAGAGAGGGGAGTGACCGTGAGAGAGAGAACCGTGAGAGAGAGAGACAGAGAGAAAGGCAGAGAGAGAGAGAGGGGTGCCGGTGTGTGGGAGTGACCGTGAGAGAGAGAGACAGAGAGAGGCAGAGAGAGAGAGAGAGAGAGGAGTGCCGGTGTGTGTGTGTGACCGTGAGAGAGAGAGAGGGGAGTGACCTCCTGGCTCCTTCGACGGCCTCCTCCGAGAACTAGGGAAGGGGAGGGGAGAGCGTGACAGGGAAGGGAAGGGGAGATGGGGGGAGCATACCTCTCTCTCACGGCAGCGACCTCCTCCGGCGGCGGTGCGACGCCGACGGCAGCGGCTCCTCCTCTTCCGGCGAGAGCTCCTCCGGTCCTCAGGCTGCTGCAGAACCCTACCTGGTGGCTAGTTCTTGGGCGAGGCGGGGGAGGGATTGGGGAGACGGGGGTCGACTTGCCAAGGGGGGTCGGGGCGGAGGGGGTATGTAGGTGGGGATCCGATCCCCTAAGTGGATCCGATCCACTAAAAGGATCCAAATGGACCCGAAAGCCCTCTTAAGGTGCCCAAGCACACGCCTTGGACCGCCTTGGGCCGCCTTCTGCGCCTTGGCGTCGCCTTGGGTTGCCTTTTCCCAACCCAAGTAGGCGGCCCACTTAGGCGACCTCCGAAACCCGTCTTGGCGCCTTGGCGCCGCCTAGGCGGTCGCCTTGACAACTATGAGAAAGTGACAATTCTCATGACTTTGAGTGGTGATAGTTTAGGTTTGACCAAATCTTGAGAAGTCTCAAGCAGACTAAGTGCTGTCAGTAGGAGAGTGGCTCCATTGGAGAAGTCATATGTACGTTTGACTTTTTTTTACCGGACTTTGAATTTTTAGTGTTTCATATGGTTTATTTGAATTATCAAATTTTTAGATAGGTCAAATTATGAGAGATTAGAAAGTTAGCATTTCGCTAAAATCACCGAAATTGCGATTTTCTTCTTCGATGGGAGAGTTGACTTTTTATTGGTAAGAGATATGATTTTTTTGATATTTTTATTAGATTCAAATGGGGGGTACTTCTTTATTTACATGTAATATCTTAAGTAAATGTATTAAATGATATTCAGGTAAATAAGGAGATCCTGAAGCCCTGCCCGAAGAGGATCCTGAAGGTAACCTGAGGGAATCGGTTACACCACATAGAGTCCACCTGGAGTCGGGATGAGTCGGCCTGAGTCGGGCTGAGTCGGCTTGAGTCGGGCTGAGTCGGCCCGACTCCACCCGATTTCGGTCGACTCACCCCGATTCCATGTAGCTCCATGGGTGGGTCGTTGTTCCACCCCCCAAGTCGGGTCGCCAAGGGCCGACCCGACTCAGAGTCGGCCGACTCTGACCCGACTCAGCCGATTTTGCCATCTATGCCTGATGCACTTCTCTATTTTAACCAACCTGTCTTAATCCTGTGTGCAACATCGTTATAAATCTTCACATTCTTTTGAATGATAGACCCTAAATATCGAAAAATACTAGTTTTACCAATGTTTTGTCCATCAATTCGAATCATATCTTTTTGTAACACCCTCTCATTACTATAATTATAATGCATAAACTCTAACTTGCTCCTACTGTCGCAGAAACTTGATGCAAACCTATAATGACTGAAATTTCACAAGTCTCTCCAGCATTGTTCTCATACTGGGCTCTCTCATCTCTCACATAATATTCACATTATGATATCTGGTGTTATTATAGATTTACCTGCAGCCCAAGATTGTTAAGCACTATCTAGGAAAGGTTCACTTCCATCCTTTGTACTCTACAAAATACTCCACACTCCATCTTTTTAAAATTGATGGTACAAATTTACTTTCTTTTAAAAGTACTCTGAAGTCCAGCCATCCATTCACCTCTTATCTGCAGAAAATTTGAATGGTGAACTGGAAGATCCCCGGCTGACATCTTGTTCTCATGGCCATGTCTCTAGGGGCTTGTTTAGGAGTGAAATGAGATTATAGATTATATCCATGATCTCAAAATTTTATTACTTTTTAAAGCACATATGCTTGATGATGGCAATAGGTGTTTCATTATAGTATGAATTATTGAGAAAGCACTTTACTTCACTGCCCTTACTTTTTTGTTGAAAAGACAGGTTAAAGTTGTCTACTTTTGTCTTTTCTCATCCTTCCTTTGAAACCCATACCCGCTTCCTAGAAGCTCAAAAAAGATAGTTTGAGAAGATCATCTACCATTCTCCCTCCACCCCTTTATGAGTCTATCCTTCCCTTCATCCCAAAAGCTCTGTTACATAAATCAGGAGCATGTAAGGTACATATGGAAAGGACTATGTCTTGTCATGGATTCCAAGTTCCTTCCATGATCCTTTCCTAGGTGCACCCTAAGGAACATGCAAATCAATTATTGAATTGTAGAATTAAATTTAATTTCTCATGAGATCTGTTCTTATATCTGTCCTCTCCTCATTGGAGGATTGTTTTTTTGAAATATGTTTTAGATGTTTTCCTCTCTTCCAGGTATCTGAGAGAGTTTGGTGGTTGTTTGATCTCAGTGTCTTTAATAAACATTGTGCAGGTTGGCGGTAATATTTCTGGCATTTGACGTGTTCTTTGCCATTTTTTGTGTGGCTTTAGCATGCGTCATAGGCATTGCACTTTGCTGCTGTTTGCCTTGCATTATTGCAATTCTCTATGCAGTGGCTGGCCAGGTAATGATTGGACCTTTGCTATCAACAAGGGAAACTATGCCTCTCTAATTTCTTTACTTCTGGCATGAATAGGAAGGTGCTTCAGATGCAGATATCAGCATTCTTTCTAGGTATAAGTTTGTCCAGTCTGGTATTGATGACAAAACGGCTGATGCTGGATCAGGAAGAATGGTCCCTATAGGAAATAATACTGGAGATTCTACCTATGAACGGATGCTCTTACTTGAGGATGCGGTAATTGCTCGTTTTATTTCCTTTAGATTTTTGTTTAAATTTATATTTGAATATCTGTCTTCTACAACAGTTTATTTTCTTTAATGTGTAATATTGTCATTGAATGGAGATTGCTTAGTGTTTGATTCTCTTGTTACTATGACTTGCGAACTCTTTTTGGCATATCCCAAAATTGTATGTCTTGGCTTTGTTTTTTAACATTTTGAGTCCAAGCATGGTGAATGAAAAGCAGCCTTACAAAGAATACGTGTAAGCAAGCAACAATATATATTTTAAATAACTCCAAATTCATGTGTAGTATTCTATAATTACATCCTTGCAAATGTGCTTGTGATATCTAAGAGTATTTTAAAAGTAGTAGTTGACTTACAACTTTTAGACTACTTGTATGTTATACTTATAATATTTCTTAAATTTTCAAGACGAGTTTTTAAAATCATAATTAATATAATATCTAATTTTTTGGATTTCTATATAATATATATATATTGGATTTCTTTTATTTTCAAATTTGTTTTACAACTTTTAGGCTACTTGATATATTATATTCAAATTGGATTTGTTTCTAATTAGTTTTTGTTAAGGATTATCTTGTCATTTTTTCTAATTCTCTTGTTATGGGGATCATTTTATAGAAGACCAACACTATTTTAAACCTAACCTAACCAAAAATAAAACTTGATGGCAAGGGTTGGCAATTGGCACATTCATGTGCTACTGACATTGATCTCGCCTGAGGATGCTGCCTCATGTACCTCACACTCTTGCCTTCATTATTGCCTGCACAGCATCTTGAAAACATCCTCCTTGCCAATACAGCATGCAATGATCATTGTCCACCTGAACAAACTGGGCCATGCTTAGACCCAAATCCAACATCCAATCTGATGGCAAGAGTTAGCAATGGATATGGTGTGATGGTAATGCACTGTTGCCACTTTCCTTCACTTCTCACCAGTGGCGGATCCTGAACATTAGTTCAGTGGGGTCACTTGACTATAGGGGGGTCACCCTTAAATTCAGTGGGGTCACCTTATATTAACTTACCTAAAATTTTGACCTATATAAATAAAAAAAAAAGAACTTCTTAAGACTCCTCTCCAAGTCAGTGGGGTCACGTAACCCCACTGACTGCACTGAGGATCCGCCACTGCTTCTCACTCTGCTGCTGTCAATCTTGCTCGACCATGCTGTGGCCATCATCTTTGCCTGTGCCTCTCACTGCTTCTTTCAACCTTCTCAGCGGGCATGTCACCATTGTCATACTTTTCAAAAAAAAAAAAATTGTCACCAATGTCATCCTTGCCTATGCCACATGCTACAATTTGCCTACACAAACCGTCTTCACCCTCACCTCCTCCTTTCTTCCTTGTTCTTCTACGGTGTAGGCCAGCAATTTGTCTCTGCTGTAAGAGGCATTTCCACCCATTGTTTTCTGGCCATTTCTCACGTGTTTCCAAAATGAATTGGGTTCATTTTGCAAATGCGTTTTGTGAGAAGTGTGTTTCCTACTTGGGTGGTGTTTCTGCAACTATGATCACAAGTCAGATGATATCCCTATACAGTTCAGCAGTAGCCCTATTTGCTTTGAGTTAGCCAACTCAATCTGACTTGCACACGCCACTACAAGTCAAGATAAATCAAATTTGTTTTTAAAGAACCCAAGGTGGTGTATAAGGAGTTAGCCAACTCTGGTTTTCCATACTGGAAATGCAGCTTATTGTTCTCTCTGTGTAATGGATGTTGAACCAGTTGATGTCACATTGCTGATGGCTGATGAACTTATATTTGCATAATGTTTTCTATCAATTATTAGGTTTCAAGTACTATATAACTTGGTGTTGTGGATGCTCATTTAGCCTTTGAGTCCATTGAGTTTACTCTTAGTAGCCATAACGTCTTTGTCCAAGTTCAATGTGCCAACAACTATTCCTAATGCAGCACATGATAGCAGGATCCAATCTGAAAAAGTTGTGTTGGAGTTTCCTTGCTAAATGAGACCGAAAGATTAGTTTTAGAAAGAGTTGGAATGGGGGGGGGGGTTAATTAGGCCAAATTGTATTATTACTTACTAAACAGAATGTAAAACAGGGCCTACAATGTGAATGGTACATGTAATCATCTAACTGGATTCATTATATTATTGGGGCATGGCTTTTGCAGCATGACTTTATGGGGATATCTCCAGCCTTTTCTTAGCAGAAGTATTTTTTGTTATTAAATATAAGTTTTCAAGTGAGTAACACATAGGGCTGCAACTGGGTCCGGTTCAGAATCGGAAACACAGATTCCGATTCCGATAACCGAAATATAGTTCCGATTCCGATAAAATTGGAATGGTTAATTCTAATTCCATTCCGATTCCGATAACATTATCGGAACCGAAATTCCGATAAGCTAAGGTGCTTACCATGGTTTTATCTTTTGAGTTTATGGATAATTTATCGGAATAACCGATACCGATTCTGATTATTTTTCAATTCCGATTTCGATAACTTATCGGAATGTCCGATACCGATTCCGATAAGCTATCTGTATCATTTTTCAATTCTGAAACCGATAATTTTTATCGGAATCGGGTCGGAATATCGGATTCCGTTTGCAGCCCTAGTTATACAGCTATTTTCTTCGGTGTGGTTTGGCAGGAAGTTTGAAATGACTTGCTTCTATTCTTCAGTAGAAATAGCCACATGAAACCCTACAGGTTTGAGGCTTGGCACTAGATTGAGATTCCTAGGTATTGAGCTTCCAAGTATGAAAGCCTTTTTTTTGAAGGTGTTATTGAAATTAATTTTTAGGCCGGTGACCTCCTCCAAGAGCTCCAATAAGAGTCTAACCATAGAGTGGAATTGGTCTCCTGCGTCAAGGAATAGAATAGTGCCATATGCTTGCTGCTAGTGAGTAAGAGGGGCCATCTTTGGCCACATGGAGGTCTCTAATCAGCCTAGCTGCCTCAACCCTCTGCCACACCCTGCTCACCACACTAGCTACCAAAACAAACAGGAAGGGAGACAAAGGGTCCCCTTGGCGTAGGCCATAACCACTCCGGAACCCTGAGGTAGGGCTGCCAACGGTCGGAGTCGGAATCGGAAATGACACTTTCCGCATCCATTTCCTATAAGAAAATCCGAAACGGATCGGAAATAGAAAGTAATCGGAAACATTTGGTACGATTAAATGGTAGATGTATGTAGCATTAGGAGTAGTGGTAAAAGGGTTGTCTTTGATAATAATAGGCATAATAAATGTTACCATAGAGACAAGTTAATTAGATTCTATTTGCAAATTAAGGGTAGGCTAAAAATTTAGTCTAATTTTTTTAATATTAAGAAATAAGATTTTAAGAGTATATATTTTGTAAATAAAATAAAAAATATATATTATCGGAAACGGAAAAATGGAAAGTAATCGAAAACGAAAAAATAGATACGAAAAGGTCGGAAACGGGTCGGAAAGTCGGAAAGCGAATATCCATTGGCAGCCCTACCCTGAGGACTTCTTACCATTAGTAAGCACACCAAAAGAGGCCGAGGTGGTGCAGGCTCTAGTCCAACCGATCCACATATCCCCAAAACCCATCCTGTACAGGATAGCAAAGTGACATTGCCAACTCACTCTGTCATAGACCTTCTCAAAATCCATCTTCAATATCACCCCTTTTTTCCTCTGCTGTTTCATAGCGACAAGACACTCATGCACCACCAGGAAGTTGTCCAAAATATGTCTTCTTTTGATGAAAGCACCTTGGAAATGACTGACCAAGTTGTCCATGACAGAACTAGTGTACTTGCTAGCACCTTGGTGATGATTTTGTATATACTCTTAAGCAAACTAGTAGGTTTGTAGTCCCTGAAGTCTTGGGGCCCTATCTTCTTAGGGATGAGCACTAGGGTGGTCTTGTTGATACCTCCCCAAGTGAGCTCTCCCTTCCTAGAATTCTCTTACTGTCTCAACAAAGACTTCTTTGATCAACCCCCAACATTTTTGAAAGAAAATAAGAGGAAAGCCATCATGCCCTGGGGCCTTATCCTCAGCTAGAGAAAACATTGTTTGATGGATCTCCTCCTCTAAAAAGGACCGTGAGTTGGCTGCCCGCTCCTCCGGGGAAAGGTAGGAGAGGAGGTCGGCCACAATCCTCGACCTGTAGAGTGAATCCTCAGCCAACAGAGAGTAGTAGTAGATAGATGCCTGATGTCTGATGTCCTCCTCGGAGGAGAAGGATCGGTCCCCCACCTTGATGCAATAGATGGAGTTGACCCTTCTCATTCCCGATGCAAGTTGTTGGAAGCATACTGTGTTTCTGTCACCTTCTTTAATCTACCTATCTCTCGTTCTCTGTCTCCAATGAGCCAGACCTGCTCAAACTTGAAGTTTAAAAACTAGAAATTTGTCCAACCTGGAGCAGGAAGCCTCTGCTCTCAAGTTGGACCAGGTGAAGGAGCCATGAGACATGCCTAAATCCACCAAAGCAGCAAGTTCCCGAAGTCTTCCATGTCACCTTCAGCTGAAAAGTCTCCGGACCTTTCCCAAGGCACAACAACCGTATTGAAGTCACCTCCCACACACCACGGCCGGCTCATAGAAAGGTGGAATTAGACAATGTCGTCCCATAATTGGCATTTCTCCTTCCTAGGTTGGGGACCATGAATCCTGCTGAAATCTTAAGAGAAATTGTCTCGGACATTTCTGAAGTGCAATGAGATAGCCCATTCGTTGATCACCTTATCCTGCATCACCTCCTTTATCTTGAACTGGTTCCATAAGATCATGATCCCCCCGGATCTTCCCATTGTTTGGGAAGCAACCCTTTAGGGGAGCCGGGGCCCACAAATCTCTCTGAGTAGAGCACTGCCATCTTTTTCACACTTCGTCTCCTGCAAGCATAAAATGTCAATTTTGCACCGTCTAATCAGCTCCCTCACTGCCCTCTTTTTCTCCAGCCCTCCCAAGGCTCTCGCATTCTGTGATAGGACCTTCATTGATGATTGGATGTATGCCCCTGCCCCCTTTTTTCTTCCTCCTCACTACATCTCCCAGCCCTCGAATGGGATCTAGATTCTAGCCCCACGCTGGATGCTCACACTCTAGCATCTATATATCTTAGAAATGACTCCCCTGAAGTCCTTCTCCACCGGCTGGAAGGATATCCCAACCTGGTCTGCCATTTACTTCTCCCCTAAAAATTATTTATTTGCACATACTCTTTTATCTCGAGTCCCATGCTCATATCCATTGGACAGATCCAACTAATTTTCCAGTATCCTGAAATGTCCAGATCCATTCATTCTTCACCTGTTTGAAGTGTATTTTCAATTTCCTTTGATATAAAATTATTAATCATAATAAATGTTCAAGCCATTGTCCATGTTGCCTACATTAGATCAGTTTCTGAATCTTGCCTTAATATCTACATCATAGTACTTAGCAATCTTACTCTTACTATTTTTTGGGGCTGCTGGCTTTGTTACCTTCTCTACTATGTGGACACTGCCCAATGCCTCCCTCCCTTGCTCACCAAGAAGCACATGCACCCACATGTACATGTGCGCATACACACACGCCCCATACACCTCATACCTCACTGGTTTGGTTGCTAAAGGTTTGCAAGAGTTGGAACAATGTCAAGGTGTTTCTTTCTATGTTCATATCTATAGTTCCTAAGCTGTCAAGTTACTGAGATACAGTAGAACCTGTTGGAGAAAACTTATGTTCTAGTTGATTCAAAGACAACAGACTTGTTATGGCTGGAAGCTGGCGGTAGATGTCCCTTTTCATTTCTCTGCCGACCAGGGTTCAGGTTTTGCCAACCTGACTTGTTAATAACATATAGTGAGCAATCTTTGGAAAATACTGTTTGTGTATTAAATTTGTAATCAGGTAGACTCTCACTGGAAGCACCAGACAACTATTATGGTATTGTTTAGTCTTTTTGTCCGCCATGATGTCTAAATGACTGTTCTTTCCTTCTCTCCATATGAGTGGATGCTTTGAACCATGGAGCTTAGTGCTGCTAATAATAGGTGATGGGTTATCACTTCTAGTTTGAACTGCATAGCACTTCTTCCTGTGAAGATCCACTATTCTTACCCCCCATCACCCCCACCCCCAGGAGAAAATGAACAAAAAGGACTTACTATTCTGTTGGTCAATCACATAAAAGTTGAGAATCTGCAAGATAGCGATTCTAGTTTTCCTTGTGCAAACAGAGCTATGCCTCTATATAGGATATAAAGAACGGTAAGAATGAAATGTTTATAGTTTAACCAATTTTCTGCTTTTCTTCTTAAAGAAATCTCTTTTATTTTTTTGGTACCTTGTTCATTTGTCTATTTATTTCCTCCCCTGCATGCGCATGCTTTCATCTCCACAGGCTGATTCCTTTCTGGACTTTATGCGTACCTCCAGAGATTTTTACCATAAAATTTCTGAGTAGGTCTTGCAAGCAAATATTTCTGCATGAGTCGGCATTTATCTTCTTCCAACACCTTTCAAGCCCATTTGTCCCTTTTATCAAGAGGGAGAACTATGAGTTCAACAATACTGGGAATCATAGTTGTCAAGGCGGCGCCTAGGCGCCGCTTAAGCGCTAAGGCGCTTCCTTAGCCGCTTAAAAACACCCCGCTTTTTTAAGAGTAGAAAAGGCGCCCCAAGGCGCCGCTAAGGCGGCCAAGGCGCACGCCAGGGGCGCTTGGGCGCGTCTAGACCCGTTAGAGGTCCTCAATATCCCGCTTAGACAGCGGATTTAGATCGGTTTTTAGGGCTGAGGCCCGATTTCAGGAAACATCTTATTTACCTGAATATCATTTAAGTAAATGTTATAATTTGTTGTTTCATTTACTTAAGATATTACATGTAAATAAGGAAGTACCCCCCATTTGAATTCAATAAAAATATCAAAAAAATCATCTCTTACAAAAAAACAGTCAACTCTCCCATTGAAGAAGAAAATCACGATTTCGGTGATTTTAGCGAAATGCTAACTTTCTAATCTCTCATAATTTGACCTATCTAAAAGTTTGATAATTCAAATAAACCATATGGAACACTAAAAATCTAAAGTCCGATAAAAAAAAGTCAAACGTGCATGTGACTTCTCCAAGGGAGCCGCTCTCCTACTGAAACCCGAAGTTGACTTTTTTCAGTAGGAGAGCGGCTCCCTTGGAGAAGTCACATGCACGTTTGACTTTTTTTACCGGACTTTGAATTTTAGTGTTCCATATGATTTATTTGAATTATCAAATTTTTAGATAGGTCAAATTATGAGAGATTAAAAAGTTAGCATAAAATCACCGAAATCGCGATTTTCTTCTTCGATAGGAGTGTTGATTTTTTTTTGTAAGAGATATAATTTTTTTGATATTTTTATTGGATTCAAATGGGGGGTACTTTCTTATTTACATGTAATATCTTAAGTAATATAACAATTACTTAAATAATATTCAGGTAAATAAGTATGAAGAAGAAACCGTGTTGCCCTATGGGTAATATACACACACACACACACATACATATATATATATATATACATAAATATAATATATATAATAATCCTATGCGAATCGGTCCGATTCCATGCGAATCGAACCGAATAAGGGAGAACTCGATTCGGTCCGAATCGCCGATCCATAAAACCTTGCTCCAAGAGAACCACTCTCCTACTGACAACACTTAGTCTGCTTGAGATCTCTCAGGATTTGGTCAAATTTAAACTATCATCACCCAAACACATGAGACTTGTCATTTTCTAGTTTCTTTTCAATTTTTAGACATATTGTGGGATTATGTAGTGAACTCATTTAGTTTTTACTTGTTTTAAGTGTGTTAAGATATTGCACTCCTTATTTTTATTTGACATATTTACATGTATGTGTATTTACTGGTTTGTTTTAAAAGTTGGAAATTAGTTTTCTGATAATAGAATGATATTTGCACTTCTTGTTCTTATTTAGTATGCTTATTTATTTGAAGATGTCAATTTAGATTTTTTATGACTTTATGATATATAATGTGAGTTTGTTTACTTGTAGTTTAATTTTTGTTGCTTTCATATCATTTTGACCTTTTTGTTGTGACATTTTATTTTTTTGTAAGTATTGTTTTTGTGATACATAACTATTATATATATATTTCAAATTTATGTATTATGTTAATAATATATCTGCCATATTATGATATGTCATTGTCTTTATGTCTGTCATATTATGATATTTTTTTATTATTGAATTTTCATCATTATATATATTTATAGATACATAAATATCATGTAAGAGGGACACTTGAAAACAACTCATACTTGGTTCCGTCCTAAACGCCTAGGCACCGCTTAGGCGGGCGTCTAAGCGCTTAGGCAATCCGAGACCCCAACTACGCCTTGGTCGCCTTGACGCCTTGACAACTATGCTGGGAATGCCCTTCAATTATGTGGTTACTCTATCAAGCCTAGTGGAGTAGGATTAAAATGACAGATTAAGATAAAATGACATATTGTTTCAAGTCACCCTTCACTCTGATACAAGGTATCAAAAGCACACATCAACTTTGATCCACATCGATTCTTGTGACCATGCTGCAGTCAGTCCTGCCATCTTATTGATTTTTTGAGGTGGATTTCAACTGACTATGCCCCATACTTTTTATTTCACTGGATTGGATATGCCTGGAGTGGGCCCATCTACTGCATAGTTAATTGTCCAACTGTTGAGCGGTCAAAGTAGCCGTTCTCTGCCGTCTGCAACTGGCTTGTCTATTTTTTTTTTGAATTTCAACTTATTAAATGAGAAAATAATTTTACCCCTTGTTTGATCATGTTGATTGGTTAATAAATGAGATATAAATGAATTGTTGTGCATGAATGATCTATTAAATGAACATAATTGAGCCTACTCATGAACATAACGAAGTTGAGCACTCTTTGCACTAAAGCTAGTTTACTTTTACATCTATCATGAAATGTTATTCAAAGTTAATCTTGGTGATCAAGTTGAATCAGCAGATTGTAGCTCTTTTCAAGGCCGATCATGAGCTATTCATTTGATTGCATAACTTCCTCCACACCTTGATGTCTTTGTTTATGGTGCTAGAAAATATTAGGCTGAAACTAGGTCCAGTAGATTAGCTGTTTTTGGGTTCATTGATTGGCTTATTGGATATCGTGAAGGAACCAAGTGATTGGTTTAAGGAAGCCATTAGAATTACCTAGGTTATAAATTGGATGTCTGCTAGTTTGACTAGCTATCGGGCAGTCAAACTTGTGATTGTTAGCTGTTGTAAGCCTGCAAGAAGTTGTGAAGTTATCTTTTATTGCAAATTGATTGTTTTTCTTGCTCATTTTGATGTTTAGTACGTTTTTTCTCCATTTATCCTTATATTTTGAATATGAGCAAAACTTGCTGCATACTTGGGTGTGTAGCAGCAAGTGCTTAGGTGGTAAGCATACTCCAATTTGATTAGTCCTTATAAGGGTGACATGGGGGGCCACGTCTTTTAGGGGGACATTCTTGTTCCATATCTTGTCACCCCTACCTGGACCAAGCACATGGAACTGCGCTTGCCACACACACACTTGTTGCGTATGTGTTGCTCTTTGAATATTCTTCCAAACGTGGAGTGCTAAAAGAAAGGCTGATCTTGGCCAAGGCTGAGTGGCTGGGACTGGCTCATTCGATCAGTTTTTGGCCTACCAATCTAGACAAAAATCCCATGTTTTTGCAGCAATGCTGCCTTCCAGCAATTTATTAGGGCCTTCCACAGCTAGTTTGGCTTGAAATGCCTTTCTAAACGACGGAACCATTGACCATATCTGTTTTGACTCATTCTGTCCCTTTCTCACTGTGTTTGCGAACCTGTGTTGAGCGAAGTTGACTCTTTGTTGCTTGTTATGGTAGGAATGCTGCATCTGCCTCACAACGTACGAAGATGGAGCCGATCTGCATTCCCTTCCATGCAATCATCACTTCCATTCCGCATGCATTAGTAAGTGGCTTCGAATCAATGCAACGTGCCCGCTATGCAAATACAACATCCTGAAGGGCAACGAGTAGGGCGTGCAGAACGCCGCTTGATACCTGTCGTTCGTGCCCTCTTCCTCTCAGTACATTAAAGTACAAGAATCCTAACGTGAAGCAGTGTGGCTACAGCTTTTTAATCTGTAATGGTGTGCAGAACTCACCTCAGGTTGCCTGACAGCACTTTTCAGCCTGGAAGCCCTTCCTCGGGATCAGTTCCTTCTGTCTAAAAAGCGTTATCTTAATGTGTTATGGTGGTCTGTCGTATAATGACGACTGTCTTATGTAAATATTAACTCATGTATTGGTCCGAAAAAAAAAACCTCATATATTGGAGTCATGTCTGATATGTCATATTTTCATATCATGCACTGCATTCTTATCTCTTTATGGTTGTGTTTATGAAGATTAGGAAAATAGTGGACGTTCTGTACCTTTTTCCTTTTTGTTCTTTTGGTTTTGGTGTGGTCTGTCGTATAATGACGACTGTCTTATGTAAATATTAACTCATGTATTGGTCCGGAAAAAAAAAACCTCATCTATTGGAGTCATGTCTGATATTTCATATTTTCATATCGTGCACTGGATTCTTATCTCTTTATGGTTGTGTTTATGAAGATTAGGAAAATAGTGGAAGCTCTGTACCTTTTCCCTTTTTGTTCTTTTGGTTTTGGTGTAAGAAAAAGTAAAAGAAGGCAGCAGGTATTCGTAAGTTGATCAAATCGTCAAGATGGCTCCTTCCCCCCAAACTGTA
This sequence comes from Colocasia esculenta, assembly GCA_014218235.1. Taxonomy (NCBI): domain Eukaryota; kingdom Viridiplantae; phylum Streptophyta; class Magnoliopsida; order Alismatales; family Araceae; genus Colocasia; species Colocasia esculenta. The sequence continues at coordinate 1,101,701 of CM024766.1, read as the reverse complement.
ATTTCTATTCTGCACTTCTATACCTTTTTGAGCATTGCACCCATCTTGAAGTTAGGGATCCCTGATTCTGACCAAGGTTGGATATGCAAATGGGTTTATGATTGCCTTGTTCATAGGGCTCTCTTATTCTTCCTCGAACTTGGGCTCTTGAAGGAGCTCAAGAGCAGATATCAATAACAACCAGTTCCATTATTGGGGTAATTTATTATGCTTTTATCAACCAATTATGTGCCTCTGCACTTAGGATTGGATAAACTTCATAATAAATATTCTTGATTCTACCACGTCTTGTATTTTCATGTCTGCTGGAACATTAACATTTTAGGTTTTAGATATGAAGCCTGATTTGAAACAAAAATGCTTACTACTCGCCTTGGGCTCATATTTAGTCTCCTTGGACTGCAGTTTAATTGAGTGTAGATGTGATGTGATGCAGGATGATAGTGATTAGTGGTAGTAGTGATTGACGACTCAGGTAATTAGCAACTTTGATCGTTGACGATTGACAACAGTGATTGGTACCCACGGTTGACCAATAGCGATGAATATGATGGTGATGACGTTAGGGTTCGGGGTTGTCTTGCACTCGTATAGATGGTACAGCCCTCTTCCCGCGGAGCCCCCTTTCTTCTCGGTCCATAGAGAAAAAATATAAGACTGGTGCCAACAGTTCATCACGGAAGAAAGGACTCACCGAGCCGGGACAACTAACTAATACTAATATAATAGAAAAGAACTGTCTTTTCTGTATACTTTTCTCGGATCCGTTGCTACCGTACCGCGGGCCTTACGCAATGGATCAGATCATATAGATATCCCTTCAACATAACATAGGTCATCGAAAAGATCTCGCACCAAAATATGAAATCTAGAATCTTCCAGAAAATGGATTCCTATTTGCCTATGGACAAGCTAACTAGGCACTGTGGTTAGTAAGCATTTTTCAGTTCAAAGACATGTTAGTGGATTTATCATGAGTTCATGACAAAGATATAATCACAATTATTTGAATGAATTATGTATGGCTATGACAATTCATAAAAATAAGGGGTAATCTATATGAACGCTGTAGCTTATAAAGAGAATATCTATCAGACGACGACTTTTATACTTGAAGCTTCCTTAGAATACATGATGGTATTAGTAGTAGAAAAATGTTACCACTCCAAATACAAGATTTGAGAGGTCCGCAACTCTAAGAGATGTAAGGTGCAGTCCTTAATTTCTAGACTTTATATCTGAGGATGGCGAAGTCACCGCCGTCTAGATAGAAAGTTCGCATTTCCCTATTATTATTAGAATTATTATGGGATCTTTTTTTTTGTCATCCTTCCAAAAAACCTGACTGCTCCCACCATCTTTGATAAGGATATATATGTAATTTTGCATATTTATTTTACTTTTCATTTCATATATGTAGCAATAGCTTTTTGAGTGTTCCATAATGTGCCATCTTACAAACTCTTATTTGATAGAGTCCCATTAAAGTTTATATAATTTTGCATACTTATTGTACTTTATTTATACATGTATCAAGACACATTAAGTGCACTATGATGCAAGGTAAGTGCTTGGTCATCTTACAAACTCTTTGACGAGGATGATAGGGTTGAGACAAAAAAAAACTCCCATTAAAATGTCAAAGGTTTCATGTTTTTTTCATTCATAAAATTGAAATTTATTTATTGACTGAATATGTCATTTAAAAATTTTTTTTTCTCGAAAAAATCATAGTAAAAATCTTATTATACAGTATGCATGTGTCCATATTATAGTCATCGATGACTAAAAAGGATAACAAATCACATACTTTAAGAAATAAGCCGACAACTTTTTCCCTATTTAAGGTTTATAATGTTTAAGTGATGGAATATTTTATCATATATTTGCTTGCCATCACGAGAGTTAAGAGTGTGAAATATTGATTCACACTATGCCATGTAGAGAAGTGATATAAATTGTCGAGAGTAGATTCCCTCAGTAACAGGGTGGAGGGGGCTCCCTCAGTGAGAGGGTATTTTAAATAAAAATTTATTTTTGAAATTTTATCACATTTCAATTTAGATTTTTATGCAAAATAACCCACCTCCCCTCAGTATTGAGGGAGCTCGGCTTCGCAAAAAATAGAAGGTAGACAATCTTAACATAAGTAGCCTTACCCACTAGATGTTGCATGTTACCAATATCATCTACTATTGTTCTATCTAATTGTTACATCGCATCTTATGAATGTAATATAATTTTATTGAGCAAAAAAAAACAAATAATACACCACCTTTTAATATTATTGGGGTTCGGGTACCCACACAGACACAATTGTATTATGGTTCTATCATAGATAGGTCCTCTAACTACCTTTTTAATAAATATTTTTAATTTAACAACAAAAAAACTCACCCTCATCTCATGCTGCATTTTATTAGGTAAAACAGAAAGTCTTTCTACCCATAATGCTTGGCCACCCTACTTTAGTTGGAGAGAAATGCTAATTATTCGGACGCCCGGGTAACCAGCACGAGGTGGAATGGCCAGGCGGCCGACTTGATTGGTCGACTGCGTGGACCCACAGGCAGCGGTGTGGGGCCCACGCCGCGGCCGACCAATCAGGTCGGCCGCCCGGCCACTCCACGTCAGCTAGTTATCGGGGCGTCCAAGTAACTAGCATTTCTCGTCGTCGAGCGGCCGGATCTCACATATCAAAAAAGCGGAGGGGGAGGTCCGACTTCCAACTACTGAGACGAGATATATTGGATAATATTTTATAGATAAAAAATATTTTTTACCAAGAAATCCCACTTTAAGCACCATCATACTACATTTTTTTTCTTAAATAAGCCCTAAATTTTTTTCCTTCGGAAGGGTGAACAAGGCTCACCTAAACCCTTGGCCAAAACAGACTCACCTGAAACCACACGTTCCTGAGAGTTCATACAAAGAAATTTTTTTTGGACTTACATAAAATTTAATTTTATAAATAATATTTTTAAGTATAAAACAAAAAAATGAAGTTATCATGATAATTATGTGGAAAGAATATTAGAAGGGGGAATACAGAATACCAAAAAACACAATCCTCTCTGCAAGGTGGGGCAAAAGAAGGAAGAGGGGTGTGTGAGAGAGAGAGAGAGAGAGGAGAGAGAGAGAGAGGAGCGTGGGCAGAGCAGGCGAGTAGAGAGAGAGAGAGAGAGAGTCCACAGGACGAGATGGAGATAATTACCATTCACCCTCACCACCACCACCACCATCATCCCAAGGGAGGAAGGCCTTGCGCCGTCTGCCTCCCTTCGGCCTCCCCTCTTAACCCTAGAGGCGGCTCTTCTCCCCACTTTCCTCCTCCCACCCCCCACCAGAAGCTTCTTCCGCGCCACACAACCCCCCACCCGGGCAAAAAGGTGCCGTCTTTCCTTCTTGCTGGTTTCCCCGTCTCGCCTGCGCAACTGGGTTTTCGACCCTTTTTGGTCCCGCGGGAAGGAGGATTCTTGCGGCCGTTTCTAGGGTTCCTCCCCCTTCTTCGCCGCGTCGTCGAAGGTAAGGCCCAACGCAGCAATAGCATCCTCCCGTATTGCGATTTCCCCGTCCCCGATTTCTGGGTGGCCGCTGTTTTCGGTCTGTTTCTGGTGGTGGGTTTCTGTTGATCGACTCACGGTGGCTTCGATCTCTGGAGGGTGGGGCGGGGCGGGCTTGGTTGTTTTGGTGGATGCTCGGGCCTTCTTGATGTGGGGATGGGTTGATCGAGGGCTTTGGATTTGCTCTGTTTGGTGGGTGGGTTGGGGCTTCGCGGGCGCGAAAGGTAGATGATTTGGGGTTTTTCGCGAACAAATTTTGATCTGATTTTCTGGTTTTTCGTCTGGGTATGGTGATGTTTGTTCGCTGATGATCTGGGTTTCTTTTGGCTCATGCGGCTAGACCTGTTATTCCTAGCGTCTTGTTCCTCTTTGGTGTTTTAATTTCTCTTGAATGCTTCTCGGCTTCCTGCTTTTTAACCCCTCTTTGTGTCGCTTCTGCCATGCCTAAATTGTAGTAATCTTTTACGGCCGGATGCACTTGTTTCATACGATACGCATTAAAAATCTCTCTGCCAGAGCTGTTGCAAATTTCACCGCGTACCATGTTAGTATGTTGGTGCGAATTTTTGCCTCCAAACACTGACTGGATTCTTCTGTTCTTGTAAAATTCTTAGTGGGCCACTTGCCATTGTGATGGAAGAATTTGGGGTTTCTGGATTCAATAGTGGAACAGCTGTGGCAAAGAAGCGGAGAAGCACCACGTCCAGGAGGCCTCGGCCAGATTCTCAGCTGTTGCTGGAGGGGCGCGATCCTTCACCTCCTTCATCGACGCCATCTTCAGATAATGGAAGCAAGCAATCCACGGATGGGAGCTCTGGTCATCATGCCAGTGTTAGAAGGAAAGAGGTGAATCTCAACAGTTTGGTTCCCAAGATCGCTTCTGCCAACAGAAATGAAGGTGCGACCAACACTTCCAGAAGACTTAAGAAGGATGATAGGACTTCTGGAGACTATGATGGATTCTATAGTAGTGGTGTCCAGAGGCCATCCAGAAGTAGTGTCTCAAACCATGGTTTTTCAGAGTCGAAACGGAGTAGTGAAGGTGTACTGGCGCCATCTAACTGGAAGAGCTATGTGAGGCATAGAGAGAGGTTATCTCCAGAGAGTCATATCGACAGTGGAAAGAGTGGTGCTGATGCTCATGATATGGGTCGGTCAGAACCTGCTCCTAATGGAGCAGCTGAGAATAAGCTGAGAAAGGTGAAACTGAAGGTTGGTGGAGTCACACGGACAATTCATGCGAAATCTGATGCCGATGGTAGTGTGGATGGTGGTACTTCAGCTAAACCTTCGCGTCTTTCTGATGCTTCTCGGCATAGACAGAAGCTCATCCTTAAGGTAGGTTTGAACCTATGATGACTCAGTTAGGACTGGCATGCTGTGCAAACTTAACTTCTGATTTGCAGTTGGCTATCATATTAGAATTCCTTCTAATTTCTCATGTGCTTAGATGTTTTATATCATCAGCTTGACTAAGCATCAGATGAATTTTCTGCTGCAGGATAAATCTGATGATGATCTCATGCCACTAGAGAAAGGTGATGGTTTTCAAGGAGTGCCATGGAAGGATTTCAGTGATGGGAGCTTTTCCAGTGCATCAAAGGAGTCTTCCATTCATGGTAAATCAACAGATGACTTTGTGTCTAGGAAGCAAATAGACAAGGCCCAGAGTGCTACAACATTTGAGCCAGTCCGCAAGAGCAAAAGAGTCCCGAAGAGACGGGTGTTAGATGGAGCATTCGATGATGATGAAGATGATGAGCTCCGATACCTTGAGAGGCTTAAAACAACAAAGTTGAACTCAGACCCTGTTGCACAGCATGACAATGGTGGGTCAGATAGTAATAAAAAACAGAAATTCTCCAAGCTGTCTAAACGAGCTTCATATGAAGTGGACGAGGACTTTTCATTGTCACGAAGATCTAAGGAGGGAAAGAAGAAGTCTAGATCAGATCGGGAGCCAGAAGATGTGGATTATGTTGAAGATGAAGAAGCAGGGTCTGATGTTTCTGAGTCTGGGAGCAAAAAGCAGAGGAAAGAACCACTAGATTCTTTATCAGATAGCAGGAGGGAATTCACTCTTACAACTCGTCAGCGAGCCCTACAATCTGGTAAAGATGGGTCTGGTGGAAACAACACCAGCTTGATTGAGTTTCCAAATGGCTTGCCTCCTGCTCCCCCAAGAAGTAAGGATTTTTTTTCTTCTACATGAGAAGTTCTTGATTTCTCCATGGAACAGTTTGATCAATGAGCTTTGAAATAAAATTTTGATTGCAGAGCAAAAGGGGAAGCTTTCTGAAGTTGAGCAGCAGTTGAAAAAAGCTGAAGCTGCTCAGAGACGTCGGCTGCAAGTAGAAAAGGCTGCTAGGGAATCTGAGGTTTGTCTTGTAGCTTACTATAAATGTTACTTGCTCTGATCTCTATAATAACTATTAAGCATCTCATGTGAATCTCCTTTTGCAGGCTGAGGCAATTAGAAAAATCCTGGGCCAGGATTCCAACAGGAAGAAACGAGAAGATAAATTACAGAAGAAACGTGAAGAAATTGCACAGGTATGGAGCAGCAATAAAATTGTTACATCTCCCCTTCCAAAATTTTTAAAAAGGATTGTTATATCTCTCATGCTAACAATTTTGTTGGTGTCGATTTTCTCTCTCTCTCTCTCTCTCTCTCTCTTTCTTCTGTGTTGATGTATATAGGAAAAGGCTGCTAAATCTATAGAGTTGGCTGCAAATGCTGTGCGGTTGGTCATGGGACCATCTGGAACAACTGTGACGTTTCCTGAGAGCGTTGGCCTCCCAAGTATTTTTGACTCCAAGCCATGCAGGTTGGTTCTTCATCCATTAGTCATTGATGTTTCATTGTTGCTGTTGATGCCTGACTTGGGAGGGGGGAAAGTAGCTTAGACCATCTAGAACAAATGTTTCGTTGTTGCTGGTCGATTAGGAGTTTCGTAGCGACTAGATGCAAAAGTCTACTTTCTAAGAAAGATTCTCTTCTCCAGGTTAGTCATTCAGGAAATAAATGGTTAATGGGCAATTTCTGTTCCTTTGGATGGGAAAAGTACTTAAAGAATTTTCTTTCCCTCTTAGACCAAGGGAAAGCTGTTCTTCTGGAAAAAGAACCGAACTTCTTTATACCATCTTTGGATTTCTGTCTCCTCTCTTAACGTCGGCCGACATTTAACGTTAACCCAGAGAAGATTTGACTCTTCCTAGCAACTCTTAACCTTAAGAGGTGTACCCTTTTTATCAGAATATATATATATATATATATATACATGCATATACAGATGTTTCTTTTTTTAGTTTGGGAAGAAAATGTCTTTCTTCCCAATGAGTAGATGGATTTTCCAAGTAGAGAAAACATGAAAATTGCATGGCGGTTTTCTCTAGGCCTCCTATGCATCCTTTTCCCCTGTCTTTAACTTAGACAAATGTGAGCTTCTTTTAGCTGTTTCCACTGATTTCTAGTTTCCCTGTGCATTTCAGTTATCCTCCTCCCCGGAGAAATGTGCGGGACCCTCCTGTCCCAATTCCTACAAATACAGAGATTCGAAGTCTAACCTACCATTGTGTAGTCTACAATGCTACAAGGCCGTTCAACAGATTGTGCAGCAGTAAAGAGATGGTCTCTTTGTTTTCATTGTTGGAGGGGGTGGGGGGTGGGATCTGGTTCTTCTTCTTCTTCCTTTTTTTGCCAGATTTGGTTTCCCACCCGTTCTGAGGGGCCTTTTGATGCATATGGGGCTGTTCAACATTGTGTAAATAATTTGGCTAGTTATATGAATGATCCTTTTGCTATTATGATTGTTCTTACCTGTGTTTGATACTAATTGCCCAATGTTATCTTGATGACATCATCAGCTTCAACTCCCTCTCCACAGCATGCATCACTACTACTCTCTGAGGTTAAATGTGGATTGCAGGCCTATGAACAAAGAGAAAAACAGAGACAAGTATGTATCATGATGTTTTTGAGAGGCGTTTGGGACACTGAATACATGATGAAAACTTACCAACTTGACTTGTGTTAACACTCCTCACTATCTTTTGAGGGTGTTTTTATTTTTTTATTTTTATTTTGTGAATATCAAACTGCTATATTATTAAATGTTCTTTCACATATTCTGCTTTTAAACTGGGCCCCTGTAGGATTTGAACCTTGGCATTCTAATGTATAAGGGGGAGTTCATCCAACTGAGCCACTCCTACAATATATGATCATATTTAATCTCCCACTGAGAAGTAGGAGCCAAACAAAAGAGAGAGGTCTATGTGTTTTTAATTATATGATTACATTTATCAACTGGTTTGCACGTGTGCATGCGCTCCTGGCACGTTTGTATGTGATTTGGTTTCTATATATATATATATATTATATATATATATATATATATATATATATATATATTACGGCTTGATGCTTAAGTTAATATTCGATCATAGCTATTAGACTTGAGGGGTTGGTTAAATGTAGCATGTGGGTTTCTAGATATATATTACGGCTTGATGCTTAAGTTAATATTCGATCATAACTATTAGACTTGAGAGGTTGGTTAAATGTAGCATGTGGTATAGATAATTAATGGGTAATTGCATATATACCCTCATTATTTATCGCTTTATCTTAAAATTATAATATATGAAATACTTCGATTGTAGGTAACATTATATTACATGCATTGACAGTGTTTAAGACTATATAATTTTAAGATGGGTAAACTCTACAATTAATAATTATAATTTATGCATGGGACTAAACGGAGACTTCGCGGTTCAGCTCTATGTGCCCTTTCTAGTGTCGGACCCTTGCCATCATGGGCCAGCCACATTGTTATGGGCATGTGAAGCTGTGGGCTGAGCTCTGTAGGATTAGGCCCAACAACAGGTTATGCGGACGAGTCAGTTTGGGCTCGAGGCCTGAGATGCTTAATGGGTCAGGCTCTTGCCGCACATGGGTTGGGCTTATGGGATGACCCGAGGTCTAAGATCCGGCCCAATAGTGGATGACAAATGTTGAAGAAAAATGGAATTACTATATGGGAAACACTTAAGATATGTTTGGTATTAGGATAGACGGATCCTCACTCTATCCTCCGTCTATTCTAATACCAAACATATCCTAGTACTTATGCGAAAAAATGTCTGATCGCCTTACTTAGACATAGCCAAGTGTGGTTTTTGTTGCCAACATGAAAGTGGGATCCACACACAAGTAAGTGGACATTTCATCATGACATCAATGTTTCACTTATGGTCTATTTGGTTGTATGTAAAATATTTTTATTGAAAAATAATTTTTCATAGAATAATTTTTACATGAAAATAAAAATCGTAATTATCTATTTGATTCTTAGGTAAATATTTTCACTGGTTATTTGTGTAAATAGAAGATTAAAAAAAGGTAAAAAATCAACAGCATTAAATGTAGTTTTTACCAGAGAATTGTATGGAGGTGCATGAGATATTATGATCCACTCCAATGAGAGGAGGCCACATACCCCTATTGTACTATTCATCAACATTTTTATTTTACTTTATTTTTTATTTTTGATGTTTAAAAAAAAATAGTGGAAAACAAATAACTTTGACAAAGATAATTTAAATTAGGAGAAATAAAATAAAAATATAACTTGAATGAATAGTGTTTTATTGATATTTTAATAAAAAGTAAAAATCAAAACAACTAATGAAAAATAATTAGATTTGACAAAGATGATTTAAATGAAGGGAAAAAAATAATCTGAATGAATAGCGCTAAGAAGGTTAGCTCTGTATGGATTAACGGAAGAAGAAGAATACGCACGCAAAAAAATAGCTTCTGAACTTTTGCCGCCGATGCCAAAATCTGAGATTTTTAGGATGAGGTTTTACATATTTTAGTTTTCAAGGATACCAAATGACTAAAAAACTATAATTTTCTTGAAAATATTTTTCTGAGTGGGATTTTACACCCTTACTATGTATAGTGTGGAGGCTATTTCTAGCCTCCTAAGCCTGCGGGCCTGTCACAGCCCACTTACGGCCCATCATGACTCATCAAGAACACCTGGACCCTGGTCGCCAAGCCACGTGTCATCGAGTTCAGTTTAAGACTACCAAGCACGCTACGACCGCCAATCAAGAACACCTGGATCCTGGTCGCCAAGCCACATGTCCTCGGGTTCAGCTTAAGACTACCAAGCACGCTACGGCCGCCAAGGCATCCAAGGGTTCCTAGGGGCAGTCTCCGGACGCCCCACAACCTGTTCAACCAAGACACCGCTTATCGAGCAGGCCTTGCTTGAACCTTCGAGCAGCCTGTCACCGAACACGGCTGTGCTTCCGAGCACCGAGCAATCTGGTTGGTAGCCGAGCAGAAACCTTGTTCGGTATCCCTCAGTCGGAAGTCCTCAAAGTGGCCGTTCGCCTCCCAGAACAATTAATGAGGCGGCGTGACACGCATCCCACGAAAAATTATTAAACTATCAAAAATCCCAACAAGCATCTCAACAGACAATTCCTCGTCTGGGAACCTGGACCGACGCATCCCCTCAATCATCATGGGGGATGATCCTGTCCGGACTCTTCATCTCCCTCACCTATAAAAAGCACAGGTAGTTCCCATGCAAAGGTAGGCAATCTTCACCACCTACACTCGCCCATGCGCGAAGCACACATCAGCGAACCTTCTTCTCCAAGTCTCTCTACAGTCCGATCTAACTTAGGCATCAGAGGGTTCCCCCGGTTCTTCAACCGGGCCCCATGATCCTCTTTGAGTCTTGCAGGTCATCGTCCGCACCGGCGACAATCTTCCCTCTCCTAGTGGAGGCCCATTCGGCTCAGGCCCAAACGGGAAAATCCATCCACATATAATAATCAGCGACACAATGACGTGACAAATGGTGGATGCTGACAAAGGCTGTCATTTATCCCTTGGACTGTCATCTATCCCAACAGTGGATCAAGATGGGTGCAAAGCAAGTCAATGGTGACCCTGTCAAGAACAAACTAGATAGAGACCATCATTAGATGGAAAAGGAAAAGAGAAAAATGGGGACTAGTTCATAGCTGTCTAGTGCAGGGGAAGTCATAGGTTTGAGATGCAGTTGGATTCTGAAGCCAGCCATGAGTTTATGATTTAAATGTGACATGGGTATCAAGTATTTGAATGTATCAAGGTGTAATTTTGACAACTTATAGGTAAAGAGGTGGTATAATTATATCAGATAGAACTGTATTATATATCAGTGCGGTTAGGATGCATCGTATCGTATATAGATGATTATGACACTTAGACACAGTCGGCATAAGGGCGTCACATCGCATCTTTGAGTTTTTTTTTAAAAAAATTATTTGTACTAATTTCAGCCATAGGATTGATATAAATAATTATTACAAATGGTTAGCATAGATCTAGGATAATTTAAGGTAGTTGAAATTATGCATGTTTCATAAATTATTAATATTTAGTGATGTTATGCTATTCAATTATTAAATTTTATTATCATGTGGTATGTATAGAATATGTGAAATGAGTTATAAAATCTAAAAAAAAACCCCTTTGAATCTGAAAAAAATAAAAAAAAACTTTCTTTGGGTTGGATCCGTCCAAACTGTTGTGGTATGACTTGTCCATATTATACCACCAAATCACGATTCAACATGGTTTAGAGTTTGATGAATCTTTATTTATATAAATATGATAATTTAAAATCTCAAACAAACCCCCCCCCCCCCCTGAATCTGAAAAAAATAAAAAACCTTTGTTTGGGTTGGATCCTTCCAAACTGTTGTGGTATGACTTGTCCATATTATACCACCAAATCACGATTCAACATGGTTTAGCGGTTTGATGAATCTTTATTTATATAAATATGATAATTTAAAGTGGATAAATACGTAAACATCTTTTTTTTCCAGTTGTTAATGAGGTTCTCCACTTACCATATACCTTGTTAACTTCTCTAAGAATAATATTATTGGCAGACATATGAGACATTGCGGAGCAACTGTTCTATTCCAAATAGGGGCAATATGAGCACACTATCCAAGTTTCAAATGTAAGATATCTTTAAGAGTAAAATTTTATGAGAAAATTTAGTGTACTTGAGTTTTACACTTCGCACTTATACTTCTCTTTTTTCATTGGTCAATGAGAAAAAAATATAATACACCTATCTAATGAGAAGTAAAAAATGTAAGTGTAAAGTACAAAACTCAAATGCACTAAACTTTTCTCAAACTTTATACATGTCCGGACAAGACCCTTGCACATGAGGTACTGTCACCATACGTGTGGAGGGTTGGGTGGTACACTCGATTCGTACTGTCTAATCCCAAGCATAAATATCGATCCAATTAAATGTTGTTTGTTTTTTTGTTTTTGTTTTTTTTTTGTTATAGTTTTCATGGGTACAAGATTTATTTGGAACAATTTAAAAGTGATGCTTTGATTCATCAAGAGTACTCTCATTACATATCACATTTTCAAGTCTTCCTAGAAGTTCATTAAAATTTAAAAACTAGAAATTTACATATATACTTCCCAAATCTATCATAATCAAATTATACTCTGAAATCTACGTATCGCACCCTAAACCCTTATATTGCTTGTATTTTATCATGTATGTTCCTATCTTTTGGTTCCATTCTGTTTATCTCAACAATAATTGAATTTAAGTAGCTAAAAAGACTAACCCACCCTCCTCTCTCCCCACCTCATTCTCTCTGCAGCCTCTCTCTTCTTAACCATATGACCATTTTAATATTTTCATCCCTTGTTTCGTTCACAAGATAGTGAAATATTCTTGCCATTCTGAAGCTTACTAATTATAGAGATGTAATTGATTAGGTTTTCAAATTTTAGGGGTTAAGGTCTAACATATAGATTTCAGAGTTATATTTGAAAATAATACATTTGAGGGATATATATATATATATATATATATATATATATATATATATATATATATATATATACTTTTACATTTAAGAACATGATTCAACTAGCCTCAGATAGATGCTATTAATATGCCAAATTAAGCACCCAATTTAGATTTGCGGATGAAGTTTTCTTTCATTGCCGATCTTGCTAAAGCTGAGAATATTTTCATGTCTCATTTTACATTTGATCAAGAGACATCTGAAATAGAATCGGATGAAGAAGATATGGAACGGTGTTCACGACGTCCGGGCTTACGCCCTCGGGCTGTTCTTCGATGAACCCATTCTTGGGATAGATCATCCATGAAATTTTAGTTTCATTTTATTCTAGTCATGATCTGTATTTGACTATGTCTCTGGTTATCAACATCTTTGCTTATTAATAAAATAATTCGGCCATCCTTGGCCTTTTAATTAAAAAAAAACTGGCACAAAAAACTTGCTATCTTTCAAGAGAGATTGTGGGCAGCATGGAATAGCCAATCTTGATCAACCAACCACTGGGGATAAGAGAAGGTGTGGCACCACACTTATATGATCTTCTTGTACACATAAGATTGGGAATCACACCTTGCCGACATGCATCACTAATGGCCTCACCCCAAACAAAAACATGATGGAGCAAGGATTAGTGTCTACTCCATGAAATTTGTCTCATAGACACATGTTACGGGGCTATGCTTGTTTGTCACTTTGTTTTATCATAAAAGATAAGTATCTTATTATGTTATTAATAATTTTTATATGAGAATAAATCTTAGAAGGAGATGATGGAACACTTATTTTTATGGGTGATAAAATAGAGGTGTCACATAAGTTTGCCACCCTAACATTCCATTTGCTTCATATATGGAATAAGAAATGGAGAAGTGTATATACATACATACATACATATATACATGAGGAAAGATAGGGTGCCGCAGGATCTTTGGATACGGCCCCGTCGCACCCTCGTTGCGATCTATTGGATCGCCATCCAAGGAATCACAACAACAAGCATAATAGGTAGGCATCTATTTTCAAATTTTTTTTTATTGTCGTTGAATCACGATCCAACCACACATACTACAGTATGACGGGGCCGCACCACCATATTATAACATCTCTCTCTCTCTCTCTATATATATATGTATATAATATGTGTGTGACCCAATGATGGTGCTGATATCCAAAAGGGAAGAAGGGATGATATATAAAGGATTCAGAGAGGAGAATCTTGAGTTGATATGATTGATCTCTTAATTTCTTTTATGTTATAAGGCAATGTGTATAAGGTAAAAGTATACCTAGGGGTTTAGTTAGATGGAACATTTAATTCTTAACATGTGAGAATCAAAATTTTGGTTACTGTATATTGTATGTGCTTAGTTAGGATATTGTCATCGTGGGGAGTTAAGAATTCAATTTCTCACTTGTTTAGACAAATTAGATCCACAGACAAAACTCTAGCCCATGCTGATGTCTCAAAATCTGTTCTTTTCTTGATCATGCTCTTGTGAGAAATTAAATTCTTCTCCTCTCTACACCCATATATATCTTTACTCTGGTTTTGAGGGAGCAGCAATGGAAATGGGCCTGTTTATTGACATGTCTCTTTCTTGTTCCTAAGTGGGACCTATCCAATAATTTGAGACAAGTATTCGATGTGTTAAATTTCACACTGACAGGACATACTAGAATGCTGTCCTTAAATTATAAAAGGACAAGTATGCTTAGAATGTCCCCATAGAGCAACCAAAGACATATGTGTTTAGCATAAGATCTATATAGTTTAAGATAGTCTATTTCTGTATAGACTAATTATGAATTTAAACAATCCCACTTTAGCACCTTTTTCCCTTTCTCCCTCTGTCTAGATTTATCTAATTATCCCCCTTTTATCATCTTTTATTTATAAATAACTAGTCATATACAATCTACCTAAAGTAAAATAACTTTTAACCATAGATTTATCTTGTTTTTTAATCCCCTTACCAAAGTGGCTTAGATTTTGAGTTGAATGGATCAATAACCTAAACTCTTCTCATGAAAGGAGGGTGCCCAAATAGATGTTATATTTCCTTTTCAAGCAATATATGCTGCACAGTTAATTAAGAGTGCACAATTAGTGTTGATGTAACAAATACATCTTACATAAAGAGAAGATAAAACTTGAGATATGATATGTTTTCTTGAGACAAACTACCTCCACATATCTTTTTCATGTTCTATCATCTTCATATACACCAATCAGAAAGAAGAGCAATACTTTCTGCCACAACTCAAGTATGAAGAAAGTATCATAATGTCTACATTGCTCTCTTTTGTTAACCCTTTTTGTTCTCTTTCAGGAACGTTGGCATTGCACCCTTTGTTAATTAGAGAAAATTACATATTACATACCTGTTAAATACATCATATTTAAATTAAAAAGATGATGGCCACTTGGCATGGTTCCCTTGCAAAGTAACCATTCACAGTATTGTGTTTTTGTGCTAAATCTCTATGCATGGGATACTAACATATATAGAAACCCCCAAGGCTCTACCAAAATGGTGGTCATAATTTACATGTATGGTGAACATATATTATGCATATTAATTATTGAGGAAAATTTTCACAAGCACACAATCTTTGGGGAGATTGTTCTAAAAAAAAAAAAAAAAACCCTGTTGATGGGAATAAGGTAAGTTTCCCAGGATGCTGTGGACACAAGGAACTGAGTGGTTGTTCCTAAACTTGTGGTGGGTGGTGATACAATGGAATGGTTGGTCCTAAAGTTTTGGTGGGTGGTGATAGGGACACCCTACTTGCCAAGGATTGGCCATCTAAAAGGTGATTAAGACGCCAAAGCTGGCCAGTAAATTGAAAAAAAGAAGAATTAGAGAAAGGCCAAAGTTGGACAGAATAAATGGTTTGGCTACCATTATCAGTTGAGAAATATTTGTTGTCCGGATAAAAATATCGGGTAGAGGTCCATGCCCGAGTAATACTGGGTGCACGGATGACCGAGCAAATAATTTATCTGACCAGCCATGTCATTGGCTAGCGCCAGCCAATGAAAATGTTGGTCGGATAAATCATTTACTCGATTGTCCGACCACCCAACATTTCTCTGCTCATAAACACATGCGAGTACATATCAGGGTGTTTTATTTTTACTGGATAATAAATATTTCTCTTGTAAATTTAGATGAATCTAATACATTTCTAAGGTAACTTGGGGCCCACTTAATTTGATATGTGGATAGGAGGGGCTAAGTAGTTTAAAGGGCAAATTAATTAGAAGTCCCTATCAGATGTTTGACTTATTTTTTAGTCTCTGACAGAGCTGTAATTTATTATAGTAAATATTATCTCATATTATAATATACGTTAAGTCCTGTTACAACAATGACCTCCCTGTTACAATCAGAGACTCTTAATTAATTTGCCCTAGTTTAAACCCTCTAACTCTCTAATATGTATACATTTTTAAGCCTTAGATTCAATTCTCTGCCCTACTTAAAAGAAAAGAAGAGCACCTGTTCAAGACTTATGTACGTGGATAAGCAAAAATTCAAATATTTGAACTGTTATATAAAATCATGCCTTATTTGGCATGATGGAAAAATTATATGTATGTCTTTCTGTGAATGATGTTGAGCATTCTTAGACCCGTGGAGCTTGTTTTGTGGCACTTAATTAAGTCCCATGTGATGTTAGGGTCCTAACAAAGGGTGCTTAACCCTTAAAAATGGAATGATCCAATAACGTTGGCGTTTTGCTTTGATAAGTATTTATTTAATTTTATGTAAAATAAATATAAAATAGAGGAGAGGCCTGTTGTCATTGTGGTGCCAAAATAGGGGTGTCAATTGGGCCGGGTCGGCCCGGAGGCCTGCAAGCCCGGCTCGGTTTTAACCGGGCTTGGGCCGGGAAAATAAGTCCGTTAAAATTTTTTGGCCGGCCCGGCCCAGCCCGGAAAAAAATAGGGTCGGGCTTGGACTTTGTGAGGCCCGGCCCGTCGGCCCGCCGGTCCGAAAAATATAAATATAATTTATATTAAGTATAAATTTTATATTTAGAAAGAGAATTATATGTATTTTTTCTACAATAAATCTACTAAAAACATAATCTTTTACAAGTTAAATGTTAATATAGATATAAGTAAAATATATATTATTTTTTATAGATATATTATAGTAGATATATTAAAATTATATATTATATAAATAAAAATAATATTTTTTTCCGGGCTTTCGGGCCGGGCCGGACTTTTCCGTGCCGGGCCTGGCTTTTCCGGACTTTTCCTGAGCCGGGCCGGGCCACCCATACCGGGCCTAACCCCGGGCCTAGGCCGGGCCCGAGCCGGCTTTTAAAAAACTAGGCCTGGGCCGGGCCTAGCAAGGCCCGGCCCAGGCCCGGCCTATTGACACCCCTATGCCAAAAGTATAAATGTGGTGCCACCTATTTTAAAACTTGTTAGTAAGGAAGCAACATACTTTTAGTGTCATCGATGTTTTTTAGAAAAATTAATTACTTCACATAAATAAAAAATAGAATAGATTAAAATAGAGTGAGGGTAAATTAATACTCGTTACAAGATGATCATGTAATAAATATGATGTGAATTGACTATGGTCAACCGTGGGAGAGACATCACCTAACATATCCATGTGGTGCGTCTCCAACCACAACCATTTGTCGTAAATCATCGTTCGTCATTGGTAGACCATCATTGGTAAATCATCGTTCGTCATTAGTCGACCATCATTGGTGACCACCCATCGTCAGTGATCGACGCCTCCTATTATCGATCGCTAGCCAATGTTGACAATTACTTGTCATCGATGACAATCACTTATTGCCACTTTATGACCCGCAATCGTTATTATGTCATGTCATATCATGTCTAGATTAACTCCGATAAATCCAAGTCATATTTACCAGCAAAACTAATCTTGCAGCCAATATTTCTCCAAAGTGATACTAGTCATGTTGCAATTGGGGTAAACCTACTATAACCTCTTATTCAATTTACTTATTCTGATTTTTTTTCTTTCTTACTCACGCTGCATTCTATACATGATTTATGATCATTTTGTTGCCAAAGAGGCTATGCGATTGCTGTATGTGTCTAGGGATTAATCTCATATCGAATTAAAAACTGCGACTTCTCTCATCCTACTCGGATCTTCAAAGGAACAACTACAGTTACAAGTAAATGGTAGCATGGACACATGTCGCAATTCGGCATAATCTTAGAATCTCTCTCTCTCTCTCTCTCTCTCTCCTCTCTCTCTCTCCTCTCTCTCTCTCTCTCTCTCTCTCTCTCTCTCTCTTCCTTCTTCGTTCAAATTATTTGATTCTCTACTTTAACCAATCTCTAATTCGATTATTAGAGAGTCAATACAAAAATTTATTCTCAAGATTGACTTTTTATAAGTCAAGACAATGTTAGCATGAGCAACGATTACTATTCGTCCGCCTCCTATGCCAAGAGAGAGATTGGGGGGGGGGGGGTGGGAGCCGCAACCCTAAAAGTACGAGCCGCAGCCTCCTCTCTCATATAATTATCCGGCCACTCTTCGTGCGGCCCAATAATTATAATTTCCCATGTTAACATATGCACAACTTTATTAATTTCCCAATCATTTCCATCGATCAGAGTTCCAACCTTGGCCACCAGAGTCGGTTCAATTCGGCTTTTGACAATCTCATCACAGGCTTCATCAAATGATGATTCCCACCAATTGTGGTCGAGAAGACAAAACAAAATATGGTAGCTAGACATGAACAAAGTAGGACTAATCGTCGATTAGCACATCTCCTTGTCGTACGTGGCGCAGCCAATTGCAGTGGCCGGCCAAAGACGGGGGGACATAATGGAGACAACCTTGTTGAGCTTACCCTATTCATGCCCTTTTGGATTCGTTTGCTATTCGAGAAGCTGATTGGAGAGAAGGTCTACCTCGCAAGTGCTGGGATGAGTTATCCGATGTAGCTTTTGATTTGACAAAATAAAGTTATAAAAACCGATAACTTTTTCAGACGGATTTAAAGAGAGAGGGAGAGAATTTATCAATATTTATTAGAGATAAATCATAAAGTTATGATAAACTATCTTGCTTATCAAACCACATTTTAAGTTAACAAATTTATTAACTAGAAGTCATTAAGACTTGTCAAGTTATCAAAATACGCACACACACTCTCTCTATATGTGTGTGTATATAATGCAAAACCTCCTTGGCCTTTGGGGTGGGATAAGAGGTGTATAAGAAACATTTGTTGTCTCCGTAAAAGTGCCCAACGTTCGATCTTAAGTACAAATAGGTGGATCCGTTATCCATTTGTTATTTGGGTATAAATATTTAACCGTCCAATTTTAAATACAAATAAGTGGATCTCGCTAGCTACTATCTTAATAACAAGATCTACATTTACTTGTGCTCATACCAACAAGAGTCGTATTTATTTATGTCTACGGTTACAAAATGACTTGACATTTCATTCAAACACAAGTGTTTTCTCTGAGGTGCAATATTACTTTGTGATAGTTTCTCGCCGACAAAGTGACACCTAATATTTGGCCTTCCAGTGCAACCGGGGTCGGTTTGGGTCGAGATGACTGTTGATGTGATCTTGACCGAGGAAATTATTTCGAAGTTTGTTTAGCCGACGTGAGACGCGTGTTCCGAGTTCTTGATCTAACTTGCAAAGTTTGCTGAGAAGTCTCGATGGGGGAGATACTTCGACGCTCTTATCATGTCACTAGCCGAACAGAATGACCTAATCTCTGGAGTAGAATAGTGTACCTGAGTCTGTAGAGTATAATCTGTCTCTTTATAAGATTAGGATACTTATGGAACAGTTGGACGACTCCGCGAATCTCGCAGGAAATCTCCGTGATTCTCGCCGAATCGTGGTCGTAACCGGCGTGCCAGATCATCCAGATTGTGGTCTTAATAATCGTAATTACTGGACGTACGATCCTTGGACATTGCCTTGTTAGCTACTTCTCCGGCTGTTACGCGAGCCATGCTTCAGGAATCCCGCAGACGTGTCGGGCTACAGGTTGGTCATGCTCGAGCCGAATAATCCTCGTCCTTGATTGAGCTTAGTTAGACAGTTAGCCTGAGTGGTGTAAAAAGGTTGGTGTAGCCAACCTGAGTCGTCAGCCTAGACGACGTCATCATCCTACCCAAGCCATGTGAGGACGTCGACTCAGACAATCTAGGAGGTCGGCTCAGACGATGTTAGGGGTGTCAATGGGTGGGCTTGGGCTGGCCCAATTTAAACCCAGTTTAGCCCAACACTAAAATAACTCAACCCAAGTCCAACCCAAATTTAATGGATCAAAGTAAAACAAACCCATGGTAGTCTATTGGGACCCGTTTCAGCCCATCAAGCTAATGTGTAGATAGATTCACTATTTTAATTTAAGCATGTTTTAATTTAAAGAGAATTGTTGGTGTGGTGGAAACCGATTTCTTTATTTAAGCATATTTTTAATGCATGTGTAGGTATGGTGGTTATTGATAAGTATGGTTGTTATTGATGTCTCTTAGCCCAATGAGCTAACCCGAGTCCAACCCATCAAGTGATGTGTTTGACAAATGGGCTTCAAAAGAGATCCATGGGCCATCATATTTTAACCCAAATTGAGTCTGGAGTGGACTACCCATTGGACTTCAAATTAACCCAACCTATTGACACCCCTAGACGACGTCATCGTCCTACCAAGCTGGGTCTCAAGAACAGACAAGCCAGACCCACAATATACAAATCTCAACATCTATTTTTTTTCTTTCTTTTGCTTATAATGGATTGAGTCTTTTGACAGCGACCAAGAGTTAACAATTAATACACGGCAGATCAATTAACACAACATTTTATGAAGAAGAGATCATGTAGAGGTCAAACTGATCTATGTCATTACTCTGTGACAGGTTTCTTGGGTGGACGTAGACCATTTAAAACTCCGCGCTAGCTATGAAACTATCAACCCGGTAGATAGATGTTGTCGTATGTACAGGACGGTAGGCTTTTTGGTGTGCAGGCAAACCAAGGTATGCATATATACGCGGTGGATGCAAAAGATGTGCTAAATTCCACTTCGTGGGCACCCAGTTTAATTATATATATATATATATATATTCTTAAAATCTATCGTATTTTATTGTATATTTTTGAAGTATTTATATTATAGTCTATAATTGAAATCGAAAAAGTTATCAAATGAAAGGAATATTTTGTTAAATAAGAGGTACGTAAAAATATTAAAATATATATCTCTCATCAAGAAAAGGGAGAGAGAAAGAGATGACTTTTAGTGAGATTGATCAATATGGATTGGGGCTTGACAGTGAGAAGAGAGAGAAACATAGAGAGAGAGAGTGGAAGTTGTAAAATTTTTTTTTTGAAGAGATTTATAAAAGACAAGCTAGTTTTTTTTTGTTCTTTTAACTAATTAGTTATAATTGAGTTAAATAGATAAAATTAAATAGTAAAGATATATACAGTAAAAAACATGAAGTATATCGACACAAGATATAATATATAGATTTTCAGAATATACACTGGAATGCAACATATTTTAAGAATATATATTATATTTTCTACTATTTAATACACCAAATCAACTCTCACTTCGGAAATAAATAAAATGAGCAACAATTACCGTCTGTGGCACGGGAGTTGTGCCAAGAGAGAGACTCGAGAGTGCAACTCTAAAAGTGCGGGCCCCACCTCCTCTCTCATATAATTATTCGGTCATCCTCGTGCGGTCAAATAATTATAATTTTCCAATCAAAACATCGTGACCTCCAATGTGATGTATATTACGAGATAATTAATTCTTGTTTATAGGAATGGGTTGGCTTCCAGTCGAACTAGGGTTTGCTTCATGGTATCACAGTTTAGAAGATTCTAGATTCTTCTATCATCTAGGTACCACAATTGATTCGAGATGCATGCAAGGTCATACATAACTTATTCTGATGTTATATTAAAATCTATTATATTGAGACGTCTAGCTAGCTTACATTTTAAATTAAACGATCCAACTCAAAATCTTAACACTCGAGATGGCTTCATTGATATAAATATGTTTATATTTTAGTCCCTGACTCTGTTTGACAATCAGATAAATCATAATAAATAAAGTAAAATAATATAAATTAACAGAGGTTAATAACAATTTTTATTTTGGCACAAAAATAACATAGCAACTTATCAGTTCTTTTAAGCCCCGGTAAATTAACAATGGTTAACAACCCCTAGGCCCAATTACCTAGCGAACAGGGTATCTGAACTATCAAATTATTTTTGGATTTAATAGGGTTGATAAATACTCTTTATCAAGACTTATTAGGTAATCAACTATATCTTAAATATTTTTTTTGAGTAAAATAATTAAAAATTTTTGACTGTAACATGAGAGATCCTTACTGTAACATGACTTAATATATACTGTAACAGAAGATAATACTTACTGTAATAAATTATAATTTTATTAAGACTAAAAATAAATCAAATATTTGATAAGTTTTTAATTAATTAATTTTTTTTTATATATTAATAAAATTTAATGAATACTATTAGATTCTAAACTGATTTGAGACAGGTCAATCAAGTTGAGACAAATGTGAGATAAGATGAGGACCTCGGTTGTATCGATCGGTTAGAACATTTGCTTAAAAACAAGAGGTCCCGAGTTCGATTCTTGGGGGGGGGGGTTTACCTGATCTACATACAATTGTCGAGGTGTGTAGGTCCGGAGTTTTCTCGATCAAGTGGGGTAAGAGCGATACGAGTACACGGAAAGTAAGAGCTGCCAAGTCTTGATCTTAGAGTTCACGAACACTAATTCTTGAGTCTACAAAACCACACGGGGTGGGGTTTCCTCGTTACCAAAAAAAAATAAAATGTGAGATAAGATACCAAAACCGAGCCCCCTCTAATTAGAATACCATGTCAAAATAACCCATCACATCACAGAGCAATTGACCCAACTCACTCAAAACTAAAATTTGAATGTGGTTTCCTTCTTAAACCTCTCTCTATAACTCAATACTAATTAGTTGAGCTCCACCTCCACCCCACCTTTGTCTAGTTGGCTTACACAAGTAAACTAATTCTAAGAAAGGGCAAGAAGAAGAAAGCAAAAACAAAGGGCGATCCGATGTTCCCAACCTACCTCGGTGTGACTTTTGAGAGATTCCTCCATTGGAGGACAACCCATTCCACTTGTGGGGTGCCACAAAAGTGGGGAAAGCAAAGAGAAGCCAGCCGTCTTTGACATCTGAATCTTGACATAAGTTGCAATTGTAGACCGGAATGGTAGAAACACACGGGGTTGTTACCCTAGATAAGATGCTCTAATTGCAAAAGCTCTCTCTTTTTTGTTAAAATAAAAATTTAATTAAATTATCTCATTTTCTATATGCATATATATATATATTATATATATGAGAGTGTGTAGAGTCCGTACAAGTATGATTGTATACCAACTTAAATGGGTTTTTTAATTGATTTTTTTTTTCAATTTACCAAGGTTTTATTAATTTTTTTTGCTAAAAGCACTGTGTAGCGCATGGGACTGTGGTTTTTTTTTCTAATAGGTAAGCACGAATTGCAATAATGTAAGAAAATATATACAAAGATTGGGTTGTGCCCATGATGGAATGTAGTGCAGTGGCACTAATGTTTCTCCCATCTAAAACTCTATGGGAAATGTTAGACTTCGGCCTTAGATATAAGGTTTGAGAAGTCCGTAATCTTGAAGGATAAGAGTCTCTCAGATCTTATGTGTTTAGAGATAGTGAAGCTAATAAAATTTTGAGGTCCGTCTGAACAAAAAAGAGAAATAATTAGTGTCCGGCACTCTAAACACGAATTCTTTATTAGAATGTCGGGACATGTCACCCAAGCATGTCACACGGGCGCCACCGTGGCAACAGGGCGGCCGACGACGATCTGCGGCGGTGGCCATCGACGGCAAGCAACTGGCGGCGCGGTGGCGACTGTCGATGACCGGTCATTGGCGGCGGCTTGTGATCGACGATCAGTAATGACAAATAGTTATTTATCTGTGACAATATATACTTATTTAGTGGTGACAAATAACTATATATTGATAACAAATAACTACTTTTCTGGTGACAAGAGCTATTTATTCTTGATAAATAAATACCTACCGGTGACAAATAACTATTTACTTGTGACAAAAAAGATATTTATCGGTGACAATTAACTATCAAATGGTGACAATAGTTATCTACTAGTGACAAATAGTTACTTATTGATGACAAATAATTATCAAATAATGACAAAAATAATTATTCATTAGTGACAAATATAACTACATAAAGATAACAAATAACTACATAATAATGACAAATAAACATATAGTTATCAGTTCGCCGCCACTCGTTGCCCTCGGCCACCGTTGACTGTCGCCGACTCTAACCCACCGTTCTATTATCACAGTGGTACCTACGTGACATACTCAAATGACATGTTCGAACATTCTAACAAGACATAATCATTACTCAACAAAAAAAATATAGATTTTTTTGAATTCTATGGAGCATTGCTAGCTGTTCCTACGCTGCGGGCTGTGATTAAACATTTCCCAACTCTATGCCGCACCACAATATTGTCTTATTTCCCATTGGCTCCCTGGTGTGGCCCCGCTTAGGGTATGCTTCTACCAACCACCACCAGATCCCACAACCCACGTGCCGGTGAGACGGGAGATCCCTTCCCCACCTGCCCGACCACCTTCCCGGTTCCCCCGTCGCGGCCACTTTCCACCCCTCACCGGCGTAACCGGTAAATATTCCAGCCTCCTCCCGGTCACCCATTCGCCGTCCGACCGAAAAATGACCAAAAACCCTCTCAAATTATTCTAATTTCCAAACTCGCCCCCTTTTACTGTTTCATTTCTGGGAAGTTTACGAAAGCAACCCTTTCATACAAATAATTATAAAGTGACCACTCTTATGTTACGTATTAATCAGAATAATACATTTTTTTTGATAACGAGGAAATCCCGTCCCGTGTGATTTTGTGGGCTCAAAGATTGGTATTCGTGAACTCCAAAGTTAGGACTTGGCAGCTCTTACTTTTCATGTACCCGTATTGCTCTTACCCCACTTGACCAGAAAAACTTCGGATCTACACACTTCGAAGATTGCATGTAAATCAGGTTAAACCCCCCCCCCCCCCCCCCAGAAATCGAATCGGAACCTCCTGCTTTTAAGCAAGAGTTCTAACCGATCGACCCAACCGGGGTCCTTAATCAGAATAATACATGAATACCCTTCAGGTTAACTACAGTCATCAAATAGAAAATGACGTACTAATAGAAGGATGCTTTCGCATTCGTCCTTTTGCAATAGGTTTTTCTTAAGTAGTTAGAATACACAATAGGGTTATTTTCTCGCTAAGTAACAACATTATTGATAATTGGAAAAATTAATTAGAAGTCTTTATCAGAGGGTTATACTTAATTTATAGTCCCTGTCAAAAGATCAGAAGTCATATAGTCCTTTCTTTTTTGTGATGTTTAATTTCTAATCCTTACTTTTAGTTTCTCAACATTTATGAGTCTTGGAAGACGAGTCGTCCTTTTAGCATCAACTTTTTTCTATTTTACCCTTCCTTCTTCTGATCTTTCTCTATGTACACGTATATTTATTACAGTCAGTGTATATATCGTTTACAGTAAACTTTGATATCACTTACACTAAGTATACATATCTCTTACAGGAAACCTTCATATCACTTACAATAAGCCTTTAATATCACTTACACTAAGCCTACATATCTCTTACAAGAAGCATTCATATCACTTACAGTAAGACTTTAATATCACTTACAGGAAGCCTTTATATCACTTACAATAAACTTTTAATATCACTTACGGTGCCTTTGATATCACTTATAGTAAGCCTTTGATATCACTTACACTAAGCATACATATCTCTTACATGAAGCATTCATATCACTTACAGTAAGCTTTTAATATCACTTACAGTAAGCTTACATATCTCTTACAAGAAGCCTTCATATCACTTACAGTAAACTTTTAATATCACTTACACTAAGCTTACATATCTCTTACAAGAAGCCTTCATATCACTTACAGTAAACTTTTAATATCACTTACACTAAGCCTACATATCTCTTACAGGAAGCTTTCATATCACTTACAGTAAGCCTTTAATATCACTTACAGTAAGCATTTAATATCACTTATAGTAAGCCTTTGATATCACTTACACTAAGCATACATATCTCTTACATGAAGCCTTCATATCACTTACAGTAAGCCTTTAATATCACTTACATGAAGTCTTTATATCACTTACAATAAATCTTTAATATCACTTACAGTAAGCCTTTAATATCACTTATAGTAAGCCTTTGATATCACTTACACTAAACCTACGTACAGGAAGCCTTCATATCACTTACAGTAAGTCTTTAATATCACTTACAATAAGTCTACATATCGCTTACAGGAAGCCTTCATATCACTTACAGTAAGCCTTTTATATCACTTATAGTAAACATTTGATATCACTTACAGTAAGCCTACATATCGCTTACAGGAAGCCTTCATATCGCTTACAGTAAGCCTTTAATATCACTTATAGTAAGCATTTGATATCACTTACAGTAAGCATTTTATAATATACATTAAACTCTGTTACAATATACATTAAGCACTCTTACAGAATAACATAGGTTAATGTATGTCAAGGTATACTGTAATAGAGCTTAATGTATATTGTAACAGAGCTTAATGTATATTATTAATGTAGGTTAATATATGTTATAAACTTTGTTACAATATATATTAAGTTCTGTTACAGTATGTTATTCTGTAACAAACCTTAATGTATATTGTAATATGGAATGATATTTACTGTAACAAGACTTAACATAGGTTATAATAGAAAATAAATATATATTGTAATAGAGAATTACATTTATTATAATAGATGATAATGTTTACTGTAATAGAACTTAATGTATACTATAATAGATAATAATATTTACTGAAATAAGGCTTAACATATGCTATAATAGAGAATAAACATGTATTGTAATAGAGAACAATGTTTACTGTAATTGAGTTTAACATATATTGTAAGTAATGTCAAGACTTACTGTAAATGATGTGTATATTTACTGTAAGTGATATCAATACTTAATCAAATATATTATATGTTATATTGTAACACAATTGTGGTTGTAGCTTAGTGGTAAGGGTATCTCATGTTGAGTTTGTGAAGACTTGGGTTTAAATCCTAGCACTCACAAATAAATAGAGTTTTTTTTTTTGTAAAAATTTATAGCTGTAGGCTGTAACTGATACCAAGACTTACTGTAAGTGATATGAAGACTTCCTGTAAGCGATATGTAGGCTTACTGTAAGTGATATCAAATGCTTACTATAAGTGATATTAAAAACTTACTGTAAGTGATATGAAGGCTTCCTGTAAGCGATATGTAGGCTTACTGTAAGTGATATTAAATGCTTACTGTAAGTGATATGAAGGCTTCCTGCAAGAGATATGTAGGCTTAGTGTAAGTGATATCAAAGGCTTACTATAAGTGATATTAAAGGCTTACTGTAAGTGATATTAAATGTTTATTGTAAGTGATATAAGGACTTCCTGTAAGTGATATTAAAGACTTACTGTAAGTGCTATGAAGGCTTCTTATAAGAGATATGTAGGCTTAGTGTAAATGATATTAAAAGCTTACTGTAAGTGATATTAAGACTTTATATAAGATATGTATGCGTAGTTGTGTAGATGATGATAATAATAATTTCTATTGATTCTCCCCAATGTGCTATATAGAAATAATACATGTAATTAAAGAGATGACTAATCCTTCTTAGTCATGTATACTCGATCTCACCATGTACCATCCTCTTGAATCTCATGTATATAATTGATCCATGATCATGCCCTTATTATTGTCAGTTGAATTTCCATGTATGCTTAATCATGTTAGTCTCCATGTATACTTAATTATGTTATTGTTTTATTACATGATAGTCTTGTTCTAAATACTTTCATCAAATGATACATGATGATTTAGACCGTGAGTGTTACAATATCTATACGGAAGAAAACAGTCCTCTCTAATAATAGAGAAACAACTGGCAAAAAGATGGTGAAGCGGAACAAGAAGAGCAAAAAGATCAAGAAGGCCAATGGGCAAGGAATGCTAAGGCACAACCTAAGGAAGCTTGTGCATGTTGTCACAAACCGGGCCATGTCAAAGAAAACTGTTGGTGGAAACAAGGAGCATGTTTGAAGTGCGAGAGTCTAAATCATCGGATCTCAAAATGTCCTATACTATCTCAGAAGAATGATAAGAGTTCAGGAAGACTTTAAGCCACAAGGAGAAGTGACTGAGGCCATTAGAAGTAATTTTTATGTATAAGTCAGTAGGACTAGAGTAGAGTGGGAGATGTTTGAGTTCAGTTGTTATAACATGTCAAAGCTTAGTAAGTTTTGGCAACCAATGTAATTTTGTAAGGCTGATTTTGGAGTTCTGTACTAGAAACCTTAATTATGTGATAAATAAAATCTTTGTTGCTTATCATCATATTCTCAATACTCATCATTCTCGTCATGCCCTATTACTCTTTCCAAGGGAATATGTATTCATATAACTCTCTGAGGATTAAGGTTATTCCTTGGTGGGGGAGACTTTAAGTATAATATGTTATTAACAAAGATCTGCTGAATACTTAATATACTACTCTCAGAAATAAAGAACATAGTAGATGATGCATCTAATTGAACACATGATCACAACATGACTTCTTAATATCTAAAAATGTTAATTCATATTTAGATTCCCATCAACTGATGATGTCATGGCAATAAGATATATAGAGAGTGTACACGTCATATGCCATAATAAACATGACAAGATTGGTAGGACTAACCTGGACTAAATAAAATTTAAATGGTTGAAAACTTAATCTTTATGATCCATCCAAACTAGTCATGGAGTTTGGAGGACCAAACTCTTTTCTTAGTGCGGGAGAGTTGTAACACCACAAAAATTTTATTTATTTGAAAACTAAAAAAATGTGAAAATTTTGATTGTTAAACATAACTACTATCATGTGATGTAATTAACTTTAATTTAAGATTAATTTGTGCTAATAAATGTTATTCTAGTGTCGTACTCAGAGGTGCGCACTCCGACAGGGTGACACCGGAATTCTGTAACGAAAATGAAATTCAAGAACACCATAATTTCCATAAAAATGTGCTGACATCAGAAATGTAAATATCTGGAATTGTTGACGTGCGGATTTCGAGATTTAGCCGATGCAACTATTTTTCGGGTAATTTTTGCTGGGTGAAAAAATAATTCTAAAAATTAAACTAAAATCATAATAATTTGTAAAACATTTTCATTAGCTTATGGATGAAATTTCGACTTGATTGAACACCATTAGGATACATAAACATGAGCTGAATTATTGCCCAATTATGGTAACCATTTTTTGGGATTTTTCTTGCTTACGTATATGGGCTATGTAAGCTCATATCCCATGAGTTAAATACCCACACGTCTCACCTTAAGTGTAAGCCATGGGAACCATGCATGGAAAACGTGGCTGTGCTGCAAGAGGAGGAGTCTTACGGCTCCACATGTATGGCCTACGTGCCATACATGCATGGGAGTTGGGAGGTTATATAAGCCTTCCCTTCACCCATCGTGTGGATTTTTCCACATCTTGCTCAAATGTCCTGCTTCTTCCTGCTCCTGCTCCTGCTGCTGCTGTTCTTGGAGCTGTTGATGTTGCTTGCTGGAGTTGGAGTTGCTGCATGTCGTTGCTATTGTTGCTACTTCACCTTTGCACCTGCCGTGGCTGTTACAACAAACCTTCACGTTTCCTTCTTCTTGCTGCTGCCGTTGCTCCTACTGAGATGCCACTACTCTTCTTGTATTCTTTTACCTAGAGTATAGGGGGATTTGCATTCCTCTTTGACTAAGTAGGTTCCTCCCTACAATTTTTCTCCACTTTCATAACTTCATGCTTGTAGTCTCTTCATTTGTATAACCATATTTCCTTTTTGTTCCATGTTCTGTAGGATTCCTTCTTTCTTCTCATTCTTATCTCTTATTCATGCTCAAGAGCTTCATGTTTAGGTGTTAACCATGTTCATACTTGCCTCTGGATCTGAAAGCATTTGTAGGATTCTTTCCTTCTTTTCTCATTTTTTCCTCTCATGTTGAGAACTTCATGTTTAGGTATTTACCATGTTCATACTTGACTCTGATTCTGGAAACACCCTTAGAAATAATTGTTTTATCCATTGTAAGCATGTTTTAGCTAGTAATCATATCATGACCAAGTTTACTGTTAGGGAACTCCCTACTCGATACAAGGGAATGTTGTTAGATGAATTGTACTTCCAGTATTTGCTTTCCTAAGTTTCTGGCCACCCATGTGTAAGTTTGTGTTTCCCATGTTCTATTATTATCCTTCATGTAAAGTAGTGTTTAGAAGTGTAAACCAGATCTATTAAGTGTTGTCAACCATGTTTGGAATCATAGGAACACTTAGAAGAGTCTTCTGAGATGTTGTAATACTATTTCTGGAAGTTCAACCCACAACTGTCGACAGATAGAACCTATATGTCGACAGGTATCATGCTTCCAGAACCCAGATAAAGTAGTTCCACCAGTAGCTGTCGACAGATAGCCTTCATCTGTCGACAGATAGCTTCCACCTATCGACAGCCGACCTTGGCTCGTCGACAGGCAGTGTTTAGACCCAAGGAATTGGTTCTGGGAGGACAGTAGCTGTCGACAGGCTCTTCTTGGCTGTCGACATACACCTGTCTAAGGTGTTTAATCTGATCTGTTTCACGTCCAACCAAAGGTGTCAGCAGGAACCCTGTAAAACTGAAACTCATACCTTATTTACATTCCATATCATTTAAGTAAATGTTATCATTTACTTAAGATATTACATGTAAATAAAGAAGTACCCCCCATTTGAATCTAATAAAAATATTAGAAAAATTATATCTCTTATCAATAAAAAGTCAACTCTCCCACCGAAGAAGAAAAATGCGATTTTGGCGATTCCATCAAAATAACGTCTACAATTTGTCCTACCTGAAAGTCTCATAATTCAAATAAACCTAGTAGAATTCTAAATTATCCAAGGGCCAGCGAAACACCAGTTTATGTTGACAAATAGAACCATTTCATCATCAATCAAAGTTAACATACTCTTGTATTGTCTAAACAAGTTGCCTTTCCTATTTTCTTGGATTCTAAACTATTATACCACTGAGATGAATCATTTAATCATCATCTACATCCATCTTTGGATTATTCTTGGACATCCTAAACTATTTTGATTCTTGTACCTTCTGGATATCTTGAGCATTAACTCCTAGAACCCTGCTTCCTTTGATATAGTTGTACTCCTGATGAGTGCCCAAGTACCATGTATGTATATTAGAATTGGAAATGTGATGACGGACTTTTGGGTCTTCAGACTCTCTCTTGATTTAATGTCAGTGCAAATGAGGCAGATGCAGTCCCGGGAGGAGCACCCGAATACGTTTAATCTGCGCAGAGCGGTATGGATCTCTAGAGTGTTTGGCATGACACCACTACAAGCTAGATTGGTCGACATTTCCATGAATTATGTTGAAACATGTTTGTTTATTACTTGTTTGAGGAGTGGACAGAGCATCTCTACACATACACTTTCTTTATTTCTTTCTGAATTATTGATTATATATATACACTCGTGCTTTGCTATTTCATTGATGGACACCTTATGTCAGTTCATTGGCATATTACTTCCTGCTTGTTACTGTTTGATAATCATGGTTCACTTCACTTATGATCTGATTTGTATCATTTTTCCATTACTTGTACTTAGTCCTTATTACCTTGTTGTACCCCAATTATCCTTGATTCATATAAAGCTTTATATTCATTGATTTTGGAGGATAAATCCTACTGGGCAAGAGTGCTCATACCTACTTTTTTTTTTTCAGGTAATCTACAGTATTAGAAGGCGGGACATCGAGATTTGTGTGCTGAGAGATCAACCATTGCGGTGTCTACCTTTGAGTTGTAAATTAAGAATCATGTAATACCTGTAGAATGATAGTTAATTATTTTTATTTAGTGAAGCCCCGAGCAATTTTCTGCTCAACTAGTTCAAAATTTACTCTTGATTTATTATTCGTTCACGTTTCGACATTTATAGATATATTAAATGTCGGGACGTGACAAGTATATTTTTAGTTTTTAGCCAATGTAAAAGGCAAGATAGGTCTATGTGATAGACATGGTGAATTGATGTAGTAGCCATGGAAAATTGACATAATGGAGTTAGTGATTTTGTTATCAATAAAATTATGATCATGGATAAAATAAAATAAAATTATGATGATTATTTTAGAAAATTTGATTATTATCCTTATAGAATGTTGTTATTTTCTTTATTACCGGCTCTGATCAACTTGATTGATATATCTATTGCGTTTTGATATTTCACGTTGGGGCGTGACAGGGCAACAGAGGAAGGACTCGAAGCACTAGCGCAACATGCGGTAGTGGCATTGGGGTAGATGGGTAGGGGAGATCCAACTGCCTCAAAACATGATGCAGATGTGGCTCAACCTGTACAATTTGGCTTAGACTATTGCCCACACCTACGACGAGTTTAAGCTCTGCAAGAGTACGCCTGTCTCAACTTCCCCGATCTCCAAGACATTAATGGCTTCACCCTTCTTGCAGTTCTTGGCTAGATGTTGTGAGGTCCACGGTGGGTGCAAAGATCTTGGCCATTTGCCAGCAGTGAGCCATGGGAGAAAGAACAAGAAAAGTAGTGCCAACGCAACAACCACATCCGGTGACAAGAAGAAGGGCTATTAGAAGTTGCAGTAGCAGCGGTGGCGGCATGCACATGGAGAAAGAGATGGTGGAAGTAGACGTAGAAGAGATGGCGGCCACTTGCTCTTCATTTGGTGCAACAAATTGGAACTTGCCATCCTCATTGCCGTTTTCGGAGGGGAGACATGGTGAGCAGTGGTGGTCAGGGACAGACGTAGAAATTTTATTCAGTGGAGCAAGAGCAATGTTAAGGGTAATAATTTTTTTTTTTTGAGATTTTGAACTCTTGGGGCTAGACACCGCTAATTCTAGTGGGGTCACCCTCTTGTAAAAACCCCTAAAAATCTATAATTTAAATAATTATTTCTAAAAAAAAATTTCTGTGGAATCACGTGACCCCATTGAACACATATTGCGTCCGTCCATGGTGGTGGTGGCACGTCGAAGGAGTCAGAGATGGGAGTGCTCGCTAGAGAGCTTGGCCCTCCTTTGATGCTGAGCTCTGGTTAATCTTAGTTTTTTACATTAGGATAATGTAGCCGATTTTTGTATTTGGTTAATCTTAATTATAGTTACTTGAACGGAAGGTGACAACGATGATAAACATATTTTAAATTATTTACATAATTGAGATATATATGCTAATATGTTTTCAGAAATGATATTTCTATAGATTCATTTACAACAATGATTTATATGTAAAAATCTCAAAATATAATTGACAAATATAATAAATATTTTTATTTGTATAAATATTCTTTTTGTCTTCTCAATTGTAGACTCTGATAGGTGGGGCAACGTTTGGATATCTTCCCAGTCCATATAGGTTGGCCACTAAAACCGATTCTCTAGATGTATGTTACATGGGATCTTGTATCCATAATCTCAATGCTTGACGCTATTGGGACCCGATCTAGTCTTAGAAGGAGCATTTGAAAGTGCATGTGTCTGCGAAAATTGATTGACTATGGTGTGACATTGTACCAAAGTACTTGCATTCTAGATTAATCCATAACAATTGATTCGAGAATAATTTTTTGATTTTTACTTGTTGTCTCGTGAATATTATATCATTAATTATACGGTCAACTCTATGTTATTATTCTTGTTACATGTTAGTGTTTTCTTGCAAAGCTATCTTTGGTACATATACTTGAAGTCTCCTGTCAATCTGTTCTCTTTAAATCTCGATAATTCATTGTTCATTCTTATACTCATGTCCTATATTGAAGTATTACTTTTCGTTTGTCTTGGATTTTCATCATTATTATGTCGTTAGTTTGTTTCAACTTATTAAAATATTAATTACTTAAAGATTGTCTGACATAGAGATGTAAATCTTATTGAGCTTTATGCTCACCCTACTTTAATCTGTGATTTTTTAGGTAATCAATATGAGAAAATACACCCTAATGATAATGGGCAAGAGTGATGAGTGTCGTGGTTATTCTAGAAGAACCAGTAGTAGAGCCATTTGAGTTTACTTATGGTTTAGTATATTTTTAGTTTTTAGCCAATGTAAAAGGCAAGATAGGTGTATGTGATAGACATGGTGAATTGATGATTGACATAATGGAGTTAGTGATTTTTTATCAATAAAATTATGACCATTGATAAAAAATAAAATTATGATGATCATCTTATGGAAAATTTGATTATTATCCTTATAGAATGTTGTTATTTTCTCTATTACTGACTCTGATCAACTTGATTGATATATCTATTGCGTTTTGATATTTCACGTTGAGACGTGACAGGGCGGCAAAGGAAGGACTCGAAGCACTAGGCGGGAGTGCTCGCTAGAGAGCTATGTGATGATCAGTCTGTCCCCATGTAACTTTAATTAATTACATTCATATAAATAATTTTTGATGATTAACAAAACCAAACAAGAGCTTATCAATTATATCTAATGATTTTCTTAAGTCTTAAGTACAGGAAAAATACCAAGGTCAAACAAGCCAACAAAAGGTATGCATTACTTCTCTGAAGCCTTAATATCTTCAACATATTATTTCTCTAAGTCCAGAACGATTTCCTTATAAGCATATCGATTTCAATAGAATTATCATAACGATTTCCCCTCTGACTGAAAAGTCATGTTGTTTCAATCAAGTCGATGCCATAACGATTCTTAAGTTATCATAACGACTTGTTTAGAACTCGTAACGACTTGCTCGCCGTAACGATTCTGTAAATTATCATAACGATTTGTTTAGAACTCGTAACGACTTGCTCGCCGTAACGATTTTGTAAATTATCATAACGACTTGTTTAGAACTTGTAACGACTTGCTCGCCGTAACGATTCTGTAAGTAATCATAACGACTTCTTTAGAACTCGTAACAACTTGCTCGCCGTAATGATTCTGTAAGTTATCATAATGACTTGTTTAGAACTCGTAACGACTTGCTCGCCGTAACGATTCTGTAAGTAATCATAACGACTTCTTTAAAACTCGCAACGACTTGCTCACCGTAACGATTCCTTTAGAGCCCGTAATGACTAGCTCGTCACAACGACTCTATAAGTAAATGTAACGATTCCTTTAGAGCTCGTAACGACTTGCTCGTCCTAACGACTCTATAAGTTATCGTAACGATTCCCTTAGAGCTCATAACGACTTGCTCGTCACAACGACTCTATAATTTTTCATATCGATTTCTTCAGAAACACAACGATTTGCATCTCACAACGATTTCTTCTGTGT
Organism: Colocasia esculenta; assembly: GCA_014218235.1. Classification (NCBI taxonomy): domain Eukaryota; kingdom Viridiplantae; phylum Streptophyta; class Magnoliopsida; order Alismatales; family Araceae; genus Colocasia; species Colocasia esculenta. Next base: position 1,066,613 of record CM024766.1, on the reverse strand, counting down.
CACAACGACTTGGTCAACCTGACTTATTCATAACGATTTCATAAGTCATAAAGTCATCGATTTCATATTGACTTGATATCTTATTCATCTTAAAAAGCGTTGAATAGTCAAAGTCCATGTGGACATCTCTCTGATGCTTTTGCATTTATGAGATCTGAACATATCTCTGCATGCATGCAGACCATATCATCCTTTATCGTGCCTACTCTGATAACGTCTTTTAGACTTAAGCTATTTGGCATTACTATTTTCATGACTATTGCTACTGACGTTGACTGACATCAGAGACAGCTTAGCTGTCTGCTATTTAAGATTGACATTCGTGCAGACCTCTGATCTAGCTTCATGGTACAACGTTAGACATATAGAAGCCAACGGATATTTATGTAGATCTCATCTCTTTGCGTGCTCAAGTGATCAAAAGACTGTTGACTGAAGCTTCCAAGACTCCAGATGTCATTCAGTCTAACGACTACTCAAAAGAGAGACAACGGACACTTCAACGTCTACATTTCAAATTCAAGTTATAAATTCAAGACAGAAGAACAGAAGAAGTAAGAGATAGAGATTACGCATTCAAGCATCAAAATTCTTCTGAAGAAAGTCTAGAGCCAAGAACCTTCATTCCTTTTAGCATTTGCTCTTTTGCTCTCCACTAGCTCAAAAAATCTTGAGAGAGCCCGTGTAGTTCTGAGAGTATACCTTGTTCACATCTCTTTGCTCTCAGTTCTGCTGCTTCAGATCCTTGCTTATCAAAAGCTTGATCTAGGGGCTTGAAAGTCATTCATTCTTCTCTGTGTTATTCCCTTCGGTTGTGAAGGAAGACCTGGTGGTATCCAGAGTGTTATTCCCTTCAGTTGTGAAGGAAGACCTGGTGGTATCCAGGGTGTTGTTCCCTTCAAGTGTGAAGGAAGACCAGCAGAGCTGGGTGTTGTAGCGTCCTTAGGGGGACTGTACCCTAGTTAGTGAAATCCTGAGTTGTTGCTCAGGGACTGGACGTAGGACTCCTAAGGAGAGGAGGTCCGAACCAGGATAATCCTTGTGTTGTGTGAATGTCTTCTTTGTGTGATTGTTATTTAAACTAACTGTCACTAACCTCCTTCGAAGAACGTTTGTGTGATTGTTTTTTAGTTACATGTATCTTATAGATTAATTTTTAAAGACCCATTCACCCCCCCCCCTCTGGGCTCGTCAACTGGGCAACAAGTGGTATCAGAGCGAGTCTCTTCGACAAAGAAAGGATCCAACGATCTGAAGAGTGAAGATCCATGGCAGCCCAAGATAACTTTGAAGGTCAGTTTGTCAACCGACCCCCTCTCTTCGATGGTGAAGATTATCCTTACTGGAAGACCAGAATGGAATACTTTCTACAAGGGCACGACTATCAAATTTGGTCCATAGTAGAAGAAGGTGATCTGTTAGTCACAAATGAGAAAGCACAATGGACAGATGATGACAGGAAGAAGATTTCCCTAAATTGCAAAGCAAAGAGCATCCTATGCTGTGCTCTAAGTAAGAAGGAATTCAACAGAGTTTCAGCCTGCAAATCCTCAATGGAAATGTGGGAAAAGCTCAGGATTACTTATGAAGGCACAGACAAAGTAAAAGAAACAAGAATCGATATTCTTGTCACTCAATATGAAAGATTTCAGATGCAATCAAGTGAGTCCATAACTCAAATGTTCAGTCGGTTCACTGACATCACAAATGGACTGGCTAGCCTGGGAAAAGTCTATGAGATGGGAGATATGGTAAGAAAGATACTCAGATCCTTACCGTCCTCATGGACTCCAAAAGTCACAGCAATAGAAGAAGCTAATGACCTGAAGAGAATGTCTGTAGAAAAGCTCATTGGGTCCCTCATGGCCCATGAGATCAATATGGAAAGACTACGAGAGTCCTCTAGCAGAAAGAAGCACTCCAACGCCTTAAAAGCTGAAGAAGATTCACCAGATGCAAGTTCAGCTGAAAGCAAAAGTGATGCAGATAACAAGAATGAGGAAGCTATGCTATCTAGAAGATTGCAGCGAATTTTGGCTAAAAAGAAGAAGTTCCAATCTGGTGGAAGGCACTTCAAAAGGAACAAGGACTTCAAGAAGCCAGATGGAAAAGAAATAAAGAAAGGAGAACCCATTTGCTATGAATGTAGAAGCCAGGACACATTAAAGCTGAGTGTCCAAAATTCAAGAAGTCGGAATTCAGAAAGAAAGACAGCTCCAAGAAGTTCAGAAAATACAAAAAGAAAGCAATGGCAGCAGCATGGGAAAACAGTAGCAACTCAGACAGTGAGTCAAGCTCATGCAGTGATGAAGAAAAAGCCAACCTGGCCTTCATGGCAAATACTGAAGATAAGGTAACTTCTGACTCCTCTTTTGATTCCTGTAATGATTCAGATTCTGATAATTTAGAAAGTGCCTTTAATGAACTCTATGATAAATACAAAGAAGTATCTAAATTACTTAAAGTTAGTAAGAAAAATGTAATCTGTTTAGAAAACACTAATTCAGATCTAAAAACAGAAAATGAAGAATTAGAAAAACAAATAACTGAACTTAAAAGAAGAAATAAGTTGTTATGTGAAGACCTAAAAGCTAAGAATGAACAAATAACAAAATTGGAAAAGCAAGAAAGCACGGATGAATTAAGGAAAGAAGTTAAAAACTTAAATGAAGAAAATAATAAACTATCAAGCACACTAGAGAAATTTACTAATGGTAAAAACTCTCTAATGCTAAAAGGTGCTAGAAGAGTAGGTAAGAAGAAAAATGGGTTAGGATATACACCCCCAGATAATGAAGAAACCATAATCTACCCTAAAACATATCCAACACCAAAATTTATACCTGAACAAGATATAACATACAAAGCTGATTTCAAATATATAGAAAAAGTGACTAAGTTATCCTGCTGTAGTCATTGCAATAAGTTAGAACACATTATAACCACATGTCCAACAAGACATAAAACATGGATTCTAAAAGGTAAAATTAATGATACTAACCAATCAGGACCCAAAAGAATTTGGGTACCTAAAGCTTGATGTTTTTATTTCAGGTTAACTCTCGAGCATCCAAATGGTATTTGGATAGTATGTGCTCAAGACACATGTCAGGAAACTAGAAGTTATTCTCTCATCTCCAAGCTGAAGAAGGAACGGTTACTTATGGAGATAATGGGAAAGGAACTGTGATAGGCAGTGGCTCTGTGGATAGCAAAGGAAAAACAGTCATAGAAGATGTGCTATTAGTCAAGGGATTGAAGCACAATCTCATCAGCATTAGCCAGCTGTGCGATAGAGGCCATCAGATCAAGTTTCAAGAGTCAAAGTGCAGCATACTGAAGGATGGAACAGTCATCTTTGAAGCTAATAGAGAAAAGAATTTGTATGTGCTCTATCTTGAAGAACTCAAGGTTCAAAATGTTTGCCTGGCAGCAAATAATGATAAATCCACAGAATTATGGCACATATGACTTGGTCACTGCAGCATAGATGGCATGAAAAAGTTGCTAAAGAAGAATCTTGTGGAAGGTCTACCTAAGGTTAGTACAAAATTGGATGGTGTATGTAAACCTTGTGCTAAGAGAAAGCACACCAAAGGCTCCTTCAAGTCAAAGACGGTGGTGACCACCTCAAAACCCTTGGAGCTCCTTCATATGGATCTATTTGGGCCAATGAGGACTACCAGTCTTGGAGGAAATAATTTCGGATTTGTCATAGTTGATGACTACTCAAGAGTCACATGGGTATCTTTCCTAGAACATAAAGATGACACTTTTGAAAGTTTCGTCAGCTTCAGTAAGAAAGTTCAGAAAGATCAGAAGTTCAGCATTGTGTCTATCAGATCAGATCATGGTGGTGAATTTCAAAATGAAAAGTTTGCTAGATTTTGTGATGATCAGGGAATTGAGCATAATTTCTCAACACCAAGGACACCTCAACAAAATGGCATTGCTGAGAGGAAGAACAGAACCCTATTGGATATGGCAAGAACTATGCTCTCAGAATATGATCTACCAAGATACTTTTGAGCTGAAGCAGTCAATACAGCAAGCTACATTATCAACCGAGTAATGATCAGGCCAATCCTGAAGAAGACTGCATATGAACTATTCAAAGGGAAGAAGCCAAAGATCAGCCACTTCAGGACTTTTGGATGTCCTTGCTTCATTCACAATAATGGAAAAATGGACATTGGTAAGTTGGATGCCAAATCAGATGAAGACATCTTTATGGGGTACACCTCTAAACCCAAAGGCTATAGAGCATTTAACAAACATACTTTATTGATTGAACAGTCTGTACATATTATTTTTGATGAAACTAACCATTCCTTGAGAAAAGAAGTAGATAGTGACAATGATGATGCAGATGAACTGTCCAAGAAACTAAAAGATACATCAATTGAGGACAAGGATGATCCACCTCTAGAAGAATTGCAACAAGAAGAAGTTACTCATGAAAACATTCCAAAGGAATGGAGATACAAGAAAGATCACTCACTTGAGAATATTATTGGTGATCCATCCATAGGGGTAAGAACAAGAGGTAATGTTATTCCTTGTGATTACCTAGCTTTTGTTTCTCAAATAGAGCTTAGGACAGTCAATGAAGCTCTCTCTGATGAATCTTGGATAGTAGCCATGCAAGATGAATTAAATCAATTCAAGAGAAACCAAGTATGGTCACTTGTTCCTAGACCATCAGACCATCCAGTCATTGGCACCAAATGTGTGTTCAGAAATAAACTGGATGAAACTGGTGCAATCTTAAGAAATAAGGCCAGATTGGTAGCTCAAGGCTATTCTCAAGAGGAAGGCATAGATTTTGATGAAACCTATGCACCTGTAGCTAGACTTGAGGCCATTAGAATATTACTTGCATATGCATCTACTTTGAACTTGACACTATTTCAAATGGATGTTAAATCCGCCTTTTTAAATGGATTTATAAAAGAGGAAGTTTATGTGGAGCAACCTCCGGGTTTTGATGACACATAATTTCCTAATCATGTCTTCAAACTTCACAAGACATTATATGGTTTAAAGCAAGCACCTAGAGCCTGGTATGAAAGACTTAGTTCTTTTCTTTTAAATCATTGGTTCAGTAGAGGTCAAGTAGATAGTACACTTTTTATAAAGTCAAAAGTCAAACACATCTTATTAGTTCAAATCTATGTAGATGATATCATTTTTGGTTCTACTGACGAATCTCTTTGCAAGTATTTTGAAAAGTTAATGCAGGGAGAATTTGAAATAAGCATGATGGGAGAACTCAACTATTTCCTTGGTCTACAAATCAAATAAGGAAAGGAAGGAACTCACATCTGTCAAGCAAAGTACACCAAAACTGTTGAAGAAATTTGGATTCGAAAATACCAAGCCACTATCAACACCAATGAGTACATCAACAAGAATGGACAGTGACAAGATGGTAAGAGAGTAAATCAAAAGATCTATAGAGGTATGATAGGTTCACTCCTTTATTTAACAGCTAGTAAACATGATATTCTATTTAGTGTATGCATGTGTGCTAGATATCAGGCAGATCCTAAAGAATCACATTTAATTTCTGTGAAAAGAATATTTAGATATTTAGCAAGATCTCATGACTTAGGTCTATGGTATCCAAAACATTGTGAAATTAGCCTAGTAGGTTACTCTGATGCTGACTATGCTGGATGCAAATTAGATAGAAAAAGCACCAGTGGTGGTTGTCAATTTCTTGCAGGATGTTTAATATCGTGGTCTTCAAAGAAACAAAATTCAGTAGCACTATCTACTGTTGAAGCTGAGTACGTAGCTGTTGGAAATTGCTGTACACAACTTTTATGGATAAAGCAACAACTTGAAGACTTCGGTTTAAATATCAAGTCAATCCCTTTGCTGTGTGACAACACCAGTGCCATTAATCTCACCAAGAATCCAGTCCAGCACTCAAGGACCAAACATATTGAGGTTAGATATCATTTTATTCGTGATCATGTTGCAAATGGAAATATTGAAATATCCTTTATTGATACAAATGGCCAATTAGTAGACATTTTCACAAAAGCCTTACCTGAAGAGAGATTTACATCTCTTAGAAGGGAATTAGGCATGTGCAATTTGTGATAAAAGTTTGCTTACAAATGCCACATTAAATTTCAGAATTAAAGTAATCTTTCCCTACATGGCGATGAGCAAGAGAAATTCAAATTATATTGTTGTAACCGCTCTCTCATTGAAGTCGATTTGAATAGTCAAAACCTTTTGTCGTTTTCCACCGCCTTTTGGCGCCTCACTTTCCACATCGCATTAATTTATTCATAAAATCAATGACAGAACGATTCGTATCTCTTCGTCTACCCTTTCTTCTTTTCATCCTGTCGCATGAGCCGATGCCCTAGCGACTCTTACCTCCATCCTCTGCAAGTTTGAAGCTCTCTTCTTCCTCCCGCGAAATTTCTTGAGGGTTCCTTTTCCTCTCCTTCCTTCACAACCCTTCAGAACTTTTCCCACCTGAATCCATGGCCGCACCTGCTATCGCCGGCAGTTTGGGTGGCTACAGCGTCGAATTTCTCACTCCTGAGCAGCAGGAGCGTTTCACCTTTGTGAAGACGAAGCTCTGCGACAACAAAGAAGTCGATATCGCTAATCTGAGAAAAAGTGGAATGAGCAACGTAGTAGATTTGATCAATCAGATGCAGTGGACAAAAATTACCACCATTTCAGAGGTTAGTTATCCCGACTTGGTAAAAGCCTTCTTCGTGTGCCTGAGAACAGAGGAAGATGGGTCTCTAGTTTCTTCTGTAAAGGGAACCATGATTAGGATAGACCCTGAGTTTCTGAAGATGTTGTTTAATGTAAAGTCTTCCGGATTTAGTGGGGTTCACACCGTGGACGCCCAAGTGAAAGGTTTGAGAATTATCGGGCCAGGATTCAAGCTGAAGGACGGCAAGATCGACATAAATCAATTATCTGCCTTCAACCGCCTCCTTCATTTTATTATTTGTCAAATCTTAGTTCCCAGAAGTGCAACTTTTTCATCTTGCACAAAGGCCGACTCAGACATGATGTACTGGGCCATTCAGAATAAGGAGATAAATATGGCCGCAGTGATAATGGAAAGAATGAAATTTTCCAGAGATCAGATCTGGGACACCAAGAGTAAGTTAAATGTGTCCCTGCCATATGCCCACCTACTTACCAAGATCTTCAAACACTTCGGTGTTGATCTTTCTGGGGCTGTTGTAGAGAAAATGGGCCAAGCAATCAGGTCCAGGAACCTGAAGAAGAGTGGCTTCTCTGTGGAAAGTGGTGTCTGGTTCAAGGCTTCAGTTGCTGAAGGCGAAGCCATCATTGACAACACCTCATTTGTTCATCAGGAGATGGGATCAACAGATATGATTCCAGAATTGCCAGTGGAATCAATTTCAGCTCCAGCAGTTGGAGCAGCAGAATTTTCAGGCCCCTCCATTGCAGAAGTTCAGGATGAAAGAACAGCAGAAGAAGAAAGAGCGTCTGTAGAAGCTTCAGGATTTCCAGAAGAATCTGTTCAAATTTTTTCAGAAGGGAGAATTGAGGATATTCTCCCAGAGGACATTATTCCAGTTGAGGACCCACTTCCCTTAACTGTAGTTGCATCTATTCTGGCAGACATCATTGATTCGATTCCTTTCATCTCAAGTGCTCCAGAATCCAGTGGCAAAGTTGCAGAAGAGACTGTGGCATCCGGCCACAGTGATGAACCAATGGAAGATGTTCAAGTAGAGGTAGAGCACCCAGCTGCCCAAGGTGATTCTGTGATGGAAGGTGCTCCCATTCAGGGGGAGCAAGTATCAAATGAAGAAGATGCTCCTATTGAGGGGGAGCTATCAAAAGAAGGTTCAGCAGAACCAACTCCAGTTGTTAATGGTCAAGAGGAAAGGTGTAGAGATTCTCAAAACTTGGATGACAGAGAAGGTGAGATTGCAAGCTCTTCAAGCTCAGAAGATGATCAACCTCCTCCAGCAAAAGAAGGCAAGAAGAAAGGAAAAGAAGTTGCCTCTGAAGTTCCTCTCCTGGTTGATACACCTTTTGAGAGGCAGGTCAAGCAGAAAATAGTCATAAATTTGAAACCAGTAATTGAAAGGCTGAATGTGCAAGGTGAGCTCTTATGTACTCTCTAGTCAGATGTCAACTCTATATTCTTAAGCCAAGCTTCAGCCAGCAAAGAATTGAGACAAATCAGAAGTGCTATGAAGTGGTTCAATCAAGAGATGGGCACCATGAAGAGCATGATCTCTGAAATCCTTAAAGCAGTTGGAGCTCCAGCTCCTTCTCCTCCAGCAGCAGCAGCACCAGCAGAAACAGTAGCAGCAGCACTAGCAGAAACAGCAGTAGCAGCACCAGCAGAAATAGCAGCAGCAGCAGCGGCTGAAGTGCCAGGGCCATCAGGGCCAGTTGAGATGGAATTGGGGCCATCAGGGCCAGAAGTGTTGGATTCTGTGCAATCTTTGCCTGAAGAAGTGGTCTCAGATCCTTTGCCCCTTGCTCCCACTTCCACCCACACTCCTCTTCCTCCATCTCCACCCACAACCTCCACTGCTCCACCTGCTCCACCTCCCTTCAAAAGACCTAGATCCAGACCTATTTCTTCTCCCACACCTTTTCCTTCTCCTAATACTTCATCTTCCCCTGCTTCCTCCACTTCTCATCTTCCTTCCTCTGCTAGCTTAGAGGCCCCTCCAGCATCCTCAGCTGGAGCATCATTCTCTTCTGATCCTTCTTCAATACCAGCAGTAGGCATTTCTACCACTGATGATTTCCTTCACCCTTCTGCACCTCCCTCCTTTATCACTATTATTCCTAGGAGTGCTCAACTCAACTCTCCTTATCTTACACAAATTAAGGATGAGTTTGAAGAAGCTATCCTTAGGTCTGTGCTAAAGGTAGGAGACCACATTTCCAAGACAGACTCCTCCAGTACTGTCTCCAAGAAAAGAAAACTCCACTCCTCCGACACTCCTCTCTACCCTCCTTTGTGGTTTTCTCTTACAGTGACACACAAGCTCACATCACTGTACAAAGAGTATCTACAAAAGGTTGTCTTTGCCACCCTTGTCAACCTCCCTTTTCTCACCTCACTGACCACCTTGAAGTCATTCTTCTTACACTCCTCTTTCAAAAACCGAAAAATCCAAAATCTTTTCCTCTGCCCATTCCAAGACTGAGGAGCAATGGGCTAGATCTCAAAAAGATCTTTACAATTGTTTCCTCCAAGCTAAGGCAGCCAGATTTCCTCCCAGGGATCACTCCTTGACCCTTTCTGAATGGTTCAAATTTCATCACCAGAGCACCTGGGCTCCTTTTATCCAGAAAGAAATCAAGATGATCAGACACTTTTAGATGTTCAATAACTACAGGTATCTCAACCGTTTACCTGAAGTTCAGTTAAGCCAATTCAAGCGAGCCATCAAGGTCCTATCCAGCTCTGGGCACTCTTAAGAAGTGAGAGTGGATTTTGCCACACTCCTTTTGCCTGAAGAGATCCTTTTGCCTCAGATTCATTTCCTGATCATGGAATCTTCTGTTGGGTCCCTTATCTTTGAGCGTTTTGCAAGGGTCATGGGCAGAATCAAAATTCAGAAAACTCTCCAAGTTGGTTTTCCTAGATTTCTTTTCCGGGAATATCACAGAGGGTTTGTGTCATCTGAAGTTCTTACTCCCATCCTCTCAGAATGTGAACGGCTAAACTCCTCAGAATGGTCTGAATTGTATTCCTTGTTTGCTCAGCAGTTAGCTCATCTCAATGCTGCTCAGGCCAGGGAAGGAAAAGCCCATGTCTCTCCTGCCACCTTCTTGGACATGAACTCCATCCATCTTGTACTTGATCCCTACAATCTATGGGCTGGAAGATACAAGGTGTTTGTAGCTCTACGCCAAGTTCTCAAGGAGAAATAGATTTTCTACCCTGTTACCATGGATCAATTCCTTGCCTGTGCAAGCTTTGGAAAAACCTCCTTCATCCGATGCTCCATGGATGCTGATGAGTTTGCCCACTTTCTCTCCAAGCAATGCAGCATCTACCTGTCTCGGATGGCTTTTACCATGGGACCAAATTTCTTTATTTCTGATGGGGCTTTTAGACAATTTTTTGCTAGACAGGAAGAGCAGGCCTGGGAAGCCATTTCTCATTTTGCCTCTCTTCTCTCTCCTGCATATTATTTGCATGTACCTCCTCAAGCTTAATGAAAAGATTGTGTTCCTTCTCCTCATTGTCTCTTATTCTTTGTCTCAGCCCTATATATTTTTTGCTTAATGACAAAAAGGGGGAGAAAAACTTATGTCTGAAAAATCTTTTTTTTAGACACACTTATTGCTCAGTTTTGTCATCACAAAAAAGGGGGAGATTGATGATCAGTCTGTCCCCATGTAACTTTAATTAATTACATTCATATAAATAATTTTTGATGATTAACAAAACCAAACAAGAGCTTATCAATTATATCTAATGAATTTTCTTAAGTCTTAAGTACAGGAAAAATACCAAGGTCAAACAAGCCAACAAAAGGTATGCATTACTTCTCTGAAGCCTTAATATCTTCAACATATTATTTCTCTAAGTCCAGAACGATTTCCTTATAAGCATATCGATTTCAATAGAATTATCATAACGATTTCCCCTCTGACTGAAAAGTCATGTTGTTTCAATCAAGTCGATGCCATAACGATTCTTTAAGTTATCATAACGACTTGTTTAGAACTCGTAACGACTTGCTCGCCGTAACGATTCTGTAAATTATCATAACGACTTGTTTAGAACTCGTAACGACTTGCTCGCCGTAACGATTCTGTAAGTAATCATAACGACTTCTTTAGAACTCGTAACGACTTGCTCGCCGTAACGATTCTGTAAGTTATCATAACGACTTGTTTAGAACTCGTAACGACTTGCTCGCCGTAACGATTCTGTAAGTAATCATAACGACTTCTTTAAAACTAGCAACGACTTGCTCACCGTAACGATTCCTTTAGAGCCCGTAACGACTTGCTCGTCACAACGACTCTATAAGTAACCGTAACGATTCCTTTAGAGCTCGTAACGACTTGCTCGTCCTAACGACTCTATAAGTTATCGTAACGATTCCCTTAGAGCTCATAACGACTTGCTCGTCACAACGACTCTATAATTTTTCATATCGATTTCTTCAGAAACACAACGATTTGCATCTCACAACGATTTCTTCTGTGTCACAACGACTTGGTCAACCTGACTTATTCATAACGATTTCATAAGTCATAAAGTCATCGATTTCATATTGACTTGATATCTTATTCATCTTAAAAAGCGTTGAATAGTCAAAGTCCATGTGGACATCTCTCTGATGCTTTTGCATTTATGAGATCTGAACATATCTCTGCATGCATGCAGACCATATCATCCTTTATCGTGCCTACTCTGATAACGTCTTTTAGACTTAAGCTATTTGGCATTACTATTTTCATGACTATTGCTACTGACGTTGACTGACATCAGAGACAGCTTAGCTGTCTGCTATTTAAGATTGACATTCGTGCAGACCTCTGATCTAGCTTCATGGTACAACGTTAGACATATAGAAGCCAACGGATATTTATGTAGATCTCATCTCTTTGCGTGCTCAAGTGATCAAAAGACTGTTGACTGGAAGCTTCCAAGACTCCAGATGTCATTCAGTCTAACGACTACTCAAAAGAGAGACAACGGACACTTCAACGTCTACATTTCAAATTCAAGTTATAAATTCAAGACAGAAGAACAGAAGAAGTAAGAGATAGAGATTACGCATTCAAGCATCAAAATTCTTCTGAAGAAAGTCTAGAGCCAAGAACCTTCATTCCTTTTAGCATTTGCTCTTTTGCTCTCCACTAGCTCAAAAAATCTTGAGAGAGCCCGTGTAGTTCTGAGAGTATACCTTGTTCACATCTCTTTGCTCTCAGTTCTGCTGCTTCAGATCCTTGCTTATCAAAAGCTTGATCTAGGGGCTTGAAAGTCATTCATTCTTCTCTGTGTTATTCCCTTCGGTTGTGAAGGAAGACCTGGTGGTATCCAGAGTGTTATTCCCTTCAGTTGTGAAGGAAGACCTGGTGGTATCCAGGGTGTTGTTCCCTTCGAGTGTGAAGGAAGACCAGCAGAGCTGGGTGTTGTAGCGTCCTTAGGGGGACTGTACCCTAGTTAGTGAAATTCTGAGTTGTTGCTCAGGGACTGGACGTAGGACTCCTAAGGAGAGGAGGTCCGAACCAGGATAATCCTTGTGTTGTGTGACTGTCTTCTTGTGTGATTGTTATTTAAACTAACTGTCACTAACCTACTTCGAAGAACGTTTGTGTGATTGTTTTTTAGTTACATGTATCTTATAAATTAATTTTTAAAGACCCATTCACCCCCCCTGGGCTCGTCATCTGGGCAACACTATGCCCTCCTTTGATCCTGAGCTCTGATTAATCTTAGTTTTTTACATTAGGATAATGTAGTCGATTTTTGTATTTAGTTAATCTTAATTATAGTTACTTAAACGGAAGGCGACGACGACGATAACATATTTTAAATTTATTTACATAATTGAGATATGTATGCTAATACGTTTTCAGAAATGATATATCTATAGATTCATTCATTTATAACAATGGTTTATATGTAAAAATCTTAAAATATAATTGACAAATATAATAAATACTTCTATTTGTATAAATATTCTTTTTGTTTTCTCAATTGTAGGCTCTGATAGGTGGGGCAACGTTGAATATCTTCCCAGTCCATATTGGAATCCTTGGGATGTGAAAGCTTAGCAGGGAGAAGTCTATGGAGCAAAGAAAGATCTAAGTGGGGTGGGATAATAAAGACACAGCCAGCTGGGTCTATCAGCAAATCGATTGGTCAGCATGGTTTGGCTTCTTGGGAACACAATAAAGTTATTTTGTAAGCTTCCTACCATACATTTATTGATGGGGTTCCTCTAGATAAATTGTTGATGTTTTAACATTGGAAATATCTAACTAATTAAAAAAAAAATCTTATCAGGATGGTTTGTTGTTATGTCCAACGTCTTCATCACAAGAGAATTTGATATTGTCGTTGATGGTGGAAATTTTTTGTTGTTCATCCCGAAATATCCATCCTCTGAAATATAAAAGAGTAGATCTCACAATATATTAATGAATATAGAATCTATCTCTTTATATTTGGGCAAGTTGAATTTAATGTGAGAACAATCGAAGTCGGCCAGTCTAAAGCAAGATTTGTCGTGTCGTGTTAGAGATTTGACGAATTTTTAGGCCATCGATTCGATTTAATATATTTTAATATTGATATTGTTGTTGATGGTGGATATTTGACTTCTCCATTTCAATACTCATGTATTAATAGAGCGATTGACATCGTACCATAGTTGATGTAAATGTGCGCGGAAAGCTTTTGTTGTTCATCGTGAAATATTTGTCCTCTCAAATATAAAAAAATGGGCCTCGCAATATATTGATAATTATAAAATTCTCTCTTATGTTTGGACAAGTGGAATTTAATGTGAACATGTTGAATTGTGAGACAATTGAAGTCGTCTACGACCTAAAGTAAGATTTTTCGTGCCGTGTCGGAGATTTGACAAGTCTTTATTACGATCGATTCGATCCAATATATTTTTATTTTATTATTTTTATAATTGTATCGTTGGTACTCACTTTCCTCTCGGTAAAGTGAGGACTCCCTTCCCTTTACGATCGTTTCTATAAACCCTAAAGATGTTTATATCAATAATGGTTTAACTTAGTGTTAAGTTAGAGAGTAGAAAGAGTTAGACATGTCACCAAAGAAGCTAGCTAAATAGATTTAGGCCGAAAAATCGATGCAATATATATTACTAACTTAGTGTTAAGTTAGTAATATATATTTACATATATTTATATTTGTGTCATATTTCTTAATATGAGGGCCATCCTCACAAATTTTGCAACAATTTAAGACGCGACTAATGAAATTAATTTACTTGAAAATTGTGAGAGCGTGTTGGTTCTACGACTTATAAGTGAATATTTTCCCAATTTCTGACGTCATAATCCAACACGTAATACCAAATCATAGGGTAATTTACAGAAGAAAAAGGTAAAATATAAAAAGTATGGTAGAATTAGAAAATAGAAAAAAGATGAAATATTGAAAAAAAAGTATGATTTGTGTCATTACTATATGATGTGACACTACCCACCTCAGCAATGTTAACTTGGAATCTAAAAAAATTAGAATTTTATTATTAATTTGGTAATCGAATAATTATATTATTCTACTCCAAACATATATTAGGTGACTTTGACGGGAGATAAATGTGGGGTTAGGGAGGGGCACGGATGAGATTAGGGAGGAATGACACTTTGGTGGAGGGGGTTGCTTAACCCAGGAATTTTGGGGGTAAAATGAGATTAATGTGGGGTTAAGGTACCCCACATTTCTTGGTGAGTTATCTTAATCTTTTTTAATTTTTGGGCTTCGCTTTTCCTCTTCAAATTATTTTATCTTAAAAATAGAGTTAAGTAATCTCTTATTATTTTAAGTGAAATTTTTTTATCTCTTAGATATTTTTTTTTTGTAACGAGAAAATCTCACCCCGTGTGATTTTGTGAATTCATGGACTGATGTTCGTAAACTTCAAGATCAAGATTTGACAGCTCTTATTTTCCGTGTACCCGTATTCCCCTAGGTATTATTATGACGCCAATGAACTCTCCAAAATTATGTCGGGCAAATAGATTTTCTCAAAAAACTATGTTACCGAAGGGCAAATGTGGAAGTTTTCATGCGTATACGTGGGGTCGATCGGATCCCATTTGAAGAATCTCTGGTTTCTAAAGTTTTGAAAGCTTGGCAACCAGGGAGGAAGAACTTTGAATCAGGGAAGTCGTTAACTTTGTGATGGGAAAGGCCATGCAAGTCTTCACGTCACTGCCTTCTGTTGTTTAAAATTTTTGATGGCTGCTTTGGACGTTTTCAGAACAACTCCAGCTCCTTGCCGAGCGTCTATATATACCATTCCTACTTGCCAACGAGATCCTTGCTAGTGTGTGATTAGGTCAACTTTCCTAGCAAGTTGAGTTGTGAGTCAAATATCACAGATGACATGACAAGTGCAAGGCCCACTAGGTAGTAGCCTTATTGGAGGTTTTAGTTCCTAGAGTATGATTAAATATTATTTATTTGTTATTTATTCAATAACAAATAAAATGATGAAAGAGAAAGAAAGAAAACTTGTCGGAATTTGACTCTTGAAAAGTTCTTCGATCTGCATGCAAGACAAGATTATTAGAGGTCTCCCTGTCTCTGAGAAGGGTAGATCGTCAGACGATCAAGCTAGTCTATTTGAGAGAGGATGCTTGACCGAAAACGGCATGCCCTTGCGTGATTTGGAGGATACGGGTTCGATTTCGTAAACAACCTCTCGATTTATCGGGATAAGATTGCGTACATTGTCCCTTTTCCAAATCCTGCGTTGGCGAAAATCTCGTGCACTGGGATATGCCTTTTTTTTATGCTCGGCTAAAAAATGAAGGAGTCGGGCATTGCCTTTCATCGATCTTTACCTAGGGTCAACTCAAATAGAGTTGTTAGTGAGGAGCATCTAGTCTTCGGTATAGGACTAATCCAATGTGTGTAATTGTTGGCACATGGCCCTCTCGTATTGGGTCCCATCTATCTTGGGGCCCTCATCATTGTCCTTGTCGAAGTGATCATCAACCACCTTTGTTCGTCATGAAAGATCTTCTGGTACACTCTACAAAAATTATATCATTATCATTACTAAACTTCAATTTTAAGAATATAAAAAATTGAGAGAAAAAAGGAAGGGGCATATGTGTACATGCGGAGAAAATATAAGTATAACAATTATGCATATCTACAAATAGAAAAAGATATGAACATAATTGTTAAAAATTTGAGTTTAAACTATAATTGACCAATTTATAGGATTTTATTTTAAAATTGTCTAAATTCCCAAAAATATCATCCGAATACCATTTGGAAGTCATTTTGGGTAGATTAGTAAGAGGTGGGTATATATATATATAAGCCAATATTTTATTATAGGTGACATAGTGAGATGTCCCATTTCTAAAAAGGTGAGGTGACACTCATATTTGGTATTAAGATAGATCGGGGATAGAGTGAGGATGTCGATGATTCTTTGTTTTTACATATTGTGGTAGTTTTTTATTTTGATGTTTCTAATACCAAGTTGATTTGTAGGTATCTGATTACTCCAACTTCTGACTCTGATTTCTGACTTCTGACCAACCTCTAACTCTGACTCTTTTTTTTTAATTACTATCTGCTAACTTGTTACTTCTTTTTACCATATACTGACTTGTTATTTCTTTTACCACTAACACTAATCGCTCTTTAGAAGATATATCCATTCTATCTTGATCTTTCATCAATTACCAAATTTGGATATCATATAATTAGATTTTCTTTGAATTACATTGTCTGATGAATTGCTCTTTTGAGATTTCATCCATAGTGTTGGAATTTTGACATTTCATTTCTGATCTCCGTCATCTGTCATATCCACTTTATTGTTAAGTATCATGCCATTTATTGAGATGAGTTGTATACTAAGTTGTGGTACTCATGTTGTTTACTAATCAAATTTTTAGGAAACTCAGAGATGGATGCAGGACAAGACTAGAGTGTCTGAGAGAGCTAGTAGTCCTTTCTTTTGTTACTTTGTGCTTATTTTGATATATTATGGAGCTTTCTTTTAAGATCAGAAGATTTTAGATATCAAGGGGAAATTTTGCTTATGAATGTACTATTCATCTTGGAATGTGTATTATAAATACTATTAAAGCAACATTGCACAACGGTTCATCTTCTATTCATAACAACTTGAAATCCAGCAGCCAAAAGAGGCCTGAATTCTGCCCACGAGTCTGAAGATTTGGAAGGGTTAGAAATAGTCTAGAGAGATATACAAGTGACTAAAGTAACTAAAACCAACAACTAAACTATAAGAGCATTTATAGCATGCTCCTAATTTATAACTCAAGTACACATCTGAAAGGCACACACATCTCGAGGAGGCATGCCGAGATAACTATTAGTACGCATGCCAAGCACACGATCCATTCTGAGGTAGACGCTACTCCTCACAAGCTTGCAATATGAAAGGTAGGCTTAGTATTGATCATCCGATCCACACACTCGACCAAATAGCATTAGGATAGAAATATAAATATATAAACAAAAGCGGAAGACTAAACTATGAAGCACCACATATCACCTGCAAAAACACCTCCACAAGCATAACCAAAATATGGACAATGACCACCTGGTTACACAACACCACTCCACTCCACAACACCACTCCACGCTAAACATGCACGTGGTGCTTGCAGCCACCGACACAAACACAGAAACATTGGTGACTCCACCAGCCAGTCAACTAGACCAGAGTGTAGTTAAACACACTATGCGGCAAGAGACCCTACCAAACCACGATGCATGGAAACCACAACAACACCCTGGTGACCACAACACAACAAGGCCCAAAACCTAATGGTAAGGCCTATTACTACCACATACAGTACCCACACAGCCTCCACCAGGTTCATTAATTGGCACCTGCCGAACATGGAACTTCACGCAAGAAAACTTGCGAAAGCACCACAGAACGAATCACAAACCTTGTAGTCAGGGAGTCCACTAGCGTCTCAACCTTTTGACCACCACTTCATGCCTCCACCTCAATACGTTGAGCGAGACAAGTGAAGCATCACCATGTCATTGGCTCACACTGTAATCTTTGATGTGCAGGGATGCAATGGACAACCAAGAGGGGAGAGGTGAATTGGTTATCGCCTAATAAAAATTATTTTACACAGAATATATTAGACTAAACTAATCAAACATATTATGTGATATGCACAGCAAAATATAACAAGTATATAGACGAAACTAATTATCCTAACGTGCGTAGAAGGAAGATAGAAAATATGGAACAAACCACACATGCATGTAGAATTTAGAATGGTTCGACAAATTAACACACCCCTGTGTGCGTCTACATTCACTACCCCACATCCATGTGAGGATTTTCACTAGCTTGTTTCCCAGGTAGAAGCGAAAACCCACACACACGGTTGTTTACGGGGACAATACAAACCCCACCTCATTTCCCGGGGACGAGACAATCCGATGTGTATGCGCGTACGCACTACACACCAATAACCAACGTGCTCCCAAACCAAGCACACACACAATATGATCAGGGTTCAATAATAAACAAAAAGAGCGTGAACAGGAGGACAACAATATAAACAGTAAGGTGTAGAGTTCTTCTGTCACAGAAGATCCGGCCTTGGTGTTCATCTTTGCCTGACGACGTACAATTGAAGAACTGGCAGATGTAGAACATTTATGAACGAGATCTTGCAAGTAGCAAGACCAAGTCCTCGCCCTTTAGATGAAGAAACACCTCTCAGGTATGTCAGGAAGGCTTCTGGACGATGAAGACTCATTCTTCATACTTCTACAACTTCAGAGCATCTATTGGCTCTACCTAGGGTAGCACAATCCTCTCTTGAACTCTAGGACTCGAGTTGAATTTTGGAGGCGTGTTCTCTTCTTCCAAAACAAGGGAACATGTTGTATTTATAACCCCAAAGAGTACCTCTATGTTTGACAAGAGTTGGATCTTCATAGGACTCTGTTTAGAAAAGTCCGTATAAAGAAAGACTGGAATCGGTTGACCGAAATCATCGGATCGATCATCCAATTTCTACTTGCTTCGACTAGGACTTCGTCTGGCAGATCAGCTGGATGCTCGGTCGATTGATTCTGGAAATTTGTTCATCCGACTTCTGTCTTAGCTTCTACCGGTGCTTCGGTTGATCAAGATACAACGTGAATATCCAAAGTTAGATTGCTTCGACTGGGGAATCGGTCGACGGATTTCTTCTAGTCGGTCGTCCGACTTTTTGATTGTCCCAGTGCCAAACCTTCTGGCTAGGTCAGTCGTCCGATTTGCCCAAATCGATCATCTGACTTTGGACTGGTAATCGATCGTCCATTAATTCCCTTGATGCACAATCGATGTGGCATCGATTCCCTTTGATCCATAATTGATCTGGCATCGATTCCCTTTCATTATCGGTCGACCGATTTCTGCAAGTCGGTCGTCCGATTGTCAGTTTTGCAGTTTTTCTTTCAGTCTTGTCTTTCGGTTTTGTCCAAGTCTTAGGCTTTGTATTGACCACTTCAAATGCGACTTTTGGACAAATATACTACACATTTAACACACAAATCAGACTCTCAAATTAAATAAACATAAATCAAATGCTTGGTCATAAACATGAATTATATTAAGTGTTTTTGTGATTTTCTGAACATGAGTTAAACTTAGTTTTTTTGTGATTATCAAAATCTACAGAGTACAACAATCTCCCCCTTTTTGATGATGACAAAACACTTATAGACTTTTCACACAGAACACAAAATTTGATTTTAGATACTAATTTGATTTGATTTTTATGTGTTTTTACATATGGCACATATGCATGCATTCAGTCATGCAAGATTAACTCCCCCTATCTAAAATACTTATGATTCTAACTCTCCCCTTTTTTTTGGACAAAAACTCTCCCCAAAAACTAAAATATAAAATTTACACAATATTCTCTCCCCCTTTTTGACAACATCAAAAAATGGGTGGTATTAGAGATAAGAGGTGCAATTGGCATAATACAAAGTATGTGAAAATGTCACTTTGGGGAATCTGATGGGAGTGCATGCTCTAAAAGATAGCCATTAAATAGTCTAGTGTTTATCAAGTTCTTAACACACATTCAAAATTAAATTCTATTAGATGTGAATTGTAAGACATGATTAAGAGGCATCACACATGATGATAAGCAAATTATAATTAACACTAACAAATACTCTCATTCTTACCCATGCATGATAGACCCTCGATTTTTTGTAGCTAGCACTTTGCCCTTTTTTGTGTTCTGAAACACATGTTATGATTAAATTTTTTTGTGTTTGTTTCATTTCTTTCACTTTTGAGAAAAGTATTACCGTTTGACGCGAGACTTCTCACTTGTTCAGTGGAAAGACCCGGTTACTAAGCTCAGTTCCTCTTTTCACTTTCCAACCTGGGACAGGTAGCTTTTTCCTCATGAGTTATTACAAGCTAGGTGGATTTTAAGCATCACAAAAGTATTATGAAAAATTTCTACCGATCATTAAAGTGATATCTATTAATCATAGTCATGTGAATTAGTGTGTTGGTTTCAATTTCAAATGAATTTTGAGAAGCAAGTTAAATGCATAATTATTTGACTTTCCCTTAAAGCATGCATACGCCAGATGCAGAAATCTCCCCCTTAGTGGCTGAATTAATACACACTAAGTCTTAACCAATGCAGTACATATATCAAGGGAGTATTAGGCCATAGAAAGAGTCAATGAAGTGTCTTTACATATACATTACATGCAAGCACACAATGGATAGACATGCAAATGACACTAAGACCTAAGACTCTTTTTGTGTTTTTGATTTTTTAATTTTTTTTTTATTTTTATGATAGAAGGAAAATAAAAACACAGCCTATAGACAAAATCTAAAAGAGTAAACAATAAAACATACAAGGGTATTCATGTATTATCTTGAAAGTCCAAAATAGAAGAACATGATACTCACAGAATAGTGTAGGTGCCTTGAGATTCACATTGATACAAATTGCTGCTTCATCTCAAAATTTCACAAGACACCTATAATCACAGATCTCAGGTGGATTCTTTGGTAGCCAAATGATTTTGGGTCCAACAGTGTTAGTTCTAGAAGGCAACAAATCTTTCCTTATTTACACCAAGTTCATTTTCTACTTATTTCTTTTTAAAGAACAATTGTAGTTCATATGACCATGCCTACCACAGAAATAACATGTGACATTATTAGGATTGTGTTTTGTGGGTTGTGATCTATGAACAACATGATATTCAACATGCTTACCTTTCACATGAGCTTGTTTATTATTTTGTACCTGTTTCTTAGCATGAACAGATTTTTTAGGTTGCACAGATTTCTTAGCATGAGCATGTTTTTTCACATGAGCAATTTTATTAGCATGTGATTGTGAAGTACTAGGAATAATAGGAGCATGAACAAATGATGTTTTCATTTTAGACTCAACAGATTTGTTCTTGTTATTTTTAGGGAAATAACATAAACTATGTCTGTTAGTGTTTACTTTAACACTAAGAACTTCATCAACTTTTTGCTTTCCCTTCATGAGTATAGACACAGTAGATTTGAGCTCATATATAGTTTCATGCATTTTCTTGACAGAGTTTTCATAGTTTTTAACATTTTTTTCAAACACATGCATTTGGTTTTCCCGTTTTTGCTTTTTAGATTTCAAAGAAATGTTTTCCTTTTCAAGGTTGTAGATTTTTTTTTGAAAAATTATTATCATTAGCCATGCATTCCATTTCTTGTTCATACAATGAAATTTTGCTTTGCATGATTTCATTTTCATCTTGAATAACATTGTATTGAACATTCAACAAGTCACATGATTCACGTAGATATTCATTATGTAAAATATCATTAATTTTTATCTTCTGTCTCTTATTTTCCTTTTAACTTTTCTATATTTCTCATACAAGACCGAATACATTTGCTTAATCTCCTCAGAATAGATAAGTTGGGAGTCTCATACATTTGCCTAATCTCTTCCACTATACGTAAGTTCACACCAACTTATCTTAAACTTGTCGTCATCTCTATCATTATCAAGATCACATAAATGAGAGATGAATGGGGATAGCAAAAATATAAAGTTATCAAAGCAAAATTTGACTAAAGAAGGATATATAAGTTATACCCAATATAATTATCTCAATATACCTTATTTAATTATCAAAGCACCCTTAAAGCACAACTACTTAATAGTCATATAAAATATAATATAACAGATTCAAAACCTATACATGCAATAATATATCTTTTTAATATTCTATTCACATCGTCCCACCAGAGCAGCATGACCATGTAAGAGAAGATGGAAAGATTCTGCTCAAACACAAGGCCCACTATATTCTGTGCCCTATGATGTCATAACGTGCTTACTACTAACTCCACAACCAAGGGGAAAAAAAAATAATAGAGAACAAGAAGCTTCGATGTTAACTAGGAACGAAACAAAGTGTTGACTTTTCTTTGGAGGGCGCTATATATATGTAATTTTTTAAATAAATATTTATCTAAATATTTCAAGTTTTAACATGTTCATAAAATCATACTCAATTTTAACATATCTATAAAATTATGTTTGGATAACTTACGCAAATATTTTATAATTTGAGGACCCCAGTTGGGTCGATCGGTTAGAACTCTTGCTTAAAAATGTGAGGTCCCGAGTTCGATTCCTGCCACCTGGGGAGGGGATTTATCTGATTTACATGCAATACTCGAAGTGTGTAAGTCCGAAATTTTTTCGATCAAGTAAAATAAGGACAATACGAATACACGAAAAGTAGGGGTTGCCAAATCTTGAATTTGGAGTTTACGAACACCAATTTTCGAGCCCTTAAAATCACACGGGACCGGGTTTTTTGGTTACAAAAAAAAATTCTATAACTTAAACAAATTTGTAGTATTTATATTAATAATACTATAATGATACAAATTTAATATAAATTACGCAAACATACTATAATTTACACAAATTTGTGTAGCATGCACAAATATATTAGAACTTCACAAAATTTCCGTAACTTCCATAAACTTACACAGATTTGGGATGGATATCTAAATTTAAATTATTAAATTGGATTAGATAAAACGATGAAATAGCCTGTCCGTTGATACCTAATCCCCCCCCCCCCCCTTGTGAAAGCGATGTCTTCTAGGTTCTGCCGTCCCGTCCTATCTAAATCGGATGGTGAAGATTAAAAGAATAAGAAAACGAAAGGGGGGAAAACCACTCATGGTGAAAAGGTTGGGCTTCGCTGAAAAAAGGCCACGAGACAGCGATGAGACAGCTGGCCGGCCCTCCTTTCGCTGATTTGGATGGGGATGGCGTGGACAGCGAGGCCGATCCAATTGGATGCGTCCCAAGAACTCACAGGGGAAAAAAGACAAAAACTTACCATAATCACGTAAATAAAGGCCAATTTGAAATTAACTGGGTTCACTTAATCATGTTCTCGTGAAAATTATTAACTAGATCATTTAATTAAAATATAAAATAAATTAATTAAAATTTTTATTAAATATTTGACTTATTTTTTAGTCTCTAATAGAGTTATAATTTGTTACAGTAAATATTATCACTTATTACAATATACGTGAAATTTTTTCTTATTACAGTTAATTTGTCCTAAAATATACTATGACGTCACACTTCTTTATTTTTTGACTTATTTACAAACTCACAAAAGACAAGTGCCTTCGTTTTAACTTTATTAAGTTTGTTTCATATAAATGTAACCCTGAAACATCATGATCTGGCATTTATTTTTATGAGTGACAAAATGAGTATAATAAATAAAAAAGTGCGGCACCTAACTCTACCATTTCTTTTTTTTTTTGTATATAAAAAAGTTGTAATGTTAGTTGATTCTCCAAATGGACAAGTTAGGTTTTATCTAAAATGTTCTGTTAATTTATTATGCGAGTAATGTTTATTATCGTGTTATGACACGATCGGAAAGATTCGTCCACTCACAGTCGTGGAATGGGCACTCGGAGTCGGGTGGGATAGAAAGTAGGACGAGTCGGATTCAAAATCGAAAATAAATATTTTTGCTTCTATTTTTTATAAAAAAGTTTAGAGTCGAAAACGGAAATAAAGATGTGTGCTTCATTTTTAAGTTGGAAAAATGGAAACAAAAATTGAATTAAAATAGAAATTTCAAATGTAATAATATATATATATATCATCATCATCATCAGAATCTTATCTTATTAAATTTATAAATTTATAAGTATATTGATTATTAAATTTATGAATAATTTAAATATAAATTTAATAATCTATTAGTGTATATAACTAACAATAATAAATAGAAATATATCTTTTACCATATCTTCTCCATCACATATATTATAATGACCCTTACTAAATGAAATACGACAAAACCAAATTAACATAATAACACTATATATTTATATATAATAATTGAATAATAGATAGTCGGCGTATATATGTATGACTGTCAGAGAAAAAATTAGTATATATGATAGAATGAGAGAGTGATCATTAATCACTAATTATGATATAGATAAACAATATTTGCATATAGATTGGAGGTGGGAGATAGTGTGTTAAAAATTTAAGAGTCAAATTTTCGAAGTTGATGAGTTTTTATTGTAAAAATATTATATAATATATATTAGAAAATATCAAAAATAAAAATACAAAAATGGATGCGAAATTAGATGTTTTTATTTCTACATCCTATAAAATTTTAAATATTCATTTTTACTTCCACTAAATCATCAATTTTTTTTTTAGAATTCCACATCTTATAAAAAAATGAAACTATGTTGATTAATAAAAAAAATTGAAGTCTATTGACAGTCCTTGATAGAAGGGTCTAAGTTTGATGTCCCATGGGAGGGTGTCTAGACTAGTATTTAAAAAACAAGAGTGAGAAGGTTTGATTAAATTAGTTAAAACTAATTTATTTTTATTATTTTATATTTATATAGATATGGCACAACATAAAATAACGTCAAAAAAACGAGCCATAGACGATAATAATGATCACAACAAATAGTTGCAATATTATTCTACAGAGGAGTATTTGATATCTGTGCACAGATTTAGAGAAGAACCAACGGGGTCAGGTGACCCCATTAGATTTTAAAAACTCTATTGATGAGTCTAAAATTTTTTATTAAATTAGTTTGGTTAGAAATTTTTCTAAAGGGAGTGACCCCACTCGAAAAATTTCTGGGTCTATCTATGTCTGTGCAAGTTATTTTTCACTCCCAATTCTTATGTCCTACTAACAAGTGCTAGGGCTGTTAATGGGCTGGGTTGGTCCGATAGATCTGTGAGTTTAGGCCGATTTTGAGTCGGGCCACAACTCTTTTCGGTTCATAAAATTTTAGTAGGACCTAAAAAATTCAATCTGTCTAGGCTCATGAGTTAGACTCAGATTTTGAGTTCGGCCCGACCTTTTTTTTTTTTTTTTTTCAAATTTCAAATTTTATTTAGTTAAAATTATATTATATTATTTAATTAAAAGTTAAAAAAATTTTTTTTTCAAAAAAATTAAATAATCAACATCAAAACTCTACTTAATTGAGTGAGATTATAAATTTTATATTATTAAATATATTATTTTTATTATTAATTTAATTTTTATTTAAGTATTCTGAACAGACTGGATCTTTGTCAAATTTTACACTTTTGTTAAAATATTAGATCCGATTTAGCTCGATCCGACATTGTTCAAATTTGGACCGAACTTAGACTTACATATTGACGAGTCGGATCTGAGTCGGACTCTTATACATCTAGTTCGGACCCAATCTATTGACAGTCCTAACAAGTGCTGCTGAAGCTGACCCAAAATTCGTATTCTATTTTTGAGAAATGGAATATATACGTTTATGTTCCTAATTCCTCATTAGTTGGTCCGACCAACCCTCGGCAACAACGTTTACATTTGACAATTGGGAATTCATATGTTCCTAATTGATGGATATTATTATTACCATTTATTTTTTAATCGTCCGACCCCGTGATGTGTTGTACTTAAATTTTAAAAATAAAAAAAAATGATACAACAGTTTGAGAGCGCAGTGCTGGCCTCGTGCAAAGTGAAACACACATTTATTCGCCTAAATTAAACTATTATTTCATATTTTAATATGATAACTTGCCCATTAAAGTCCTTCACCCAACGTGAGGCTGAAGTGTGAGAGTAAATAGAGATCTCAAACCCTTGGAAGAACAAAAGATCTCCCATCAGCATCCGACAAATCGCGAAGGAACATAGAAATTTTTGTCCCCTCCAAAAAAAAAAACAAAAAAAAAGAAATTTCTGTATCCCCATGTCCACAAAAAAAAAAAACATAGAAATTTCTATCTACACGAGTGGATGCCGATTGCCATCTCATTTTCACTTTGCTCAAACAGCCTCAAGGTCAAGAAGTCTTCGTTCAAGTGGCAAAGAAAAAAACATTCATATTTAATTGTAGATAAAGACTTTTTATATATTTTGGAGAGGATAAACATTATCTCTTCCAAAAAAATGGGAACAGTATTAATATTTGGTATCGAGAATAGAGTGTGAAGATATCCTTAAAATTTTGAAGATATCTTCACTCTATTTTCGATCTATCCCAATATCAAACATAGTCATTAACGGATTTCACTCGCATGTATTTAGGATGGATAGTATTTATCTTTCTTAAGAAATATAAAAAATATTATTTTTTATAATTTTGATATTGTCGATAAAAAAGAATTTTAATTTTATTATTTATATTGTATATGGAGAAGGGAAGACTTGACACTTGAATCCATTTTTATATAATTTATTGATTTAACTTGAGCTCAATTATGTCAGAGATACTAGATGTACAGTAAATAATCAGGTGGTAAAATAAATTTTTGGGAGAGGGTTTATCTAGCTCACATTTTTTTAAATCTTCAACAGAGCCTGTGATTTTTGATAGTCTTGGGAAAAAATAAAGGATGTCATGAGTAGCTAGGTATGAGAATTGAATCAAAGTTTCTCAAACTCCATGTAACCCCGAGTATAATTGTGTTATACTCTTCATTATAGAAAAAATGAGATGGGAAATATATCTTCATATAATTAGTTCACATAGCGAGACAAAAAAAAATAAAACAAGATTTTTTTTAGTAGTATACACTTATTTTTTTTAATAAAAATGTATCTTATCTCATATTTTCTCATTGTATCTATTGATATAAATCACTCATATAAAATAGTCATTTTTATGGATGATTTGGATCAATTAACTAATAAGATGTATGATTACTTCATCTCACTTTTGAGAAATGCTGGTTATTCGAGAGTCCGAGTAACTAACATGAGGTGGAATGGCCGCGCGGCCGATTTGATTGGTCGGCCGCGTGGGCCCCACACTGTGGGGCCCATACGTGAGCTACAAAGAAAATACTTGTCGTCCCTCCAAACTAACAACAAAATTTATATAGATTATTTGTCAAATAATTTTATTAGGTAAGGATTATGTCAAATTTTTCTTTCTTTCTCTTCTCTAGTCAATAAAATTATTTGACAAATAATTTACATAAAATTTATTATTAATTTAAATAGACAACAAATATTTCTTGGAACCACAAATATTATATTTATTTATTTGCACAAAAAGAAAACTGTGGTCTGTCCTGTCCTTATATGTATAGGTTACTTTGGCCATTTGCCATTTCACAGCAGCGAGCCTTCACGGGTTTAGCCGGTGTCCACTTCACCTACCACTCCCATCTGACTTTTTTTTATGTATTAGTACCTATTAAAATTAAATTAAGCGGATACCCTACACTTATTAATGTTTGTCTGATACTTTATTTACTTTATAATAATTTTATCAGAAAGCAGAGCTCCCCTTCCCCAACACCTACTATATAACGAAGCTCTGCACCACCTCCGAGGCCCTGCCCCTCCTCCAATCCCCGTTTGCTGCCGCGGCATCCCCTCCCTCGGTGGAAGCCCAGCCATGGCCCTGCTCTCGGACCTCCTCAACCTGACCTCTCCGACTGCACGGAGAAGATCATCGCCGAGTACATATGGTTGGGTTCTCTTCCCCGCCCCCCCCCCCCCCCCCCCAACACGCACCGCCAAGATCTCATCTTTCTCTCTTTCCTCCGCCTTTTCTGGGTTGTTTCTTCTCCTTTAATGCTTCCAAAGCTTCTTCCTTTCGTGGGTTTGTTCTTGTTTCGTCTGGGTTTCCCGGAGTGGCTTGGACTGTGGGCTTGTTTTGGCTTTTCGGAGCTCGGTTGCTGTCATCTCAGGGTTCCTGTTCTTTCTTTCCTTTTTTTTTTTACTCTCCCCGCTCTGTTTAGGAACGGAAGAAAGATCTGCGCTTCGGCTGCTCTACTTCATTCCTTCTTATTTTGCATCTCCGCGGCAGTGGCTGTCCTTAACTGTGAGGATATCGCCTCTGTAATATGTAGTTGCTTCAGACCTTTGGTTGTTCCTGTTCGAGTTTGATGCTCGGTCATATCCTGCTTGTTCAGAGTTTGCCAGTCCGTTATACCATCCATCACGTCTTGTTCTATCTTGTTATTTTGATTGTTCCATAGTCGTTCACTTAGATGCTGGAAAAGACTCTTTTGCTCGATCATTTTTTTGTCGTTCCATCTTTTCTTATGGGTTTTAGAGTTTTTGTTGGTGGTAGGATCATAGTATTGCTCTTTTAATCATTAATCACATCTTTTTATACCATTTAGAAGATCTATCCTGTGTAAAGTTTCTTCCATTCTCTCTGGCATGGGATTAATAGTTTTTTTCTTGTCTTCTTTCCTACCTTAATGATCAACAGGATTGGTGGTTCTGGCTTGGACATCAGGAGCAAAGCTAGAGTAAATATCAGAAACCCACTCCTTGTGCTGCTTCTAGCCCCTAAAGATGTCGTTTTTTTTTTCTTTTCCTGATGCATCTATCTGTTTGGGAATGAGCAGACGCTTTCGGGACCTGTGGATGACCCCAGCAAGCTTCCCAAATGGAACTACGATGGCTCCAGCACTGGGCAAGCCCCCGGAGACGACAGCGAAGTGATCTTGTAGTAAGTCTCCTTCTTGCCTTCTCCCCCAGCTGGAAGTCCTGAAGAACTGTGCTTTCCTTTGATGGATCTTTTGGATTTCACCTGTCTAATTGATGTGTCTATGTATGTGAAGCCCCCAGGCCATCTTCAAGGACCCATTCAGGAGGGGAAACAACATCCTTGTAAGACTCTAAAAATCTCTTCTTTTTCCACTTCTCCCCCTTCTGATCACCCCCAAAAGTCCTTGTTGTAAATTTCGTATCTTGGATTCCCTGGTCTCCACATGTACTGTGGATATATCTTGATCTTTTTCCCCTCTATTTTTAGGTCATGTGCGACTGCTACACCCCCGCCGGGGAGCCCATCCCTACGAACAAACGACACCACGCGGCCGAGGTATTCAGCCATGCCGACGTCGCCGCCGAGGTACCTTGGTATGATCCTGTCATGTTTATCAAGTATTCAGTTTTGAGCTTTTCAACTTGAGATCCTTCTTCTCTGTCTGCCTTTCGATTGGATTCTAATCTTCATCTGTGAATCTACGATGAAAAAAAAAACAATTTTTTTGAATAGGTATGGTATAGAGCAGGAATACACACTGTTGCAGAAGGAAGTCAGGTGGCCCCTTGGGTGGCCTGTGGGTGGTTTCCCTGGTCCACAGGTATGGCATCATCTGTTCTGGCCTGGCATGCCCCATTTATTGCTCTGGTGGCCTCCATGAAATTATCATCCATGCAACAACTGTGTACCTTTCTTCTTGCTATTGTCGTTTTCTGTGCCTTTCATGAGACTTCTCCCTTGTGATTATGGTACGGGAGATGGTAGGAGCACCGTTGGTTGTTTTCTGTCTTACTGCAAATCCATGTTTTGTTTTTGTTTTACTAGGCCTTCGAAGTTTTTACTGCAAAACTGGTTCTCTTGCAATCTGTCCTTTCACCGTAGTCCTATTGTCCCTATCTAGATAGTGTTCTCTGTCCAGCATGACATGTCTGTGCTTCTCTCGCAAATGGTTGGCTTCTGTACCCTGATCTTAGTGGTTATGTGTGTTGCCAGGGTCCATACTATTGCAGCGCAGGTGCAGACAAGGCATTCGGTCGTGACATTGTGGATGCCCATTACAAGGCCTGCCTTTATGCTGGGATTAACATCAGTGGCATCAATGGAGAGGTTATGCCAGGACAGGTGAGGATCAAGTGCTTCAAAATCATGTTTTTTTTGTTGTTCCCCACAAGAATGAGTGCTATGATCTCTTTTGGCCCATAATTTAAGCAACACCTTTGAGGTTTTGGGTCTTTGCAGTGGGAATTCCAAGTTGGCCCTTCTGTTGGCATCTCTGCTGGTGACGAAGTGTGGATTGCTCGCTACATATTGGAGGTGATCTGAAAGAACTCATCTTACATAGTATTGTGTGTTTGGAACCTTCACTGAGGCTGTAAGAGTAGTCGCCCTGTGTGCTAATAATGATGAAATGGTTCTTTTACTGCTCCAAACAGAGAATTACTGAGATAGCAGGTGTTGTTCTCTCCTTCGACCCCAAGCCAATCCAGGGAGACTGGAATGGAGCAGGGGCTCACACCAACTACAGGTATCACTGACCCAATATTGTTCATGAATGTGATTGGCATGTCTTGATCCTTCTACTCTATATATATACTTGAATTCCTTTCACAGAACCTTACTTAAAAGGATGTGTTACGTTGCAGTACCAAGTCCATGAGGGAAGATGGAGGCTATGAAGTCATCAAGAAGGCCATCGAAAAGCTCGGGCTGAGGCACAAGGAGCACATTGCCGCCTACGGCGAAGGCAACGAGCGCCGCCTCACCGGGCGACATGAGACCGCGGACATCAACACCTTCTTATGGGTGAGCCTGCAACATCTCTTTATTTTCATGGAGGGACACATGTCCTCTTCCCACAACAGCATGAGTCTTAGAGGAACAACACATTTGTTGATCTGCTCTCTTCCATGGCATTGCAATTGACAGGGTGTTGCAAACCGCGGGGCGTCGATCCGTGTTGGCCGAGACACAGAGAAGAATGGAAAAGGTCATCTATCCACTTTTCTCCATGGAAGAACAAGGCCTAATGTTGATGCAAATTTTTTTTTTTTGGTTTTTCAGCAAGTTTCAAATGTCTTCTCTTGTGCAGGTTACTTTGAAGACCGGAGGCCGGCTTCCAACATGGACCCATATGTGGTTACTTCCATGATTGCTGACACTACCATCCTCTGGAAACCAACTTAGGAGAGCATCACAGACCTGTGATCCATGGTCGTTCTTGAGGGGTCTTCTTCTCATATCTGTTTTATGGGATTTCCAGTTTGAAGAGTCCATAGGCTTCACCATAGGATTATGAAGCCTTTATGATCATTTATTCCAACACCCAAGTCATTTAGCCACCTTGTTCTTTGTGGGAACAGTTATGGGTCTTCTTCATTTGGGGCATAATAGTGGGGCAGGTAGGTGGGGGTTTGGTGGTTCTCATTGTTTCCCCAGCTCTGTTCATCCCTTGTAACAGGATAATAATATGTTATTGGTGCTTATATCATCAGTTCCTTTCCTCCGATGGAGTTTGGTTCCTGTTGTCAAGTATTGGGATCTGATCTCACTCCAAATTCTTCATCTACCTGTGGGATCTGTGGCCATGCCTCCTCTCTGGGAAGTATGACACAGTAAAGATGTGAAATTTTCAAATACCATGTGCGCAGAACCGAGTACTTTATCTAGTTCCGACATTGGAGCTACCATGGGCAATTTTTTCAGCTTAAGAAATTATGTGGTATGACCAAGTTGCATAGGATTCGGAATGCCATCTTTTTATCTTATCATCTGTGTTTGTCTTTTTTGTTGAAGTTATTAGGCCTTTCCAACTTAGAAATTCGAGTGTATAGAGGATAGAACTATTTGTAACACGCTTTGTTTTATCTCTTAAGTAGATATGGAGATCCTTCTCCATCACTTGTGGTAGGTGATGTACTGTTTCTACCTCATTTGCCCTCATCATGGAGAAACCCTCTGTACAAGGAGCTCGCTTTGTATGTTTCCCCTTTCACTTTGAGACATCGAGATCAAGACGTCTTTGGGCTCTCAAAAGATGTTAAGACTATCCATGAACTTTACACAATGCGATTTTTTAAATTTAATTTTCTTTTTTACAAATATACATAAAAGTTTATTCAAGGAATCTACATAAGAAATGAAATAAATGTTGATGTAGTAATGGGTATAGAAATTGAAGAGATTTTTCTCTTTAGAATTCTTTGTACAACCCCCTTAATTGTACTTATCTAAGATAACCTATAAACCCTACCAAGTTGTTTGTGCCCTTGGGCAATCTTCTTTGGAGGGTGTTGGGAATTTAAAAAGAATGACTCAAAACCTGCTTGACCCTTCCACTCAAAATTCTCTAACATAGGAGAACCATACAATGAAAGGCATCAACAACATGGCCAATCACAACCTGGCATTGCTAAGAAGATCTCTAGGTCCCTCAACAAAGGCTCACTGCTATTGTTAGCAAGATCTGTAGAAGAGCAGGTGGGCTGCCAAAACAGGAGCAGCCTCACCTAACCACAAGAGCACCACCACTTGCCAGTTTCCTGACATCACCTGCCCCCTCAAATGGGAGGGAAAGAAGATGAGGGAGGATCCATGGCTGCAACTTTGGGGAACCCAGAGGTACTGTAAAGAGGATTTGGATGCTGCTTTGGGGGATTCAAAATGGTACTGCAAATGAGATACTAATGCAATTTGATGAGGTCTGCACATTGTGCTAACATTTGCATGTGCATCTTTCAGTATGGGAGCTTGTGGGTAGGCCTGCCCATGCCCTTTGGGATGATATTGTTGGAAAGAAACATCCCCCCATGAGCCAAAAGTTCCCAACTAGGACTGAATGTGGGCACTCGAATGTTTCCAGTGGAGGGGTTGCATTGGTAGGATGGGGAGGGAAATCAGGATTGTCTGGATGCCCAAGTATTCTAGCTTGGATCCACAGATATATATCCACACACAAACATACACATAATACACACACACACACATATATATATATATATTATATATATATATATATATATAATATATATATATATATATATATATATATATATACACACACACACCTCTCTGTTAGGGCAAAATATGAACATTAAGTTTGGAGCCTCCAATTAGAAGTATTTCCTCAAACAAAGGCTGTGTTTTTGGGACAGTTTTCAATTAGAGATATTTTCTTTATTTTACATTTTTTGACCTAGTTATTTTGAGGGGAAAGATAACAGACTGGGAAAACTTTCTTTGGATCTTCTGGTCTTTAGTCCCTGTAATTTCTGTAATTGGTTTTTAATTTCTATAACTTAAACTATCTAGTCTTGGGGTGTGTTTAATAATCCTTAATCAATCTCTAATAGACGTCTGAAAACATGTCTACTATCTTAATTTTCCTCTTAAAAAAGTGAAGGAGGTGTCACTTTTTTTTTTCTTCTAGATATGTGACGTTGTGGCAACATCACATATTGGTTGCCGCCTTGTTGGTCATCGAGTATCTACCGATAGCCATTGAGTACTGGGCATGTGGTGCCGGGCATCGGCAGTCAGCCACTAACCATTGATTGTCAAGCGTTGGCTATAGACCATCGGGTGTTTGGTGTCTGGCATCGATTGCTAGGCGCCAAGTGCTAGGTGGAGCAAGACTGCCAAGAGTCCAGATGCTAAGTTTCAAGCTAGGCCAGGCCAAGCCACTAGTCGCCAGGTGATTGGGTGCTAGGCGAGTGTTTGGCATCGGGCGTCGATTGTAGATTGCCAAGAGTTGGTCATCGACCATGGGCCATTAGGCGCTCGGATGCCACCGACTATCATCGCCACTATTGATTGATAGCCGTTGGGTACCGGTCGCCGATCACCTCTGACCACCAACATCGCTATCGGTTATCGAGCGCCGATGTTGCTATTAGGAGTTCATGGTCGGTGGCGAACGCAACTATTGGTTGTCGACTGCCTATCACTTACGGTCATGCGTTAGGTGTCGACTACCATCGCAGATCATCTATTGCCAATGCTGTTGCCCGCCAACTACTGTCGCAAGTCACCAATCATCTATCATCGATCACCAATCAAGACGTTGGCCACCTGCTACTACCCTTTGCTATAACCAAATGTTGCCTCGAAGTCATTGAATACATCATATTCTCTTCTGATGTTATTTAAGTTAGTTATCAAATAACTTTTTTTAAGTCTTAATATGTTTAAGTATTTTTAATTTTTAAATTTAGAGATTAGATGATGATTAGATTTTAGAGCCGTGGATCCAAGAAATTTAACTTTCCTTGAAAGTACGTCCTTTCCTTCAAAATAAGGATTTTGGGCCTACAATCAAACAATAAAATTTTTTTAAGGACTAAAAATTAATTTTAAAATATCAAAAAACTAAGAAACCCTAATTTTTTATGTAGTTATGTGGCAATGGAAATACTACACAATTGACTTCCAAGTTCTCCAACAACCCCTTTTGAAATAAGATATGTTTTGTGCTGCTGCTGCAACTTGGAAGCACTAATTTTGAGGTTTCATTAACTTTAACCTACTTAAAATTTTTTACTCTGCGTGGGGATAAAAATAGGAGTGTTGGGCAATACTTACTTTTTCAACAATCTAAGACTCTGAGTGGGGATAAAAATAGGAGTGTTGGGCAATACTTACTTTTTCAGCAATCTAAGATCAATTATACTTACATAAATTTTATATTTTTCGTATTCAAACTAATTAAAGACAAATTCCAATTAACTAGTGTCAAACTTGGGTCTAAGTTGAGAGCCCCCTTAAGACAACAACAACCTTCGTAGCATATCAAATCATATGGATGGTACTTAAATAAACATGACCATGGTCCCTAGAGTTGAAATGATAATGGCGGCTATAGATGATTTCAATTGTTTGAGGTATCCACAATTTGCTAAAAATTTAAGACTAACACTTCGCTCTATGCCATAGCTTGACTTGCAACAAATTAGACTCTCATTTTATCTTTCTAGGTTATAATTATTTGTGTGAGTGAGAGAGGTGGGCCCACATGAATCATGTTTCATTAAAAGTCTACTTTGTTTTTTTTTTAGAAATGCTAGCTGACTTGGATTTAATCGTTATTTGAACAAGCGCCACTTGATCATCACCACTTCATGTGGACATTTATTACACTCATGTGTATTTATTACTTTTAAGTGTATTTAATATTCGTCTAATGTTGTATATGTATCTCTTGAGAAGTATATATAGTTTCTGGGGAGCATCCACGCCCTCCGAAGAATATCCTTAGGCACCGTTTGGAAAGGCCAGTAGCAGAGATTTTGAGGACTCAAATCTCTGACAAAGCGTGAAGCATTTCCGAATGTGAGTTGTCTCTCTTGGCTACTGTGCAAAGGTGATTTTGGGAGGAAGAAAGAGGCAGACAGAAGAAATTTTCTCTCTCCAATTCTGCCAAAGCGGGTTCATAATCGCTTTTGTGAAAAAGTGGCTCGGAGACCAAGGCGGCAGCCAATTTGTGTCTGGGCGCGGCGAGGGTGTGCTCCTTTTTTTTTTTTAAAAAAAAACGTCATTAACGTCACCAACATGGCGGGTCAGATGGTTAGGGAAAAAAAGCTTAACTTTTTTCCAGGCGCACGGTAAATGCGATTATTTCGCTTTCCACTTGTGCAAAAGCACTGCCAAACAGTGCCTTAATTAGTCTCTAAGAAACATACATGATCAGAGTTCAAGATAAAATATATATATCTTTTGGAGAGCATATACAATTTTGAGACATCCATATGTTTAGGAAAGCATTCTTAATCTCTGAGGAGCATACATGATTAGGATTCAAGACAAAGTATATATATATCTCATAAGGAGCTTATGTATTTTTTGGGCAGTATATTCAGTTTTTGAAGAACATCCACAACATCTAGAGAGCACAAAAATTGGACGTGTAATAAATACGTTTGAGTTGAGCACAATAAATACGCCTAAGAGCAATAAATATGTTTGAACATGATAAAGAAGTACATAAAGTGGTGATGATCAAGTGACGCTCATCTATTGAACGACATAATTCAAATCATACTTCTTTCAGCTCAAGCGGTGTAGCAAGTGTTTCTCTCTTTTTTTTTTTGTTCCATGTTCATCCAAAGTCACTTATTAGTTCAATAGGAAAAAAAAGCGGTAAATCTTAAAATATAGTTGATTTTACCCTTTTTCTAATGGCTTAAGTTTCAACTCGTTTCAAAAATTCCCACTAAAAGTTACACCTAGTCCAAGTAGGCTGCTCGATAAGCTTCTATTTCTTTTCACCCTTTAACGTTTCAAATTCAATAAGTCCTTTTATTTATTGGGTTTCAGAATTTGACAGCCAAATCTTATAATTTCAAAATATTATATATATATATATATTATTTTCGGTGCACCTAGTGGTGATAAATTCTCTTCATGAGCTCTAAAATTTATATTTTAAGTGAGAGAGAGAGAGAGAGAGAGAGTGAGAAGAGAAATGCTAGATATTTAGGTGTTCAGATATCAAATATCTAAGTGCTAGGTATAAGGTGGGTGGGGCCTATCTAAAAAATAGAGGTCTCACCACAAATATTTGTGTTTGGCTTAGGGATGTCAATGGGCCGGGCCTGGGCCGGCAGGCCCGGTTTCCAGATGACAGGCCCAGGCCCGGCCCAGGCCCGGAAAAAAGCCCGGTTTTCAGAAATAGGCCCAGCCCGGGGTGGATTTTTAAGGCCCGACCCAGGCCCGGCCCGGCCCGGTTTTAACTTTTTTTTAAAGACATTTCTATTGTCTATTGATACACAGCCATTCCTGTTGATCTTATCATCAACTCCGTACAAGGAATCAGATGCAGGAACATGCAACGAAACACTGGTTCTCCTAGCGGATCCTAGTTCTTCACAATCATGCTTATAAGTGGGATCAATGACCCAAGTGTGGCATGAAAAGGACAAAGAAACATGTATCATAAAGTGGGACTGTTAAGGAGGGAGGAGGAAACAAAGCAAATTACAGTAACATTCAGAAAGAAATTGGAACATATAATCAAATTAAACCCAGGGTACCCACCCAGCAAGGGATCAATTAAGAACCCAGGTGAAGGAAAGAACAAGTGCATGTCTTTTGAATGTGTTTGCTGATGGCCATCTAATCATAAAGCCATGGATGGCATGCATGGTTAGATGGCAATCAAACAATTCATATTCAAAGCTGAAAGCTCCAGGGAGCTACGAGGAAGGCCACAGTCACCCATGAAAACTCATTTTGTACATAACAAATAAACATTAAGCCATTAAATCTAAAGTAAACAGCAAAGATAGTAATATGTTTGACAAGTCTGTGTGTTAATCAAATATTCCAACCAAAATAAAGTTTGGAATAACATATGAGTCATTCTTAGACAAAGCAATGCATGCAATTGATTCATCAGATTGTCTTTCAGATGGTGTCATTGGTTTTAGAAATTTCATTTGCTGGTTGCCACAGCTGAGGCGCAAGTGATGTTGTTGCCTGTAAAGCATAGATACAAATACAACCATAGTCAAAAAACATGAGAAGTGCCACATTCAGCCATACAGTATATGTTTAAACCACTAAAAGGAACCTTCACATCAAGAACTAAAAATATTTGGCCACATACCTTTCCTGCTGCATGGCTTGTAAAAGTTATGTAGAACCTTATAAAAAAACATAAACAAAATAAATACATGTGTTAAGAAAAAGCAGAACAACTTAGAAGTTAAGAAATAAACTTCGTATTAATCTGAATGGCATAATTATATCTCATAACATCATAACATAAAACAGTATAATCATAACATCATGCACAGTCCAACAGTAGGAAATTTAACATCTCGCAAGCATAAAGCCCCACATGCTACTCCAAGTTTCAAACCCCACAGCAGCGAAGGGATAAACTTGGAACTTGGAAGGCCAGTTCCGGTGATATACTTGGAACTTGGAAGGCCAGTTCCGGTGGGGGCCTGGGGGGCCGGTGGGGGGAGCAGGGGGTGGCGACCGGACCGGTGGGGGGCCGGTGGGGGGAGCAGGGGGGACCGGTGGGGCGAACGGTGTGGGGGGGGGGGGTGGCGACTGGTGGGGGGAGCAGGGGGGGCGACCGGTGGGGGGCCGGTGGGGCGAGCAGGGGGGGGCGCCCGGTGGACGACCGGTGGGGGGAGCGGTGTGTGGGGGGGGGGTGACTGGTGGGGGGAGCAGGGGGGGAGACCGGTGGGGCGAGCAGGGGGGGGCGCCCGGTGGACGACCGTGGGGGGAGCGGTGTGGGGGGGGGGGGGACTGGTGGGGGGAGCAGGGGGGGAGACCGGTGGGGCGAGCAGGGGGGGGCGCCTGGTGGACGACCGGTGGGGGGAGCAGGGGGGGTGGAATCGGGCGGGGGGGGGGGGGGGGCGACGGGCGGGAAGGCCATCGTGGTGGAATCGGCGTGGGGCGAACGGTGTGGGGTGGGGCGAACGGTGGGGGGAGCAGGGGGGGCGACTGGTGGGGGGCCGGTGGGGGGAGCAGGGGGGCGGGGGGGGGGGGGGGGGGGGCGATCGGTGTTGTGCAAGGCGGCTTACCTTCTTCGGAACGCCAGAGCAGAAGGAGACCGTGGCGGACGCTTCGTCGCTTCGCGAGAGAATACCAAATGGCCAAACCTGAGATGGGAGCCGACCGCGTTTAGACCTTAGGGTTTTAAGTAAAAACCGGGCTGCCGGGCTGGGCGGGCCGGGCCAAGCGAAGCCCGGAATCGGCCCAGGGTTATTGCGGGCCGGGCCGGGCCGAAATTGAAAAATGGGCCAAAAATTGAAGCCCAGGCCCTAGTTCTACCGGGCTGGGCCTCCGGGCCTTCGGGCCGGCCCGGCCCAGTTGACACCCCTAGTTTGGCTGCCGAGTATTTAACATTTCTCTAGTGGGAGAGAGATGACGCAAGCGTGTGTATGTGTGTGATGTGAGAGAGAAGAGAAATATTTAGTGCCCTCCAACAAAATAATAATAAAAGAGGTGTGAATTATTTTCTAAATAATTTTATTAATTAAAAAAGAGAGAGAAAGAGAGGCAATTATTGCACTTCAACTATAAGATAATTCAGAGAACAATTTACATCACCTTTATGAAAAATACTTAATCCACGTAAAAATGTGAATTAAATATGACACCCACTAAATTGTGCTATATATTTTGCGGATTATAATATCTCCTCCACTTAAAGTATTTCTTAAGAGAGAGATTGCGCACGTGCGTGATTTAAAGCCCCCGCCATTTCCTCTGCCCGTACGTGCGTGTGCACGTTTAAATCTCGGTCGCTCTGCGTTTCTCCGCTCGCGCTTCGCCTCTTTCCTCGCTGGTGACGCCATGTCTCCCCTCGCCCCACGCGCGTCTCTGCCTCCGCCGCCCCGGCCTCATCTCCTCTTCTCTTCTCTAACCCCCCTCTGCTGCGCCTCCCGCTGCGGCCGTTGCCGTCGGGGGTGAGCTGTGGAGGTGGAAGGAGGAATACAGGACATGGCACTGTTCCCCGTCGCCCGGGGGAGACCGCTCCTTGCCAAGGCCAGAAGCCGACACCTCCGGAAGAAGGTACGAGACCTCCACGACAAACTGGCATCCCCCTCTTTATGGTGGCCGCCCTGTTGATGCGCGCATGTATCGGAATCGCCCGAATTCGTTGGTTTGGAGGTGAGAAGCTGGGGAAGGAAATTGGAATCGATTTAAACCTTCAGTATGTCGGTTGTGCTTGTGCTTTCATGGAGAGGGTGAACTCATAGACTTCTTTCTTCTTCTTCTTCTTCTTCTTCTTCTGGTGCTAATCGACGGCGTTGTCTGAGGCTGTTTGCTGATGTTGGAATCCTTCTTATCCTTTCTTCTTCTGACAGTGAAAGAAACCCATTAGGAACCGCGTAATCGTTAGCTTATGTTGGTTCTGGTGGAGAGCATCTGAGCTGAGGAAAATGGAACTTAAGTATTGCTCATTGAGTTTATAAATTTAGTTTCACACTTTTCCAACAACATCAGAATGCCTTCAAACTAATTCACTGTTGTATGTTATTTAAAACTTCCCTTCCTTTACCTGCAATGTGGAAAATGGCCTCACTTTACAAGCAACCAAATTATCTCCACAATTTTGTTCAAGCGACATGAAATGCACTTTCACCTGACAAAGTGACAGGCAAATTTTATTTATTTCGGTTTGCATTTTGCCTGTGGTTTATTGAAGGAAAAAGGAAATACCTTTTAGATGCATTCTTTTATTGTCTATACATGTGCCTGTGTGCTTGTGGATTTTGGTTCTCCATATGGATTATCTACACTGTTATGCCTTTGCTATTTGCCAGCGTTAATGAGCCTTTTCCACTTCAAGAATTGAAGCTATTTCCGAGAATGGTCTGCTCCCATATTGCCTTGCATAGTTCCTAATAATTGTCCTTCATTGTGATTTTGATAGCAATATTTAATCACTTCAGTGACCTAATTTATTTGCTAAAGGGTAATGCCTATAGAAGAGATGCATCCTGCACTCGGGAATCAGGAGAATTAATGTCCTCTTTAATGATGGTCGAGTTTTTAATGGTTGTGGGCTGGGATGTGATAGGAGAGCAGCTGCATGCTGGTGTATCCATGTTCACTTTCCTATAAACGAGTTCCTTGTGCCATCAACTCCTGTCATTTCTTCATCTGTCCACTTGACAACATCTTCCCCACCTGTGTTATAGTGCATCATGTTGATCTGCGGAAATGACTGCAGGTCACAGGCTGAGCCTTCAATACGAGCTATTCATCTAAGAGAACCATGATGGTGATCTCCATGTTTTTTTCTTGTTTACTGCATTTACTACGTCTCCAGTTATCCGTCTTCCTCTGCACGGGGTGGTACTGGAGCAGCTGGAAGCCTGGGAGTAGGGATGCTCACAGTTATGTTGGGTAATGGTGGCTTCTCTTTTTCCCTCTATTTTGGGCCTTAGCAGTTAGGCAACTTGTACCAAAGATTAGGATATTAATAAACTGTTTTGTAAGATAAATCTGGAAATCCTTTATTTATGAGGATGAGAAAAGATGCCCATACATTTTTTTTTTCTCTTTTAGAAGACTTGGTGGTTCCCACTGCGACACAAGATTAGTTCCAGTTGGTCTTGAAACATTTTTCTTGTTCCAGTAAAAAAAATCCAGTTTTTGAGGCTCTGAGGGAGCTGAAATGTTGGTGATCTAGTGAAAAAAAATATGATTATAATGTTTCATATTTTTACTTTTTTGAGTTCTAACGCAGACAATAAAGTCCAAGTCACATCTTCACATGCCTTTGAGAATTTCATTAGTTTTTGTTTAATGGTGCTATCACATTTTTTTGGTACTTAGGAAGATATAAAGCTTATAATGGTTACTGAACTTCTGTTTCCCCACCATGCTGTCTGAAGATATAGAGGAAGTTTTTTATTTTGTCGTGTTCTTGTTTTGGTGCATGCAAGCAAATAAACCACCAGAATGGATCAAATGATAGAGCAAATAAACTAGATATTGTAGCTTGTGTAAACAATTTAACATTATTATTCTGGCTGATGTGGTAATTTACATTAGAATTTAGAACAGTTGGTTTGCTGTATAAAGGAATAAAAGATTGTACACTGTGGTTAATACCAATCTTACACGTACATCCCTGGTGAAATGTCTTGAAACCAAGAAGCAATAACCTGATATTAATTTGTAGTATCTTAAAATTTTGTAAATCCTTGTTCTGATGTTCTGATTGCTTGCAGTATTAATTTGTTTTATCCATTTGTCTTGATTCTCTTGGGCTTCTGAGACATGAATACGTATACCACTGGTTGCTGGTGGGAAAGCTCTTTCTTTACATTCAGATGGTTGTGCCAGTAGGCTGGATTTGATAAAATTCCTACACTAGTCTGTAATCTGTATGTTCCTGAAGAAGGCCAGCCTGTTGATTCCATTTTTGGTATCCTTACCAGACAATTCAGGCAATTTCTAGTTATCATAGTCTTCAATTTATGTTCTATGAATTTACTACACTTAGGAGTAGAATTTGTTTATATGAACTACAAACAGCATTTATACCTTTACTCTTTCTTTGAAGCTGTCTATGATGTTCTCTTAACTTTCTGGTGCTTTGTAAATAATATTTGTTTCTGTCAGGAGCCACAATTGTTGTTTCTGGGGTTGGTCGTTATTTTTCAAAAGATGCCATCTAGGTATCAATTAGTAGACTTTTGAGATTTTCATAGTGGGAAGATTTTTTTTTTTTGCTGCAGTCAACACATCATTTTCCTTTGTCATGCAGGTTCCTTTTTCTTGTTCTTGTTCTTCTTTGTCATTATGGGTTTGCTAGGCTCCCACAGAGCATCAGTTTTATCTATATGGTGCATTGAATCATTATCTCATCTCTCTAATGATAAGCCCAGTTAGAACTCACTGATTCAAGGCCTTAATTAGCATCTCGGTAATTTGAGCACCAAGCGGTAATATTGTACATGGTGGTTATTATATGGTTCTCTTATAAAATTTCACCAACTAAAATGAAGCTCACTCTTTATATATATTATACAGCCTTCATATAGGAAGAAAACACAGGGGTTGTCATTGTGCATGTCCCAAAAACAAACTTTAAAAACATGTCCGGGAGATTGATTCATTTTGCATAATACTCTGGGAATCCTGTCACCTCTATAAGATGACATTTTTCCTTATTTTGAAATTATACAACACAAATGCTTTTCTTGCAACTTTAAACCCACCTGACATTTTGGTACTTTCTGCATCACACCTTTGAT
This sequence comes from Colocasia esculenta, assembly GCA_014218235.1. NCBI lineage: Eukaryota > Viridiplantae > Streptophyta > Magnoliopsida > Alismatales > Araceae > Colocasia > Colocasia esculenta. Next base: position 1,024,069 of record CM024766.1, on the reverse strand, counting down.
TCCTCATTTACTCCAGATAAAAAAAGGACTGCCAGTGCTATTAATCCATATGATATAGTTTGTTCTATATGTACACCTTTGATTCCACAACTACCTTTGTATGTTGTGCATGCAACTTCCATTTTATCTTCCAGAGGATTTCAATTGTCAAGTTGAAGATCACCAATTTGTTCATAAGTTCCAGCTCTCAATTTGAAGAGTTCATATTAATTTCTTGGACTTCTATATAAAAATTGTCTTGAGAATATCAACAAGCGCTTGTTTGACAGGTCTCCATCTGAACACCTATGTTACCCATGACAAATTCTGCCAAGAACTGGAAAATAGTGCCAATCAATTGTAGTTTCATTTTCTCCTTTGGTGATCCTTCGTCAATTCTACATACCAAAGTGCACACTATAGGTTAAGTAGATAAAATGTAAATTGGCTCAATTAAGCTGTCTTTATGATTCCTTATGAAAAAGGTGCCCAGCCCTTGATTTTTGACAATTCTAATCCTTTTATAATGATTTGACCTCATTTAAAAAAAATCCACAGGTTATTATTAAAATGGCTGCTGCAAATGGTGTAAGGGGTGTTTGGGTTGGACAAAATAGACTATTGTCAACACCTGCTGTTTCTGCAGTTATATGTGAAAGAATTGGTGCAGACGTAAGTCTATTGTTCATGTTACATCTGAGTAAAATGTTCTGCCAAATTAACCTTTTTATCTTGTTTCCTGGAGAAACTGGGATCTAGAGCATATGGTGGATTATATTGACTGCAAGTCACAACCCAGGTGGTTCACTCGAGGTATTTACTACATTCCCCTTTGCAGCAAAGTGATTGCTGGTCACTAAAAGTAACACCCCATGGTTTGCTGAACGGTTCACACTTAAGTTTCCGAAGTATTTTTTCAAAGCCTTAACTGTGAGTTGTTAACTTGTTAGACAAAGTGGTCTATACAACACTTCCAGCACTGTGAATGTTGGGCAACCAGGTAGATCCAGAAGATTTGTTTTAAGAAATTCAAGTAATAGAACACCATTCTTGATCACCAACTTAAAGAGGCCAAATACCCAGGGCATCCTTCATGTCTATCTACCTATTCATCTATCAACAACATATAAAAAAACCAAATCTTTGGACATCAGATTCCCAATCACTTTTCTTGGTCTGGCATGTGTATTTCAAGCTATCTGTGAAACATGTAATCTGTCCACGCCTTCACATTATTATACTTTCTTGCCACAATGCAATATAATAAATATTTTTAGCCTACTTGGTAATTCCTGAGCATGTTTGTTAAACTATTATTCTGTTATCATCTTTGTATTGATTCTAAATATTTCCTTTCGCAAGGATTTCGGATTCAAATACAACGTTTGGTGGACCTGCCCCTGAAGGGACTGCTGACAAGATCTATTCTAGTACAACAAGAGTTAAAGAAGCTTTTATTACAGAGGACCTTCCAGATGTAAATCAATCATAATAAATCTTTATTTTTAGCGTTAGATTACTTTAGATGCTCATCTGTACTTTCATTTCCATGTTATTGTTTACTTTCTTGAAATTGTTATATTCAATTGGTGCAGATAGACATTTCTACAATCGGAATAACAAGCTTTGATGGACCATTTGATGTTGATGTTTTTGACTCAACCGTTGATTATGTTGAATTGATGATGTATGTTTTCCTTCTGCAGTTTATTGGCTTTCATGAATTTGAAAATGGATTTACCAATGACATTGACTGTTTGCATGAGCACAATGTCCAAAAGACCCATTTATGACACGGAAGGATGATTTGGGTCAGCCTAGGAATCACCTTGGGCTGATTCCAATCCTATCTGGCTGAAGTTTATTGAAAAAAATAACTAAAATTCAGAGGAAATTTAAAAACATAAAAAAAGAGGCGGCGGAGCAAGAAGAAACCCGCCCCCATGGGGAAGGGAAAAGGGGGGTGCTTGGGGAAAGTAAAAGGGGATTAAAAACAATTTCAGATTTCATTTGTCGGGATCAGACTGATCTGGCCTGGTCTGGCCGGAATGGCTGATCCAAGGGGATCCCCCCATGGAATCAGATTGCCCTATGGCGATCCATCTAGGGATCGACTGATCCCAAACTGGATTGGCCGATTCCGTCTTCGATGATTTATGATGGTCTTTGGCTCTTCCTCTTGCATATAGGATCATCTCGTCTCTAGCTCTAGGGTATGCTCTATTGTGACACCTGGGATAAGCAGAAGTGGGGATAACTTGAGGGAGAAAGAAGATGCAGTAACAATGGAATTTGTGGTTATTTTTCACAGCTATGGTTCTCAATACTGTTTGTGGCAAGCATAGGTCCCCTTCCAATCTGATTTTTTGGGTTATGCAAACATAATATGCAATTCATGGAGTATAGGAAAATCATGACAGTGTCCTAGTGAAATGATAGCGAATTAGATAATTAATGTATTAACTAGTTGAATATTTTAATGCATGATAGCGAATTAAACAAAAGCTGACAATCAGTAGCAAGATGACAAAAGGTATGAAGGGATAGTTGACCAGCAAGTAGGAGATAAATAATAAGAAGAATTCATGTGTATGAAACAAGAGACATCATTTTAAGTAAATAACAACATGCAACAAGAGAGCAAATTTGGCCATATCACCACTAAACACCCACAAGGGTAACAAATACAAATCAAGTAATACTAATCACACAGTGTAAAATTATCTAGATCAATCTTGTTATTCATTTCGATGCAATGCCACATCACAATCAATTACTCCTATGATTAAGAGTACTTCTAGTGTTCCTCTTAGGACTAGATAGAGCCCTTATATACGCACGGTCATTGGGGTCGGTGGATCAAAGTCCTATTCAAAATTTTAGATAATTCCATGTAACAATAATAATGGCCAAACAAATTCCCAGGACTGGTTCAGAGTTAAAAGTAAGTAAGTTAAGGGATAACATCGTACAAAACTTATAGAAATAGCTCTAAGTGTGCTAAAAAAGAAAAAATATTTAATTAAAAGTAATCAATGAAAAGGGATACAAGTTTGAGGTTTAATAGCTTGAGACTATTGGGTTTGAGAGTTGATTCCAAACATAGAGAGTCGATTTATAAATAGGTAAGAGTTGATTTATAAAACAGATGAGAGTTGGTTTATAAAATTGATGAGAGTTGATTCCTAATTGGGAGTCAATTCTTAAATATCATCGGGAGTCAATTCTTAAATAACACTGGGAGTAGATTCTTAAATAACATTAGGATTCGATTCTTATGAATATTGGGACTCGATTCTTAATTATGAACAATGGGACTTGATTCTTATGAACACTAGGACTCGATTCTTGTGAACTCTGGGACTTGATTTTTATGAATATTGATGGTTGGTTCTTATGAACACTGAGACTCAATTCTTGTGAACTTTGGGACTTGATTTTTATAAACACTAGGACTCGATTCTTATGAACATTAGCAATTCTATCTGGGAGTCGGCTATGTTTGAGACTCAATTCTGACTAAGAGTTGGTTCTGTTTGAGATTCGATTATGTCCGGAGTCGATTCTATTGAGACTCGATTTTGCCAAGACTTGATTTTGTTTGGGAGCCGGTTCTGTTTGACACTTGATTTCAACTGAGACTCAATTCTGATTGAGAGTCAGTTTTGTCTGAGACTCGATTCTGATTGAGACTCAATTCTGACTAGGAGTTGGTTCTGTCTAAGGCTTGATTCTTAGCTTACTAACAATGAGACTCGATTCTTGGCTTACTAATAATGAGACTCGATTCTTGGCTTACTAATAATGGGTTGATCCTTGGCTTACTAATAATGGGACTCGATTCTTGGCTTACTTTAACATTGGAAGTTGATTCTTAGGAAACACTCAGAGTTGATTTTTATGATAGGCAATTCAACATGAATAAACACAATCTAATTATCATGGGTACCATGTATGAGGGCAAAGGTTTAGAGACCATCTGACATTCAAGGATTTTATTTTGAATTCAAGGACAAAGATTTCATTAATGGAATTCAAGGAAGAGAATCAAGCATAAGACATGGTAATGGCATTAAGGCAACTCTGAACTATAGCTTGATAAGGCACATGAACATGGCCTATAAACAAGGATATTCCATGGAATTCAACAACAGAAACCGAGCATATCAGGAAATCTCATGAAGTAGCAATAACAATCTGAAATAAAGAAGAAGGTGCACATGATTACAGTTGCATAGAGGTACCTATATGAACGATTCATCATCATCAGAGCCTTATCCTATTCTTTGGGGTCGGCTATGCTATATGAATCCTTTTCCGCCAAAGATTTTTATCAAGTGCTATATTCGTGTTTAAACTTAAAAAATTTAAGTCCTTCCTAATAACATCGGACCATCTCATTATAAGCCTTCCCCTAGCTCTTTTACTGGCATCAATTAAGATTTGGTCACATCTTTTAACCGGTACACGTGTCCAAACCATCCAAGCCTATTTTCTCTTTTTTTTTTCTTCTAATCAATTGGAGCTATTCTCAAGTCCTCACAAAAGTACTCATTCCTAATATTATCTTTCTTAGTCTTACCACACATCTATCTCAGCATCCTCATATCTGTTTCACACATTTTATTAATGTGTTCCTTTTGCATTACCCAACACTCGACACCATATAATAAAATAGGTCTCACAACCGTTCTATAAAACTTCCCTTTAAGTTTCACAGGTATTTGACGATCGTAGAGGACTCCTGGTGCACTTTTCCATTTTAACTAGCTTGCCTTAATCCTGTCTGCTATATCGTCATAAATCTCCACATTCTCTTATATGATAGACCTTAAGTATCGAAAGTTACTACTTTTAGGAATGTCTTATCTATCAATTTGAACCATATCTTCCTGTAACACCCTCTTATTACTAGCTTATAGGAATGATTTATTAAGTTTTTACCATGAGATCGCCTACAAAAGGATTTAATCATGCTTAGCTTGAGAGAATATCTATCTTTTGGTGTATTTAAGAGAGAAAGGGATGAAGAACACAAAGAACATGAGGGATCCTCAAGCTCTCCTTTATCTCCTTGCAACACGCTCAAATCCCTCGTCTAGCGGTCTTTAGGATCGTCCCAAGGGTCTAGCCAAGAGGGTTTGAGGTCTTATTTTTTAGACCTATAGTTCTCAAGAGTCCAATTGAGAATCTAACTTTAGGAGAGAGAGAGAGAGAGAAAGTTGCAATTTTCTTTAGTTTTATACTCAAATTGAAGCCTTCTTTCCCTAATTTGATTAGGGTTATGATAGAGAAAGACCCTCTCCCAATGTTTTAAAAAGGATTAATCGGTTCGAGTCGGATGACCCCCCAAGGATTAGTCGGACTGATTAATCGGCGAGTCGGCCGCCTCAAGTTTAAGTCGGTTATTTTTCAGAAAATTTTTCCCATTTTTTTATACATGGCTCTGTTGATTGTTAGTGTTTAGGGTGTATCTTGTCATACTTAAAGAATGGGCATCACAAATAAAAATCTCATTAAAGTAAAAGACTAATGTAGAAGACATATCCAAAGCTCAAATGGTAACATCAATGAAGAACAAAAAAATGTGAGGTAGCCATCTAAAATTAAAGAAAGAAATAAAATAAGAAGCAATCAGTAAATATAAATTTATTTTTTTATGATACTTTCACTGCTGAATCATGAAAACAATAATTTTATAAAAATTATTCAGAAACAAAAAAATAAGTTTTATACATCTAAATAAACAATAATATTAAATTTAAAATTATATTTTAATTTCTAACAATACTTTTACTACTAAATCATAAAATATTATTCTTACAGAAGCAATCAGTAAATATAAATTTATTTTTTTATGATACTTTCACAGTTCACTGCTGAGACATGAAAGTAATAATTTTTAAAAATTATTCAGAAACAAAAAATATGTTTTATACATCTAAATAATACAGTAAATTATCATTTAAAATTATATTTTAATTTCTAACAATACTGTGACACTGCCTATCCAGTATCCATAGAAGAAATAATGTTGTGACATCACAGCATTATTCTTCTATGAATACTGGATGGACAGCCGTGGAAGAAGTTAAATAGAGAAACAAAAAACAGAGAATCGGAAGTCTTGGCAGGTGGAAGAAAGAAATAGAGAAAAAAAAGAAAGAAAACAAAGTACGGGGGTTCGCAACTTGTAACAGTGGAAGAAGTAAAAAAAAGATAAAAAAGGGTGAACGTGGCAACTTGGAAGGTAGATGTCTGGAAGATGCCGGAAGAAAGCAAAAACAGGGTATCGGAAAAATAGAGTATTGGATATACGAAACTTACCTGGCCCGGCCACCACAGTGCTCTCCAATCTCCACACGGCAGCAAATGTTGACCTTGGCGACGAGAGAGGCGACCCACCACAGGCCACACCAGCTGAACCCCTGGTCCCGACGCGAGGGGAAGAAGTGATGCGGGACAGAGATGAAGGAAGAGGGGGAACGGGGAAGTGGGATAAGAGGTGGGAGTGTAGGCTTCACACCCTCCCTTTCACAGGGACCACCTTGGGGCTTCTCACCCAGGGACTTCACACCCACACACAAACTCCATTTTTGAAGGCACACATAAAACTCAAATTTTTTCTTCTTCTCTCTATTCCATTCTTTGATTACAAGACTCTATATATAGAGTTTAAAACAAAGAGACTCATCCATACCAAAAGACACTTAATAAAGACCTTACTTAAGACTTAGGAAACTCAAAAGACTTAAATTTAATGACTCTAGAAATTTGTAAAGCCAAACAAGATTACAACCATTGGGTCATTTAATAGGTCAAATAAAACATAATAAATACTTTGATTTAATCATCCTTCATTTCCCATCAGTACTCCTGCATCATTTAAGAAGAACCAGTGTCAGCATCCGTATGGAACCATGACGGCTGGAAATTTTGTACAAGAGTAAAGAGTTGCAGCAAGCCTGAAGGTTGTCTGGAGCATGTCCAGTGATGACGGAGGAAGATTTATTCAAGATTGATGCACAGCAAGTTACGGCAGACAGGTTTCATATGAAGTGGTAAGAGGCCCCTCAAGGGGACAGGGCCACAGAAAATGCATCATGGTCAAGAGAATGGACAGTTGGAGAAGAAAATAGAACCCAAGCCTACGTCGACATGAGAACTCTTTAATTATATATCGTTAGGAGACCGTATGTGAAAACAAAGAAAGAGGTGGGGATGGTTTGGCTTAATCTTTAACCAGATGAACACATGGTTTCTCATTGTGAAGAGACAGGATCGGTCCCTTTGTACAGCCTTCCTCCCTTTCATCCTTTCTATATTATGAACATGTTAGGAATTTAAATATGGTCGTCGGCGCCCTTACCCTCTTCTGGCCATTGTACTTGTATAAATAATTGGTAATACGATAGGAGAAGCCAAGGCCAAGCTCTCCAATACTTGCTCTTTCTCTTTGTTCGTGACATGGTTTCAGAGCCCTTGTTCTCTTAATCGCCACTACCCCCTTCTGCTGCACACTGCAGCAACTTCCATTGCAGCACCATCGCCCTTCTCGCGGCCTATTGTTGTGTGGTTGCTGCTTAGCTGCTGCGAGCTAGTGCATCGCTGTCACCGCCAGCTACTTCCTGTTGCCGCTGCTGCATAGCCACCAAGCTCGCTCCCACAACCGCTGGTCACCCCCATAAAAGACCGATCACCATCGCGCTCACGACCTCCCTGTGCACAGCCAGGGCTGCTGCTGCATCACTTCAAGCTTGCTTCCGATACCAACCATCGCCACTACGCTAGTGACCTCCCTGCATGCGGCCAGGGCTGATGTCACCTTTTTGGCTTGGGCAAAGGAGATAGGATCACTTATCTTGTTTAAGCAAATCTTGGTTAAACAGATCAGGCTTGGTACATTGTGCCACCTTTTACTTGCAGCTTTATTTTGTAGTATACTGTGCCATGCTGATGTCACTCCAGTATCAGCATCCACCACAGCTTATCTTGTATCAGTCGGGACTTTTCGACGCTCCGATCGCATCCGCGCAGTCAATTTCATTATTCCCGATCACTTTTGGGACCTTCTACCTCTGGCTTCATGTCATCTGTGCCGAATATTTCTAGGATGGTTGTCACGACCCGACCATCTCACTAGCGTATTTCCTTTTGGTTTCTCTTGGAGCAGTGGCGGATCTTGAAAGTTAGTTCAGTGGGGTCACTTAAGTCTAGGGGGTCACCTTTAAATTCAGTGGGGTCACTTTTCATTTACACACTTAAATAACATGGAGAATTTCTACTTCCTTTAAAACACCTTTTCCAAGTCAGTGAGGTCACGTGACCCCATTGACTATAAGGAGGGTCTGCCACTGTCTTGGAGATACCATTGGCTCTACATCTTTTGTCACTCTGAGTGTGATATAATTGAGAACCCTGCAAACTCGGCTTCAACAACTACACCACCAATTTCAACAGCTACTTCAACAACTTCAGTTCATTGGTTTTCTTAGTAAACCCCTTGCTATGTCTGCCTTCTCTGGTACTATCTCTACCTGAATTTTTAGACTCTGGCTTCTCATCATATGACCTCTGATGGCATATTACTTGAAGATGGTTCTTCCGCTCCCACTCACTTACAGATTCACACTGCTAATGGCACTCCCCTATGTGTCTCTTAGTGTGGCACCATTACTTGCACATAGGACCCTTTTGGTCGCTTAACCCATTTTCTTGTGCTTCATGTGTTGTATTCTAGTTGATTTTGATGATAATGACACACATTGTTGAATAGGTGGTCTGATAAACTTGACTCTTTCAAGTGGATTCAAAGTTACATGAGCTTGAGAATGTTCATGTAATGCAAACTCATTTATGTTTTCATATAACTTGAGGGTATGACATGTTTGATTAGATGTATTGCAAAAATACATGTTTTCATGACCAAGGATTCAAATGCCCAAGATAAGAACAAATTTATTTTACAAATGATGGAACTAACACTGTTATGGTTGTGATGCAAGATTAGACTAGTCAACCAATGCAACCTTGGGTCGACCGATTGCAAGCACTGGACAACCGAACTATAGCAACCTGGATTTTAAAAATGAGGATAAATAAAAAAATTTATGAAATAATTTAAAAGCAACCAAGCAAAAGATTAATAGAAGTTTAAAGTGTAATGTGGGACAAAGGAAGGCTTAAATTGGGTAAAAGATTTTAAAATTCATAACACTCAAGAATCCATTAATAAAATAAGTCAATGAGCTAAATCCTCAGCGTAATAGGCCATAATATGAAGCTAAAACTTAACTCAATAAGGGATATTGAAATTTCTGTAAAACTCCTAATCAAAACAGGAGTTCAAAAAGAAAATTGGCCTCAATCCGAGTTAGAATCGATTGGGGAATCATACACATAAAGAAGGAGTCATATATGGACTTTTGCAAACACTAACCCAATAGGAGAGGGCAATGTTTTAAAAGTCGCCCGACTAGTCAACTAGTCGGCCCGACTAATCGAGTCGGGTGGACTAGCCAACTAGTCGCATCCCGATTCATGCTTATTTTCTATTTTTTAGGGGCCTGTCATGGCGTGGCCTGGGCCGCCTACATGCCGTGGCCTTCTGACGGGGACCGTGACTCATGACGGATGCGGAACGAGAATCGAGACTGCAGACGACCGACGATATATTGACATCAATTTTATTTTATTATGTAATTTTATTTTTAGTGGAGTTTGATTTAGTCAGGTAGAATTAAAAGTCTAAATTTAAGGTAAGAAATGTTTATTAGCAGGTGTGGGACACGTTTGTTATTTTGTCATTAGTTCTAAGGTTATTTTAGTCTTTTCTTTTGTCTGTCTTTTGGCCTTCCATGTGGCCTTTATATGTAGCAGTCTCCCCCTCTTTTGAGGACAATGATGAATGCTTGAAAATTCGAACAGTTGCTTTTGGAATGGAAACCGCTTCTGAGTTGCAGAGCCAGAGCGATGGTGTGTTTGGAGGATCCCGTGAAGGGAGGGTGGGAAGCCCCACCGCCTCCTATTTCTCTGTCTTCTTCTCCCCCCAATCTTCTTCCTCCCCTGTTCTTCCCCTTCCTCTCTTGCCGTCCCGCATCAGTTTGGTATCAGAGCCGTCGTCGACTTCTTCTACGGAGCCGAGTCATGGCCAGCCCCCTCTCGCCGCCCTCTCTGCGACACCCTTCGCTTGTCGCAGACCGCCGTCGTCGTCTTCCCACTGCAGTCCCCAGCACGCCCATGCCCTTTTATAGCCCCGTGACCTCCCCGCGTCCGCCGCGAACCAACCCTGTAAGCACGCCGCCACCCTGTCTCTCCCTCTCGCGAACGCCGCCCCCGCCCCTGCCTACGCCGCCCAAATGCGCCACGCGCCTGCTCCGCCAACTCCACCGCCCGCACCGCCAGGCGTCGCCAACCCCCACTTCGCCCGGCCACGACCCCGCCTCCGCTAGCCCGCCTCTAGCCCCGCGCCAACCCGGCCACGACCCCCGCCTTCCGCAAGCGCCGCCAGCTCGCACAGCCGCCTCCACGACCCCTCTCCTGTCCACCCCGCGTCAGTCCTTCTCCTGCCGCCTTCCCCCTGCTTGCGACGCCACCCCAAGGCCACGCTGGCCCCCAAAAACCCCTTCGTGCACCCCCCCTGCTAGCGTCTCCCTCTCACGGCTTGGACAGAAAGAAGAAGGGAAGAAACAAGGAGCCGCCGGCGCCAGCTCCTCCGGCAGCCGCCGCGGACGTCGGATCTCCGGACACCTCCGCCAGTTCGGCCGGCAGCGGACATCGCCCGCGACTGCGCCCTCCCGCTCTTCCCCTTTTCTCTGGTTCCTGCGTGTGAGAGAAGAAGGGAGGAAGCAAGCCCCTTTTGAAGCAACCCAGTCAAACCAAGTTTGACCTGGTTAGGGCCAGCCCGGTTTGGCCCCTGGTTCGGTACAGTGACCGGCCAGCTACAGTGCCAGGCGGTGCACCAGGATCTTATCGCACTGCCAGTGTACGCAGCTTATCTGTGCTCCATTTTCTGCACCGTTTGCGCCGGTGTCTTTCTCGCAGCGACGCCCACCCACGTTCCCGTGTGCACCCAGAATAGTACCTGCCAGCGCAACAGAAAAGCACAGTGAGATCTTGAATTTTATATTTGATATGATTCCTCTTCCAATCATATTCACAGCATCACTGCCAAATGGAGAATGTGCGGAGATTGATTTTATTGATATGGAATATGAAAATTGGGTTTCACCTCACATTGTTTAGTCCCTATCAAAAATTGGAGAAATAATTTATGAAGGTGATCAAGTATTTGTGGAATTTCATAAGGTTTTCGGCACAACCACCTATTTTGATGGAGCTTGGTGTTACATCAGTACAATGGCAGCAACATGTATTATACTGGGAAGACAATAGCTAGAAGAAAGACATGCTATCATTGATTTGGAACGACGAACTTGTACTTTGAGCCCGAGTCATTTACAAGACAAGTTTGTTTTTCATAATGCACTGTTGTCTCTTCCTAAAGTACAGATTGGACGACATGGTTCTGAATGTCAACCTATGCAAGAGATTGTCTACGAGGCTGATCCAGCACTAGCAGAAGAGTATTATGCAGAGGTTGAGTCTAAGATGTTTGAAACACATGATAGTCTCTTGGTAGCAGAGGATGAATCGACGGCAAAAGATGTAGCTGGGGATGTGGTTGAAGAGCCAAAGGATGTTCCAATTGTGGTTCACCTTCTACTGTGGTTGAGTCCGAGTTTACTCTCCAGGATTTTGATGTGATGTGGTTAGATTTCCATGAGGCGCACTCTGGTCGACAGTTTGAGATTTGTGATATTATGATTTGCATGGCTTGTGTCATTTACGTTGTATTTATCTTCCTCCTACTCCGACACTTCAAAATTCGAGGGCGAATTTTTTTGAAGTGGGGGAGAATGACGGGGACCGTGACTCGTGACGGACGCGGAACGAGACTCGAGACTGCAGACGACCGACGATATATTGACATCAATTTTATTTTATTATGTAATTTTATTTTTAGTGGAGTTTGATTTAGTCAGGTAGAATTAAAAGTCTAAATTTAAGGTAAGAAAGGTTTATTAGCAGGTAGTGGGACAAGTTTGTTATTTTGTCATTAGTTCTAAGGTTATTTTAGTCTTTTCTTTTGTCTGTCTTTTGGCCTTCCAGTGTGGCCTTTATATGTAGCAGTCTCTCCCTCTTTTGAGGACAATGATGAATGCTTGAAAATTCGCACAGTTGCTTTTGGAATGGAAACCGTTTCTGAGTTGCAGAGCCAGAGCGATGGTGTGTTTGGAGGATCCCGTGAAGGGAGGGTGTGAAGCCTCACCGCCTCCTGTTTCTCTATCTTCTTCTCCCCCCAATCTTCTTCCTCCCCTGTTCTTCCCTTTCCTCTCTTGCCGTCCCGCATCAAGTACCATTACGTATAGCTGCATTTGAGCTGCTGCAGCCGACCAGAGAGACCTGCATACTCCTACTCAGCTGACGAAGTAACTGAGGCAGACACAAGAGTCTTTCAGAGCATGTTCTGGTGAGAACTCTGTTTTCAAAGGTTCTATTTATTTCATGCTGTGTATATGACAGAACACAACTGTCCATCTGACCCACTGAGTCTATGAGGCCTTGAGGAGTTTATATATTTCTCAAAGATTTGGAAATAAAGAAACCAACAGAGGCTTGCAGTATAGGATATCTTGTAAAGTAGCATTACGGGAACTGGTTTTCTAGCTGATGCCAGGAGAGTTTATGAACACTGGTTCGAAAAATCTCGTTTTTTGATTCATGAATGGTGGTGGTGAACAATTGGTCTAGACTCGGAAAATGAGCGAGATGAGATAAACAGGAGTTGGATTTTGAGGATCTTTCAGTCATGATTGAACATTTTTTAAAACGCCCCCCAAAAAAGGAACAAAAGTAGACAAAAAAATGAGGTTGTAATGAAGGAATGGAAGGCTAGAAACCATCCTATCCGATCGACAACCTCCATGCCCACAAGTAAAGACTCGTGCTTTACCAGTTCCATCCTTCTAGATGCTTAAATGGAAGGTGTCACTATTGCTTCATACTTAAGTGTGTAATAAGTGAAGATAGAAGTTGTGGGGAGGCGACAATTTACACCCCCCCCCCCCCCCTTAAATTTTTACATAAATTGTCTTCTTTAATTTCTTGTGTGAATTAAGTCGATGAACATGTGAAGTTTTTTTTTTTAACATTATTAATTATTTCTTTTTTAAAATATTTTTGGCTCCACCACTGCCTCAATGCGATTATTAGCTTGTATGAATTGCGACATGAAGTAAACCATATCAGGCATGATTATTGTATTCATCTCCATGTAGACTAACAATATAAAGGGTTTTTACCATCTCATGATCACTCCTTGAACACTTAGATGTGCAGTAAGCAAGACATAGAGTGTCCGTCCACATGAACAAATTAAGCACCGGAGATGAAACACGGGGAAAAACAACACCGTCCACCAATCAAATTGGGTGATCATGGCCGCTCGAAGAACATGTCGGGGTTAAGATTGTCGTCTTCTTCGTCTCCCTTGGCCACAATGGCGAGGGCATCTTCTACTACCTTCCATGCAACGTACGGGTGGTCCTGCATGGCCGCAAACGAGCCATGCATGCTCGCGTAGCTTTGGATCTCCATACTCAAAAGAGAGAGAGCCAAACCCTGGTGCCTACCTCAGTCCAAAGGATGAGTACCACACGAAGTTGTTTGTGCCTTTGTCCTCTCTTATTCTTATATATAGACCAATCACATTAAGGTGTGTTGTAGTTTTAAATCAAAGTTGACTGTTCCGTCGCGAGTCTAAGGACTCAACGTGTCTTTGACACAGTCGATATGATATGATACGATACGATACGATAAATTCATTATTTTAATATTACTTTTTTTGTATTTAGTATCCTTGTTGTCTTCATTTAGTATTTTAAATATTACTTTTAAAAATAGATCATATAGATCGAAACGTATTGATGTGATACGTTTCGATTTGTATCATACCATAAGAAATTTGATGTGATCGAGTCGCTCAATCTGACCAACCTTGTTTCAAACATGATATCTAGCAAATTATTTCTCGTTAGACAAGTTCGTCGGGAATTAAAAAGGCCCTTTCTCACAACCCTCAAATTGAACAAGGATGAGAGAATGAAGAAATAAAAATAATGAATTCCACAAGAACACAATCATTTCTTACATGGTTTAAGGACAGTGTGTCTTCCAAAAGATTATGATACCTTAGTCATTTATCGATGGCCGCAATAGACTTCCACTAGAAAATGAAGCATCAAAAGTATGATAAAGACATTTGCCCTCTTTTGATATATACTACACAGATTAAGGCACCATATATCCAAACACAAAAGGTTGTAATAATCACATCAAAATTAAGATTTCTCCCTCTAGAACTATGCCCTCCAAACCCCCATATGCGCGAGAACACACATGCGTAAGAGTTTGGACTTCACATTCTCACAAGGAGAAAGGTTTAGTGCATTTTTTTATTGCACTTAAGTGTAATATGACTAGACACTAAATCAATGCGGCACCCAATAATTAAGTTGTCACTTTATCACCCCCCATGTGAGGGGTGCCACATGGACTTAGTGTCTAATCATATTGTATTTAAGTGTAATAAGAAAGTGCACTAAATCTTTCTCTCTAAGAAGATATAGATAAGTCGACATTTGTGTCCGCTTAACGGCCACCCCAATTTCAAACTGGAGTTTGAGCTATGTTTTTTTTTTTTTTCCATTCTAAGGCGTCTAGGAAGTATCATGGAATAATATATTACACTTCAAGTGTGCATAAGTAACATTTTTCACTTAAAACCCCACAAAAAAAGCTTTATTTAAATAAAGGGCTTCTGAGGGGAACATGGATGATGGTGTCAGCTGTCAGCGTCTTTGGCTGCCCAACTTGGAGGAAGTAAACAGAACAGTACCGGGGGAACAAAAGGTTGCAATTAGCTGGAGAAGATTCGCCAACTTCTCTTCTTGTGTCAGAGGGGAGGAGATGGGGGAGACTAGGCAGGCAGTGGTGGGCTCACTGGTGTTCCCATCTGCGTTTGAAGCTACCTAGCAATCCATATCAAGAGCTGCCAAAATAGATCAGAGAAGTTGTGAAGTTAGTGTTGTCAAGACAAAGTCACAACTGGGGTGGGGGAGAAGGGGGGGGGGGTGGGATTACGTATGGAGAAGAAGAAGAAGAAGAAGAAAAAAAAAATCTCAAGTCCAAATAAAAAGGATGACAGATCATTTATTTTTTCTTTGGTCATATAAAGTACGAGTCTGGAGATCCTCTCAGTACATAAGAGGATCAAACCCTATCAGTATTAGAGGGGGTTTTGGTGGGATCACATGCAGGGACGGAGCCTAGCTATTTTTAGTGGGATCACGTGATCTCACTGGATTTTCATAATTTTATTAAAGAGGTTAATTTTTTTCTCAAGGGAGTGACCCCGCTGGATTGTAAAATAAAGTCTATGGGTGAACTCTAATTTTTAAAGTGACCTCACTGAATAAAATTTTTAGATCCTCCACTGATCACATGTGCTTTACGAAAAAATATAAATCGAAATATGAATTTTTTTTTCTTCGTAAAACTCTCTCTAATATTGATGGAGTCCGATCTTCTCATGTACTGAGAGAAATCCAAGTTATAAAATAATGCTCGTGCAAATAAGCATTACATGGCATCCAACTTACTTGGTGGGAGTGTTTGGCAGGTGGTGACTAATTGGTTAAGAGTTCTTATTTCTCAACTAGCTAAAAGCTCATATTTTTGAACCAAAAGTCTATGTTTTTAGTCAAAATGAGATTTTTTTTCTAGCCAAAAATAATATTTTTATTTTTAAAGTTAATATGTTTCAGTCCAAATTAAGTTAAAATTTTGAGCCCTAGTTGTAAATGATCAATGTAGAACACATTATGTCGCTAGAACTGAAATGTGAGATCTTACTTATGTGTTGTGGATGGAGAGTATTAGAATTATTGATGTTTGAACAGATTCACCGGTTGGGTTTCCTCATTTTTAAAGGTAATAGTGAGATGTTAGGTGGGAGGGAAGACATATATGTATATATGTTTGCTGGAATTTGAAAAGAGTAATACTTTTCACACACTTATGAGTATTGAAATAATTGATGATATAGCAAATATACCTTTATATAATTAATAGTAAATATACCTTTATATCTATGAAAAATGATAAGAAGTGAGGTATACATATATATATATATATATTTATTTATTTATATGAATAAACTCACTCATGTTCATGAACCCCAAATAAATATTGTTAACCAAAATCATGCTTATGTCAAAACATTGATTGTTAAGAGACATGTTTATGATAACCCTATTGGTCTTTTTACAGATTACATTCGCACAGGGTCTTAATTAAATCCCACAAAATCACAACTAATAATGCTTGATCAATGTGCCAGCAAAATGGCAAACTATCATGTGGCCAAGACACAATGCATGGATGCACATATTAGAGGTTGATCAATGAAAAATCATGAATATAGTGGACAACTAGAGAAAGGGAATAATGGGTATACAAAAACACACACAAAAGTCCCTTTCGTTTCATACTTGAAAACATATATAAATGAAGGGCATTCCATATATAGCCACAAATTTTAACAGTACGAGCATCCCCAGCTTTAGGCTTTGTCCCATCTCATGTTTGCATTGTGAGGAGGCCAGGTAAAATTTAAGGTCAAGTTATGTTTAGATGACGAGCGGATTTGGTTTTAAAATGAGAATATTCTGGTAACTGGTAAGCATGTACTCCTACTTTATGATAAAACTTAATACAAGATATGTTATCTTATATAATTTTCATTTCTAAATTTTGTGACTCCATTTAAGTAGAAATATCACCATTTACTATATATACATCTAAATAACAGTACATATTACTCTTTTTTTTTTTTTTTGCTAACGAGAAATCCCGTCCCGTGTGATTTTGTGGACTCAAGAATTAGTGTTTGTAAACTCCAAGGTCAGGACTTGACAACTCCTACTTTCCGTGTACCCGTATTGCCCTTATCCCACTTGACCGAAAAAATCTCGGACCTACACACTTCGAGGATTGCATGTTGATCAAGTAAGCCCCCTCAAAAATCGAACTCAGGACCTCTTGCTTTTAAACAACAGTACATATTACTCTTGACATGAACATATATATATATATATATATATAATAAATTTTGTAACTTTAAATCTCACATAGACCGTGGTATTACCCACAGATCAGGAATCAACATAAGAGGTATAAATTTATCCAGAGAAACAGAAGGAATTGCGAAAAAATGCCAAACGAAATCCAGCGATAAAGACAAGAGAAAGAGTTCATGAACATGTGAAGGTGAGGAAGAGCCGTCCATGCATGATCTCATGGATGAACATGGAGCAGAAGAAGGAACAAAGTTATGGAGCACACACAATACTGATTGGTTCCTCATGGATCGATGTGATTCTAGCTATTATACGTACATAGAAAAGGAAAAGAAAAAACATAATTTTTAATCTAACCAGGTTCATGCCGAACCATTCGAAATCTGTTCAGAATTTATATATATATATATATGAGCTGTTTACGTACTGAAATACGAGTTCACTCCCACATATGAGGCCCTCCATCTCCAGCCAGTGCGGGTAAGTGTTCTTCCCCTCTTTCTCTCTCTTCTTCTATTTTCCTTTCTATTTTCAGATTTTTAGGATTTGGAGTCTTTTTTTTTACAGAATTTTGTGAGCATCTGATCCATCTTCTTCTTTAACACCTTGGCTTAGGGTAATGTTGAGCTTCTTCAAATTTCTTCAAGGTAAGAGAGATATCTTAGATCTAGTATGATATATTTTTTGGGAGATTTAAAGCAAGATCTTTTCTCCTAAATTTATTATAAGTGGTGATTATAAATCATTTGCAACAACTAAATCTTTAGATCCATTGCATTTTACTCTAGATCTAGAGTTTATGTTGAATAAATTTGAATTTAATTAATTATTTATAATTTTCGTACGAAAATTATAAAATTTGTATGATGTTGTAGAAACATTTTAGGAGCATAAATCTATCATTTTCATGCATAAGATTACATTATTGTTATTTGAGACTATGTAACTATTAAAAATTATATTATATCAATAATATTAATTTGAAGATTCAACACAAGTAGGTGTATAACGAGAGTCCTTACAATGACATTGTCTTGCAAGCTACCATCAATGGCATTGCATGACCATTTTTTCTACATTGAAAATTGATGTGGTTTTTATAATACATGTGAGTTGTTAATATGGCTAATTACAATCTAAGTTCTAAGGCGTTAAAGTAAGAGTTCGAAATTGTTAAAGTATATGTGATACTGAGTTAAAGTATGTGGGACTTAAAGTAACTGTTGACATAAATTAAAATCTAAGTTTGAAGATATTAAAATAAGAGTTCTAAGATATTAAAGTAAGAGTTCAAGTTTATTAAAATATGTGTGACAGTGAGTTAAAATATGTGAGACTTAAAATCATTGTTAACATGATTTAAAGTCTAAATTCTAATGCGTCAAAATAAGAGTTCGAAGTTGTTAAAGTATGTGTGATAATGAGTTAAAATATGTGAAATTTTAAGTAACCGTTGAGATGACTTAAAGTGTAAGTTCAAAGGAGTACGTAAGAGCTGAAAATTTTTAAAGCAACAATTGCTCATGGTTAGAAGACAGAAAACGTTACTCAGAGATCGTCAATGCAAATTCTAATAAAGTAAAAATTAACACCGATAAAAGTACATAGACTTTTTGGCGTAGACATTTCTGATAGGGACATGCAGTTAAGATACTTTAACTAACATAGACCTACAATTCATTTTCCTAAAAAAATTTACTAGGACCGATCCGTACAGGTACGATATAGTCGATCTGGATCGTGCCAGTAGGAACTCGACAAGGCCAACCTTGGTATAAATTTAAGATTTTTTACATATATATATACTCTTGTTAAAAATATTATTGGGCTATAATTCATCTCATTTTACATTTATATAAAATTTTATTAATAATTGTTTCACTAAAGTGATCTGCCATCACTTTACGTAATAAAATTGTTAGAAATAGTCAATAAAAGTGCACATCATGTCCTTACCAATTAGAATGGATAATAATGCCCCTAGGGCATTGTAAAGTGGTTAGTGGTCTATTTAATTTCAGAGATAAAAATATTTAAATATATCTAATAATCTAAATTTCATAGAATATTAGATTATGAGGTTTCTGGTAAAGAAATTGAAGATGATGATGATGAGTGTTGCCTCTGCTTCTATTATCTTAGTTCTTCTTTTTGTGATGATTTTTTTATTGGCCTTAATTTGCCACCCGGGTTGTATATGACTTTTGCCGCCTCTTTTTAAACTTCTTTTATTAATAATGACTGATCTCTGGCCTTTTAGAGAGAAAAAAATTTCCAATAAAAAATGTCTAATAGTCACTAAAATAACTAGTAAAAAATATTTCAAATATATTTTACATGCATCTTAGTGACCGCAGAATTTTTGTGTGGAAAAAAGTCATCTAACAAACTTTTTATAGAAATGTAAAAGATAAAATAGACTGTGACCTAACAGATGTATATATAAATAATCTATAAATTTATATATGTATATGCTATATACATCAAGAGAAATACTGATTATTCGGACGCCTAAAAAGCCAACATGACGTGGAATGACAGCGAGGATGACTTGATTGGTCGGCCGCGTGGGCTTCATGTCGTGACATGATGTGGCTTCGTGGGACCCACACTGCAGTCGACCAATCAAATCGGCCGCGCTGCCATTCCAAGTCGACGTCCGGATAATAAACATTTCTAGTACACCAATACCATACAGGAAATAAGTTTATAAAGTCTCTATGTAACAGTGCTAAGTATTTATAACCGAGAAGTAGTTACTTCTCTCAAACACTGGACTAGCTAGCTCGACGTCCATATGACATCCGGCGGCGGCGGTTTCGGCATCACCGGCGCCGATCTTTCACCAGGGCGTTCACCAGCGCCAGCGCGTTACTCGTGTACTGCTCCGCCAGCTCCACCCGACTCCTCACGTCCTCCTTCAGCGACCACCCCGCCGGCGCGGGGGCTCCGGCGGGCCCGCCCCCGCCTCCTTCCGCCGCCGGCGCCAAAGCCTCGAACCCGTCGGTGCAGGTGTCCTCGTACGTCAGCGCGGCGCTCATCCACGTCTGGGCGTTGCTCACCCGCCACGCCACCTCCGTCCCCTCCGCTCGCGGCAGCATCTCCAGCTCCCCCGCCGCCTGCCGTGTCAGGTCGGCGGCGTTGTCCAGGGACTCCACGCAGTCCCGCAGGGCCGCCGCGGTCCTCTTGTCCGCCGTCTGGTTAGCGAGGGCGTAGCGGCGGGCGGCGACGTAGGAGTAGACGGCCTGGACGGCCGCGAGGGTGACGTTGGCGGCGGCGAGGGCGAGCTGCGTGGGGTCCCGGTCGACGGCGCCGGCGTAGCGGGCGAGTGAGGAGTAGCAGAGGGATGGGTAGAGGGTGGAGTTGCAGCTCCGGCGGATGAACTCAGTGGGGTTGTACGGCTGGGTGGAGGGGGCAGCAGGGACCGGAGCGGGGCGTGGCCGGGCGCCGGGGACATCTGGGTGGTCGCCCTCGTCACCATCAATAACAGGAGGAGCGCTACAGCCGTCATCTCTGTCCTGCAAGTGAGGTAGAGAGAGAGAGAGAGAGAGAGAGAGAGAGAAGAGAGAGAGAGAGAGAGAGAGAGAGAGAGAGAGAGAGAGAGAGAGAGTTTAGAGAGAGAGAGTGTGGGGAGGAAGTGATGCCCCCTTTAAGAAGAGGGATGGGAGAAACTACCAAGATGGAGAGAAGCAACTTAATAAAAGAAGAATTTAAAAAAAAAAAGAGAAATGCTTGTTTTCTTCAGGCAAACCCCTGTAATAAGTTTTATGTAGATTATTTGTCAAATAATTTTTATTGATTGAAAAAAAAGAGAAAAGAAGGTATGATAAATAAAATTATAACTTGACAAGTAATCTATATAAGGCTTGTTACATGGTTAACTGATAACAAATATTTCTTTTCTTAAGATTATATATTATTTTATGAGAAATCACTGAAGCTAGTTCTTATTAAAGGGAGTATTTGTTTAGATAGTCTTAGAAAATATTATACTCACATCTTTCTAAGTTGTCAAAAATATCTTTTTGACATGACAAAACAGTCACACTTCTTATAACACAAACTATTGGATGTATCAGAGACATTTTTTTGACGATTTACAAAATTAGGATAAATTAATTAAAAGTCCCAATCATATATTTGACTTATTTTGAAAAAAAAGAGAGAAAAGAAGGTATGGTAAATAAAACTACTTGACAAGTAATCTATATAAGACTTGTTACATTCTGAACTGATAACACATATTTCTCTTCTTAAAATTATATATTATTAATTTTATGAGAAATCTGCACTGAAGCTAGTTTTTGTTAAAGGGAGTATTTGTTTACATAATCTTAGAAAATATTATATTCACATCTTTCGAAGTTGTCAAAAATATCTTTCTGACATGACAAAACAGTCACACTTTTTATAACTCAAACTATTGGATGTATCAGTGATATTTTTCAATGATTAACAAAATTTAGGATAAATTAATTAGAAATCTCTATCAGATATTTGACTTATTTTTTAATCCCTGACAAAATTGTAATTCATTACAGTAAGTATTATCTTCTATTATAACATACGCTAAACTCTGTTACAGTAAGGACCTCCCCTGTTATAGTCAAAGACTATTAATCAATTTGTCCTAAAATTTATGATAATATACATATGAAAATAAGAATTCAGATGGATATACACAAAAAGAAATCTACAAAAACTTCTAAAATCCAGACCACATGTACTTGACCTCCATGCATGGTTGAGTTAAAAGTGTTAAATTTTTTTTTAGAAATGTCACTCCAAGAGATTGATCAAAGGGCATATGTATGGTCTTAGCTAGCTAAGTTTTATCATAACTTCAAGAATATTTAACAGTTATAGCACTAACACTATGATTGGGACACTAACATTATGACGAAAAAGAACAATAAGTGTACTGGCAGTATTAGATATAGTAGGTAGGATTGGACACTTGTGATAATGCAAAGGATATTAATGTGAGAAATAGTTGCCATTTCATTCTTTTTTTAAAAGAAGGATTCTCTGCCCTTTGCAAGGTTCTTCATCCTCTCTATCATAGGGACATTTTCATTTTTAATATATTAATGATGTAATTAACCTAGATTAGTCTGATGGCATTTTACCTCCAAAGAAAGGGAAGGTGACTAATTGGTTGTGGATTATAATCAGAATGAAAAGTTCCAAGTCTATATATGATTCATGTATTTGAAATGTCACGCATATCATATTTGAACTATCATTTGTGCATATATGATTAATGATAGTCAGAACAAAAATTCTAAAACCCATTAATTATTCATGCATTTGAAATGTCATATATATCATTAATTAAGAACCATTAGTGATGTGTAGGAAGAACACAAACTACCTACACACATGGACTATATAAATGTTTTTTTTAAATGGTCACCATGAAAATGTTTTTTTTAAATATACAAATTTTAGTTCATTAAATGGCAAGATATTTCTGATGGTGGTCTCTAGCCCTCATGCATGGCTGACAGGAGGTGTTGATAGAAAGTGAAGTTTATTAAATGGTCTCCATTCTCCAATCACATAATAATTTTGTAGATCTTTTCAACTTTATAATATACTTATGTATGTAGATCTATATGTTTAATTTCCAACTGATCAATAGCGATTCCACTTTTCTTTTAAAGAGGCTTCTGCTTTCCTTGCAATGAGGTTTTAATTAATTTTGCTCCACTAATCAGGAAAAAAAAAACTCTCTTTTCATGAGGGCAAAATAACCAAGCGGAGATGTGATGCCATCCATTAATTTATTTGACATTAATATTATACATATTTGAGTACCTCATTATTACTTTTTGGGCCCCACATGTACAAGCACAAATTAAGCTGTGTTCTCTCGTTGTCAACCCTCTTAAATATTACTAGCTTCATATATGCCAACTATAATGAAGCCCATGCATGTTCTTGTCATCAAACTTATTCACCACATACATAGAAGGTGGAAATTACCTATATCATGTATGCATGTGTGTATATGTAGATTGATCTAACTCACCATATGATTTCCAATTTATCGATTCTGATATTCCAAACAAAAATGAAGAACAAATGCATGACCTAATACAAGGATATATGAAAGCGGATGGATCGATCCCACTATAATCCCATCGAAGCGTTTAATTAACGTCAGTCTAACTCATGCTAATCGGGCTCATGTCCATTTCAAGTACTCCCATCAATTTTTCGTTTAAAGGTCTAGGAGAATTCGATCCGTATCGGCCGATTCGATCAAGATAAGATCGGCACTTGAGCTGCCATAAAAGACGGGTCCAGTGGGGCCCACCCTGATCAAGCACCTCTCCCTCAATCTCTACTTGTATGGATGTGGGCCCCACACCAAAAGAAGAGACCTCCCCCCTTAGATGACATGAGAGGGATTGGCCCTTACCCCTCCATGCACATGACACACTCCCTTTCAAACGTGCAAGTTAATTTGGGGGAGAGATCTAGAGAGAGAGAGAGAGAGGAGAGAGAGAGAGAGAGAGAGAGGAGAGAGAGGAGAGAGAGAGGAGAGAGAGAGAGAGAGAGAGAGAGAGAGAGAGAGGAGAGAGAGAGAGAGAGAGAGAGAGAGAGAGAGAGCTCCTCCATGGAAGGGGTACCTTGGTTTACCATTGGGGAGTCCGGCATCTGAACGTTTACTGACGGAAGCTTCCCCGGTCACTAATTAAAACAAAGTGTCACGGAAGGATATATAGGCTCTTTCTACCTTCCTCCCTCCTAGAAAGAGAGATGCCACAAGAAGAGTTGGACGACAAAAGAGAGGGAGCAAAGGAGCTGAACAGGGGGGGGGGGGGGAGCTCACAAAGGAGAGGAAGCTATGTAGTCCATATATTGGACGTAGAACATAGTCAATATATATATATACTTTTGGGTATGTGTAAATTTTCAGTAATATAATTTCTTGAGCATTAATTGTCTTTAATTAAAACCATCATGAATCCATCGAATATGAGCAACATATATACGGCTATTTTAGGTCAAGACAACCCATGGCAAGAAAACAAATAATTTCTTGTGGACGCTATCATATATATATATATATATATATGCTCGATCGAGTTTAGGTCCTTACAACTCTATTGTAAATCGTCCTCCCATATACATATATACA
The DNA here is from genome assembly GCA_014218235.1 of Colocasia esculenta. Taxonomy (NCBI): domain Eukaryota; kingdom Viridiplantae; phylum Streptophyta; class Magnoliopsida; order Alismatales; family Araceae; genus Colocasia; species Colocasia esculenta. The sequence goes on along the minus strand of CM024766.1, from coordinate 999,739 downwards.
CAACAAGGAAAGAAGTTTGTTCTAAACTAAAATTGAAAACAAGTATTAATCCTTTATCATAAAAAAATGTTGAAATTTTCTTTTGTTTTTTTTCAACCAAAAAATATCTCGGCAAGTCTAAAGGCAGAAAGTTCTTAAAAATATATTTGGTATTAAGATAGATCGAGATAGAGTGAAGATATCTCAAAATTTTGAAGATATTCTTAAAATTTTGATGATATCTTCACTTTATCCCCAATCTATTTTGATATCAAAAATGTCATCAGTACAACTTTTCTATTTAAGAACAAGAAGATTCTTGCTACCCTTACTTTTCTAAATTATATTACTGAAAATTTACACACCCAAAAGTACATAGAGAGAAATGCTGTGATACGGCATCCTCTTTAGGTGCGGCTTGGGCGTACCTTTACTTTTCACCATCCGATGAACATCCAACGCTCTGTAAAGAAGTCATGTTTCGATGGACAATCCCGAGAAGGTGGAGGAAAAGACGGTGTTCTTTTATGCCCACTGTACCCCCACACGTAAAACAAGGCAATCCCAGCCGCATCTAAAAAAGATAATCTCTTTCTTCATTTATGGCCTCCTCTTCTCTCTCCATCCACTACCACCCCATGCATAACCTCCCACCTTCACACACATAAACACCATGATCCATCCAACACCGATTTCCTCCACCTTTAAATCTCATGCACACTCACAAACCTATATACACATGCATACGCACACACATATTCCTATTGGTTTCCTCCCATCTAACAAATTAATAAAGCAAACAAAAGCAAGTAAAAGTAAGTTCAAAATAAAGTCAAAGTTAAGAAGAAAAAAAATCAAATAAAAATAATCTTAAAAAAGAAATCAAACAAAATAATTCTGGGTCTTTTATTGGTCTTTTGATTTAATTCAACTTGGATCATTTGATTTGATGTGGGCCTTTATTTGATTTTAGATTTCTTCTATTTTGAATTTATTTCTCTTGAACTCATTTGAGTTTTAAAATTTATTTAAATTTTTGTTCCAAGTTAGAAACTTAACCAGAATTATTTTGTTTGATTTCTTTTATTTAAGATTATTTGATTTGATTTCTCTAGGTTAATTTTTTGTTGCATTTGTTCTATGTTGTTATATCTGATTTAGAATCATTCACTTTATGAACCTATCACACTGCATTTTTTTTCTTTTTTACTTTGATTTGAAGTTATGACAGTTGAATTTATTTTAAATGATTTGATAAACGGGACATTTACGAAAAAATATCTCTCTTTTGACAGATATATTATACATAAATAAATAATTGGTCTTAGATTTTCTTAATCATCTCTGGTAAATAATAAATGAATCTAAGTGAAATAAATAAAATTTATTTTTAATTAATCAATGGACACAATAAAAAGACCAAATCGTTATGGCCATAAAGATTTGGTCCTCAGATTTTGGCCAAAATCGTTGGTGTGTGTGTGTGAAGGTGGGAGGTTGTGTATGGGTGTGGTAGTGGATGGAGAGAGAAGAGGAGGTAATAAATGAAGAAAGAGAATATCATTTAATGAGGGAAGAGAATGTGGGTGTGTATAAAGTGGTATGTGTATGTATGTGGGTAGGTGTGGGTTTGCCCACAACGATTTGGCATCGGCCATAACGATTTGGGTGTGAAGCTGTAACGATTTGTGCGGAGGAGGCACATAACGATTTGGCAGCACCGCCTCCTATAACGATTTGGGGTGTATAATGATTTGGGGTGTTACAGCTGTAACGATTTGGGTGTGAAGCTGTAACGATTTGTGCAGAGGAGGCGGTGGTGCCAAATCGTTACAGCTGCACACCCCGAATCTTTACAGCTGCACACCCCAAATCGTTACAGCTATACCAAATCAGATTTTGGCCATAACGATTCGGTACTTTCATGGCCATAACGATTTGGCCATTTTTAAAAATTTTGAATAATTATATTTTAAAATGGTCATTTTTAATAACGATTTGATACTATTATGGCTATTTATTAAAATGGCCAAATCGTTATGGCCAAATCGTTATAAATTTTTAAAAATGGCCAAATCGTTATGGCCATAACGATTTGGCCATTGGTCAAATTATGGCCAAATCGTTATGGCCATAACGATTTGGCCATATATTTTTAAAAATTTGACCATTTTATGGTCATTTGACCATTTTAATCATCTCTTGTAAATATTAAATAAATCTTAGTAAAATAAATAATCTTTACCTAACACCAACATGCCACACACCCCACCCCATCCCATTAAATAAATAAAATTTATTTTCAATAAATATCTCACTTTATCATACCCTGACATCACTTTCAGTTGTGCGTATCCCGACAGGGCGACACCGGAAAATTATAACGAAAATAAAATCTGAGAATATCATAATTCTTAGACAAATATGGAGGTATTAAAAATATAATTATTCAAAATTTATGTATAATATCTGTAAAAAGAGAGACTTTTCATCGTAAATGTCCCGTAAATCATCTGGCCCATTGATCCCTATGTAAATCTATTCAAATGGTGTCCATTTGTATTAAAATTTTAACCATAGCTTAACGAGATGCTTTTACAAATTATCATGATTTTATTTTAATTTTTAAATTTTATTTTTTGATAGGTAAAAAATCACCCCAAAAATAGTTGCGTTGACTTAATCTCAAAATCTGTGCGTCAAAAATTTAAATAATTATATTTTTAATACCTCCATATTTGTCTAAGAATTATGATATTCTCAGATTTTATTTTCGTTATAATTTTTCGGTGTCACCCTGTCGGGATGCGCACAACTGAAAGTGATGTCAGGGTATGATAAAGTGAGATATTTATTGAAAATAAATTTTATTTATTTAATGGGATGGGGTGGGGTGTGTGGCATGTTGGTGTTAGGTAAAGATTATTTATTTTACTAAGATTTATTTAATATTTACAAGAGATGATTAAAATGGTCAAATGACCATAAAATGGTCAAAATTTTAAAAATATATGGCCAAATCGTTATGGCCATAACGATTTGGCCATTTTTAAAAATTTATAACGATTTGGCCATTTTATGGCCATAACGATTTGGCCATTTTAATAAATAGCCATAATAGTATCAAATCGTTATTAAAAATGACCATTTTAAAATATAATTATTCAAAATTTTAAAAATGGCCAAATCGTTATGGCCATAACGATTTGGCCATTGGTCAAATTATGGCCAAATCGTTATGGCCATAACGATTTGGCCATATATTTTTAAAAATTTGACCATTTTATGGTCATTTGACCATTTTAATCATCTCTTGTAAATATTAAATAAATCTTAGTAAAATAAATAATCTTTACCTAACACCAACATGCCACACACCCCACCCCATCCCATTAAATAAATAAAATTTATTTTCAATAAATATCTCACTTTATCATACCCTGACATCACTTTCAGTTGTGCGTATCCCGACAGGGCGACACCGGAAAATTATAACGAAAATAAAATCTGAGAATATCATAATTCTTAGACAAATATGGAGGTATTAAAAATATAATTATTCAAAATTATGTATAATATATCTGTAAAAAGAGAGACTTTTCATCGTAAATGTCCCGTAAATCATCTGGCCCATTGATCCCTATGTAAATCTATTCAAATGGTGTCCATTTGTATTAAAATTTTAACCATAGCTTAACGAGATGCTTTTACAAATTATCATGATTTTATTTTAATTTTTAAATTTTATTTTTTGATAGGTAAAAAATCACCCCAAAAATAGTTGCGTTGACTTAATCTCAAAATCTGTGCGTCAAAAATTTTAAATAATTATATTTTTAATACCTCCATATTTGTCTAAGAATTATGATATTCTCAGATTTTATTTTCGTTATAATTTTTCGGTGTCACCCTGTCGGGATGCGCACAACTGAAAGTGATGTCAGGGTATGATAAAGTGAGATATTTATTGAAAATAAATTTTATTTATTTAATGGGATGGGGTGGGGTGTGTGGCATGTTGGTGTTAGGTAAAGATTATTTATTTTACTAAGATTTATTTAATATTTACAAGAGATGATTAAAATGGTCAAATGACCATAAAATGGTCAAAATTTTAAAAATATATGGCCAAATCGTTATGGCCATAACGATTGGCCATTTTTAAAAATTTATAACGATTTGGCCATTTTATGGCCATAACGATTTGGCCATTTTAATAAATAGCCATAATAGTATCAAATCGTTATTAAAAATGACCATTTTAAAATATAATTATTCAAAATTTTAAAAATGGCCAAATCGTTATGGCCATGAAAGTACCGAATCGTTATGGCCAAAATCTGATTTGGTATAGCTGTAACGATTTGGGGTGTGCAGCTGTAAAGATTCGGGGTGTGCAGCTGTAACGATTTGGCACCACCGCCTCCTCTGCACAAATCGTTACAGCTTCACACCCAAATCGTTACAGCTGTAACACCCCAAATCATTATACACCCCAAATCGTTATAGGAGGCGGTGCTGCCAAATCGTTATGTGCCTCCTCCGCACAAATCGTTACAGCTTCACACCCAAATCGTTATGGCCGATGCCAAATCGTTGTGGGCAAACCCACACCTACCCACATACATACACATACCACTTTATACACACCCACATTCTCTTCCCTCATTAAATGATATTCTCTTTCTTCATTTATTACCTCCTCTTCTCTCTCCATCCACTACCACACCCATACACAACCTCCCACCTTCACACACACACACCAACGATTTTGGCCAAAATCTGAGGACCAAATCTTTATGGCCATAACGATTTGGTCTTTTTATTGTGTCCATTGATTAATTAAAAATAAATTTTATTTATTTCACTTAGATTCATTTATTATTTACCAGAGATGATTAAGAAAATCTAAGACCAATTATTTATTTATGTATAATATATCTGTCAAAAGAGAGATATTTTTTCGTAAATGTCCCGTTTATCAAATCATTTAAAATAAATTCAACTGTCATAACTTCAAATCAAAGTAAAAAAGAAAAAAAATGCAGTGTGATAGGTTCATAAAGTGAATGATTCTAAATCAGATATAACAACATAGAACAAATGCAACAAAAAATTAACCTAGAGAAATCAAATCAAATAATCTTAAATAAAAGAAATCAAACAAAATAATTCTGGTTAAGTTTCTAACTTGGAACAAAAATTAAATAAATTTTAAAACTCAAATGAGTTCAAGAGAAATAAATTCAAAATAGAAGAAATCTAAAATCAAATAAAGGCCCACATCAAATCAAATGATCCAAGTTGAATTAAATCAAAAGACCAATAAAAGACCCAGAATTATTTTGTTTGATTTCTTTTTTAAGATTATTTTTATTTGATTTTTTTTCTTCTTAACTTTGACTTTATTTTGAACTTACTTTTACTTGCTTTTGTTTGCTTTATTAATTTGTTAGATGGGAGGAAACCAATAGGAATATGTGTGTGCGTATGCATGTGTATATAGGTTTGTGAGTGTGCATGAGATTTAAAGGTGGAGGAAATCGGTGTTGGATGGATCATGGTGTTTATGTGTGTGAAGGTGGGAGGTTATGCATGGGGTGGTAGTGGATGGAGAGAGAAGAGGAGGCCATAAATGAAGAAAGAGATTATCTTTTTAGATGCGGCTGGGATTGCCTTGTTTTACGTGTGGGGGTACAGTGGGCATAAAAGAACACCGTCTTTTCCTCCACCTTCTCGGGATTGTCCATCGAAACATGACTTCTTTACAGAGCGTTGGATGTTCATCGGATGGTGAAAAGTAAAGGTACGCCCAAGCCGCACCTAAAGAGGATGTCGTATCACAGCATTTCTCTATATATATATATATATAGAGAGAGAGAGAGAGAGAGAGAGGAGAGAGAGGAGAGAGAGGAGAGAGAGAGAGAGAGAGAGAGGAGAGAGAGAGGAGAGAGAGGAGAGAGAGAGAGACTATGTTGAGGGGTTTTTTGTTGTGAGATAAGATGAAGGGCTGGCTAAAACAAAGAAAGGGATGCATGAGGCTAGCTTTCCATCATAATTCATGATGTGGTTGGAACTTTCTCTTTTCTTACCCCCCTGTTCAGCTCCATTTGCTCCCTCTCTTTTGTCTTCCAACTCTTCTTATGGCATCATGAATCCATCGAATATAATTAGCAACATATATACGGCTATTTTAGGTCAAGACAACCCATGGCAAGAAAACAAAATTAATTTCTTGTGGACACTATCACATACGGGGGGATATATATACTCGATCGAGTTTAGGTCCTCACAACTCTACTGGTTAAATCGTCCTCCCACATATATACACAACCGGGAAAGTAGTTTTTTCTAAATTAAAAATGAAAACAAGTAATGATCCTTTTATCATAAAAAAATGTTGAAGTTTTCCTTTGTTTTTCTTTTTTTCCAACCAAAAAATATCTCTCAAGTCTAAAGGCGGAAAATTCCTTGAGAGTACAGCTTTTCTATTCAAGAACAAGAAGATTCTTGCTATACCTGTACTTTTCTAAATCTCTAAGAACCTAACCTTTGAGAAAAATGGCATTCTTGAAAAAGGAAAAGGTACTCCTTGCCCCCCCTATATATCTGAACCATGCATATGCGAATTAATTAATGGACGACCTGAGGCCAACTCTTAGCTTCTTCAGCAACCACAAACATCAAATCCAAACACTCCCACCCTTGGGAATTTACCCATGAACAATTAAACCAGTGCAAGCTCAGCCACACCACACCAGCATGATCACTTGAACACATGTACACAAAGTTTGGCAGAGGTCCCCATTGGCCAATCCCCTTAGTTATATGGTGGAAGAATTTATATATATAATGTGTGTGTACTCTCCAAGATATTGGTGGTCCTGAAAGAGTCCGTCTAGAGTCTTCATTTCTTCCAAAAGTTTGAGAATATGGCAAACGCATCTACATCATAGGATTCTGATTTTTTTTTCACAAGTAAAGACGGTGGTGTCATTCAGTAAAATAAACAGTACAAAGCCATCCAAACAAACAATCACAACCATCGCACATGGTGCTATATATATATATATATATATATATATATATATATATATATATATATATATATATATAGCCATAACAAGGATGGAATTTTTAGTCCTAGCTAGGCCCACTATACTAGATAGCCATAATTAACATGGATGGAATTAATTAAGGAGAACTAATTAAGTTCATAGGCAATGCAATACTAACAAGGCGCGGGTTATCCCAAAAAAGAGTTTTTATTTTTAGATTAATTAGTTTCTTATTCGAATTAAACTATACAACAACTTAGGATCTCTTGAAATCGATCGATCCACCCAAAGTTTGTTTTATGTCAGAAACACTTTACTATACATGGTGGAGAGTTTTTAATAATTGGTACAATCGACAAGGAAAAATGTTTCGGCAGCGCAAACGTCAGCCATATGCATGCATAGCAGGGGCGGACCTAGCACAAGTTCAGTGGGGCCACAGGATCCTACTGGATAAAAAAAAATTTATATTGAGAGGATAATTTTTCACAATGGATGAACACATGCAGAGGTGTGTTGAAACCTTCATTCTTTGAATGATGTTCATCGGTGTCGGTGAGAGTTGCTCGCAGGTGTTCAACAGTCAAAAAATTTAAACAGATTAATTTTTTCATCCCAAATCTGGTTAAAATCGAGCCAAATTTTCGAGCCATCGGCTCGACACGGCTTAATTGACATCCCTAGTCGAACCAACTCAATCTTATTTTTTAATATTTAAATAATAATATTTCTAATAATTTATGTATAAAAAATATGACCGGACCAAATGACCCTCTTCTTCGCCTATCTCAACTTCTCGATCTAACCCCCTCATATCGCCTTCTAAGAGAGCACATTTGCTAGCGGATGTTAATGGACCGGGCCTATCCCCGAGCCTAAACCGGGCCGAACCGATTTTTAGAAAACTGGGTTTGGACCGGGCCTAGCAAGGCTCGGTTCATGTCCAGTCTATTGACATCTCTAAGTTCAACCCGTCATATTCTTAAAATATTATTATAACTATTAAAAATAAATTATATACATAAATTAACTATAAATATATTTTTTTAAATTTAATATCATTTTAAATGTATAAATATTAATAAAATTATACAAAATATAACAATAATAATAATAATAAAGAATCACATGGAAAGTGGAAGAAGAAGAGAGAGAGGGAGTGGGAGAGGTAAAGGTTTTAAAAAATCAAAAGTAAATATTTTATAATTTTTTTACTATTTTTCAATATTTTACTATTTTTTATACGATCCCACCTAAAGGCACATTGGTCTGTTATTGACAGTCAAAAGTGTGTTATTTTATAATTAAAATTTTAAGTCTGCTATTTAACTAATAAAAATTTTAAACTCTATCATTTTTAAAGAAAACCCCATATATTTCTTGTAAACAAGCATTAAATTAAACTCATAAGCAATTTTCATCTCAGGAAAGGATCAACATCTAAGAGCTATTGTAAGAAGATTGAAAACTTTTTTTTATTTTGGGAGAAAAATTTAGTGCACTTGAGTTTTATATTTTGTATTTATATTTCTTTTTTTTCATTAGTCATTGAGAAGAAAACACAATACACCTATCCAATGAAAAATAAAAAATATCAGTGTAAAATATAAAACTCAAGTGTAATAAAATTTTCTCTTATTTTGGAAGCCATACCGTCAGCACTACATATGTATGAACAATCCTTAGTAGAAATAGAAGTTTTCTTCTACGTACGTAGCACCTTCGAACACTGCAGCATGCAGGCACAGATGTCTTATAATTTATAAACGTTACATGCGTCTATTAATGGCGGTGGCGTTCGACGATCGCCGGTGCCTGGGTGGCCACCGGCGGGGACGTTGGGCGTCAGCCCACCAGTCCATTCACCAGCGCCAGCGCGTTGCTCGTGTACCGCTCCGCCAGCTCCACCCGCCTCCTCACGTCCTCCTTCACCGACCACCTCCCTGCGGCGGCGGCTCGGCTGTCCCCCGTCCCCGGCGCTGATTCCTCGAACGCGTCGGTGCACGTGAATTCGTACGTCATGGCGGCGCTCATCCAGGTCTGGGCGTTGTTCACCCGCCACCCCACCTCGTCCCCCTCGGCCGTCGGCAGCATCCACAGCTCCGCCGCCGCCTGCTGGGTCAGGTCGGCGGCGTCGTCCAGGGACTCCACGCAGTCGCGCAGCGCCGCGGCCGTGCGGGCGTCCACCGGCCGGTTGACGAGGGTGCGGCGGAGGGTGGTGACGTAGGAGTGGACGGCCTGGACGGCGGCGAGGGTGACGTTGGCGGCGGCGAGGGCGAGATGGGTGGGGTCCCGGGCGACGGCGCCGGCGTAGCGGGAGAGGGAGGAGTAGCACAGGGAGGGGTAGAGAGTGGAGTTGCAGCTCCGGCGAATGAACTCGGTAGGGTTCTGTGACGAGCTGGCCAACGATGGGACCGGCAGGAGGAGCAGGGTGCTTGTAGTCATCGTAGCTAAGAGAAGAAACAGGGCCTGCACTGCCGGTGTGACCGCCATTCCTCGCCACAGAGAGAGAGAGAGAGAGAGAGAGAGAGAGAGAGATGTGGAGGGAGAGCTATTGGGAACTGCTTTAAAGAAACAAGGGATGTGTTGCGGAAACTTCCATGCCCAAGAGAGAGAAGGAGAGGTGTGTATACGGATGTAGAGTTAAAAAAAAGTACCTATACGTACTGAGGAGGAGACGAGGCAAAACGATCATATCAACACACTAGCTATGAGCTCACTGTTTCCCTACTTTGTGTGGAAGGTGAGGCATGAAAAGGGCTGCATGGATCCATTCTTGTAAGGATAATCTCGTTAATTAAGGTCTCTCATGAGCATTATTATTAATAGGTTTCATGATAGCTAGACGACTAATATGGTAGGAAGCGGATACCAACATATGTCACGGAGGCTAACCCAATCTTGGGTGCATGCATGCATGCTTGAGTGATGAGGTCTATACTTAGCCTCAGTTTGGTAACTAGTTAACTTAAAGTTAACTCAAAGTTAACTCAAAATGTAGTTTGATAATAAAAAAAAAATTACTCAAGTGGGTTAGATTAAAAGTGGGTCAGATGTGTGTTAACTCACAATTTTCCAACCCACCTCTAGAGGTGGATTGGAGTTAACTCAAGTGGGTTAACTATTTTTTTTTGTCTTGGCGGTACATAACATTAATTGTTACTTTCTCTTTTCTCAACACAATATTAATTGCTACATTTTTTTTTCAAGTCACTTTTGATATGAAAGTGGGTTAACTCATTTTATCTTGCCAAAACAATCCCAAGAGAAAGTGAGTTAATTCACTATAGTTAAGCTGGTTTACACAAGAAAATAAACTAAAAAATGAGTTAACCCTGTATAACTTTAGTCATGGGTTGGAGTTATCTCTAACCCCAACCCATTGCCAAACTGAGGTTTATTGGCTAGATGCAACTAATTAAGAGAAATAATTATCGCAAATAAAGTAATTTTTTTGCCCGAGGAAGAGAGAGATAATTAATGGTCTTAATTCTCAGGTCCTCTCAGCTACCAATGAGATCGCTCTCTTATTATCCACATCCGTTTTGTTAATTACAAGACTGGCCAGTCTTACAAATCAAACAAACATTTCTATACAATTAATAGGTACTGGATTGAGAAAACATAGAAGGGGGTTGGTGTGCACGCTGCAGCACTCGGCGAACGGCTGGGGAAGGACCGACTGGAGTGGTCATGGAGGAGGGCGGTATGGTAATGGTGGGAAGGTGAAAGGGATGGTGGCGGTCATGGGAGCAGGAGAGGGATGAGGTGTGGAGAAAAGGTGAAAGATTGGAGTTGGTGGAGAGCCTGCTTCATGAGTTTGGTGGTGTGGGAAGATAAGATATGGGAAGCATTTGGGTGTTGTTGTTGTTAGAGTGGCAGACCCATATGCACCCACTAATGTTGTCCATGGCTTTTGTTAGAAGGAAGAAGCAGTACATGGGGGATAAGACAGTACTGCAATTGGTAAAGGAGATAGTGAAGAGGAGCTGGAGAGGGATAAGGGAGAACAATATTGTGATAGGCATCCATATATATATTCTTGGGTTTTATATATGATATATTGTTTCTTATTAAATGCTGTTATGATGATTAGGTAGATATTTACATAGTTTGGAGGGGGAAAATATAGAAGTGATTGGCTGGCTAGTTCATCCATTCCATTTGGATAGGAAGAGTGGGTGATTTTTTCCAATAAAATCATATTTTCCTGTTGGAAGTTAAGTGCGTAGTACTGTCAATTAACTTATTATTTGTTCATATTTTTACATAAATAAATGGTGTCAAAATAGAGATAAAAATGTGATATCATATTAAAAATTATCCTCTCCTTCATAACTATCCCTCATTAAATCATCTCAAACCAAAAAAGCCCCTAAATAATATGAATAACTTGTACATGACTAATCTATCCTCAGTCTCCTTAAAAGAGATCGTAAACTTCTTATATAAAAGATAACTCTAATGTCGTCAAGGGGCATGGCTAGTGACACTCCCCTTTGAGATGTGTACGATAACTAAAAAGTTGCTTTGACAACTTTATTTTACTTACCATTCTATATGGCACTACATAATACATGTCCAACCACATTGCACGGATCACTGCATCTTCATGTGTTGATATAACGCAAAGCCACCTTTTTGTTGCTCAAAGCGTTGGCCTCATAGCTTTAGTTCAACAGTACTCTCTCCTAGCTAGAGGTCATGCCAACGTTGAGGTGGTCTCGTTTAAGTTATATTAAATTTCCTTTTTGACATGACACGATGGTACTTAATTTTGTTCAAAACCCATTTAGTTTTTAATTAACTAAATAGGTCATTATATGTTGCTTTGTTTGGGTCCACTAGCTAGCAGCATGTAAGTGTGCTACGGCACCTCCGACGCCCACATATCACGATTGGGCAAAGGTGCGAAATCTTTTAGGGGTAACAAAATAAATTTAAAAAGTAGGAGTTTTTATAAAAGAAACATCAGCTATCGGATCGTGCAAAGACGTGATCTCTCTCTCTCTAAATTGACCAAAATCTAAAGGTTGCTGATAGAGTTCAAACTTAGGACTCTATTATATGCCCTTGGTTTTCGGGTGCAAAGCATGCATTTTTTTTCTTGATAACGAGAAAATCTCGTCCCGTGTGATTTTGTGGGCTCAAAGATTGGTGTTCATGAACTTCAAGATCAGGACTTGGCAGCTCCTACTTTCCGTATACCCATATTGCTCTTACCCCACTTGACCGAAAAAACTCCAAACTTACACACCTCGAGGATTGCATGTAAATCAGATAAACCCCCCCCCCCTCAGAAATCGAACTCGAGACCTCCTACTTTTAAGCAAGAGTTCTAACCGATCAACCCAACTGGGGTATTCAAAAAACTCTATTTATTTACAAGTGCTAAGATTTGAACTCAAGTCTTCACAAAGACAACATGAGATACCATCAAAACATGTACCTTAATTTGTACGCACATCTATACATGCATAATATACATACGCAGCTGCACGTGAACATATGGGACAAGATCCGGCTGAGCTAGCTAGATAGCTGGTCGTTTAATTTGCAATGCACGGGAGAGGGAGAGGACGCAAGATAAGACGACAAGAAGTTGGCGTCGAGCCACCAAAGGAGCCTCCATACCTGTCATGTATTAATATTGTTCCCATGCATGTATCTATATGGTTTTGTTGCCATATTACTAGCTAGCTACATACCTGTCATTTATTGTCCCAAGTATGTGTATGCATCATGGTTTTGTTGCCATATTACTAGCTAGCCACGCGCGTACCCGTCATACACCTGTCATGCATGTATGGTTCCATGTATCGATCAGGGGTTTTGTTGCCATGTTACTAGCGAGCTAGGTATACGTGTACATCCCAACACACCTAATTAAGGCGCTCCTATCCAATGCATTTATACATGAGAAACGAGGTAGAAATACCCAATATGAGATTGGTCCCATGCATGCCGCCTCAAAAACAAATTTTGTTTAGCTCATCGTTTGAAGAATAGCGACGGAATAGCGACAGACTAATGGCGACGACGTAGCGATCGAATATTATCGTCGTAAAATATGTCGCTAATTTAGGCGACTTTTAATATTAACGACAGTAAATTTCTCATTGCTAAATGAGCTACATATTAGCAACGTACATGCACCGCCCTCATTTACACGGCAGAAACGGGTTATCGAAAGCCTGTCGCTAAAATAACAATAGATTTAACTGTTTATCTGTCGTTATTCTATCGCTAAATAAATAAAAATATTATAATAATACTTTTTAATATATATATATATATTTACACATGTATACATTTTCATATGACAATTAACTAGAAAATAAATAACACAATCAACATTCAAACATAACAAAATCACATAAGTTATTAAGTAAAATTTAAACATTTCACACTAATTCAAATATCTTCTAAATATTTACCAACAAGTCACAAAAATATTTACATAGATAATGAAAAAGATAAGATTGGAAAAGTCAAATGATGATGCTCATAATCGTCTATAAGATGAGTCTCTAGGTCGTCACCATCTGCATCGCTGCTAGTCTGTTCTCCAACGACCTGCACGTAAAAAATAATTATTAGATATGTATGAATATGAAGAATAAATAAGAGATCATTTCACATTAACAAACTATAAACTTAAACCTAAATACTCCTGCCAAATTCTAACTAAGAGTCCGATTTGGACTCTATCAACTCCCACATGTCCAATTTGGCAGTTTCACTCTCTCCACATGTTGAAATTGTCTACACTATGAAATAAAAGTAAAACATAATACATTATGTACGCATCTGGCCAAAGCCTGCAGTAGATGGAGGTGGAGGTGGATGTGGAAATGCCACCCCCATCGCATGAAGAGCTGGGACAACTGTTCGATCAAACCAATTGTCTAGCTGTCTAATAAGTGTACTACAGTAATGGTCAGGGAGCTCAATAAGCTGCTGCGATGGTCGTGGCGACTGTGTATAGCTGTAGGATGCCGCCGAGCACCCTGACTCCATAGTAGAGTTGATGACTCCACCAGCATCCATCCCAGTACCAAATCCGAACACTCGGCCTTTCTTTGGTTGAACAGCTGCAACCAACCAAGCCGAGGCATCGAATTGTGGATGCTGAGAGGAATCATCACCATGCCGCTCTATCAATTGTTGCTTGTATGACTCCTGAGTAAAAAAAAAATCAAATTGTTAGAATGCATTAGTTTAAAATGTGGCGTTGATAAGTACCATAACAAGAAGTACATACCACTACTTCTTTCACCCTCTCAGAGACAAATTCTCCTGATTCCTTACATTTATGTGTACGATGAAATAGCTCTGTGTAGGCCACAGGGCCGCCTGCCTCCTCCTCCTACAATTGCAAATTATGAAAGAAAATTAATGTAATGCATAAATGTTATAAAATTTAAATTATAAAATGAATAATTACCATTCTCTTCTTGTGGCGTCCAAAGGTGATGGAGCCACTAGTATGCAAACTCGCACCGGGCATTTTGGCCCGATTTTGTGTAGCAATGGCCGACCGTGATTGGTACTCTTATGTCGCCCACTGGTTGCACGTAGCATCCCAGTAGTCTTTCCTTATCACAGGAGGGCCGTGGCCCTTCCATTGGAGTGGATCAGCCACCCCACCCACTGCCCTCTTTGCCAACTCCTTCTTGGTAAGGTAGTCAGAAAAACGTCTCCCCGCAACCTTTTCCCAAGCAATCCTTACATCCTCTTCTTGCTTTGCAGTCGCAAAGCGATAAGTGCACTGTAAGAATTGATGTTATGTTTAGTAACAAATTACTTTAAATTAAATTAAAATAAAACATACCAAAAATGATTGGAAGAGGTTGTCGAGGACGTCCCTCGGGTACTCCCTCCACTGTGCCACCGGCCCTGGGAGATGGTGGAGCAAGGATTTTGTGAATAATTAAATACTCTCGGGTAGCTGCCAATGTACAGTAATGTGATCAAGCATCATGTGTTGGGCTCTGACGATTGCCCAAAACTAGAATGACCTATTGAGCTTGTACGTAGTAGAAGGCTGAACAGGGGCCGTAGTAGGAGGAGGGGGCACTGTAGTAGAAGGCTGAATGGGGGCCGTAGTAGGAGGCAGACTGGGGTCTATAATAGGATCCAAAATGGGGGTCGTA
Organism: Colocasia esculenta; assembly: GCA_014218235.1. Classification (NCBI taxonomy): domain Eukaryota; kingdom Viridiplantae; phylum Streptophyta; class Magnoliopsida; order Alismatales; family Araceae; genus Colocasia; species Colocasia esculenta. Next base: position 984,546 of record CM024766.1, on the reverse strand, counting down.
GTGGGAGGTGGAATGAGGACTGTAGTAGGCGGTAGAGTGGGGCCTGTAGTAGGAGGCAGAAGGGGGACCATAATAGGGAGGTGCCCTTGAGAGGAGTGTGATCCTATAAAAAAAATAAAAAATGATTAGACTTTAATAATTACAAATATAATTATGAATAGAACTTATGTAAAATGTGAACCTCTGATGGAAGGAGCCGTAGTAGGAGGGGGAGGGCGGTGCCCTTGAGTGGAGTCAAACCAGCATGGCTTTCGTCCATTAATCAATTTGAATGACTTTGTATCCTCCATACAATATGGACAAGCCAGACGCCCATGTGTGCTCCAACCTGACAACATGTCATATGCAGGAAAGTCACTAATTGTCCAGAGTATAGCAGCCCTCATGTTGAAATTTTGCTTTCGGTGGGCATTGCACCATCAGTCCACAATGACTTCAACTCATCAATGAGCGGCCTCAAATATACATCTAAATTTTGACTTGGAGATTTCGGCCTAGGGATGAGTAGCGATAAGAATAGATATGGACACTTCATACACAAATTAATGCGGTGGAAGGTTGTATGGGATAACAAACACTGGCCAACAAAAGTAAGGGGCTACTCTACTACCAAATGGATTGAATCCATCCGTACACAATCCAAGCCTCACATTCCTCACCTCCATTGAGAAGGTGGAGTGAGTGCGGTCAAAGTGTATCCAAGCCTCAGCATCAGCAGGGTGTGTCATCTTCTCCTATGTATGTCGAACTCTGTCTGCATGCCATCTTATATGTCTAGTTGTCTTTGATGACATATACAATCATTGCAATCTAGGGGTGAGAGGGAAGTAACAAAGTGACTTGTACGGTACATCTCTCCCCCTCGTGCTAGCATTAATGCCTCCTCTCTTTGACTTGAACCAGGGATGCCCACAAAGAGAACATGATTGGGTATTTTCCTACCCTTTGTAATACAGCATACAATGGTTCGGACAAGCATCTATTTTCACATATCTCAATCCAAGCTTATTAACCATCCTCTTTGCACGATAGTAATTTTTTGGCAACTTCTCACTTCTTGGTAACATGCTTTTCACCACTGAACATAAAGAGTCAAAACAAGCCTCACTCAAAGTGTGCTCTGATTTCAGATTCAACAGTTGAAGGACTGCAGACAAAATGGTGTGACTCTCACAACCATCCCACAATGGCTCATCAGCATCCCTTAGTAATTTATAAAACCGATTTGCATCATCATTAGGTTCTTCATCGACAGCATAATGCAGTTCAGGTCCCGCAGCGTCAAACACCAAATTGACATACTGGTTATCCTGAACAACCTCAGTCCTTACTTCTATATGTCCCCAGAACTCCTCACCATGCGTCGTCCAATTCACATACCCATAGATAAAACCTTTCTTGTAGAGGTGTTGTGCAACATCAAACGACTGAAGGAATCAATTGTTCTTGCAGACTGCATAGGGACATCTAATACGACCTTCAAGATCCACTGTATTAACATTGCTCACCGCAAAATCAATGAACCCATCAACACCCTCTAAAAATTCAGATGACAACTCGTTGCCTACAATCCTACGGTACATCCACTCACGGTGTGCAGACATTTTTCCTATACAAATATTACACATAATATAAGCTAAACATTAGTTTGTAAACATGTACATTAATATGCCCGTCCTAAACCCATTACAATCTTGATACTAAGTATATAAAGGACCTAGCCCATCTACAAATATCCAAACTTGGGAGTTGTGTACATTTGTGTGCTGCAATTTGCTCAAAATTTCGGCAACCTTCCGGCGCACTTCTCCTACCGCCATAAAATATTAAGTCTAAGTAATGCTCCATCTGAACATCACTTAGATTAGTATGGTATATTGGAGAAGAGTCCGGAGATGTTACCAAAATTTTGAGAAAATTGCAACACACATAAATGTACACACTCCTAAGTTCGGATATTTGTAGACAGTCCGACAATGGTCGGACTATTCAAGATTTTAAATGTATATATGCATCCCTTACTGTAGAATAAGCCATGCATATATACTAATTAAAATCTTGAATGGGCATCTAGACACTGGTAAGACATGCCCAATCCCTCTAAAAATATGTTATGACACTGGTAAGACAAGATTTTATTTCACTTATATTTTTATTAGGTTCTAACAAATATTTAATACTATTTTTTGTGAAGATTTATGTTACATCTCGTGATAGCCAATCAAAATCCACTCAACTATTTCAGTGTGACAAAAACTATCTCATGAATGGAAGAATAATATTTCTCAGGAATCATATAGTAATATCCAAAGTTGAAGTGGCACGTTGTTACTGAGTGTGTCAACTCTAGTGCACACTAAAAAATGTGCATCTTAAGTGTACATTTTGGTGTGCACTAAAGTAAGCACATCCAATAAAAATGTGCCACCTTCTTTTTAGGGTTAACAAAATAAGATGAGGAAGATATATTAATACCCAAGGTTGAGGTGGCATGATCGTATTGGATATATCAACTTTTTTACACATAAAAAAATATGCACCAACTAAAATAGTCAAACCCAATAAAAATGTGTTATCTCATCATGGTAATTTTAGGAATGGTTAGGGTATTTACGTCATTAAGCTACAACCCCTCCCTTTTTCGAAGTTTCCAACGGCACGGTTCACAGAGAGAGAGAGAGAGAGGAGCGTGGAGATGGTAATGGCGAGGGTGGAGGAGAAGGGGGAGATGGAGGGGGCAACGGCGGAGCTGGATCCGCGGAGGAGGCACCTGAGCTGCCTCATCCAACAGCAGAGGAGGAAGAACAACGTTCACAGCAAGGCAGCGGAGGAGGAAAGGCGCAAGGGGGGATCAGAGGAGGCAAAAGCCGCTACGAAGCAGGTGGTCGTGGTGGTCCAAGGGCGGAAGGAGGCGGCGTTGGCCAGGGTGGAGCTGGTGCCGGAGCCGTCCAAGGGGCTGGGCCTTAGCGGCGGCTGTCGCAGCGGGGGCGCTATGTTGCGGGAGCAGCCGAGATTGGTCCGCGTCAGGGCTGCCGACATGGCCCCGGAGTTGCGGAAGCGCGCCTTCTGGTGCGCCGGGGAGGTGCTCGCCGGCATGGGCAGGCTCGACAGCAAGCGCCTCGCCCTCGCGCTGAAGAAGGTGATTGCCCTTCTCTTCCCTGTCTTTATTTTGTGAATCACTTTCATATGCTAATCTTTGTGTCGGTTTCAACATCGTTTCTTGTGTGATCTTTGGGAACGGAGATCCGTAGAACGGGGAATATCCACACTGGGTATGATTCAGAACAGTGGATAGTTTAGGGGCTATTGTGCGGACATGAGACAGAAACCGGGATTGTTCTTGAAAGAGTTGCCCCGTGGTCTTGGAATCGTAGTGAGATTTTTCTGCTTCGGTAAAGCGGTGGGAGGGGCCCATAGGGACGAGAATCGCTATCTGCATGTTTGAACATTGGGTGTTGCGACTAGCTTCGGAGGGAGGATGATAGGAAAAGAAAGAAACTGAAGAATAGTTGCATGAGAAAGGAAACATCATGTACATGAGTCTTTCAGATGAAATTACAGGAAGTTTAGGAGATTTAGGTAGGTGAAAGCATTTGGTTCTTTGTCGTCTTACTGGAGGTATGAAATAATTTCGGGTGTAATGTCTTTCCTAATGTGAGCATCAAATTTTAGAGTAACATCTTTCTTGATTTGAGCATCCTATTTTATCTCTTCTTATCTATTTAGCAGTCGCAATGTTTAATTTTGTCATAGAACATTGTTTAAAACCGCTTATGTTGTTAATAAATATTATCACAAATGCTTGGTAGTGTTTCTGTGGATCAAGTGGAGATTATTGACCGATCTTTTATTGTGTTTTCATTTTTGTGAGGTTAAGTTGATCAAAGTTGCGGTTGTCTTGGAGAGTGTACATATATTTTGATCTGAGAGGGCCAATGGCCAATGCATAATTCATCCCTCTTTTCTAATGATGCTCTGGAATTCACTCCTGCAATCTAAACATTTTTTATCTAGTAAAAATGCTGTCCGCATGACCACGAGTGATTGTTTCATAATTTATCACCTAGACTCCAAGGTGAGAATAGATTAGTGGGACTAACTGCTTTTGATGAACATATTGAATGCATTTGCATTTCTACATTTGGCTACTGCATCTAATTTTGACTTTCCAATTCTTTTAAATGTGAATACCCTGAGATAGTGTTGATGTTGAGAAGTGGAGTGAGTCTAATCAGGCAGTCCACTTTCGAGGTTGTTGACATCCTTATTTATTTTCTATTCCTGCTTGACCAGGGTTCTAAGCTGGATAACCAGAGATTGAACATGTGATACTACTGATATATGCCCCAAAAGAAAGATTATTCAAACTCACATCTTTCACGTCTCAAAAGGAAAATGTAATTTAGGATTTATTATATATTATAGTTTGAATCTTAGCATAGTAGGGGCTGATGTTTCCCAGAAACATAGCATTGTTGTGATAAAACAAACATCAAGAATACCCAGTGGGATGAGAAGGATCATAATAGTAGCCAAGTCACATAGGTAGGGGTTTTTTTTCATGTTACCTAGAATTCATTTTCTGTTAGAATTAAATGAGAGAGTCACTGGACACACAATACTCTGAACATTCTGATGTCTCTTTGGGATCTTCCCTCAACTACGTGATCCATGGATTGCTGAAGCGGACTGTGGCCAAGATTGGTTATGGCCATTCCCATCTGATCCAGATTGGATCAGTTGAGTTGGCTGTTTCAAAGAATGTCAGGACACTCTTGGTTTAGTCTGATTACATAGTGATTTAAAAACTACTAAAATGAAGATCAAATAAAGGCAATATGACTAGAATCAATTGACAGATTAGGCATGGAGTGAAAGCCAGTCTAGTCAATGAAAACAGGTCAACCGACTAGCCACAGCCAAAATTATGGTCTGTCTAGGAAAGTAAGTTGAACGACCTAAGAGTCAAAGGTTGGCTGACTCGTAACAGAGTACTATGACCTGGTTTTCCCTGTTTTGTTCCCATGGACACCATGTTCAATTCCCAACAGCTCATATCCTATATAATTAATGGGCTTTCCAATCCACCAAGGAAAATTGGCTTATCATTGTGCACAAACAAACACAATGGAACACTCATCAAAATTAAAGGTAAAAACCCACAATCTCTCCTATTTTGCTGATGGCAAAACCTCTATGAGTACACCATATATTCAAACCATGTAAGGCAGGATCGGCCGATCCGGATCAGGATCGGCCATGGCTGGTTTCTAGGAAGATCTGATCCTGTATTCCATGGTTTAAACTTTAAAGTTGAGAAGATAAAGCTTAGTATGATAGGTAATTTTGCTCAAACCATGCAAGTATTCATGGTTCATTCAGAATCATTTCAAGACATGTGATCACCCCATATTTTTCAACTCATACGAAACTTATAAGTACATGCCAAATACAAATCCGAGCAACAAGCAACTAAGACACATTAAAAACTTAAACTAAGTATAAGCTAGACTAGACCCATATGCCATATCCACATTGATGCATAAACTAAAGCATGTCAGCATGCAGAAACTCAAGCAAACAAGTCAAACCAGACAAAACACATCACACAACATACTATTACACTCCCCCCCCCCAACTTTTGATATCATCAAACAAGGGATATAGTAAATACAAATGGCTTGGAGAGCATTCTCCATTGAACACCAATCATTAAGATAACCTTTCACTCTTGGGGAGGTGAAGGAGGCATCTGAATCTACTTCCACATTTTGTAAAGGAGATGTGTTTGTCTATCTTGTTGGAGGCAAATTTGGGGTGTACCTCTCCATGACTCCATGGTCTGATTTATATGTTAAACTTGTCTTTCTAATGCACCCAATTGACTTTCAATCCTCTCAAACCTCATGTCAAAGTAGTTGTCATCGTGATAGGCATGATGTGTGTTCTCTTTATAAGTCTCCATAGGAGTAGGCATGATCTGTGTTCTTTCAAATCATCTTGGTAAGAAACCAATGGCCATTATCTACAAGTTTATATGCTGAATTGCCAAGTAGATACCCATTTTGATTTTCGAAGGATTAGTCATTTGCCATTCTTATTCGTTTGAACTGGAAAAGAAAAGGCATGAATCCTTCCATTCTTAGGTTTGCATTATACAGCTATACAGATCCTGCTTGCTAGTTAAGTATTTCTGATAGGAAGAGAGTTACTTGTGAAAAGAAGCAGAGGAACATCAATCAGCACTACTGTTTGCTACTTTCCTTATGTGCATATGTGAAGCTCTAATATTTCCTCTTATCTGGTCCAGGAGTTTGATTCTTCATATGGCCCAGCATGGCACTGCATTGTTGGGACTAACTTTGGTTCATATATAACACATTCAGTAGGAGGTTTCTTGTACTTCTCCATCGACAAGGTTTACATTCTTATCTTCAAGACTGCTGTTCAGCCCTTCGGACAATAATTGACCAAGTTTTTGGTCTTCACTATAGCCATATTTCACATGAACTTATTCCTTAATATTGTAGTTTTTAGAATGTTGAGGTAATGCCCTGCTGCCAAAAAACGAAGGTGCATGTGTAACCATTGTTCTCTCTACGCCAATGCAGTACTAAATAGAAGATACATCAAAGAAATTTGTAATTATTCATCCATTGAAACATTATGGTCATCTTGCCTTGTGAAATATGAAAGATGGTATCTGTCAGGGAATAGCTAGTGTTTAGTTAGATTTTATGCATACCTTCAAGTGTAATACTATGTTATGTCACTTTATGAAGAGTGAAGAAAAAGTTGCAGCCTCAAGTTGGTTGTATGGACGAGCATTGCTTCAGAGACAGGTCTTTCTTTCTCTCTGTTTGTTAAACAACATGGAAATGCTTGGCAAGAATAAGACTCATATCAGAAACTATCTTGCACCAAGTTATTCATGTCCTGCACAGACCAACCCAAATTATTTTTCCATCTTCCATGTCATTCAGGTTGTTTCTGATGATGAATGAATGATGAATCATCACCTCCCTGTTTGCTTTGCTCTTCTGGGTTTCAAATTTTATCTTTGGTGATTCCAGTAAGAGTAGCATCCAATACATGGTCTTCTCAACTGGTTATGTTTGGTGACCGTCATTCATGTAAAGTTAGCAGGCTTCCTTACAGCCTCAATTGTTGACAGTTCATGATGTCAAATACTGATTTTCGGTTGCATTATATAAAACCTACTGAAGAAAGTTAAAGAAGGCCGTCATATTGCTTTTTCACAAAGAAACACTTATAAATCTAAAGGTCTAGCAGAGGCTTGAACTCCTAGTCCAGAGTTCTCACTACGAGATCAAATTTCAAGGTGATGAATATCATGCGCACATCATGTGATAGACAGAAACTTTAGTAAGGTAGTTTTTTAGTTACAGTAATGATGGAACATGTAGATGAAATTCTCCCAAGTTCTAGTTGTTGATTTGTGTACTTTTATGATTTAGAAAGTGATGGGTAGATTCATGTACTTTCTTTATCTTTCACATGCAGCTGGATTTGTTTTGAAGGGCCCAAATATGTGTTAATCTACCTTCTTGTAAGGAATCATAGAATCATCAGGATGTTTCTTTCTGCCATTGATTTCTCAAGGTTGATTTCTTTCCACTTGGATACATGCAAATAAAACTGTCATTCTACGTTGTAATCGCCTATGTATGTTTCTCTTGTCTTCTATATAAACCATGTGAAGTAGCTGTCCTCTTTGACAAGGACTTTTTGCTGTGGGTTTCCTTTCTTTTAGTCTCCTTCCTATCATACAGGTTTCAGGGCATCCTTCTATTTCATGAAGTTGCAGTTGGCCCAATCTTTTAAGAAGAGAGATTATTTTGCAGATCTGTAGAGCGGCATTAACTAAAATCAAATGGAAGTGTGGACTGTGCGTTGGAGACATTAGATCACTTGGAATCACAAGACCAGATCAAGAGTTGCAGTTAGCGTCCATTATTTGTATCCACCCTTCTCAGGAGGAAGAAACAAAGGTAGTAGTAATACATGATGGATTGATCTAGTAGAAAGCAAGGGTGAGCAGTGCCATCCAAGCAGCTGCAAGCACAGTCCCACTCCCCCACATGTTCTTGTTGGAGACAGCACTGCTTTTAGGAGGAGAAGTGCTTCCTGAAAAGGTGGGGGAAAAAAAAAGAGAGCAGTTAAAGACATGATTTTGAATTATGTGTTAACTATCAGAAGAGAATGCCAGTTTTCAATCAATCTAATCCATGGTTGGCTTGATTGGAAACTGGACGAATTATATTTTCTATAGCATGGTACGGTACTGAATGTATTGTATCATATCAGTCTGATTTGACCTAAAAAAATTTAAATTTTAATAATAATAAAAGAAGTGGATACTGGATAGTATACATACTGAACCATGTACAGTGCCCTCAGGGCATATAGAAAGTCCCTCTCTTATAAGATTGACGTGTTTGCAAGTAGATGCTTATCAAATTCTCACCTTTTGAAGCAGATGGATCGGTCTTGGGCGGAGCACCTGCGGGAGCTGCACTTGAAGTCCCTGCAATGGAGTTCAATTATATAGGGTGATCTTGGCCAAGGTTCCAAAATTATTGAATTTTAAGTGAAATAGTAAAATGGGTTAATGGAAAATAAAAAGTAATGAGAATTCTAAGACAATTGTTTAACTAGCAAATACTGAGCCAAGACGATAGAAATGTTAGTGAAAGCAATGGGGATGAGTTAATGGTTGGACAGGTGGCCATATTCTATAACATATTGAGTTCTACTGGTTGCAAAGGGAGTCTATTGCAAAGGAGGAATGAAACCCTAAGATTTGTTTAGATTTACAAAAAGTGGCATCCCCCAATTACTAATGAGAAAGACACTCATCACATGCAGTATGATCTCCCTCAATAATTTTCATCTCTTTACTACCACAAATTAGGAGAGGGTACTCATTACCCGAGAAATCCTCCATGCCCATGTAGGATGCAAAAAGTGATAAAAAAAAATAGAGAAATATTTTGTGTCCGACTGCGATGTCCAATCGTCATGTTGGTAGATATAAATAGTTGTGAGTTTTGTTGCCATATTAATGACAGACTCACCTCACTTATGTTTAAGATCAAATGTTGAGCACATCCAGTGATTGAGCACAAAATATTTCTCAAAAGAATAATACTTACATCACATCTAAGAGTGTTGTAAATGACATCCTATGGCTGATGCATTGCCGTATGATATATGTGGGCGATAAAATATGAGACGACATATTTTTATTGCAAAAAAAGACAGCATTTGTTATTATATCTTGTCTTTTTTTTATCACTCCATAAAAAAGTATTCATATAAAAATAGGGATTTTTATTAAAATAACTCTATTTTAAAAAATGTTTGCACAATTATGTCTCAATAAAAAATATTTATCTAAATATATCTCATTCAAAAATATTTACAAAATTATGTGTCAATTATTTACCTTCAACTTACACTATTAGCATCAGCTACACTATTTGTAATCAAATTACACTGTTTGCCCACAAATTATATTATTTGCTCTTAAGTTACATTATTTACCTCTACCTTACACTATTTACCTAGATTAAATAGTGTAACTTTGGAACAAACAGTGTAATGTGGGGGACAAATAATGTAACCTGATGGCAAATACTTCAACTGAGGTTAATAGTGTAAGTTGAAGTCCATTTGTGTAAGTAATATACGTATAAATTTTTAAATATTTTTGTCTGGGATATATTTAGGTAAATATTTTTTGTTGGGGCATATTTGGATAAATATTTTTTTAAATAAAGTTATTTTAATAAAAAAAATCCCTAAAATATACTTGCCACCTTATTATTTAATGTGCACTTTAATATGCAGTGAGCATTACAAGACTGAATGATGAGAAAGAGGAGATGGCCAATTGGCCATGGAGCTTTAAGGCCACATAGACAGCTATACAGGCATCCATTCTGGCACTGTCAATGGGAGAGGGAGGGTGACAGCAGCCTCCTCCACTGTTGGAAGGTACCCCCACTTTTCTATTTATTGGAAGCAACTCAAGTGAGTACTGTTGAGTAAAATGGTGGATAAAACATGGTATACCCTTGGGTTCATGAGGCTCAATATATAGAGTAATGCTACGCGCCCGGCTAGTCGGGAGCGTAGCATGAGCTAGAGGGGCCGCTCCCCTCCACACGCACGCTGCGTGGAGGGGGCGGGCCCCTCCAGCATTAAATATATATTTTTTTACAATTTGTGCACATACATGATATATTTGTGCACACAAATATATCATTTGTATACATAAATAGTGTAAAAAATAAAAAATAATAATAAAACAAAATATTTAATGCGGGGGGGGGCACCCCTCCACGTGTCGCGCCTGTGGGGGGGCACGGCCCCCCAACATTTCTCCAATATATAACCATCCATGATGAACTTTATTACATTGAAAACTACTAATAAATAAGTAAGCCATAAATCTATATTTTATTTCAGTAATAACCTACAAGCAAAATCCCAACCTTCCTAGATGGTAACTGATCAACATGATTTCTTCTTCTTCAAAAAAAAAAGTGATCAACATGCTTCATGTGTGGTGGACTATCATTTAGATCAGATCCCTTTTGCTCCTGTCTTCTTGAAACATTCCTTAAACACGAAGAATCATACCAAATGGAAGAACATCCTAAAATAGATAGAAAACACACACACACATATATAGATAAATATTATGGTGCAGCCGTGCAATGACGGTCGTTGGATCAAGATCCAACAATCATGATGCAGTGCGTGCAACAATGGATCAAGATCCACTGCATCACGGTCGTTGGATGTTGACGTCTCTATGGTGCGATTGCATCGTACCATAATATTACTATATATATATATATAAATATAAATATTATATATAGTAATATTATGGTATAATTATATATAGTAATATTACGGCCGTAAAGTTGATTAGTCAAGTGTCGAATTGGTACCGGCTAATCATAAGAACGAGATCAAGCAATTTAAGTAGATTTCTTTGGGTCATTATTTGAGTATTAAACATTTCTCTTATAAGAAACGAAGAGTATGATATGTACCGTTGGTGGTGGAGTTGCAGACGTTGAGGTCGACCGTGGCCTTGCAGTTCTTGAGCAGCTGCAGCGCGGCGTCCCTGGTGACGTTGAAGGACTTCAACAAGGCCTCGTTGTTGAAGACGCTGCACAGGCACTGCGTCTCCGTCTGCAGCGCCTCCGTCAGCGGGACGCAGCACGTCGGCGACGGCGTCTGGCCGGGCTCCTGCAGGAACGCCTGGCACGGCAGCAGCTTCTTCACGCACGTCATCGCCGCCGCCCCGCCGCCGCCGCCGTCCTGGGCCAAGGCCACGCAGGCCCACGTCGACGTCAGAAGCAGGAGGACGACGCAGAGGGCAGGGCTGGACGCCATGGGGGATCGGAGCACCTCCTAGCTAGCTAGCTCCTTCTCCGTGGGTACGTACGTACGTACGTGTTCTACTACTACGCACCAACCAGGAGGGGGAGAGGGGTGGGACAAGCTGCAGGAAAGGCTTCTGTGTCGTCTCCTTCCTTCGTTGCCCTCTCCCCTCTCTCCCTTTCCTTCCCCCATCTCCCTGCGTAAGCATACGTGTGTGCATATATATGAGAGAGAGAGAGAGAGAGAGAGAGAGAGAGAGAGAGAGAGGGCTGTGCGTTTGTTAGTGTGTTGGTTGTCGCAAGCATTTATTTAGGAGAATAAGAGAGGAACAACTCGGGGAGATCCTTGGAGAGAGAGAGAGAGAGAGAGAGAGACCTTGCCTATCGTGGGGGATGTCCCTTTAGAACCGGGGATAGAGGGAACTAACCGGGGCAAACATGAGGGGGGGGGGGGGGGCACAAAGTTTTTAGTATGTTTAGACAGGCTAAGTTGTCCTTGCATGGCACACAAAAAACATATAGAAGAAGTGATTGAGTGGTTAATAAGCCTCTTTAATATTATACACCTTTAAAGTTTTAGGTTCAAGTCTCGACCCTCTAATTTTCACCTATCAAAAAAAAAAAAAGAACAAGGGGAGTGTCGTGCATGATCAATACTTGCCTAATTTTCTAAAAATACTAATTATAAGAACGAAACTTGAAGTCGAAGGATAAAAGATAAGGGTTCCGTTCAAGTAGGGCTACCAACAAGTTGGATTTGAAAACAAAAATGGTACTATAATTTTCTTATCTATTTTCCATAAAACCATCCGAAACAAAAATAAAATAGAAATTTCTATTGCAATTTCATAGTGGATGCAAGTGGCACTAGGAATAGTAGTAAAAAGAGATGGCTTCGACAACGATAAGTGCAGGTTAGAGCTGCAAACGAGTTGGGTTCGGAACCGAAAACACAGATTTCGATTTCGATAATAGAAATTTGGTTCCGATTCCAATAAAATCGGAATGGTTAATTCCGATTCCGTTTCGATTCCGATAACATTACCGGAACCCGCGCCCTGCCGCCCCCCCTCTTATGCAGAGGGGACGGCCACTCCGCAACAGGAGGAGGCTCAGCTATATGAAACTTGGTAACTTCAATGTAAAAATCCCACACAAGTATATATATGAGAAATAGAAAAAAAAAATTTATTCAACCAAACACGTCATTATTAGTCGGGTGTCGAGTTTCTCGTCTTATTGACGTTGTGGAGTTTAGGCACCCAACCAATAATATATTTAATTAGCCGGGCAAAAATATTTTCCACGTCACAAGGGTCACCCTGAAGCTGTTTAAAATTAACCTGATAGCTAGGATCAACACATCTATACTATTCTAATAAAACTCATTTTTGGAGCAGCCACGTGGCAGCACCAGAAACAGAGTTTTCCCGTCTAAACCTCCCCATTAAATCTATCTATATCGCAGCTAAATATGGTTAAGCAAAATCTGGGTAAACAAATCCTAACATATAGCAGCTAACATAAAATAATAAATCTATCAACTTTAACACACCTCCCGTAAGGCAAGTCTCAAACATTAATTGTCACCTAAATCAATGAAGAAATATTTCTAAACAAGGTAAGATACTCACCATCTAAAAAATCTTGTTAAACCGAGCAGACCATAACTTTTTAGAAAAAATTCAATTTTAAACCTACCTTCGTACAGTCCACCTTCCTTATTTTAAGAACAAACTTTCCCTATTTAGTTTAACAAAATTTTTGTAATAAAAATTATATACTTTTATAAATAATATTTTTATTTATCTTAATATTTTATAAACAACTACCGTGCATCGCACGGGTTTTCAACTAGTGGAGAGATATATATGAGCTCTTTTGAGCCCTCCATATGTAGGAAATAAGTTAGCTGAGAGCTGAGTTGAGGAGTGCAAGCTCAGGAGTCCTACCGGCTTTTGGGCAAATGCACTTGTCATGGCCGGTGTTTTCAGAGGAATTAAAATGGTTGCACTTCCCTTCATAGTGGTATACATTACATTACACGGATATGTACAGGAGAAGGTAGCTAGATGTACCCCACATCAACCCACATACATCCGCACAGGGAAATTTGGATCTGAGAGCCTAATATATGGATTAAATATTTGTGTTATACCACTTAATCATATTGTTTCATCCCTCACTCATCTTCCACATATAAATCATGATTCATCAGAATAATGTTTATCCTAAACAAGAGGTACCCTATTTTAGGCTATATACGTACATATATATATATTATATATATATACACATAAAGAGAGAGAGAGAGAGAGAGAGAGAGAGGAGAGAGAGAGAGAAATTTGATACGGTCCCGTCGTAGCATAGCGTGAACTATTGGATTTCAATCTAACGGTGGAGCACTACAATACATCAATGTTCAGTGTTCGGATACTAGGAATGCTCATTATTTGATATTTCGTGTTGCTCGGTGAATATAGACTGACCGTTAGATTATACGGCGGAGCCGTATTCAAAGACCCCACCTAATCATAGCATTATATATATATATATATATATATCAAGTTGAATATTCCTTATGTCCAAAGCGTCACCTCTTTCATGATCTTCCAAAACAAGTTAATTTAATTCTGAATTTCCTTTCTTCTGATATGAGATATGCTTTCTAGGGGTGCAAATACTCCGATTTAGACAGCTTCACTTAGAAAGGATACTTTTTATTTGCCTTTTTTTTCCCTTGCTAGCAAATCAAAGATGATTGATGCATATTTTCTAGCGGTGCAATGCTACGATTTAGGCAACTTTTCGCCAACCAAAAGAAAGGGTACATTTTTATTTGCCTATTTCTTTTCTTGCCAGCTAGTCAAAGATATGATTGGTGCATTTTTGGATGGTGTAGCTTCTTTTTCATGATGAGAAACCTAGTGAATAATTAATACTCAATTTTTTTAATTATGAAGAGTGTAATTAGTTTCAAATTAATCTCGCAGTTGCCCAATTCATGATATCTTTTTTTTCTTTTCTCTTAAGAGTAGCAAAATTTGCACCTTCTTCCAATTAAATGAAACTGGGAATCGAAAAATGCAAACATCAATGCTCCTCTGATTAATGGCAATTAATCTTAGTTTTAGACAAAACAAATATCAGTATTTTCCAGGTCAAGACTTTAACCTTCCCAACCCAAAGAGAACAATTATAAAAGGAGTACGGACTCTTTCTACACGTCAATGTTGTAAGCATAACTTATGACCCCTCCCCTGCCCCCCCCCCCCCCCCCCTTTTTTTTTTTTGAGTAATGTTATGTTCCTAATTAGTCGGAAACATAACATGATGTAGAGGAGCCGTGCCCCTCCATATATTTAACATATTATTTTTTACCCTCAAATAATACATATAAATATCTATTTAGTACCATACAAATAACACAATTATACATACAAATAATATAAGAATACACACAAATAAATTTATTTGTGTGTATTCTTATATTATTTGTATATATTATTGTGCTATTTATGTACATTAAATCATTATTTGTGTGTACTAATATGAGTATTTGTATTCATTGTTTGATGGTTAAAAAAACAAACAAACGCACTTGGGTTGCTCCCCTCCACATGGCGCACTGTGGAGGGACACGGCCCATCCGCATCATGTTATATGTTCCCGGCTAACTGGGAGCATATCATTTCTTTTTTTTTTTTGTTCCCTTCTTTTAGCTAACATTTTTTAGAATCTCGAGACATATATACTTTCTTTTTCACTAATATATACACACTACTACTCACTTTTGCCTTCTTAAAGGGGAGGGTATCATGATAAAGAGTACTACTTAGCTAGATTATGAGATGGTGCTTACATTTCTATATATATATGATCAGTCAGCATAGGGATAAAAAAAAATGAGATACTTATTTTTGTTAATAAAATCATATCTTACGTACCTCATGTCTCATGATCATGTTCATATATATATGATCAATCACATAGAAGTGTATCTGTTATATATGCTTTATCAATTGCGAACCCCTTTACAATAACTTCATGGGTGCCAACAGAACATGTGATGTAACCATGTTATCATGGTCCTTATACTACCACGACGTACTACATGTTTCTTGGTCATTTGGGGTCAATATATATATAGCCATCACGGTTTCTGACACACAAACTTTGATGAACTCTATTAATTTAGTTCCTCGA
The DNA here is from genome assembly GCA_014218235.1 of Colocasia esculenta. Classification (NCBI taxonomy): domain Eukaryota; kingdom Viridiplantae; phylum Streptophyta; class Magnoliopsida; order Alismatales; family Araceae; genus Colocasia; species Colocasia esculenta. The sequence goes on along the minus strand of CM024766.1, from coordinate 968,920 downwards.
TATATATATAAACTTCTTTTAAAAATGAAAAATGGAACTCTTGTAATAAGAAGGGAGGGGACATATGGGATCGATCCATCGTTCAACACGTTTCGTGAAGGCTTCTCTTGAAAAGACGACTTTCTTTTTGGGAATGACAAGAAGTTATAACATCTCATATATATCAAGAACAAAGTATGGGGTGCCTTCTTAACTTTTCAAAATTGAGAAATTAGAAGGAACTTGCTAGGGTGGAAGCCAAAGATATCATTGGTGTGATACCGTGACAATGGTCACAAGGCGTACTCATGCACGATGGCAGACCTATGAAGGACTCAGTGAGGTCAATTTTTTGAAGTTTTTAATTTACTTTAAAATCTTTATTTAAAAAAAATCAAAACTCTTATGGTGACCTCACTGACCTTAATCAGATGACCCCACTGAATAATTGCAATAGAAAAAATTATCTGAGTGATCCTGAATAAAATTTCTATATCCACCATTACTCATACATGGCAATGGACATTGGCTCTTGTGTGTTCTCCTCCTTTGCCCTCTCTTCCTTCTCGATCTCATCCTTTCGTCCTTCTCGAATTACATATATATATATATATATATATATATATATATATGCATAAAAAGAAGAATCTATATATAATTTTTATACTAACAAATGATTTGTATTTGAAACCTCCGTTTTAGATGAGGCTTCTTCTCAAAGTCAATAAAAGTCTAGATGTTAGCCACTATCAATTTAAGGTCGTTAAGATTCTTATATAGTGTACCCAATATTTAGGATCATTAAGAATATTAATCTATATATCAAGAACTCTAAAAGTCACTCGTGATCTTTCTCATTGCATTCCAGTTAAGAATTAAGATTTTTCAGAGTATTAGAAACAAGAGATCTGTAACCTATATATCCATCTTCTACCAGAGAGAGTTCTGACCCATGTGTTCAACCGATTAATTTGGAGAAATACTTATTGCAAGAGATCACTTGTAATTGAAAGATCAGAAACGTACTCTTGCATTTTATTTTATTTTTTTGAGAAAACTGGCCTAACACATTATCTCTGAGAAACTCTTTAATTATAAACCTGCTCTATGGGATTTGAACCTAAAAGGCCTTGCAATTTAAAATTCTAGTGTACAAGGGGGACAAACCACTAGTCATTAATCTTGCTATTGGTGGAGACTGGAGAGGGCCCGCTAGCTGAGACCCTTCTTCTTCTCTCCATCAGCCAATAGCAAGACTAGTCTTGCCTCTTTATTTTAATGGGATTTTGCATATATATCCCTCAAAATTATAAAAGTATGGGTTAAATATATCTTTTATATTCCAATACTCTTGTCACATATGTCCCTCAAACCTTATGATCAATATATTTCAGTCATACTCAACACCAATCCACATGCTCCCAAGTATGAGACGAAAATTAATGTGAACAACATTAATATAATTGAGGAAACAGCTGCAAATTAAGAGACATGATGTCATGTATATGCATGTAAATTTCCGAGTGCACTTTGTAATTAATTACTTCTTTGCATGCATGCATCTCACATTCCTTAACCTGGTTCTAATTTTTGAACCATATTATATGCTCCCTCCCTATTCCATGTTATCCTTTTCCAAGCAACTGTGGAACCTCGCCGTACATATCATTGGTGGTTCAAGTCCAATGTTAAGGAAGAGCAAGGTCGTCTTCTCTCATGATCAGCTTAATTTCAGTACTCTTAATTATACAATCACACCCAAAAATTACAATGGAGCAGAGTGATATATACGGTGGAGGAAATAACTGTTCACAGAAGTGCAAATCTCCAAGAGTCTTCTTCGTCCAACACACTGATCATATGACAGTTGCCGAAAGCATCCATGGCCACTTTGCCACCACCGTAGCCCAAGTCCCAGCTGTAGGCAGTGCTGTCATCGAAGCCCCACAAGTAGGATTCTCCCCACTGATCCATAGACGGGAGCTGCGGCCAGTAGTACTCTTGGATCAGAGAATTCGATGCCGTGGAAGAGGAGGAAGATGGTGAAATAGTAGTACTGCTAGTGGAGATGGAAGCGGCAGATGAGTCTGTCACCTCCCCATGTTGCTGAGTGATCATGGGCTCTTCTTCTTCCTCCTCTTTCTGACCCTTCAATTTTGGACCCAGAAGCTGATCTGAGGGGGTAGTACTGTCTTTGCTTCTGATAATATTGTCCACAATGGCTTGGTCTACTCGTTCTTGCTCAAGTTGGTCTTGTTTCTGATCATTAACGTTGTCGTCGTTTGAACGTTGGAGGGGTTGGTGGGTCTGTGGGTCGATCCCCACCTTCTCCAGCTTCTTCTTGATGTAAGTGTTCCAGAGGTTCTTTATCTCGTTGTCGGTTCTACCGGGGAGATGAGCTGCAATCTTGGACCATCTGCAAAGTTGAAGAGATCCCACGAGACTGCCACCGAGTTAGGTGGGGAATTCACTGATTTCGAAACAAAATTTAAATCTCTCATGGGTTTGGTCTAAATATATATGCTCTTTTCTAATGAAGAAGAGATTACTGATCATTAATTCTTATCGAAAGTTGCTGATCATGATATTTAGATCTTAATTATGTGTACACTACCTAAAAAAAAAGATCGAAATCCGGACATTTCGCAATGTTACATAAACCCAAGCAAAACAAATCCGAATCTTTTTTAATTCATATCGAAGCATTTTTCATGGACCCATCACATGATCTCATTCCAGGAACCAGTAATGATCCGAAGCAACATAGACGGATCCAAAGAAGAACTTGACCCCACTGAATTTTTAAAATTTTAAGTCTAAAATTTTTCATTACATTAATTTAGTTGAAATTAAAAAAAAATGATTTCACTGAAAATTTTTCTAGTCCGTCTATGTGGAGCAACTAAGTAAGCTCACTCTGTGGGTGTTCAGAGAGAGAGAGAGAGAGACCTGTTGCCAAGGCTGGCATGAAGGTCGATCACAACTTGCTCCTCGAACTCAGAAAGGAAGCCTCTCTTCAGGTCGGGCCGGAGATAATTAGTCCACCTTAGCCTGCAGCTCTTCCCGCACCTCAACAGACCTGAAACAAGATATATTAGAATATGATCAGCTCTCCGGATCAGGAAGATCCCAGTATGCATGGTGTTTGCAGTCAGAGTCCTATGCGCGTGATAAAACTTCCGCAGCTGGTTGCAGCTGGGGAAGGTGTATATATGTCTTTCCATCAGCAAGATCAACAAAGAGTGACTGAGTACAAGTGCCCTCTCAGATTCTAGCTAGCAATAAAACCAGGAGTGCACGCATGCAGTAAACCTAAGATCAAAGATAACTTTATTGATACCCGATCGATTTGATCCATTTCCCGAGAGAACTAATGGGAGTGAGAGTACTGCAATATATAAGCAACTGTACGTATGTATAGATGTGACGGACCTGCAAGCTTGGGGACGGCTCTCCAGCAGCATTGTCCATGGGTGCGGATGAAGCTGATGAGCTTCCCGTCCTCTTCAGCCGTCCATGGCCCCTTCTTCAATCCCACCTTGTCACAGCACGGTCGCCTTCCCATTCTCTCTCCTCCCTCTCTCTCTCTTCACACAAGCTGCAGCTTCAAGTTAGGCCCAGCACAGCACCTGCTCCCGAGACCCCAGAGTTCAAGGAGAGAGAAAAGTAGAGAGAGAGAGAGAGAGAGAGAGCAGAGCAGAGCAGAGCAGAGCGCAAGGCTGCTCCACCTACCAACATCTTCCTCCGGCACATATATAAACTGGTGGAGATCGACCGGAGGGCCAATCAAGTGGGGGCCGGAGAGATTCGTACGTGTAGTCATGCAAACCAGCTGGAGCACTACTTGCGACACACGTGTGGGGTCGGCCTTCGGAGGGATATATATATATATATATATATATATATATATCCAAAGTATTGATTTCAGAAGTCGTGGTACGTGTGTTTTGAAAATTTTACTCCGTTTTGACGAAGACACCTCTCATGTACGCGTACGTCCTCCTAAGAGTAGTTATGGCCAATTTCTACTCCTTTCTTTTGTTTATGCACGCCAATGGTTGGGAACTACTTGCGCTACAAATAATGTACTCATACTTATTACATTAATTATTCTTAGATCGTATGATAATTTTGAGGCCGAAGCATGATAACATTGAGGACTCGGGTGGGTCGGGTCGATCGGTTTAAAACTCTTGCTTAAAAGTAGGAGTTCCCGAGTTCGATTTATGGGGGGGGGGGGGGGGGGGGTTTATCTGATTTACATGCAATTCTCGAGGTGTGTAAATCTGAAATTTTTCCGATCAAGTAGGATAAGGGTAATACGGGTATACGGAAAGTAGGAGTTGCCAAGTTCTGACTTGAAGTTCACAAACGACAATCTCTGAGCTCATAAAATCACACGGAGCGGGATTTCCTCGTTATCAAAAAAAGTATGATAACACTATCTCTAGAACTTGGTAATAGCGACAAGGCACCTCCACCTCTAGCGAATTGGATCAGAAAATATATTCATCGATCTTTACTTAAGATCACTCTATCTTTACACAGAGTCTTTAACAAAATCTAGAGCGAGCATAAAGTGGCGAAGAAGTAGTAAGAGGTAAGAAGAATCTCGGACTCACGCTTACAAGAATGAACAAGGAAGGGTTATAGAGGAAATAAACCACTTCTGAAATTTAACACTTAGCACTCCTCACTCTCTACCTAGCTTGCTATTTCCAATATTTCGCATAATTTCTGACTTAAGTGTCCGAGAATTTTCTCTCGAGACTATTTGCAAAGCCCCCTGATCGTTTTCATTTGGTTGCAAGTCTTCACGATATTCTCCTCCATATCAATACATTCAGAAGTTTGTAGAGATGATCACAAGATTACTTTTCAATCTCTACAACTATATAAGATTAATCTGGTTCAGCTATTCTCTAAACACGTCTAAGTGGATTTATTGGCAGAAGCTTATTCCTATACGTGATCAGTATATGATTACTGATGCGTACAAGCAATTTGTAGCAAGTAGAGCGGTTCACTTATTCTGTGTATCACCAACATGTATTGATTATATGAAATGGTTTACACACACACAGAGGACATCAGTTGAGTCGATCGGTAGAACTCTTGCTTAAAAAGTAGGAGGTCCGTAGTTCGATTCTTGGGGGACTTAAAAAGTAATCTTCGAGATGTGTAAGTTCGGAGTTTTTTCGGTCAAGTGGGGTAAGGGCAATACGGATACACATAAAGTAAGAGCTGCCAAGTCTTGATCTTGGAGTTCACGAACACCAATCTCTGAGCCCACAAAATCACACATGGCGAGATTTTCTTGTTATAAAAAAAAAAAAAACACACACAACACATAGAGAGAGAGAGAGGAGAGAGAGAGAGAGAGAGATCTTATAATTTGAGGCACTTTTATAATCGGAGACGGAGGTCTTATTTGGCTTTTTACCAACACGGATAAAGACGAAACGTGCTTGGTACGTCAATCAGGTCTTAATAGAGAAAGATTTGTGCTCTATTTAAAACGAACATCTGATAACTTATTCCACCGTTTCTAAGGGTTTAACTATATAGGTTATCAGTATAAAAAATGTTGTATCAAAGAAAAGATTAAAATGAACATAAGATATCTATTGCCCAAATAAAAAGACTATATGACCTCACCCTAACTTAGCTACCTTATCCTATGTAATTATCCGAGACGGGAGCACCATAGGAGATTGCCCAAGAAAACTAATTAACATTGCTCTAAGACGTACGTACTATTGTACACAAAAGTGGGTCTTCGAGTAATCATTCCCCCTTTGATAAATCTGAACAGAAGGGCGACATTTGAGCAGCGCCTTAAAGAGCTAGTGTGTATACACCTACGAGAGGATGGCAGAATCTTCATTGATGAGGAGCTGCCACAGCTGTAAAGGCCACTACGTACCTAAAGTTGATGATCCCACCCCTGTGTTCGATAAAAATAAATAGAAAATGGTTTAATAACACAATTTAATAACACATTAAAATAACACACCAATCAAAATACATCACAATTTTATTATTTATGAGGTGTTTTTAAATTTTAACTTTTTTATTTTAATTACTGATGTGGCACAATTTTAATGGCGATGTTATCAAATGGTGTTACAAAATCGTTTCTCAAAATAAATTAAGTAATTTAGAAGAGTGAGAGAGAGAGAGAGCATGGTTATAAAATAGAGCAAGACTTTATGCACGCCCTCCTGCTTTAGACATATATGTTAGTGTGAATAGAGGTGTTCATTGGTCCGATTTGATTTCGAGTTGACTCATTTTTAACTAATTTAAATTGAATCGAATTAGAAGACAATCCGAATCAAATCGAACCAAAATTATTGTGGTTCGATTCAGTTCAAATTGAATTTTTAAATATAATTAAATATAATTAATATTTATATATTGAAAGTAAGAAGAAATTTAAAAATACATATATTTACATGGAAATATAGTCATATAATTACTTTTTTAATACTTATAGTATGTTCATTATATAAATATCATTATAATTATATTTAAAAATAACTTATTCGATTTATACGATTCGGTTCGATTTCACAATTTGTGAAAATCGAAGTGAACCATCCGGTTCGATTTTTCAATTTGGACCGAATCATAAACACCCCCAAGTGTGAAGCGCAACGGGTTTACTCGTACATGTCTGTATAATAGCATCCGATCGTCAGCCCTGAAACATACGTGGACGAAGCATTTCTTTACAAAAATAACAAAGGGTAAATTAACTCACAGTCTCTGACTGTAACAGGGAAGTCTTTACGTTAACAAAGTTTATAACGTATACTGTAACAAGAAATAATACTTATTTTAATAAATTACAACTCTATCAAGACTAAAAAATAAGTCAAATATATATCTGATAATTAAGAACTTGAAATTAATTTGCCCAATAACAAATGAAGAAAGAAGAAGAGTAATGGTGCTGACTCAACATCTCACTCTCACACCCCCAACCACTAGCATCCAAATTGATTATATATATATATATATATATATATATATATATATATATATATATATATATATAGAGAGAGAGAGAGAGAGAGAGAAAAGCTGCAGTGCGGCGGGGGACTTTTGTACACCCCCGCTGCACTGCAGCAGGGGCCGTTGGATCTGATCCAACGGCCCCAGCCGCGACCGTGCATTTCGCGCACCGCAGGCGTGCGAAACGCAAAGTCCGTTTTTTTTTTTAAAAAAAACACACCGTCGGATGGAGATCCGACGGTGTGGGCTGTGGTACAGCGGTGTCACACCGCCGTACCACAGCATTACTCTATATATATATATATGTGTGTGTGTGTGTGTGTGGGTCATGGCCATCGTTATCGTACGATGGAAGGTCTGCCCCCACTATATATGTGATATAATCAAAGAAGTATACTCTGTAGAGGCGTAGACCATTAACTTAGCAATATATATATCATGATCATAGATTCATATATATGCCTTCGACTTTTGACTTCAATGTTGGCTTCTTTGTACTAACTATTGCTTCTATTCCTTCCGCGTCCGCCCCTGTACATGTTGAGTTTTCTTAAAGAAGACCTTTAGAGACAGATGATCATATATATATAGTCATATCGTAGATCTAGAAGAGGGACAAATATTGTACGTGAATTATTCCAGGGATTAATGCTTTTTGAGTTCTTAGTCTGCAGTCGTGCATGTTCACGCGGCAAAGACATTTTTGCATGGCAGACTTTGGAAAAGACGCGTTTTATTTGTCGTAGCGATAACAACAACAGCGATCGAGTATATGCCATAGCTCTAGTTGACTTTGGCCGGAGACGCGACCTTAACGTTACTCCATGTTTAATTAATTTGTCATCTCAAAAAAAAAAAAAAAAAAATCTCAACCGATTTGATTTGGTAACCAAATAAGTTATTCGTAAGATAGATGTCTTTTGATAAGATAATTTTTGATAACCGTCTTTATTTTGATATAATATTTAGAAGCATGATAATTTTATGTTACATCCATCATTTTATATCATATCAAGATTATTAATATATTATTTTATGTCGCATCAGAGTCATTAATAAAATTTATCTCTATTTTAAGATATTTTTAACCCCTTATAAGTTTAGATAATTTTATCAGTTTAAAAATAAGAGTTAGACTTATCAGAAGTACTTATCACTAATAAATACAGATAAGTGACAGATAAACTATCATATTTACCAAAGCGACAGAACAGTTATCAAGATGGATAAATCTCTTTTATCAAGAGTGATCATGACTTATTTAGTTATCAAACATGTTCCAACATTACAAAGATATCTTATTGTTTACAAATATATCTTCTGCACACCTAAATTTACATTGGAGATATTACTCCGTACAACTATCTATCTCCATTCGGACAAACGGATGGAAGATTTCAGATTTTAAACGAGCAAAATTCAAGGCCTAATTAGAGTACGTGCCACGCACGGCATGCTACAGGCCTGCATACGCCATGCTGGCGTCATGATGACACACCTAAGTAATTATAAAAAAGGCTCTCTTTATGTCACTTGGGTATTTGCCCTCCTCCCAATTAGGTACTCCTCTACACTTCATGGGGAAAAGCCCATCAATATGCTGTTTGTTCACCTCACAAACAAGGGTTTGGTGGGCTAGTTTTGTCCTGCAAGAGATGTATATGGCCTCCACAGTGGCCATGTTTGTGTCTGATGGGTCAATCATCTCATTTACTTTGACTAGCCTTACATTCATATATGTATATATATATACATATACTCATATATGTTGTATGATATATGCTAATGAAATTATGACAAATTTTGATTCATTATTATTATTATTATTTATTGTAACCTAATGACATCTGTCATTGAGAAATCCAACGTCACCCCGAGATCGAACCCAAGGTGAGCCGCTCCCACCCCAACATCCAACCCGCCTACGGCGGGGGACAAATTTTGATTCATTAGTTCAGTTCAATTCACAACCTATAAACACGTTTGAATAGAGTCAGATTGAATCTTTAGTTAGAACCAGATTATGAACACCCCTTAAATGGAGCTCGGGGGTTGCCATTTAGACTCTTAAAGAAAAGAAAGCTAAGTAATATGAGTTTTCCTATCCGAGACTATCTTGTCAAATTATAAAAGGGGACGGGGATTTAAGTTAAAGAGTGTCCATACATTGTTCCCCTCGCCAAAGATAGGCAGAGAAGTTTTTTTTTAGAGAAATATTTATTATATATTTTTAATATATTGTGGATCTCTCTCATTAGTTAATATACCACCGACTAGGGCTGCCAACGGGTCGGAGTCGGAATCGGAAATGGGTGTTCCGCTTCCGCTTCCTATAAGAAATTTCGGAGTCGGAAATAGAAACGAAAAAGGGTGTTTCCGCTTCCGCATCCATTTCCGCTTTCTATCGGAAACGGAAACGGAAACAAAATGGAAACTTCGGATGTAATGACCCTTACTAAATGAAGTATAACAAGATCAAATTAGTATGGTAAAATCATATAGTGATATATAATGGTTGAGTAATAGATAATCAATATATGTAGATATAAATATCATTAGAAAAAAAAAAGCTGCCAATAATTGGGACTAGAATAGATGACATTTACATATAGATGGGAGGTGAGAGATAATAAGTTAAAATTTTAAGAGCCAAAATTTGAGGATATTTTATTATAAAAATATTATATAATATATATTAAAAGTTATCGGAAACGGAAATGGAAAAGCGGATGCGGAATTGGGTGTTTCTACTTCTGCATCTTATAAGAATTCGGATATCCATTTCTGCTTCCGCTAAGCTATCAGAAAGTTCTTTTCAGAGTTATGCATCCTATGAAAAATGTAAAAACGGGTCGGCTAAACGGAATTCGGAGGTCCATTAGAAACCCTACCACCGACACATTGTACTCACCAAATGATGAAGTGAAAAGTGAATTAAAAATGTATTTAAAAAGTGTAATAAATATTTTTCTTTTTTGTTATTGGGGAGGTGCTAATTAACATCAAATCACCATTAGTGTCATACACCTTCTTCCTTCTAGGATTGTAAACTAATTAATATACTTGACAAGTAACTCGAGTTTGGCTCGAATCTTACTCAAATTCGACTCATTTAACAAAATAAGCGATTCAAGCTCAAATAAATTTTTAAGTTCATTTCATAAATGAAATGAGTGTGAGCAAAGAAAGGCATGCTCGACTCGTTTAAGCTCGCGAATAAATTTGTTTAATTTTTTAATTATATAAATTATAATATATATTTTTAGATATTTTAAATATTCTACTAAAATAGTTAAGCTAATAACTTATCAAAGTTATTGAGATATGAGCTTGAAATAAGACAAATTTGAGTTTTATGAACAATTAATTTTCTACTTGTAAATTGGATTCAGTTTATACACATACATATATATATATATATATATATATAACTCGCAAATTCAATAGGCTTGTTAAGATATTCATTAAGGGTTTGAACTCAGAAAATATTTAAATGAATAAAACTTAAACAACTATTTTTAATACTCAATAATGTGAACTTAACTCAAACTCGATTAAAGATTAACGAACAGAGCTCGAGTAGTATCATACTTGACTCTGCGCGTTTACAGCCCTACTTCCTTAAATACTTGACACTCTAAAGTCTCCAGAAAAATAGAGAATAGTAAAAGAATAATCCACTTCTTCTAAAATGAAATTAAAGACAGAAATATTTTTTATTACTTTGAAAGGTCATCATGATGCCCATCTACATCTATGGGCATCTCTCTCCATCACAAGGATTCCCTTGTATTGACACCTGAAAGATGCCAATGTCTATTCAAGTTCTTATCTTGTTTAAGATTTATTTTGACATACTATTAAGCAATCTATATAGATTAATCTTTGAGAATAAAATGAGACCGACTAAACAACTCTTGGTACCCAAACCCTGACTAAATTCTTACCCTAGGTAAAACAGACTATTTTCTTAACTAACTTGAGGTATGTTTCTTGCCCCAATCATGGGGATGGATAAAGATACCCTAAGTAACTATGGGTTAATCTGATAATCTTAGGTTAGCTAAGACCAACTATCCAAGTCCAGGTAACAGATAAAGCTGGATTCCTAGGAAGTCATAAAGCTTGCAGCCTTTTGCCCAGAAACTAGCAATCACCAAAACACATTATTATTAATCCTCACTCCAACTGCCAACGTGCTCCAGTCAGCTGCTGTTGATGTTCTTGATTCGGACAATTCCGAAACATGAAGATAAGCGGCGTTGAAGGGTTCTCAAGGCTGATGCTCTGGCATAGCTCAGGCAAAAGAAGATCGGCCCAAGTGCTCAAATAATACGTTGCCAAGATAACGCTTTTATAGCGAGGAGAGGAGCTCGCCGTCAAATCTCCCAGGCCGTGGAAAATATTGGCCAGGGAATAACTTAACATCCAGTTGTGGTGGGTATGACACCACATTAGTCTAGACGCTATTACTGGGCCCAGTGGAACAGCTTTCATCATGGGCCCCCAAAGCTCACTAGGCCCACATGGGGATACCCCTGTTTAGCGTTCTGAACTTTGTGGGCCGAGCTATATATGTGGGCCTATTAAAAAAATAATATTTTTAATCTTCCTCTCCTCCCATTTAATGCATGAATTTTATGTACGCAAATAAACCCCTGATGAGCTCCATATTCTGATCCCTGAAGAAGACTTCGGGATATGAACTCATATCTTCCAATGACACCTTCTGTATAAACAATTTTTGGTGAATCAACTCTTGTCGCGAGTTCTTATTTCCCAAAGGCGTTTCCCAAGGCAAATCTAGCTTGCACAAGTGTTACAAGACAGCCCTCCATTTTCTTGTAGAGGAGTGTTTTATGTACATGTACACATATCAAACACACCTCTATATAATTGATATTTTACGTAGAGGTGTTAAGACATGGAATAAGATATTTTACATAGAGTCAGAGATGATGTCTTTTATCAATATCTCAGCTCCAGTTGCAGCAGGGACTAGCTTTTGCAAACGTCTGCTGGTGGGAATGCAGAGGCACCAACCAGGCAACAGCTGCCTGCGATGGAGGAGTTGGCGTGGAGATCTCTTCCGACATGTTTTAAGTCTAAGCTAGCAAACTCAGGACAGATGAAGTGTCAATAAGCAGACAAAGGCAATGACTTGAACATGGATGTAGGTTTCGCCCGAAATTGAAACCGACGCGCCGAAACGTGTCGATTTCGGCTTAGGGCGACACAAAATCGAATCGGAACATTGTTTCGATCTCAAAATTAATATTATTTATTAGCTTCGGACAAAAGTTGATGCGAACTATCATGACCCCCTCAGATCTAGGATATGACAAGAGGTTTTGCACCAAAAGAGGGGGGGGGACAGTGCCGTAGGGGGCGCAAGGGGAGCCTGTTTCTAGAAACTAAGACAGAGGGAGAACTCATCATGGAAAAAGTAAAGGTATGTTTGGTATTAGAATAGATCAGAAGATAGAGTGAGTATACTATCCCCAGTCTATTTTAATATCAAATATATCTTATGCTTGGTATTTAGATAGACCGGGGATAAATCGGCACTCCTCGCAATTACCAAAAAACAAACAAAATGAAATGAGATAAAGATTAAGCAAGAACTCAACCAAAAAAAAAAGGCACTGACCCAATGGAGGGTCAAGTTTGCAACAAATATTTCTTAAAATGAAAGCAATAGTTTAAACAGGAAAAGGTGACAGCCATTTAGTTAATTCAATTCGGCCTATCATCAACCTTAATTTGACGATTCTTCCATATAAAAATGATAAGACATAGGGTAAGATAGAATGGTTGCAATCTCATATTTTCTTAATGAAGCAATAATTTTATTTTATATCTTGTCCTTCCACCTATAACCTCTATATGATAATATGTTTCCTATTACATCCACTTGCTGCTTACTCATGAGTCATTTCTTGCATCTCAATTCCCACTTTCAGATAGAAAGTATTTCTCATTTGCAAGTGCTTAAAAAGCCCTCATGCTAGTACTCTAAGTGCCACATGTCTGTTTAGGCTCACAATTGAAAAACCTAATGAAGCCATTTGGTAAATAGCGACCCACTTTGAGATGGAGTTAAACAAATTTTGGTTATTTTATTTATGAGTTGTTTAACTTAATTTTTGTGCGATTTTATTTTGGGTAAAAAATAGATTCATTGGGTAAAAAATCGGTTGGTAAATAACCACTATTTTACCCTTTTTAATCTAATTTATACCCAACCCCTCTTGATTAACAAAACTTTGTTCCCAAAATGTATTTATGAAAAAAGCATCTTTTACCCCTCACCCCCCCCCCCAAACCCAACCTTTGCCATAACCAAAGTTGGTGAGCTTGACCTTCTGAATAGTTTATTCTACCTCTAATATTAAAAATTTTAAAAGAACATTGTCATTGAGCTATAGTACAGATGTCATATAACTTTATGTTAAACCCAAAATTTCAGAATATTGAGCCTAATTTAATTATCCAGCATATAATCATGGGTTGGCACCAACTAACAAGAAAAATGAGACACCAAACACCAAAAAGAAAATTAGAAGAGAGGAGACAAACCCATAAGACTCTTAAAATAAAGCTCACATTTTTTTTTAAAACTTGATTTCTTAGATACACGACAAAACACTTCCAAAAGCGATAGGGTGAGAGCTACGAGCGGAATGGCCAACAGCACTTAGACATGTGACAAACGGTTCTTCAAATCCATACACAAAAGGTCCTTTTTTTTTCTTATATATTAACTAGTGTGAGATATAAGATGTTCAGGGCTAAGGAAGAAATCCCAAGAGAACACCATCATCATATATAGGATATCAATAGAAAGGCACAACATCTCACATGAGACAATTACTTGGAACATATATTTAAGCCTAATAATACGATAATTTAATAGATGAAGCTTGTGACATGTCAAATCTGATCCACAGAAAAAGCCGACTTCAAGATGAAGAAGTTGCGACACATCTTTGCAACTGAGTAGAAGTAACGGGAATTTGATTCTCGGTCCATTTTAAAGTAAGTGAGTTAATTTTTAGTCCAGGCGCTTAGAAATATCAATGTCCGGTCCTTTTTTGACTCAATTTTAATTTTCAATCCAAAATAGATGGAAATCGTAAAATTTGGTTATGAGAATATCAGAAATACCCTACTTAATTAATAAATATTATCTGGCTTGCCATTTCTTTTAATTCTAAGTCCTGGTTTTAGATTTCCGATCTTTTATCTTTAATGTTTATGTAACGTCTTGAAAATTTTAATTGTTGAAAAAATATAAATAATGTGGTTATTACATATTAATATTATCGTTAGATTGAAATAATTAAAATTTAGAATTAATTAGTGTTGATAAACGTTATCCCAGTATAATATATAGAGGTTCGCACTTCGATAAGGAGACACCAAAAAATTATAACGAAATTGAAATCTAAAAATATCATAATTTTTTTAAAAAAAAATATGATGATATCATAAATATAAATATCTGAATTTGTTGACGTACGGATTTCGAGATTAAGTCGACGCAACTAATTTTCGGGTGATTTTTCACCCAGTGTAAAATAAAATCTAAAAATTAAACTAAAATCACCATAATTTGTAAAACTATCACATTAACCTATGGTTGAAATTTTAATACAAATAGACATTATTTGAACACAGTTACATAAGATCTAATGGGCCAGCTGATTTATGATCCAATTACTATGATATTTTGGGGTTTTATAAAATTTTGCCAACGACGGCGTCAAGATGTTGGATTTAAAATTAGAAAGTTAACTGTCAAAGGATCTAAAATTATATTTTTTGATCTTTAGACTGCAAATTAATTAACTTTATTAATTTGGACCGGATAATTTAGCTCGAAAAAACATACACACAAAGTTGGTGTACGGATAAGTTATAGAACTCGAGCTATCTCAACATAACCAAGGCCTCAACGTAAGCGGCGCAGGGATTGGAGTGACAAAGGAGCAACGGCAAATGAACAACAGCACCTAAAATTCACCAACCAAACGATGGTAGATAGGTGCAACATTGATGGCCAACACCTATGAAACTACAAATTATAGAAGATAAAAACAGAAACACACCAACACAAGAAGTACTAGTGGATAGAGTAGCTATCCAAGATCCAAAGGTGAGGTGGCACAGTTAGGTGGTATGGGGTGTGATAGATGGGGAAAATAGAGGTGGAAGTGGAGAGGAAAACATAACAGGGAAGCTGGAGACGGGGCGGGGTGTTTAAGCAGGCAGGAGGACGACGGGGCAAACATAACAAGGGCAATGCCACTTATATATATATATATATATATATATACATATATATATAGAGAAATGTTATGGTGCGGCGGGGTCTTTTGATACGGCTCCGCCGTAGCATAGCACATATCGTTAGATTTCAATCTAACGGCGGAGCGTTACAGTACATCCGTGCTCGGTGTTCGGGTGCTTGGAATATTCTTTGTTCGGTGTTCGGTTCTATTCGGTGCTCGGTTATGTTCGGTAATATACACAGATCGTTAGATTAAAATCTAACGGTCTGCATTGATGATATGGCGGAGCCGTATCCAAAGACTACGCCGTATCATAGTATTACTATATATATATATATATATATATATATATATATATATATGAAATTTATTGGGAGACTCAAATAATAACATCGATGTCAATTCTTGTGAAAATTGTGAGAGATAAGTAAAAGAGATTAACCACTACAGTTACAAAAACTTGTGCCTAAATACTCACTGCCAATATAAAAAACTTATGAAACAATAGCCACTTAGGTAGATAAAATAAGCATCTTCGTGGAGGGAAAAATTAAGCCGGCCCAGCTCCAATCATCTGGCCCATCTATCTAAAGTAGCTAGGAAAGGCTCACACCGGACTTGGCCTACAATAGTGGCCCACACAAGACAAAATAGACTTGGGCCCATCAGTCCAACTCCATGAGATTTCAACTTCTCAAGCCGACCAATGCCAAGTCCTCGACCTCTTAAGATCATAACGTGACTTTTTACAAGACGCGTGACATCCTACTCTCTCGACTCGGCACATCTGTGACATACTAAGGTATAGCAAGGCCACACAACATGCATCGCAATATCCAACTACAACTCCCCTTCCCTCTCGATGCCCCATTGTATTTGGAGACAAGGGAAATGCTTATTGTCCGGGCGCTCGGGCAAATGATTTGCCCGGGCGTCCGAGTTGGCACTGCCGCATTGGGCAGAGCCGAGCTGCGTGGGGCCCGCAGCTCGAGCGATACCCAGTGCAGCAGCGCCAGTTCGGACACCCGGGCAAATCTCGCGTCTGAGCGCCCAGACGCGCAGCACTTCTCTTGGAGATAATGACAACGCTCCGCAAGGGAGAGTCAACAAACCTTTCAACAATGCGACCCATGTGGTGAAGATTATATGTCCCTCGTCGGGCTCAAACAAATAACCATTTCAAACGGCACTAAGACCCCCCACTTCTCTACGACTTGTCTTCACGACCAAGAAGAAGACATGCCGAAGAGACGGATACAGTGCTAACTCCGTCCAATATCCTACAACTCATCTACATGAGAAAAAAAAAAAAAAGGGAAAACAAACACACTTGAAAAACCCCAATAAAATTGTCACATCCATAGCAAACTAAAGACATATTTCGGCTTAAAGTATCCACAAGCCAAAACTTTCCAACTCTCCTCCGCATATTGTGACTAGTTCTCTAATTTTAGCGTAAAATAATTTTTCCTTAAGATTGCTACCAGAGCCCCTGTGACCTCTCTTTCAGTTTTATAGGTGCCGATCGACATTTTTCAAAATAAAAAAAAATAATAAGTTAAATTTAAAAAATTGTAAAAATTAAACAATAAAAATTCATCGACTATTCGCCAACCAGAGGAGACAACCAATCCCCTTGAAAAAAAATTGCTTAAAACCAAATCGTGAGATAGGGACGTCAAATATAAATCCACACAAACATATTTTATCCTGTTTTAATAACTGTAATAAAAAAAAATCCAAACTTAACATGAATAAACTCCCGATCTATTTCGATTTTACATACCATCTACTCGGATTGTTTAACCTCGCTTAACCAAACATCATCATCTTCGTCAGAACATTATCTCATTATTTGAAATTGGTTAATAAGTTAAATTTAAAAAGCTGTAAAAATTAAACAATAAAAACTCATCGACTATTTTCCAACCAGAGGAGAATTTCAATCCCCTTGAAAAAACAAGCTTAAAACCAAATAATGAGATAGGTACGTCATATGTAAATTTATCCTCACAAATATATTTTAGAGAGAAATAATTTTAAGTCCGAACCTGATATTATTTTCAAGTCCCTGTCAAGTTTCTTAGAACCTAATTTTTTTTATTTTTTGAGAGACTTATTTTTAGGTCCTAGAACATTAACCCCTCTCATGTGTACTTTTTCAATATCAATTCTACCCCCACCTTACATAACTAGGTAAATAGATAAGAAGAGTATATAAGAATAGTAGGTAAATATATAAGTGTGTAGTTACATAATTACGTAACTATATAAGTTACATAGTTATATAAGAGTAGTAATAGGTAAGTATGTAATTACGTAGTTACATAATTAAGTAACTATGTAAATTATATAGTTATGGAAGAGAAGTAGTAGGTAAATAGATAAGTATGTAAGTACGTAGTTACATAATTACATAACCATGTAAGTTCCTTACTTACTTATTTACTTACATACATACATTCATCCATCCATCCATCCATGCATGCATGCATCCATCCATACATACATACATAATATGTAAGTGTGTAGTTACATAATTACGTAACTATGTAAGTTATATATTTATGTAAGAGTAGTAGTAGGTAAGTATGTAACTACGTAGTTACATAATTACGTATTATGTAAGTTAAATAGTTATATAAGAGAAGTAGTAGGTAAGTGTGTAAGTACGTAGTTATATAATTACTTAAACTATGTAAGTTACTTACTTACTTACTTACTTATTTACATACATACATACATACATACAGTTACATAATTACGTAAGTATGTAAGTTAAATAGTTATATAAGAGAAGTAGTAGGTAAGTGTGTAAGTACGTAGTTATATAATTACTTAACTATGTGAGTTACTTATTTACTTGCTTACATATACATGTATGGATGTATGAATGTGTGGATGTATGGATGTATGTATGTATGGATGCATGCATGCATGTATGGATCATGTATGTATGTAAATAAGCAAGTAACTTACATATTTACGTAATTATGTAACTACGTACTTACACACTTACCTACTTACATACTACTTCTCTTACATAACTATGTAACTTATATAGTCACTTAATTATATAACTAAGTACTTACATATTTGTCTACTATTACTCTTACAAAATTATATAACTTATATAGTTACATAATTATGTAACTACGCACTTACATATTTATCTATTATTTTTATATATATATATATTTTATCTACTTACCTAATTATATAAGATAGGAATAAAATTAGTATTGAAAAAGTACACATGTGAGAAGTTAGTGCTCAAAGATTTAAAAATAAATCTCTCAAATAAAGATCTAAAAATAATGTCAGATCCTTATAAGGGACCTAAAATTAATTCTTCGTATATTTTATCCACTTTTAACAACAGTAATAAAAAAAATCAAAACTTAACATGAATAACCCGATTTGTTTCGATTTTACATACCATCTACTCGGATTGTTTAACATCACTTAACCATAGAGCATCATTCCATCATAACCTTTATCCATTATTTGGGAACCACTACGTAAATCTTTTTCCACCAAATTTTTTTATCAAACGTTAAAATCATATTTAAACTCAAAAAATCTAAATCTTTCCTAATAATATACATCATCCCATTTTAAATTTTTTCCTAACTTTTTTATTATCATCCAATAAAAATATAAAATTTGATCACATATTTTAACCAACAATAAATTAAGACAACGATACATTTGCCTAAACGATCTAAATCTATTTTTTTATTTTTCTATCAATTAAAATTATTCTCAAATCCTCGCAAAAACTCGCATTTTTAATTTTATCTTTCTTAATCTCACTATACATCTATCTCAACATTTTCATCCCTACTACACATGTTTCACAAATTTCATTTAACCAGAGATATTAGATAAAAATAATAAGAAATAAACACAATTTTCCAACTTAAGTTTTAAAAACTATCCAAAATAACTTATAGCATCCTCAAAATGGTCTTTAGAGACAGCACCATTTTGTACACATCTTATTAGGGGTGTAAACGGAACCCGATATTCCGACCTGATTCGAATAAAAATTATCAATTTTAGAATCGAAATATAATACCGATAGCTTATCGAAATCAATATCGGATATTTCAATAAATTATCAAAATCAAAATCAGAATTGAAACAATAATCAGTTATTTTGATAAATTATCATAAACTCAAGATAAAATTATGGTAAACAGAATTTCAATTCTAATAATATTATCGAAATCAAATCGGAATCGAAACTAATCATTCTTACCAGAATCAAAATCAAAATCGGAGTCATATTTCGATTATCGAAATCAAAATTGGAATCTATGTTTCTAGTTCTAACCCGACCCGTTTGCAACCCTCAGTAAACACCTTAGCTCATCGAAATTCGGTTCCGATAATATTATCAAAATTAAAATAAAATTAAAATTAACCATTTCAATTTTATCAAAATCAAAATTAGAACCATATTTCGATTATCAAAATCGAAATCTGTATTTCCAATTCTGAATCCGACCCATTTGTCCACTGCTGAAGATGCAAACAACCAAACCCTGACTTTATAAAAAAAAAAGTTGAAATGACTGCAAAAGCTCAAGGCGCACATAATATTATTAATAAGGGGGACGGTACACCACAAGCAAACGTAACAAGGCATGCGTCGAAAGAGACCGCTCAGAAGCTAAAATTAGCACCCATGCGTCGCCCGCTGGTCCAGTACAGAGAGAGCAAAAGAGTACTACAGAAGAAGAGGAGGAGATCATGACCAACCAAAACAGCAAGTCTTGCAACTTTGGCATGAAGGAAAACGAAATAATGTACTACCTGAAGCAACACCCACATGGCATTTTCACATCCCAAGAGAAAAAGAGGGGACCTTCACAATTGCTGCCCACTAGCCATTAAATGAACTCATAACTATATAAATTAAACCCACAAAACCAAATTTAAACTCATAAAATAACATGACAGAACACATTGGACCAGACTATCTTAAGTGAACCAATGAAAAAACCATCTTGCAATTGAAATGCTAGTGTGCAAACATTTCTCATCCTCCAAAACAAACAAAGCTTCAAATCCAAACATGTTAAAGAATTGGACTTGAAACGGCATCAAGCAAATTGGAAAACTTTATTTGCATGCCTAGGGAATGGCAAGGTCAAGATTGGGGGAAAAAATAGATTAACTCACTACCAAAAGGAAGACCATGTAGTAATATAAGAAGACCATGCAAATGCTTCAGTGCAAGTATGCAGATTCTTCTGTCCTACCCACATGAGATTAAACATTTTGCAGAAAAAAAAAGAAGAGGGGATCAGAGGACCAGAGGTCAGAAACACCCACAATTAATATCCATTGGAGAGCAAGATCAAATAGATGGGGAAAAAAAGGAATCAGCTTGCATAATGTACATAAAGACACAGCCACCAACCAGGATTCTCCATTTCTAAAGCTACCCACCACCAGCCCACACGGAAAAAGGAGAAGAGGAAATTAATAAAGATTTTAAAGACCTACGCGGAGAACAAAGTCTGATTAAACCAGTGGGAGAACCCACCACCACCACCACCACCACCACCACCCACAAATGGTGATTGATGCCCCTTCCAGCCACTTGCATCTCTATCATGCTCCGACCGCTGCAACAGTGGGCTTCACCTTGGGTGGCCTGCCTCGGCCCCTCTTCACACCGGGCGCGGGCGGAGAGGCCGGGGCCGGAGCCGGGGACGGAGCCGCGGCGGGACGGGCCTTCTTCGGCGGGCGCCCGCGGGGTTTGGGTGGCCCGGTGGGAGCCTTCTTCTTCACCACAGGGGACAGGGAGTCCTTGGGCTTGGGCGGCCTGCCACGGGGCCGGGGCGGCGGCGGGACGTAGCCCGGTGGCAGGGGAGCCTTGGGCTTGGGCGGGCGGCCGCGGCCACGCTTGGGTGGGGAAGTGGGGTCGGGCCGCGTGTAGCTGTTCTTGGCGAAGGATAGCTCGCCGGTGTCCTTCATCTTGTTGAGGTGGTGAGCCAGGAGCATGGAGTGGCCCTCCGGGAGGTTCTGGTAGTTGGACTCGATGTACTTGGAGATGGCCGTCTTGTTCCCCCCGGTCTTGTCGTCGATGGCGTCGATCGCAGCCAGTATCATCTGCCAACGAAAAGATCACAGATCAGTTCTAGGGTTTATGTCTTCTTGGGAATTTACACCAAAAAGTTAAAAGCACAGACATGCACAAAAACAAGTTGCTTTCCCAAAGTTTGACGAACCAGACGAAAAAAATGAGGTAGGCATTATTACCAGATGCATGCGGAAACAAGTACACAAATCTCGTGGCAACTTCCGTAGAAAGGTTTAGGGTTCTTGTCTTTTCGGAATCTCCGCATGAAATCCGTGGGAAAGATGAGCAAAAGCAGTCGCGAGGACCACAAATACCAGTTGCATGCAGATGGAAACACAGATTTTGCGACAAACTTGACCCCCCCCCCAAAATAAAGAAAAACCAGGTCGGCAGGTTCTTCGTTCTAGCAAGAAGGAAGATTTGCTAGAATCTGGAAGAAGTACAGGGAAATTTGCAGAAATTTCAAACACCTTTACACTTTTCAAGAGTTACGGGAAGAGATCCATGGATGACAGAAGTAGAAGGCCAAGCGTTTTGCTAAATTCCACAAATCTAAAAAAGACAACTGAGGACGACATTACCAGCTGCACGTAGGATCAAAAGAACATAAATTTCATAGCTTTAATCGTGCGGAGAAAAGCCAGAAAAAGTTCTGGCAGAGGAGAACCACAGCTCCAGGACTCCCAAAGCATCTACAGAGTGGCACCCACCAATATTAAGAGTTTTCTTATGCAGCAGGAAACTCCAAAAAATCATTAAGTAAAAACTTAGAAGAAACAAAAGAAAAGGAGTGGCTTGCCCAAAAACCAAGAAAACATACGATAAAAAAACGTAATTTTGAGGAGAAATTACTTAGAAATGGCCCTTGCAACCGAAAAGGCACCATCTAAGAAACCGGGAGCTGGGTTTTCTCGGTCAGAGTAGCGACCCTAGGGCAGGGCGAAAGCAGAAACCACCACACTCCAGCAAAATCCCAAAAACCTCAAAACCCACACAAAAGCCTCGCAAAAAAAAAAATCAGACGCCTTGAAGCCTTCAGTAGGAAACTCCACGGCACCGATCGAAGGCTTCCACACCACACACACCAGCAAGATTAGAGACAAGAGAAGAACAAACACAGGAACACCACAGAAAATGGAGCTTCCAAAACAAGAATCGAGTACTAGAATCGCCATCACTACAAACAGTGAAGAGAAAGAACCATGAGAAAGTGAAACACCGTTCCCCTCCCGGGGAACAGGAGAGAAGGGACCTGGGAATGGGTTCACCTCCGGGTACGGCGGTAAAGCCGGAGCAGTGGGGTTGGCGTTGGTGCTGGCGGGGTTACCCTCCTCCTCGGAAGCCATCGCCAGCAACTGGAGATCAGAAGGGCCTCTGTGGCGCGCCTGGGACGAAGACCAACACCACCACCAACAACAAACACCAGTACAGCAGTCTGCTTCCACAGCAAGTCAGAGAGAGAGAGAGAGACTGATGAGAGAGAACAGGAAGAGAGAGAGAGAGAGAGAGATGAGAGAGAAAGTGGAGAGCTATTGCGATTTAAAAAGCCCTAGAAACATGATGACGACGATCTCCAATGGGATGGATGGTGAGACTAATTTATAAATAAATAAATTTTTATGTATGCTTCTTTTTTAATAAATTTAATAAAAAAAGGAAAAGAGGTGAAGAGGGGAGCGGAAAAAGACGGTGAGGGACCAAAAAAAACTATTTAAGGAACCCCCGGAAATAAAGTAATAAAATAATGGAAAAGAAAACACAGCGAAAAAAGAAACGCGATCCGACGGCGGGGGCGGGACATCAGAGCGGGAATCGGAGGGCGCGGAACGCTTCCGCAGCGAGCACGCGGACTGCTGACGTGGCGGGGGCAGTCCTTGGCCTTTCTCGCCTGGTCGTTCCTCCCCGCCCCTTCTTTTGTTTTCTTTCCGGAAGCTCCGCTGGGGATCCAGTCACGTCCCCCGAGGGTCACCTCCCGTTCACCTGGGGCGCAGCTGCGGCTGCTGCGGTGTGGCCTTAGCACGTGGAGTTGTGTGCCCGTGGGCGGTGACCGTAGTTCGCTTCCGCCGCGTCCGGCTTCGGGGCTTCCATTGCGCTCTTGCCCTTCGTATAGTGGGGAATTACGGGCCAGCCACTGAAACCGACGGTGTTGCCTTCAGTGTGTGAGAGAACGGATGGAGGGTAGTCTCGTCAATGCAGAGGGTTGACACGTGTAAAGACTCCTTGGAATTTGAAAAGATCCACTTGGACGTCAAAGACTTTCTTGATTTCGAAGAAAGTGAGACAACAAATGGTATGTCGCCACGTCATATTATTTTTCTTCCGAATTTAAATAATTTCATTTGAGTATTTTTACAGAAACTATGATTAAAAGAAAATAGTAAACATCTATTATTATTAAAATATTATCAAATATTTTAATCTATGATACTACTATTGCAGCCTTCAACTTTATTTTTAAATTGTTCTCAAATTGATATAAATGAAATTCGCGTGTCATTAGAGAACCAACGAGTTCTTCCACTATCAATTTGCTCAAATCATTAGTTTTTCTAATAGTTGTTACTTGCTTGGGAAGGATCGTAGTATCTTTCATACATTGTCATATGACGAGAACTCCTTTTCTAGAGCTAGGTCATTTGTAATATTAGTAAATTTGTCATACATATTTGAAATGGTTTAACCTAATGTCATTTTAAATTGTTTGTATTTATCTATTAGGAGGTTGATCGATCTTGGTCTCTTTTACTTTGCTTATTCTTTCATATGTCAGCTCAAGTTTCTTCCACATCTCCTGTACTGATTTGCAAGTTGATACCATGTTAAATTCTTCTCGTGAAAGGGCGTAGCACAACACCTTCCTAACCCTAGTATTGAAAGAAAGATTTTCTTTCTTAGTCTTAGCCCATTCTTCCTTGGAGTTAAAATAACTTGGTCACCACTCTCTATCACTTCACAGATATCATATTCTTGCCCCTTAAGGAAGAACTCTATTTGAATCTTCCAATAGGGGATCTGTCGAAGAGGGAGGGCGATTAAAAGATTGATCTCAATCCTATCGAAAATTATAGTTTGTTCTTTTCTCTTTTGATTGTTAAATCAATGAAATACAAGAGACGTGGTCTGATACCACTTGTTGTCCAAGTTATGACTTAATCTAGAGAGGGGGTGAATGGATTATTCTCATTTTAAGATTCAAATCCGACACTTAAAAAGAGTAATAAATTAATTGCAAAATCCTTATAATAAAAATGATCTAAATAGATTGAATGACTTCTATCGACCATGGACTATATCCTTAGAACTTACGCGACTTGAGTATGTAGTTGCAATGGAAATATGAATGTCCTTGGACTTTTAAGATGCAATGCTACGAATGACATACCCAAGGCAACCACACATAGAAGGCATAAGAATTTATCATGGTTCAGCGCTGACTTACATCTAGTCCCTAAACACCACCTGCTCTAAGATTTATCTACTAACTACATGTAATTGTAGGTCCTTGTTTTATAGAGCTCAAAAGGAAACTCTCATAACACCTCTCCAGTAGTTGACACACATCAATGCTCACCAAACATCTTTTATCGAGCAAGAAGTAAGCTTACTAACTAATGCTCTAGCATGCAACTTCTATTACTAAGAAGCAAGTTGTCACGTCCCGTCATTTAATATAAATGTCGGAATGCGAACGAACGAGAAATCAAGAGTAAATTTTGAACTATTTGAGCAGTAAAGTTGCTCGGAAGCTCTACTAAATAAAAATTTAATAACTATCATTCTATAAATATTCCAAAATTTCCAATTTACAATCTCAAAAGTAAGACGTTGTCAAGGTTGGTCTCTCCACACACAAATTCTGATGTTCTCGCCTTCTAGAACTGTAGATACCTGAAAAAGTAGGGTTGGGTGAGCTAACTAGCCCAGTAGGATTCAGATTCTTGATCAAAAGGATTAAGCTATATGATGATCAAGGAAACAGACTTGACAGATATCAAAGAAGGACGAGCAAGTATCTTAACATGATAGTGAACAGTGGTACTAAAATACAGAATATACTTAGGAATTCACAATGAATCTCATATTTTGGATCATATTTGTATTCACACAGGACAGGTAACATGATGACCATAATCAAACCGTATTGATGCAATGCCAAACATCCCGTTGCCTTTTATCATTCTCGTACGGCCCGTAATGAATTTGGGTGCTCCTCCTAGGACTGGACTAGCCCTATTTGCACAGGCATAGTAATCAAGTGGGGTCCAGGGACCCAATAATCGTCATCACTGGTTATTCGTAACCAACAGGGGTACTCAAACATTCAAACTCTCAGGACATCAAAGTCTTATGAATTTAGTTACTGAACACAGGGAAATAGAATCAACTAGGTATCATTTGTAATTGGTAACCTCAAGAATAATTCAAAGAAGGATGAAGGAAGCAATGTGGATGATTCTTGTAGTGATATAACAGTAAATACCCAAGGAAAAAAAGAAGGTAACTTGCTAGGCTAATAGCATGAAATGTTAACCAAAGACTGGGCAAAGAAAGGTGCTTGAACACTGGCCGGAACAGGGGTTGCCGACAGCCAGGAGGTGACTGTCGACAGGTATTGGCATCCAGAAGACAATTTCTGGTTCTGGGACAGTGCTTGTCGACAGGCATGGTCTGTCTGTTGACAGGGCAGTGTATCTGTCGACAGACAGAGACCATCTGTCGACAGCTACTGCTGTTTCTGGCAGACTGGAGTTCTGGAAGCCTGGGCCTGTCGACAGGTACTTCTTGTCTGTCGACAGTCGCCAGTTCCTCTCCCAGAAATGACTCTATGTTCATTCTAAAAACTCTAACCATGGAATCTATGGATTAAAGCATGGATCATATCACATAAAAGAACCCATTTGGAGCCTTCACTACTGGTTTATATGTTGAACAAGATGACACATAGGATGACCATCTCTACACATGTCTAGCTAGAAACTTGGCATAACATGATACTGGGATAATAACTCCTACAACAACCGCTATAAAGGAGGATTCCTACATGATATAGACATAATTCCGGAGGTATTTAAGGAGTCAAAATGAAAGCTTGAAGGTACAAACATGTATACAGAAGATATACACACTAATCCAAGATATGTTGACAAGTTCAAAGGCTACATGTACATAGCTATGAGCTTTCTAGCAGGGGTAGAAGATGAAGGTATGAAAAGAAGATAGAATCCTACAAACATAAATACTAAAACATGATTGCAAGAGATGGACACATAGTTCTTACGAGAATTCACAAGTTTAAAGGCACGTATGTAGGTGACCATGAACTGTTTAGTAAGGTTAGGAGACAAGAATTGAGAAAAGAAAAGAGAATAGAATCCTACACTTATACATGGACTTCTTAACATGAAGGAAGTATAAGAACAAGAAGAAAGAGGATCATTAAGAAGGAATTCTATCAATACATAAGAACTCAATGGTAACAAGGTAATTAAACAAACTTACTGAATCCCCTGCCACATAGGATCAAGACAGATGCTTGAATTCCAAGGCTTAGAAAGGAAGGAGAATTACAAGTTGATGATCAGAAGAATGAATTCTACCAATGCCTACTTATGTTCAACAGAAAGAATTTCCCCAATTCGCAGGACAAGACATGTTCACAAGAGATGAACTCATAACTCTTAAGATGGCTTACAAGGTTGTAAAACAAGTATATATGTGTACATAAACTTTTAGCAAAGGTAGGAGACAAGGATTGAGAAGAGAATAGAGAATCCTACACTTAAATTTAAAGGATGTTACTTCCACCTCGATGGCTCACAGTTGGTGGAAGGAAGATGATGCCCAAGTGCAACGTAGCTGCCTCCAACAACTACAACTCTCAGCACCTCCAATCAAAGCAAGTAAAAGCAGCAGCACAACAATCAGCACCAGGTGCACGACAACAATAGTAGTAGCAGAAGAGAAACAAAAGAATTTGTGAGGGTAATGGCTACGACAGTGCAAAAGGTGAAGTAGTAGTGGTAGCTTTAGTTGGAGTAGCTCAACTCCTACAGGAGCATAACAGTAGCTACGACTAAACAGAAGCAGCAAGAGCAGAAAAGAGGCAAGAGCATGAAGGAAAACCCACACGATGGGTGAAGGGAAGCTTATATAAGCTCCCAGGCTCCCTTGCATGCTAGGCACGTCGGCCATGCATGTGTCAAGGTTTAAACCCCTTAAACCATACCTAGACATGTTTTACATGCAAAGCTTCCATAGTTACACCTATGCGATGAACGTGTAAGTCTCTCCCCCAGTAAGGTGGCTCACTCACCCCCCAACACGTAGGCAAACTAAATTCCCAGAAAATTCACCACTGTAAATAGCCCATAATTCAGCTAGCCTAAAGATCCTCATGTACACATATTCAAATGATGTCCATTTGTGTTAAAATTTCAAACATAGGCTAATGTAAGGGTTTTACACATTATGGTGATTTTAGTTCAATTTTTAGAATTTATTTTTTGCTGGGTGAAAAATTGTTCGGAAAATATTTACGTCGACTTAATCTCGAAATCTGTACGTCAACAATTCTGGATATTTATATTTCTAATATCATCACATTTTTATAGAAATTATGGTGGTTTCGGATTTCATTTTTATTACAGAATTTTGGTGTTGCCATGTCGGAGCGCGTACCTCTAAGTACGACACTTGTAATATCATTTATTATCTCTAATAAATCCTAAATTAAGATTAATTAGATCTCATGATAATAATTATGTTTAATCATCGAATTATTCATATTTTTCTAGGAAATATAATTTTCGGGGTGTTACACAAACTCACTAGTATCTACCCCAGTAAGTAACCCTTACAAGATTTTCTTGCCACTATGAATGTCTCTTAATAGGCTAATGAATGGCTATAGTGAATGCTCAAGAAAATAAAACACATAGGATAGAAAGAGTAAGAATTTATAAAAATATTTTTGTGTGGCTTCAACTGTGGAAAATGAGTTAATGTATTCTTGAAGGCTTCTCTTTTCTTCTCCTCTTTGAAGTTGAAGATCATCTAGAACTTGAGAGGAAGTCGCTTTGAATGCTATCTGCTAAAGAACTTGAATGTGCTTACTCTATCTCTTTCTTTCTTTACAAAGGGAATGTAAGGCTTGACTGCGTGAATTTTTTTTTCTTCTTCCTCAGTGTTATATATCTTTGAAAACCCTTGGATATAAATATATATCCAAGAAGACTTGTATTCGTTGCACTTAATCTTCTCTTCCTTTTTGACTGTTGTCAAATGAGAGCACATTGTCATACACTTCTTTGAGGCCTAAACGACTTTTATGGTGTACATATTTTAAGTCTTGATCTACATCCATTAGACTCAGTAATACAATTGTTATGCTTAGCTTCCTTGATGTCTTCTTTTTTTTAGAGCATTAAATGCTATTCAGATTTCTTTTTCTTTTTCTCATGAAAGTCTTCAAAGGTATGGCTATCCTAACTTCATTCAGTAGCTTGTTAGATCTCAGAAGATCTATTGGCACTTTTGTGTACCTGCATAAATACATACCTTTATTCTCTTTTTGACTTTCATCAACATAGTTTAAGGGAAAATATGGCATACGATGACTACATAAAATATTTCATGTAGAGAATCCAAGGGATGTATTAAATGTACGTTTGAATATAGGAACTCATCCACGTTTTCTCTGTATAATACAACATGCTTTAGCAGAAATAAAGTATTGACTGTTTCTTAGAAAAAGTATCCTTAAGCTCAACCAATTCCTTTTTATTTAAACAAGATTATATAATTATTTTTCATAGAGAGAATTGTTTTGATTTGTCTGTAAGACTCATTTTCTAAACGAGTTTTATGCAGGAGTAATAATTCAAATTCTGAGTGTGAGAAATGATTTGTATTTCTAAATGAGACTTATTTTCTTCTTATTTGAGAGAATTTTTTACGCTCAACGTGAGTCCTATTTATCGATATCTTACAGAGAGAATCGTTTTATCCTTCAGCGTGGGACTCAATTTTGACTCATAAGTGATTTGTCATCTTGCAAGAAGTTATTTTTCATAAGACTTGTTTTTATTTTTGAGACTCATTTTCCATAATGTAATTGAGACTAGTTATATAGTTTCAGAGAAGAACTTGTTTTTAAGTTTTAGAGTAAGACTCGTTTTACTTCATGTGTTCAGAGAGTCATTTTCTGAGAGTAGATTCTACTTGTGAGTCTAAGACTCGATTTCTCCTAGAATTTGAAAGTCAAATTTTATTTTAGTATAACACTCTTTTTCACTTGAGTTATGAGACTCAATTTTATCAACCTTGTTTTTACTAAGTCTAAGACTAGTTTTTCTCATGACTCGATTTTAAAGTCAAACTTGATACTTGATTTCAATGGGTCTGAGACTTGATTTGGCTTTAACCTTGAGACTCGAATTGGCCTTATTTCTAAGACTTGATTTCACTATTGAGTCATAAGACTCATTTTCTAGGTGAGTTTAAGACTTGTTTTGTTAGGATGTGTCAAGGAATTTCTTTATAACAACTCTATTTTAATTATGATCTAGTTATTTCTTAATTAACTTAATTTTATTATTAATAAAATTGTCGTGTCCATGTCTCTAAGACTTGATTTCACTATTGAGTCATAAGACTCATTTTCTAGGTGAGTTTAAGACTTGTTTTCTTAGGATGTGTCAAGGAATTTCTTTATAAAAACTATATTTTAATTATGATCTAGTTATTTCCTAATTAACTTAATTTCATTATTAATAAAACTGTCAATTTTATTTTCACCAAATTTTAAATTAATTAAGGAGATAATACTAATTAGTATATGAACCCTTTTCATCAAAAGGTGGGTATTCTTGTTGTACTCTATAGATTTTGATGATCACCAAAACACTAATTCTCATTTATGTTGAAAAGATCACAAAGCACTAATTGGTATTCATCTTAATGACCCAAGTATTTGGTTTATTTATACTTAATTTGAGGGTCCAATGTGTGTGTTAAGTGTGCAGCAAGATAATCCAAAAGTTATGTTGAAATGGACTTTGCAAGGCCAAGTGCAAGTCAAAACAGAAACTGAAGACATGGCAAGACCTGCTGATAACACAGGAATAATCGGACAACCGATTTCACAAAATCGGTCTACCGAAATGGCCAAGTCGAAGCGTCATAAAGGGCCAGTTGAAGTTGTACAAAGGGCCAGTCAAAGCAAAATCAGACGACCAATTTGATAAAATCGGACGACCATTTTTGTAGCAACTCTGATTTTAAATCCTAAATAAAATAAAATGTTAATTAAATAAATGAGATAAATAGAATTAAACTAGAACAAAGAAGAAATAATTGAATTAAAAGAATTAAACTAATATCCATTAAGTTAAATTAGTAATGGGTTATACTAGTGGTCCAAACAAAAATAGAATGGGCCCAAAAGTGAAGAGCCCACCTTTGATGGGAAATAATTAAGCCAATTTCATACCTAATTAATTAATAAATTAAAAGGGTTAAGATAAGCAGTAAATTAACCCATAATTATCCAAAGGAGGAGTCCTCATCCCATCCTAACCCCTTGGCCACGAAATTGGACCTCTTCTCTATCCTTTTAGGTAGATAATGGCTAGGAAATAAGGTGATATTATGTAAATTCAGAGTTTGAAGAGGAGAGAAGAGTTTTAAGGTTTTAAAACTCTTACACTAGCTAAAACACCTATAATCCATCTCTACCAAGTCTCATTTCGTTGCTGGGGCTCTGAAAGATGAGGAGAGAGGGCTGAGGACGAGGAGCAAGGAGAGGAAGGGATTGGAGCAAGGAGGTTCTCTCTTCTTCTTCGTCATCAACCCTAGGCTTTCATAACAGCACAAAAAGATAGGCAATCTCTCAAGCACAAATCATCTAATTTCGGCCATAGGTAGTCTACACATCCATCTTTGAAAGCCCTATGGTTTGCCTAATTTTCGTGACTCCATGAAGGAGTATTAAATGTTCTAAGTTATGTCCTTACAATGCACCCGAACCTTCATGATTACTTTCAATCCACGCTTGTACTTAATCTCACGCCATGAAAATATTCTCATAAATACTACATGCTGTTAGCTTTCAAACGCCCATCTTTTCGCTAATTTTCATCTTGTATCTTTTGCGAATTAAATCAAAATCCATGACTATTTTAGGTCACCAAAAAGTAACCTAATCAAAGCATGTCCTATTCATGTCTATTTTCTAATTACTCATGCCTATTGATAGATCTACGAGTCTAATTTCATTTAGAACTAGTTTCATCATTTTTGGATCATCGTGTGATTTTATATCGATTTTTGAAGTGGTCTGTATCATGCATGGGAGGGAAGGACCAAACCCAAAAAGGGAAAAATCCCCTTTTCTAGGTCGGGCCGCTCCTCTGAAATCGCGACGGGTCGGGCCGTCGCGATATCAGAGGAGTCGCAACCGGCTGGTCCGTCGCGTTATAAACACGACGGCCAGTGCCGTCGTGGTTTCCTCCTGGACCGCGCCAAGCCGGCTGGTTCAATTGTCACACCTAGACCGCCCGTCGCGACTTGAATCGCGACGGGTACCCCCGTCGCGATTTCAAGAATTGCGCTAGAACCGAAAATTGCACTTATACCCCTGCTAATTACACCATGTGACCCTTGTTTACACTTAATTAAGAACGATCATGATTAGTAGTAATCTGATTATTAATATTTGGTAATAATTACATAAATTCAATTAATTAAAAGTCAAAAGTACGATTATACATGCTCTCATGATTTTTTACACTTGCACACACTAAGCATTATTATTTGTAATGATACCCTATTAAAATACTCAATAATATATCTGGTAGTTATTAAGTGTAAATATTTCACTTAAATTTCCTATTATTTAAAGGACACTTGTCTTCATTTTATTCGTTTGCTTTGTACACTGATATTGCGTCCATCTGCCTTCGAGGACTCGAGGCAAGACAGGCAACATTTCATTACACACTTTTCTTGGCACGGACCACCTCTCCGTTGGGATACTTCTGACAAGACTAGAGACTCCTTGTCAAGGCCTCCGTAAGTCTCCTTAGCTTTGGCGCACGTCCATTGCCGACGAGCTGGTTGTACCCTTAAATCCCGTTACACCCTTAGGGATTAGTCAGATCCAACGACTTTAGTGTGTTTCCTGTTGAACCACTCCTATATTTTACCATTATATTTTGGTGATAACAAAATTTATGATTAATTAATTATTGTTAAAAATATTTAATATCATATTTTTCTTAATAAATATAAATTTATGTGATTAATTAAATATTAAATATAGTTAATATCATGTTTTTCTAATAATAAATTAAATATCATGTTTTTTCAATAAATTTAATTTATGACATTATTGTCGTGTGATTTGCACTAAAAAGATAAATCAATGTCCATTCAATATACATCGATTTCAGTTTATAAAGTGCCATAAGGATTCACTCTCATAAGGATTTGCTCTCACATCGATTCGCTCTCATAAGGATTCGATAAGTGACTCTCATATCGATTCGCTCTCATAACGATCCGCTCTCATAAGGATTTGATAAGTGACTCTCATATCGATTCGCTCTCATAACGATTCGCTCCCATAAGGATTCGATAAGTGACTCTCATAACGATTCGCTCTCACATCGATTCTCTCTCATAAGGATTCGATAAGTGACTCTCATATCGATTCGCTCTCATAAGGATTCGATAAGTGACTCTCATATCGATTCGCTCTCATAAGGATTCGATAAGTGACTCTCATATCGATTCGCTCTCATAAGGATTCACTCTCATAAGGATTTACTCTCACATGGATTTGCTCTCATAAGGATTCGCTCTCATAAGAATCTGATAACTGACTCTCACATGGATTTGCTTCTCACATGGAATTTATAAGTGAAACATGGATTCGCTTGTAAAACAGAGATTTCACTTAAACATAGATTTTCTTTATATTCTAAAATATTTTTCGGCATTTAGTGAAAAAGTCAAATATTCTTGATTTGTGTAATCCTCTATCTTTCTGACAGGAGATCTTTTTGCTTATCTTTCTAGATCTCTTCTTTCCTGCCAACAAAAAGGGGATTACTTACTACTTCTGGGTGACAACATGAAACATAGAGCTATGAGCCTTTTTAACAAAAACACTCTTTTGATGACCAAACTGTCCCCATAATAAATATTTCATTTATTTATATATTAATTTTGATGATTAACAAAATCGCACTAATAGATTACTTGAGCCTTGAGAACAGGAAACAAAAGAAAAATGAAAGTTCAAGACAATCAGGTAAGTCTCATCCCATTTCTGTCAAAGTCTTTGTATCGACTTCTTTGATAAGCAGAACGATTTCCTCTTTGACCGAAAAATTCAAAACAAATCGATATCGCAACGACTCTTTAAGATATCGCAACGACTCTCTAGTCGTAACGATTTCTTTAGACTTCATAACGATTTCTTTAGAACTCGCAACGACTCTCTGTCGTAACGATTTCTTTAGACCTCGTAACGATTTCTTTAGAACTCGCAACGACTCTCTGTCGTAACAATTTCTTTAGACCTCGTAACGATTTCTTTAGAACTCGCAACGACTCTCTGTCGTAACGATTTCTTTAGACTTCATAACGATTTCTTTAGAACTCGCAACGACTCTCTGTCGTAACGATTTCTTTAGACCTCGTAACGATTTCTTTAGAACTCGCAACGACTCTCTGTCGTAACGATTTCTTTAGACCTCGTAACGATTTCTTTAGAACTTGCAACGAATCTCTGTCGTAACGATTTCTTTAGACCTCGTAACGATTTCTTTAGAACTCGCAACGACTCTCTGTCGTAACAATCTCTTCAGACCTCGCAACGATTTCTTTACAGTTCATAACGCTTTGCTTTGTGCAACGATTTGTTAAGATTTCTCGTAACGATTTCTTTTAGAACTCGCAACGACTCTCGTTCATAACGATTTCTTTACAGTTCATAACGCTTTGCTTTGTGCAACGATTTGTTAAGATTTCTCGTAACGATTTCTTTTAGAACTCGCAACGACTCTCGTTCATAACGATTTCTTTACAGTTCATAACGCTTTGCTTTATGCAACGATTTGTTAAGATTTCTTATAACGATTTCTTTGAAACTCGTAACGACTTGATAGTCATAACGATTTCTTTTACAGATCATAACGACTTGATAAGCGTTCATAACGACTTGCTATAACTCATAACGATTTCATCATTATAATTTGATAATGCTCTGTCATAACGATTTGTCTGTTATCGCATAACGATTTCATAAGTTATGAAGTCATCGAGATTATTTTTATCGAATTTCTTGCTGTATCAATATAATGCTTTTTGATAGCGTTGAAAAGTCAAAGTCATATCTTGTCTGTTGACTGCTACGCATTAAATGCTCCCTGATCGTATTTCCCATGCATGCAGACAATATCTTCCATTTCTATGCTACTCTGTCTACGTACTTTTTTAGACAGAAAGGAGCTTTGCTATATATTGCAATATCTGTTCCATCTACACTAACAATCGACGACAGTCTTAGCTGTCCTCTATTTATTGATGATATGCTTACAGATATCTGACAAGACTCATCTGTACAACGTTGGACACAAGATACAAAGTTCTATGACTTTTCTTTGGCGTGTACAAAAGGATAAAAGACTGACGATCAGAAGCTTCCTCAGTGACCAGTCTAACGTACACCAGGATAAGAGACAACGAACACTTCAACGTTCGAATTTGAATCAGTAGTTTAAATAGAAGACTCAAGACGGAGAAGAGGTATTGAGCAAAAAAAGGCAACAACGCTTGCAATTTGAAAAAGGAAGAAATCCATCTCTTCGAGTCTTCAGGAGATTGCAACTAGAGCGAAGCTTCCACTCCAACCTTGTTCTTAGCTCTTAGCTCTCTGTGATCAAAAAGAATTTTTATTTGTGAGAGCTTGTGTAGTCCTTGGAGAGAAAATCTTGTTAAATCTCTTTCTCTCTCGGGCCTTGATAGCTTCAGTGTGTAGCTGGTCAAGCTAGAGTCTAAAGCCTGTTTCCACACATTTTCTTCTTTGGTTGTGTTCCCTTCTGGACGAAGGAAGACCTGGTGGTATCCAGGGTGGTTGTTTTTCCCTTCAGGTTGAAGGAAGACCAGTTGAGGCTGGGTGTAAGGATCCTTAAGGGGGATTGTACCCTTGGTAGTGAAATCCTGAGGTATTGCTCAGGGACTGGACGTAGGTCTCCTGTGGAGAGGAGTTCCGAACCAGGATAAAATTCTTGTGTCTTGTGGATGTGTTTTTGTGTGATTGTTGTCTTATTTGCTCTAACTCTAACCTTGTTATTAAGTTGTGCAATCCTTTCAGTAAACAGGTTTTAATCAGAGATCGAAATTTTGATAACCCATTCACCCCCCCTCTGGGCTAGCTAGCTGGGCAACATCTTTTAACTAAACACTTTCTTCTATGCTTGCAGACCTCATAGACCACAAAATATCAGAAGAAAGAGAAGATGAGCAATGACTAGAACTCCAACGGATTTATTCAAATTGCTCATATAAAAGATGAAGCAAGGGTGAAGAACAAATAAGAGCTTTTCTTGATGATCTTTGAAGGAGTGTACAACCAGTGAGGAACCTCAACTCCACATACACTCAAAAGAAAGAGAGAAGAGCCTGAGCCAAATCAAGAGAAGCCTTTAATAGCAGAAGTCTTCATCGCTTTCAAACCTTCCTCTCTTCACTCTCTCTGTGTGCATCTTGTAATCTGGAGAGAGAGTCTTTTAGCTGAGAGTTTCTTTTAGTTGGTTTTCATCTGTTCCAACTCTCAGCTATTCTTTCTTTTCTAAGAAAGATCTTTGTCCAGCTGTAGGACTGTATACAGTATTGAACCTAGCTAGAGATTTGTGTCTAGCAGAACCGCACTGAGATTTGTACCAGGAGGTTGGCTTCTTGACCTGTAAAAGAAGTGGGCTACCTTCTTGCCCGGGAAAGAGAAGAATACCAGCTGGGGTGCTGGGTGTTGTATTGTCTTTGAGGGGGACTGTACCCTTGGTTAGTAAAATCCCAAGATGTTGCTTGGGGACTGGACGTAGGACTTCCATGTGAGAAGGGCTGAACCAGGATAAATTCCTTGTGTCATTTGTGTGATTGTTTATTTGCTTCCGCAATGCTACTCTTTATCACACTAATCTAACCAAACTTTCAAGTGTTAATTTTCTGTGTTTAAGTTTTTATTTTAGATTTCAGAAAAACCTATTCACCCCCCCTCTAGGTTAGCTTGATGTCGTACCAAAAGGGCCAACATTTCCTTCTTATCTTGGGATCATGCCGGACCATCTAGCCTGTGTTCATAGCACGGCTAATGGGCGAATGTGACTTCTAACTGACTGTCAGCACCCGACCTAGTGCCGTACAACTGTGACTATCGTCGATTTAACATTGTTTTACGATTATACCCCTATCTCATCTATTATCTCTATACTCTTATCTGTTCACGTTCTCTCCACTCTCTCGTCTATTTGTCTACTATTCTCATCTATTCTTGGTACTCTATTTGGCCATCCCCATGATTGTCTAAGATAAGAAATATAATTTATGCCAGTGCAATAGGGCCCGATCAGGTCCTGGGTTGAGCGCTCGAAAAGTGCTATTTGCCCATAGGAGTTAAAATGATCAGGATGTTGACATACATCTAGTGCCATTATACTATCAAAATTTAATCTATGACAATCAATCAGTGCAATCTATACAAGTGCTATCTATACAAGTGCTATCGTTACTAGTGCACCGTTGTGCAACTTTACGTGCTATCTCGTTACATGGCCAATCCTTTATCGTTCCAAATGTGATATTTTCTATATACTAGTGTTGTCGTTCTCTTGCCATCGTTACTTACTCTATATGACTATACTATCTAGTTATCCTGCCATTCGAGACATTAATCATTTAAAAGCATGATTGTTCTTACGATATATTAAGTCCTATTGGGTGTTATTCACTCATCATGCGTCATTATTTCATATGTTTCAGGAGAGTCTGATGGAGATTACCACACTCATGAAGAAGGGACTGAGAATGATGCTCAGGAGTGACCCATTCGTCAACCACTACTTAGTAGTTATTTAGTTAGTCGTCAGTTAGTCAGTGTGTAATAGTTTGAGTTTGAATAAAGTACTCTGGGCCCTAGTTTTGGCTCTGATTAGTTGATGTAATGGATAGTTGATGAGTTATTAATGAAATTGGATTTCATTTGGCATTATTCCAATTGTGCAATGGTTTGATGTTTATTTATCGCTCAGTACTACTACTATTTAATAACTGTAATATCGCTCCGATATTCCACGTCGGGGTGTTATAATTTTTCCCATAAGTTTTGGACCTAAGACAGTCAAGAAATCGAACGATCGAATTCCAAGAATCGATCGACAGAAAATTCCAAGCCAATCGATTGCTTTATCGATTGGTGACCAAGATATCGATTATTGAAGAAGAGCAATCGATTGATGTTCAAGGCCAATCAATTGTTGTTCAAGGTCAATCGATTGATGACATAAAGGTCAATCGATTGATGAAGTTTAAGGCCAATCGATTAATGAAGAAGTCGAAAAATTGGACGACCGATTTGGAGAAATCAGACGATCGAATTCCCAGGAACTTCAGCTTCATGACAGTTCAAGAATCGGACGACCGATTCTGTAAATTAGGTCGATCGATTCTGGAAATAGAGTTTCTTAATTTGAGATGAATCTTTCCTCCTTTAGGATTCTTGCCAAAGATCTATCCAAGACTCAACTTTTTTTTATGTGGGCTATAAATATAGTGGATCTGAAGCCCCAGAGGGAAACCCATTGTGCAATGAGAGTTCTACACCTTTGAAGCTAGGGTTTTTGGGTGAGATTTTGAAGAAACCAACAACAACCTCGAAGACAAGTGTTGAAGCTGTGTGCAGTTGCTACCAAGCATCAAAGGATCGTGCTACATCCAAGCAACACTCAGAAGGCTTCAACGAAGAGTTCAAATCGTGTTCTACACCAGCATTTATCATCGTACAACCACTCTACATCACTAAACAGGGGGGATCAATACACTACTATTTTTGTTCTCATTCCTCATGTTCATGTTTGTAGTTCTTAACTGAACCAGAACTCGTTCTGTGTGTGTGCTCTGGTTGTGAGCACGTGGTTGGTGTGTGGTGTGTGCGACACACTACATATCAGATTATCTTGTCCTGGGAAACGAGGTGGGGTTTGTGTTACAACCGTGTGTGGGCGTTTTAAGACTTGTACCATGGTTAAACAAGTTAGTGAAAATCTTCACGGGGTGTGGGATAGTGGACGTAGGTGCATCTATGGTGTGTTAGCCGAACCACTCTAAATCCTGCGTGCACTTTATGGTTTGCATCCATCTCTTCTAAATCTTTCTAAGTACGTTAGGATAGTTGGTTTCATTGTTATAATTGTTGTATCCACCATGCATCTCACATAATAGATTTACTTAGTTAAGTTTAATATGTCTTATGTTAAAGAAGTTTTGAATATGCAATAACCAATTCGCCCCTCCCCTCTTGGTTAAGTTGACCATCGCACATACATATTTTTACATCAATTCTTTCATGTTTAATTTAACCAAATCACTCCTAAATGTCATTTGGCATGTTTCCTATGGGGTTTTTTTATGTGATTTCCTCATTTAGAGCCTCTATAGATATTCTACTTTGAGTTTTAGGCTGAAAACTACCAGAGTTCTCTTTGTTTCTGTGTTCTACCTTTGAACACAGTGGTATTAATGGTTGCATCTTAAATGCAGTATCGCGATATACCGTGTTCAGATTGAGATCGCGGTAACAACCTTTACCATATTCTTAAGGCAATGACTGATCCCATCGTATTTTGTCTATTTTATTAAAATTATTCCTGAAGATCATTATCTTTAGATCTATTAGGCATATTTTAAAAGGAAGTAATACATGATTAACTTATTATATTGACATGATTTAGGGTGAACATGATTCAAGTATCAGGGCTTTTCCTTAATCTTGGAGAGGTAGGGAGAGAAGTTAAAGAACCCCTTAAAGGGTGGGCTTTAAAGTAACGCTTCCTCAACTCACCCGCCATCATTTGGATGATGAACAAGTTGTGGAAGAGGTCAATTGTGGGGACATCTCCAAATCATCGCAAAAGGATGAGAAAGCATTAGAAAAAGCACTAGGAGTTGGGTGAAAGTTGCCTTAGAGCAAGTTCACAGGCCCTCAAGATAAGAGGAACTAGAAGATAGAAGGCTGCTGTGAAATCTTGAGGCAAGTGTATGTGGACTAGCCATCATGGCGGAAGAGGATGTCAAATGTGTGGGGAATTGGGTAAATCTCCCCCAAGCATTCCACAATGCGATATGTCACAAATCAATGAGGTGATCGACAGAGGAGGGAAAGGGCTTCTACGACCCTAGAAGTGCTCGGAACCTCCAAGGAGATAGCGGAGGAAGACTCTAACTTAGGGTTGAACACGGGTCAGTTCGGTCCAGGTTGGTTCATTTTTTGGTCAACTCGAATTGAACCGAATCCCAAGGTCAACCCGAACCGAACTGGTTCGGTTCGGTTTAAATCGAAGTCTAATGCCACTTGTATCACAACCGCACGTTTAGCTTGATGGCTATGGTGTTGGCCCTTCAATAGTGGGGTTTAGGGTTCGAATATCAGTTTTGGCACTTTTTTGACAAAAAGTTTCTTAAAAGGTTGAACCTTTTTAGTGATTTCAAACTTGTGACACCGCAGAAGCCATGCGGCCCATGCTCTAGCCAACTACGCTACGTTATGTTTGAGTAACTAATACACATATTATATATATATATATATATATATATATATATATATATATATATATATATAGTTTACTCAGTTTTAGAAAATGAAAAAGAACTGAACTACGTAGGGGCCGAAACCGAACCGAACTAGACCGAACCGGTCAGTCCAGTTTAGTTTTTCGGTTTGAACTGAATTCTGAACAGCCCTATTCTAACTCACTCTCTCTATCCTTTCTTGCCATTCTAGATATCGACAGACACAAAAGTCTTACTCGAGACAAACACACCCATAGGTGTTAGAGAGGCATGGGGCCAACTGGTAGAATCATGATGACATAGGGGATAATTATGCTATCCCTCATAGCCCCATTTTAAAGGGACTTGAGGGTGGGCTACATTGCCCTTGTGCCCTTGATGCTACATCCCCAGAATCTTGCATCGTCATTGTAGTACATCAAAATAAAATATATTGGTAAAAAAAATATTTTAGCTAAAATCACCATAATTGGTAAAACTTTTTAATTAATTTATGTTTGAAATTTTAACTTTTCGGACATCATTTGGATATAAAAATGTATGGATAAAAGATCCAGATAAAGTAACTCCCAATTATGAAACCCATTTTTGGAGTATTTTTGCTTACATAATCATGGTTACGTAAGACTTTTACCTATTGGTAAACCGATTACATGTATCATAATACGTGTTGAAGGCTCAAGTTAACATGGCTAAGCTGTGAAAAAGGGAGTTTTTACAGCGACAGATGTGGGTGTTACGTGTCGTACATGCACCACATCCGGAGATCTATTTATACCCTTCTCTTGCTCACTCTTAGGAGTGTCTACTCACTATTTCGTCGTTCTGTCTTACTGACGAAGTGTAGCTTCGGATATGAAGAAGTATAACTTCAGATATGACGAAGCTAGACTTCGACTGATCAAGACAAAAATGAGCATGATGAAGTGTAGCTTTGGATATGACGAAGTATAGCTTCGGATATGACGATGTGTAACTTCAGATATGACGAAGATAGACTTCGACCGATCAAGATAAAAATGAGCATGATGAAATGCCAACTTCAGATATGATGAAGAGTAACTTCGGATATGACGAAGTTGGCCTTCTAACCAGTCAAAGTTGTTCCTCCTATCAGTTGTAGATGTTCTTCTGAAGTATTTTTCTTGCCAATTGAAATTGTACACTCCATCAATCAGAATGTCAGTGTGTCAACACACTCTCTCAATAGATCGAAACACACCCATCTGAAGGTCAATCTACCACTGGACAATGAGGTTCTAAACTGTCCAAGCAAGCTGCCTTTCTTATTATTTTTGGATTCTAAAGTTATTTTACTAACATGATAACCTTTTTGCTATACATCTGACCTCATTGAAACAACATTGATCATTTAATTACTTATTCTTGATTCTCATACTTCTAGCCCTCTTTCTTGAAACACAAGTCATAGTAACTTGTCTTCAAGAACTTGTTTTACTCCTCAAGAGTGCCCAAGTACCATGTATGTTTTTTTATCAGAAATGGAAATGGGATGACGTACTTTTTGGTATTTGGACTCTCTTGGATCAATGCCTGTGCAAATGGGGCAGATCCAGTCCTAGGAGGAGCACCCGAATTCATTTAATTTGCGCAAAGCAGTATGGATCTACAGGGTGTTTGGCATGACACCACTATAAGCTAAATTGGTCGACATTTCCATGAATTATGTTATAACACGAATATTTATCTGTTTGTGGAATTGGCAGAGCGTCTCTATACATACACAATATTTCTTTTATATTCATTGATGATCACTTTATGTCAGTCCACTGGCATATTACTTTATTCTTGTCACTATTTGATAAATTCTACTGGGCACAATTGTTCATTAATCCTTACTCTCTTTCAGGTGATCAGGAAGAACCTAACAATTAGGGGTGCGTGAACCACTCGTTAGATCTTTTATAGGACTTATTTTGAGGACCATAGCAATCAATGTAATTATTACATTATCTTTTCCACACTCTTATGAATTTATATAAGGTGTGTTTTGTAATTTCAATTTCTATTGTAATAACAACATATATCCAATTAAAATAAGTTCTACTTATTATACTGAAATTCTGTCATTTTTCAATAAATGCTTTTTTATTGGGACGTGACAGGTTTAATTGGTATCAGAGCTTAGTTTCCGTAAACCTTGGGAAATGATTTGTGAGTTGGGGTAGAAATCTGGATTAGTTAGAACAGTAACAAAAATTTCTATATATACATTTAATTTGTGTTTTGTGGCAGAATGGACATGAATGCTCAAGACCGGTTACTGACTGCCATGAAATTGTTATGCCAAGATATTGAATTATATGCTCAGGCTCAGAAGGAGATGCATATACAAGTAAAGGAAGATGTACTGAGGTTAACTACTGTGGCATTTTTGGCAGGAAATCCCCTTGCTTCCTTGGAATCTATGACTCAGGTGATGGCTAATTTGGATAACCTGAAGATAGGACAAGAGATGTTGCTACACCAGTTTGAAGAGTATTGGGAGGTGATGTCATATGCAGCAAGGGAGTTGTATCATAATCCTGATAGAAATCAATAGCCATCTAAGGAATCTTCTACCCTTACATGAATCAAGCTAGGAAATTTAGGAAACTTACGTTTGTTAACCTTTCCTTGTGATAATAGTAAGTTTGTATGTATGACTCTCATGTACATATGAAGGAAGGATTAAAATGATGATGTAAATGAAAAGTA
This sequence comes from Colocasia esculenta, assembly GCA_014218235.1. NCBI lineage: Eukaryota > Viridiplantae > Streptophyta > Magnoliopsida > Alismatales > Araceae > Colocasia > Colocasia esculenta. Next base: position 925,963 of record CM024766.1, on the reverse strand, counting down.
TATATATATATAATGGTTTAGATGATTATATTAATACATGAATTGTTGAATGTCTTAGATAATTCTCTAAAATAGTCATGGACGAAAATGATGCGAACTGGAAAAAGATGGAAACCACCATGCATGATTTAACACGAGTAATGAGGACAGTGGCCAAAAACAATACTCACAATGGAACAAATATGTTTAAAGACTTCTGAAGTTTAGATCCTCCAGGGTTTGTAGGGAGCACGGATCCCGACGAGGCAAAAAATTAGATAAAGGACATTGAAAGAATTTTTAGGGTTATCCTATGCTCAGAAGAGGACAAGATACGTTTGGTGACATTTCAATTGGACCGTGATGCTCGAGCTTCGTGGGTGGCTATGGAGTCTATGTTAGAGGATCCAAATCAGATAGTCTGGGAAGAGTTTGTTGAAATGTTTAATGAACAATATTTTTCTGAAGTAGTTCAAGAGAAAAAGGCTACCAAGTTTGCTAATCTAAAGTAACGTGGAATGACAGTGTTTAAATATGAAGCACAGTTTTCTCGACTGTCTAAATATGCTTCTCATTTGATAGCTACAGAAAAATTGAAGGCAAAAATGTTTATGAATGGCTTACACCCATGCTTTATCACTCAGCTGATGCCTCACTTAATTACATCATATTCTGAAATGGTCAAGAGGGCCTTGGCTCTAGAAGCCGCAAATGAAATAGTAGAAAGGATTAAAAGGAAGTGTTGTGCAAGCTCTTCAACCACTGACTGCAAGAAGAAGTTTAAGACAGGAAATGCCTCTAAAGAACCACAGTCAATTAAGAAATTAGGAAAAGTTTTAGTTGGCAATAAGGACATTTGCCAACATTGCCATCTCAGTGGACATAAAACTGAGAATTGTTGGAGAATGTTGGGTGCGTGTCTTCGGTGTGGAAGCAACCAACATCGAATTCTTGAATGTCCTAAGATGAAAGATGTACCGACATTTCAAAACTCTCGAGCCAAACATGGGCGTCTGCAACCATTCAGGAAGTGGAGCCAGAATCTTCATAGGAAAGCGGACTTGTTGAAGGTACACTTCTAGTGAACTCCAAACCAGCATATGTTCTATTTGATTCAGGAGCTACTCATTCCTTTATCAGTCATGTGTTCGCTAGATCCTTAAAGATACAATCAATTCCCCTACCTGTGAAACTTGAAGTTGCCACTCCTCTTAATGAAGGAAAGGAACTTGAAGAATATTATAATGCCAATGAAATTTTCGTTAAAGAACGTAATTTTTTGGGTGATTTGATATGCCTTGAAATGTCGGAGTATGACGTAATCCTTAGAGCAGACTGGTTGTCTAAACATCATGTGATCTTGGATTGCCATTTAAGACAAGTAACCTTTCTAGACAAGAAGGATTCCTCAGTGAATTTTGATAAACCTCGTGTAAGCATAATATCTGCAGTTAAAGCATGCAAGTTGGTACAAAAAAGGGTGTCAGGGATATCTAGCGTTCGTGACAATAATGAATCAGAATACTGTAGAATAGAAAGATATTCCAATAGTAAAAGATTTTCATGATGTATTTCCTAAAGAACTACCTGGGGTACCACTTAGTAGAGAAGTGAATTTCTCAATTGAATTGGTTCCAGGAGCCACACCAATATCGAATGTCAGTAGAGGAATTGAAAGAATTAAAAAGATAATTGATGGACTTAATGGGAAAATGATTCATTAGACCCAACACATCTCCTTGGGGTGCTCTAGTACTGTTTGTCAAGAAGAAGGATGGAACTTTGCGATTATGTATAGATTATAGACAATTGAATCAGTTAACAATTAAGAATAATATCCACTCCCTAGGATTGATGATATATTTGATCAATTGTCTGGAGCTCAATATTTTTCGAAGATTGATCTTAGATCCGAGTATCATCAATTGAGAATTCGGGAAGGAGATATACATAAAATAGCTTTTCGTAGTAGATATGGACATTATGAATTTATGGTGATGCCGTTTAAACTGACAAATGCACATGATGCCTTCATGCGACTAATGAATGATGTTTTTAGGTCATATTTAGATCAATTTGTAGTTGCATTCATAGATGACATACTAATTTATTCTAAAAATGTGGAAGAACATGAGGCACATCTTTAGACCACTTTGAAATTGTTACAAGATCATAAGTTATATGTAAAATTTAGTAAATGCGAATTTTGGCTGGAACAAGTAACATTCTTAGGACATGTCATTTCCAAAGAAGGATTGTCGGTAGATGTCTCCAAAATTAAAGCTATTCAAAGATGGGAATAGCCTAAGACCAGTACTGAAGTTAGAACTTTTCTAGGTATGGCTAGTTATTACCGGCGATTTGTAAAAGATTTCTCAAGGATCGCCTCACCTCTTACACAATGAACTCGAAAAGGAATCACATTTGAATGGAATAAAAGTTGTGAATATGCATTTTAGACATTTGAATGGAATAAAAGTTGTGAATATGCATTTCAGACATTGAAAGAGTGTTTATCATCTACACCAGTTCTGACCTTACCAGAAGAGGGAAAAACCTTTGAAGTCTACATGGATGCATCAAATATCAGGTTAGAATGTGTTTTGATGCAAGAAGGAAAAGTTATTGCATATGCATCCAGACAATTAAAGAATCATGAGAAGAATTATTCGATACTTGATTTGGAATTAGCAGTAGTAATTTTTGCCCTGAAACTTTGGAGACGTTATTTGTATGACAATCAATTTATAGTATACTCTGATCATCGGAGTTTGAAGTATTTATTTTCACAAAAAGAGCTGAATATGAGGCAAAGAAGATGGGTGGAATATATCAAGGATTATGATTAAGATTGAATACCATCCCGGAAAAGACAATATTGTAGATGATGCTCTCAGTAGATGTAACGTCGTGGTCACTCGGATCTGTGTTTAATGGTTTTGGTGTGTTGCTCATAGCCAATGTGGGGTCATTAAGCCTTGGTTGTGGCTTCCAGGTGTTGTGGGCCAGAAATCCGGGCCCATATAACCCACAAATTTTCTGGTGAAGAAGGCGACGGAGTATGTCGTCGCGTTTTGAATGTGACGGCTACCTACGTCGTGATTCACCGAACCGCCTTCCTGTTGCACAGTGCGTTTGGCGACAATTTGGTATGTCGCATTTAATGCATTTTAAACACGACGTCTGCCTATGTCGCAATTTTGACCATGGCATTTAATGCTCTATTTCAGGCCAGACAGAGCAAAGGTGGCTCTGCCCAGCCGAGGGGAGCTGCTGTGCAGCGATTCTTGGTGTTTTTAGTTTACTAAAGGTTCACTTGGCGTGGTTTCCACGCGAGAAGGGTGTCCGGAGCATGGACACGCCGGCAGTGTGGCGTTCTTCACGTTCTTCATGCTCTTCTAGTTGGTAGGAGACTTCCCCTTGTGTTTTATTGTTTAAGTGGTTTTTAGAGTTGGTAGATCATGCAATGGTGGTGTGTATGGTTAACTATCATTTTAAAGCTTTAAATCGTAGTATAAATGGTGTTTTACATGGATTTCTCGAAGAAGGGGAAGGGGTCAGCCGTCTGCCTGAGAAGGAGACAGGTGGGCCGTCGCATTTTGAACGCGACATGTTTCCCCATCACATTTTTGTGGTGAACGTGACTTAGTGGTCTGTCGCATTTATGTACCGATTGGCATTCATGATCGGATTTAGGTGTTGCCTGAAAGGCGATAGGTGGTGTCATCGCGTTTAGAGTTTGACTGAGTCTTTGCACTTGGTGGCGGCGTGTTGGGCCATCACGTTCATGTCGCGACACTGAGCCTTGTCGCATTCTATTTTAAGTCGTGACTGGAAGGGTCATCACATTTTTAAAGGCGACGTTTGTGTTCATTGCGTTTAAGCTTCCGAGGTATGTTTTGTGATGGTTGGGCAGTGATGGTCCTGTATGGGCCTAGCCTTAGGTTTGTGGGTTTGTTTTATAATGTTTAAGTTGTTTAATGTTAGTAAAGCATGTTATAGAATTAATGGTTTGGCTTATGGCTAGTTAGTAAGTTATGTTAATCAAGTTATTAAGTTAAGATTATGTGGTTTATGTGGGTCCTGGTGTGTTGTTGCTATAGAGGTCATGTCTTGACCAATGACAAGCATGTTAGCATGTGAATATCGTGGTTTATGAATATAAGTTTGATAGTGCATTAAGTGTTCAGTGTGGCTTGTGTGTTGCCGAGTTTGGTGGTCCGACGCCTATTCTGGAATACCTCTCTAGTCGAGTGCCCCAGATTCTGTGTGAGCCAGGCACATTGTGGTTTGTTGTGCTCGGGGTTTGTCTCGGTACTGTGTGTACCATAGAGGTCTGTGTCATCTTCCTAGACACCCTCACTCATGTGTTTGAGTTGTACGTCCTGTTGAGGGAAAGACGCTAGAGGGGCAGCGACTTGTGTGTTGTGGGTGTACTCGATCACTTGTAGCGCGCTCGTGGTTGGGGGTACAGACACCAATAGATGTACTGGGCCCTAGCTAGATCTGTGTTTCCAGTGCCTCACTTTAGAGAGCTCAGACCAGAGTCTCTAAAGGTGCCAAGCATGGGTCTGTAGTTTTGTGTGGTCTGTAGGTGTGGTGTTGGTTGGTCTCCACAGTTTGTTGGCCTTTGCACTGTGGTTGTGGAGTGGTAGTTGGACCTTTCTTCTTTAACCGCGAGACTGAGAGGTAGTTCTTATGTTGTGTGTCTGGGTTGGATACTCGCGTCACGAACCAGTAGTCTTTACCCGCATGGTGGTGTCGTTTCTTCCAAGTCGAACTTTCGTGTGGTTGTGGTTGTGAGAAGTGAATCTCCAGTTGTGGTTGGGTTGTGATACCTTGTGGTTTCAGGTGCCTGTACCCTTCATGGGTTGCTGATTGTTGTGGCACGTTGTATGCTAGTATTTCATGTTGTGTGGTGGAGCTGTGCTTCGTGGAGGGCGTGTTGTGTGACCTTACACTTGTAGTGTTTTTACCGTTTTGTGGGTAATCCTCCGATGTGTTTGTTATCATGGGTTGTATGGTGGACTGGTTCCTTGTGGTCAGTCCCCTTACCCTTAGTTGGTGGTGGACATGTGTGGCATGTTGTTTACTCATTGTTTACTATGGGGGACTGACTCCTTGTTGTCAGTCTCGTTACAACTTGTTAGTGGTTGGCCTATATATATAGCTCGTGGTGTGGTGGTTTCAGTTGAGGTGGTGGACTGGTGTTTCTACACTAGTCCTGTTGTTTCCTTTACTTTTTGTGAGTTGTGTTAGCTAGCGTGTTATGTTTAATGTAGTTTAATTATGTTTATTGTTAGCATGTTTTACTTCAGTAGTGCTCCTGGTTGTGCTGCCAGTGAGACCATTTGAGGTTGAGATCTCGGTTCTTGCGTTGTGTTGTTGGTTTGGTGTTGTTTTTGGGAGGTCTCTATTGAGCCTGTGACTTGTTGAGGCTCACTCCCTTACAGTTCGTTTCAGGTGTTAGCCGTGTGTTTGGCGTGCGACAGTGTTGTGGCAAACTTGTACCACCAGCAGTTGAGTCATAGTTGTAGTTGTGTGAGGTCTACTCCCTCAGGGTATGCTCTAGGTAGTTATACTTTTTTCTTGGACATGTAATAATGTATTGGGACAATGTAAATTATTGTAAATGAGTATAAGTACATGTACTTTCTTGTATATTATACTCTTGTGATTTGTCTTTTATATTATTACTAGACACGTGTGTGAGCTATCCCTTGCGAGACTTTGGTCTGTTCGTGGGAGGCGGACTTGGATATGGAGCCTTATTAGACATAAGTATCTAGGGTCGCCATAGTAGAAACCCCATGATAGAAATATATACTTACGAGTAAAAGAATGGAAACTCCTAGAAGAATTTTCCACATTGACTTTGAAAGCTGAACTACAAAAAGAAAAGGTTATGACAGTTAACTTGAAAGTTCAATATGATCTTTTAAGGCAAATTGGTGAACAACAAAACAATGATCCCACATTAGTGGAAATTAGAGAGAAACTAAATTCCAGACCTGATTTTACTGAAGATTTCCATGGAAATCTGCAGTTTCGAAACAGACTATGTATACCAGATAATTCAGAAATTAAAAAGTAAGTATTGGAAGAAGCTCATCGAGTACAGTACACAATCCATCAAGGAGCTGTCAAGATGTACCAAGATCTGAAGAAATTTTTTTTTTGTGGTGTAATATGAAGAGAGACATTGTAGATTTTGTTGCAAGATGCTTAACTTGTTAGAAAATAAAAGTTGAACACCAGAAACCAGCAAGAAAATTGAAGCCCCTTGAGATACCAAAATGGAAGTGGGATAGTGTAGGCATGGATTTTATCATGGGATTACCCAAAGAGCATAAAGGGCATGATGCTATGTGGGTAATAATTGACTGACTTACAAAGTCAGCTCATTTTCTAGCTATTAAAACCAAATGGTCTGTCAATGTGTTGGCAGCCTTGTATGTGAAAGAAATTGTTCAGCTACATGGAATTCCAAAAGAAATTATTTCTGATCAAGATTCAAGATTTACTTCACATTTTTTGAGAGAACTACAAGCTGCATTGAGAACTAAGTTGAATTTCAGTACAACCTTCCATCCTCAAACTGATGGACATACAGAATGAGTAAATAAAATTATTGAGGATATGTGGCGTGCTTGTGTTTTAGAATTTGGAAAAGACTGGAGTAACAAATTACCAATCATAGAGTTTGCTTATAATAATAGTTATCAGTCTACAATTCGAATGGCACCATTTGAAGCTTTGTATGGCTGACAATGCAGGTTACCAATATATTGGATTGAATTGAAAGAAACACACATTCTTGGACCTGAAATGATAAAGAAACAACAGAGATTATAACGTTGGTACAAGAACGAATGAAAGCTCCTCAAGATCGACAGAAGAGTTATGCTGATCAACGAAGAAGAGAGCTAGAATTCCAACAAGGAGATCATGTTTTTCTAAAAGTATCACCTCAAAAAGGACTCAGGACATTTAGAATTAAAAGAAAGTTTAGTCTGCGATATATCAGACCATTTGAAATATTAAGGAGAGTTTGAGAAATGATATATCAGCCAGCACTATACCACCCCAGTTGTCCAACATACACGACATCTTCCATGTATCCATGTTACAGAAATATGTTTATGATCCAGAACATGTTATTGAATCTCAAAATCTAGAATTACAAGAAAATTTGGCATATGAAGAAAAACCAGTGCAAATCCTCGACCGAAAAATTAAGCAACTTCGGAATAAAGAAGTTTTATTACTAAAGATTCAGTGGAGTATGCGAGGACAAGAAGAAGCAACATGGGAACTAGAAGATGTTGTTAAAACCAAGTACCCAGAATTGTTTACAAGTTAGTATCACTTATTATCAAGTTTCTATCAGTTAAATTTGGAGGACCAATTTTTCTTTTAGTGGGGAAGAATTGTAATACCCCAAAATAAAATATATTGGTAAAAAATATTTTAGCTAAAATCACCATAATTGGTAAAACCTTTCAATTAATTTATGTTTGAAATTTTAACTTTTTTGGACATCATTTGGATATAAAAATATAAGGACAAAATATCCAGATGAAGTAACTCGCAATTATGAAACCCATTTTTGGAGTATTTTTGCTTACGTAATCATGGCTATGTAGAACTTTTCCTGTCGGTAAAACAGTTACACGTATCATAATATGTGTTGAAGGCTCAAGTTAACGTGGCTAAACTGTGAAAAATGGAGTTTTTACAGAAACAAGTGTGAGTGTTACGTGTCATACATGCACCATATCCGGAGATCTATGTATACCCTTCTCTTGCTCACTCTTATGAGTGTCTGCTCACTAGTTCATCATTCTGTCTTGCTGCTACTACGGTGCTACTACTATGGTTGTTGCTACTGCGGCTGCTACTGCAATTAAAACCTCTGCTATAGAATCCTCTTACTAGAAGAATTTTGTTTCTCTCTAAGTCAGGTAGGTTTTTCCTTTCTTTTCCACTCCTTAAACTAGAATCTTGGAGATCCGGCCCCCATCTTTACCTTCAACTTATGTCCAATAATCTTCTTATGTGTAGGTATCTTCTTAGTAAAGTTTATACACCGAGAATTTTATTTCCTATAGGTCAAAAGTAAATATTTCACCTGAAGACTCATTTTAAAAGAAAGCTCATCATGTAATTTCTGGGTCATTCGCATGAATTTGTGTATCCTCTTGGCACTTTCACAGACCCTTGAAATTTCTTGTATAGGTAGAGTTTATCATGATTCTTTCAACTTTGTCTTCTAATAGGGATCAAAAGAATAAAATCATGTTAGAATAATTTTATTATGTTTAGTAGGTTGGCATACAGACCCAGTATGTTGACACACCTCAATAAGTAGGTCAACACACTCTATAACCAGGTCAACATACCTAGTAAGCTTCGATATGATGAAGTATAGCTTCATATATGACAAAGTAGAACTTCGGATGTGATAAAGTATAACTTTGGATATGACGGAGCTAGACTTCGACTGATCAAGACAAAAACGAGCATGACGAAGTGTAGCTTCGGATATGACGAAGTATAACTTCGGATATGACGAAGTGTAACTTTAGATATGATGAAGCTAGACTTCGACTGATTAAGACAAAAACAAACACGACAAAATGTAGCTTCGGATATGACGAAGTATAGCTTCAGATATGACGAAGTATAACTTCGAATATGACTAAGCTAGACTTCGACTGCTCAAGATAAAAACAAGCATGACGAAGTGCCTGCTTCGGATATGACGAAGAATAACTTCGGATATGACGAAGTTGACCTTCTAACCAGTCAAAGTTGTTCCTCCTATAAGTTGTAGCTGTTCTTCTGAAGTATTTTTCTTACCAATTGATATTGTACACTCCATGAATCAGAATGTCACACCTTCAGTGTGTCAACACACTCCCTCAATAGATCAACACACACCCATCTGAAGGTCAATCTACCACTAGACAGTAAGGTTCTAAACTGTCCAACCAAGCTACCTTTCTTATTATTTTTGGGTTCTAAAGTTATTTCACCAACATGATAACCTTTTTGTTGTACATCTGATGTAGCACCCTTGATTTTTAAAATCAAGAAAAATAAATTTTTATTATTTAATATATGAGATAAATTAATTTAATTAGAATAAAAGGGAATTAAAACAATACCCATTAAGCTAAATTAGTAGTGGGTTAAATAAATGGTCCAAACCAAATAGATTGGGCCCAAATGGATGAAGCCCATCTTGAGAGGAGAAGTAATTAGGTGAAATTCGTACCTAATTAATTAATAAATAGAAAAGGGTCAAAATAACTATTAAAATAAGTCATATCTATCCTAAAAAGAGTCCTACACTTATCCTAAACCTTTACCCACGAAATTGGATCCCTTCCCAACTCTATTAGGTGGATAAATAAGAGAAAGTGGGAGATAAATGCCAATTTTCGGAGTTGGATGAGAAAGAAAGAGTTTTAGGTGATTTAGAACTCTATAAGCAATCAAAACACCCCCCATTTGACCCTAGCACCCCACAATTTCATGCTAAGACCTTTGGAGAAGAAGAGGAGAAGATCTGGACCAAGGAGCAAGGAAGGAGAAGGCTTGGAGCAAGAAGGGTTCTCTTATTTTCGTCATTCAAACTAGGGCTTTCTTACTTCACGAAAAAGGTAGGCAATCTATCAAGCTAAAATCGTGAAATAATTACCATAGGTAGAATTCATGTACCTCTTCAAAAGCCCTATATTTTTGTTGTATTCTGCTCATCCATTTGGGCGAATTTAATTCGTGAAATCCTGCTATTACCATGAACTGAAATCTCATTTTTCCTCTAATTACCCACATGTACTTGCTCTCATATCATGATAAAATTCTCGTGTATACTACATCTTATTATCTTTCAAACGCCCCTGGTCTTGCTCGATTTCGATCTCCCATGAGGTAGAAATAAATCTTTGAATCCCTATCTATTGCTTGTACCTAACTCTTCAAGTTTACCTTTAAATGACGTGCGTACTTGATATCCTGCTATGAGAAAATTCTCTAAAATACTAATTCATGTTAGCTTTCGAACGCCTCTAGTTTCGTAATTTTTCATCGTGTATTTATCTCTAATTAATTCGTGGAACCCTGATTGCACCTGTTTAGGTCACCGAAAAGTAACCCGATCAATGCATATCTAAACCTTGTTTATTTTCAAATTAATCATTCATGTTGATAGATATACATGTATACTTTCGTTTAAAATTGGTTTCGTACTTTTTTGATCACCGTGCTATTTTATATGAAATTTAGAACATCCTTGTATCACAGAGGACTCGCCCTGGGAAAAAGGGAAAAAAGACAATCTCACCTGTTATCGCGACGGCGCGATCCGCCGCGATATCAGTAAGGTCGCGCCGGCCGATGGCGTCGCGTCAAGAACGCGTCGGCATAAGCCGCCGCGTTTCACTCCAGACCGGGCCAGACCGGCCAAGCCCCGTGTCGCTCCCGACCGCCCCGTCGCGACTTGAATCGCGACGGGTATGTCTGCCGCGTTTTCATGAATCCAACCAGAATGTAAAATTGTGCATATGCCCTGTTGTTTAAGCTATATACCCCTTAATTGGCCATGATTAACCCATGTTATAGTTAATTCGACTTGGTAAATTAATAAATGGCATTAATGATATAAATTTAATTATTTAAAATGACATTTGCACGACTTGTCATATCCTCAAGATTTCTTTACACTCACGCACAACATTATTAAATGCCATTTGACCCTGATAAATTATGCAATAATGTATTCGGTAAATTAGCAAAATAAATGACTAAATTACCCTATTTTATTAAATACAATTGTTTTCGTTTTATACAAGTATTTTAAATACCGTTATCGTTTTCCCTCGGCTTCGAGCACTCGAGGCACGACGGACCCGTTTTACACACTTTCCCTTGACTTGGACCACCTCTCCACCGAGAATACTCTTGACTGGACTAGGGACTCCTTGTCAAGACCTCCGTAAGTCTTCTTGGCTTTAGCGTACGTCCTTAGTCAACGAGCTGGTTGTACCCCAAAAACCCGTTACACTCTTAGGGATCAGTACGATCCAAGCCTTAGTGTTCCTTCTCGTCTTGAGTTCACACCGGATCACCTGACCCGTGTACACAGCACGGCTAAGGGGCGGTTGTGACTTCTACCAAACTGCCAGTACCCGACCTGGTGCTGTGCAACCGTTACTATCGGAATTTCACGTTGTTTTACGAAATTGTCCCTATCTCATCTACTATCTATATCCATTCATCTGTTCACGTTCTCTCTACACTCTCATATATCTTGTCTAGTACTCGTTTATCTTTTCTTGGTACTCTATTGGCCATTCGTGTGATTATCTAAGATAAAAGAAATGACTAATGCCAGCGCAATAGGGCCCGATCAGGTCCTGGGAGGAGCGCCCGAAAAGTGCCAGTGCCCATGGGAGTTAAAATGATCATAGGATGTGTTACGGCATGCATCCAGCGCCAGTTTACTATCTAGATTAATCTATGACAATCAAAGTGCTATCTCTACAAGTGCAAGCGTGATCGTTACTAGTGCACCATTGTGCAATTTACATGTTATATCGTTACATGGTCATTCTATTGTCGTTCTTGTGGTACTATTTTCCCTGTGCCAGTTGCAATTATTCTCTCGTTATCGTGACGTGCTCTACATGACTTTACTCTCTAGTTAACCTGCCATTAAGACATTAACTAGTTAAAGCATGTTTGTGTTCATGAGATATTAAGTCCTACTGGGCGTTATTCGCTCATCTTGCGTATTTATTTAATGTGTTTCAGGTGAGTCGGATCATGATCACACTCACGAGGATGGGACCGATGAGGAGGCTCAGGAGTGACCCTTCTGCAACCAGTACTGTCTAGTAGTCAGTTAGTATAGTTATGAGTCAGTTAGTCATGATGTAATAGTTGATTTGGAATAAAGTACTCTGGGCCCTAGTTTTGGCTCTGATACGTTGATGTATTAGTCTGTTTATGAAGATGATGAGTTATTAGTGAATGTAATGGAGATTGTTGGATTATTAATGAAATTTGGAGTTCATTTGGTGTTATCTAATTGTGCAATAGTTTTGCATTTATTTTCTCGCTCTGTACTATTTAATAACTGTAATCCCGCTCCGATGTTCCGCGTCGGGGCGTTACATCTGACCTCATTGAAACAACATTGATATTTAATTACTTATTCTTGCTTGTCTTCAAGAACTTGTTTTACTCCTGAAGAGTGCCCAAGTATCACGTATGTTTGTTTATCAGAAATGGAAATAGGATGACGTACTTTTAGTCTTCGGACTCTCTTGGATCAATGCCTGTGCAAATAGGACAGATCCTGTCTCGGAAGGAGCACCCGAATTCGTTTAATCTACGCAGAGCGGTATGGATCTATGGGGTGTTTGGCATGACACCACTATAAGCTAAATTGGTCGACATTTCTATGAATTATGCTATAACACGAATATTTACATATTTATGGAATGGGCAGAGCGTCTCTATATATGCATAATATTTCTTTTATATTCATTGATGATCACTTTATATCAGTCCACTGGCATATTACTTTATTCTTGCCATTATTTGATAAATCCTATTGGGGATAATTGCTCATTAATCCTTACTCTCTTTTAGTTGATCAGGAAGAACCTAACAATTAGGGGTGCGTGGTGAGCGTGAACCACTCCTTAGATCTTTTGTAGGAGTCATTTTGAGGACCATAGCAATCAATGAAATTATTAAATTATCTTTTCCACACTCTTATGAACTTATATAAGGTGTGTTTTGCAATTTCAATTTCTGCTGTAATAACAACATATATCAAATTAAAATAAGTTCTACTTATTATACTGAAATTCTGTCATTTTTTAATAAATATGTATATATTTGGACGTCACAGTCGTGATCCATGAGAAGAGATTGTTCACCAATCAATGTGTCCCCCTATCCCTTGACCTCCAACCTACATGGTGATCTACATCAAGCAATCATAATTGCCCCTAGCAAATAGTCGCCTATCATCCTAACATCTTGATGGAGTGCCACTGCCCAATCTTCTACTAGAAGGAGTGAAATGCTGGCAATTTTAGACCATTGATCGACTACAGGGTCTAGCACCAAATCACATCAAGTGACTCCAGACCCACCAACGATTGGTCCTATGCTCTAGGGTTCTAATTGTCATTCCTCCCATAAATATTCCCAAGCACGAAACCTTCATATTTGAGCAAGGAGGGAGAATATGGATGTAGCCTACTAGAGTCCACTTACTCACATCCAGTCCACTGAGGAAGGAGAATAGTGTAAATAGGCCACTAGAATCTGATTCCCTATGGCAAGCCTATTGAGAAGGGAGATGTGGGCACGTCCCACCAAATCTTGATTCACCAGGCCCGCAAGACCCTTGAGATTCAGCCCAAAGCGAGTAAGACATCCCCTTGGCCAAGCCTCCTCAAATGATTTACCAGTCGATAAAGGGCGAGTTCTCAGAACTACATAGTTGGGAGACCTTTTGGGCTATGGCACTCCCCTACAACTCTAGAGCATGGCAACATTGGTTGCCAGGCACACTCCTATAACTCCAAAGCATGGCAATGCCAGTAGCTAGGCACGCTCTTGTGACTTCAGAGCATGGTATCGGTAGTAAAGCATGCCCTACACCTAGCAAGATGGGTCAAAAAAGCAAGTTGGTCCATAACCATGGCCACTCAATCACTGCAAAGGCCTTCAACTGCCCCCAGATCCATGTAGCATGGGGAGGCAAAGAGATGGCAGGAATAATAGGAACCCTCGACTCATGCTTACAAGAAGGAACGACCAGGACTAAACAAGGTAAGCAATTCTAGGACATTCACACCTAACCTAAGAGCACACGACTCCCTTCTCCTTGCCCAACTACCCACGTTCTCCATCATTTCTGACTTGAGTGTCGAAGAATTTTTTCCCTAAGACCACTCGAGGGCGGTTTGACTGTTCCCTCCCTGTTCAACAAATGTCTGAAGTCTATGAGGATCAGACGGTCCAGCTCATAGGACCACTTTTCGACCTTTACAATAAGCATTTCTCACTTTTCTTTCCTTTTAAGCAAAAAGATCTACTGCCTCATAAGTCCTTTTATGTGATTCAATCAATAATTAGGTGGGCTCGAGAAAATTAATAAAACTAAGTCAATATTTGATAACGAGTTGAAAAAAAAAATCAATTTTTAAAATCTCTGACGAAATCACCATGTCTCCTAAACGTGTCCGCCGGCCCTCGACTTTTGGTGAGATCCAAAAATCACATAGAGGAGAGAGACGGACACATCGTAGCGCGTCGCTCCGCTTTTTCAAAAGCAGAGTGGAGGCCGCTTTGAAAAAATTCTGCACCTTGTGTTTGCTGTGAATGCAACACTTTGTTTTTTCAAACACTTTGTGGGCTGCATGGGCGACGAGGCGGAAAGCCCTGTCCGTACACGTGTAACGCGCGAAATCGGCTTTTGCCGATTCGCAGCCGTGATTTCAAATGTTGCCTAAGAATTTTATCTCTTAAATAATGGACAACATTTTCGAAACTTTTGGTTCATTTAGGGTATATATCATCTTCATTTTTTTAATTTTTTTTTAATTATCTAATCGCTCACATTAATTAGACTGTACGTACACGTCTTGGATGAGACCTGTCTTTAAATAACTCCAACCCTTTTTTTGGAAATAAACCACCATATCAGTGATGATCCAATGGTCTGTGATTATTGTTGACCCAATGATCAAATCGTACAGTCCCTAAGTCATGTGTTGCTGATCTTACCAAATGGGCCTGGTTTCACCAACCTCTGATCATATCTCCTTAATGGGCCTTGCGTGATCAATGTGAACTTAGCTCCAATATGTTGGGCTTTCCACCCACGCCGTTTCAGCCCAAAACCATTTTTGTCCCTTAAAATTCTTAAAATGTCAAAAATGCCCTTTTCAATTGTAAAATTACACAGAATGGGTAAAAAGATGAGCTAGAATCCCATAAAAAGAAAATTCAGAAAATGATTATAATAAAAAACTTGAAATCTTCAAGAAAATAGTAAGACCATCAAACTCATTAAATATTGCTAAAAATTATAGAAAATATGTAAAAGTCTGGCATTCCCTAAAATGTGCCAAGAGGCAGACACCCCAGTACTTTCTAAAAACCTACTTTATAAAAAAAAATTGCAAGAATATTCATCATCATGTTAAAAGTCATTAGATTAGGAGTTTCAGAAAGTCTACAGAAATTAATGTGCCCAAAACCTTGAAACATGCAAGATATCAAAAAAGCATAAGTTCCTAAAAATATTTTTTAAAAGAGCTTCCCTGGCACATTTGAAATCATTTTTAAAAGCACACAAAATTGCTAAAACTGCCAAAACCTTGGAAGCAATGTCAAATGCCCATAAAACCTACAAACTTTTAGCAGGGTTACCCTTTTGTCTGGTGACCTTCCAAAGCATCTCTAGGTGTTGCTATTATCTTCAAAGACCCTTCCAGGGTCATACTAAAAGCCATTGGACTCCCTCCTAATCATATTTTGATGAGGAAATTTAATTGTTACATGATTTATTTCATCTGATGCTCAGTTGGGACACGACAAACTCAAAATCTTGAATTGCCAAATCCCATTGGACACAACTTTGTCAACATTAAGAAAAAAAACAAGTCCAAATCAAACCCCTCAAACTTATTTATTCATTAATCAAGTTTCTCCTTCCAACAACATATCACAAAATTCCAGGACACTTCAACAATTTGCGCTGTATATTCAATGCAGAACAGGTGGAAGAGAAGAACCAAACATCATGTTCGATACAAAAAAGGCCAGGGAGAGCCAAGAACAGTTTAAAAGATGGCCACTAAACAGAAGCAGGTGCTGCCTACAGATGAAATACCAGCAGTATACAGGAGGTAGGGAGTCACTAAGCACACGGTGCACGGAGCTGCATGGAAGCCATGGAAGCAGTTGCTGGAATCTAGAGTTGAGCTTTAGGTTGTGATCTCGATTCCCTGTGCATGCAATGGCAGAAGCTGACACAACTGAAGAAGCAAGATCAGGTTGCCAAAATGAAACAATCTGGACTGCAGTCTCTGAAGCTGCCAAATCTGTAAGATTGGTATGTCTACTAGACAACATTCTATATGGTAGACCTAGAAGACAGATTACAATCAGGATGAATGACATGAGTCTAGGTTAGATAAATATCAGGACAGAACACATCAGTTTACAACAAACCTATCAATGGGATTCTTCAGAAGGGGTTACAAATGCAGAAGGTTATACTGCCGATTGCACATTCCATAAGATCCAACCACTAGATCAGCTGCAATCAGTCGGTCATGCATATCAAATTCAGAACCACATTTCAAATGGAACCAAAGTTTACCTGAATTGCAGTAAAGCAGAAGCCCAGAAGAGAGTTCAGTGAATTGACCGAAACTAAATTTCATTGCTTTTTGAAATTGTTCAAGAGCTCAAAATATACAGTGCAGTTTTGTTGGGGGGGGGGGGGGGGAGGGGGGAGGGGAGGGGCAACATCCCTAAAAGAATTTGTGGGATCAAATTCCGACGTCCACTCAATCTGCACATGGTAACTGCCTTGATCCCACTTCTAATAATAGACCCACTGACACGATTCAATGAACAATTGTGTCAAGCAAATGGAAAACAAAGGGGTTGGTCTTCCATTTTATGATTCCGCTAAGCTGTAATCCTGTCGCCTATGCATATCTACGGTAATTGTGAGGTAGAGAACAAAGAAGAAAAGAATCTCTAATGGGCAGCGTCGAGCAAAAGGAAGAAAAAGCAGTCATGAAGACCACTGGTCAGGAACTGTGAGGAAATATGTAGACATTGCCTTCCTGAACCTCTTCTTGTACTGTTTCGGAGATATAACAGTAGGAGATGCATTGGTAGAGCCTCCAAGGATGCCAGACGCTTTGACCCAAGTCTCTAGGTGCTTATCCCACGTATACTGTCTCAGGAAATCAATAATACCTAAGACAAGCTCTTTCCTTTCTTCGTCAACCCCAACGAGCAGTGAGTAATCCATGACGTCAACAGACTGGAAACAGGAAATCAGGTTAAAAAATAAAATCAAAACTAGGAAATTTCAAATACATCAGAAACGGATCAGACATACTTCCAATCCTTTTGCATCCATATGAGGAATTATAACCATAAGCTAGGATTTTGGATATTTCCAAACTGGCAACAGATTACATAGCACAAATTTGATCAAAATTCAAACCAGCAACTAAACATGGACACTAATGCACATATAGGAAGGACTCAGCACAGATATAATCCAACTACCAGGACTTTAAACAAAAATGAAGCATTTGTAGAATCTTGACTAGAAGAGGGAACCCTGCAAGTAATTTGGATATGAGAACCCATGGATAAAAGACAATCCGTCAAGATGATGGATATGGCTATTTATTACGCAGGGAGGCCATTCAGGAAAAAGGAAGGGGTTCTAAGTTACTTCAAATGGCAAGAAGATTATAACTTAAACTGGACATTAACTTTGTACTCAGGCAATTGTCAATCTTTCTGTCAACTTAGTAGATGATGAAACGTAAGAGCTGATTTGGACCCGGTAGTTCAAGGTTGAAATGTGTAACATCCATTAACATGTTTGTCCTCCTAGCATTTTATATATTAACAATCCAACTGTTTACCAATACAGGGAGGTTCAGGCCAAAGTTACCGCAAGAAAAGAAGTATCATTCCATATAGCTCGCTCCAAGATTCTCTTTGCCTTGCTCCCAAGAAAAATAGGCTTCGTTCTGAGAGATTCTAGTAGGTTTAGGTCTAACATAACCTTATTTCTCCCTGTAGTGTCAGAGTTGTAGCGGGAGCGTGAAGAACCCTTTAGGTCATAAACTCGAGAAATATTCCTCCTATAAAAGAGGTTTTCCATCATCATAAGGTCCATCCTAACTTCTCTTCCACCCTTTAAGTGCTTGATTGTAACCTGGTAAGCACATAAGCTGGTGAGAATGTTGGCATGTATACAATACAGGACAAATGGATCAACTTAAACTAAAATCCAGCTGACCTGATAAATACCAAGGATTTTAGCAAGGCATGTTGGACTTCCAGAGTTTATGGACTCCATCATATAGCTAAAATACCGAGGAGCAAATTCCTCAAAAGAATCCAATTCTGTTTTTGTAACCTGCTTTATGATGAACCTTTCATCCAGTGACTTGGCAAAATACACATTGCTTTTTCCACCCTGTGCATCCCATCTCCTACACCGGCTCAGAGAACATATAAAATCTACTTCACTTGGACAACATTTCCTCCTGAGAGCATCAAATTGCTTTGCAAAGTAACATGCCACAGAGAATTTAGCTTTTTCTGCAGGAATTGACAATTCATCATCAAAAGTAAATTTGAAATGACACTGTTTGACATCTAAAGAGACACTCCCTTGTGAAAATGGTGCCTCATCAGAACCACAATATCGAGATTGAATATCATCTATTTCAATGGGATGCAAAGTTGAAGCAGTCGCATTGGAACCCCACAAATTACCAGTCCCATCCTTAATTTGATCATAAGAAACCCTATCATCTTTCTGATCCGAGCTGCAGGATACAAAATCTGCATGTTCTTTGGAACTAAGAACATAAGCAATTATACTGGTGGGTTCCTTGTCATAAACAGCCACAACATTATTAGAACCAGTTTGGGGTAACAACAATCTAGCCCCATCTCTCACCATACCAGATGCTGATGAGACATATAATGGCATATGACCAAAAAGAAATTTCAAATTCCCAATTCCCCTCGGTGAGGTCTGAGAATAAGCCCTCCGGAAATTTGGAATTGGATCTCTCAGCAAAATCCCATGATCTTCAACTGCATCAAAGGACCTGCCCGAAGGTAAATGCAATGAAACATCTCTGTGGATTCTATCTCGGACTCTTAAAGCAGAATCAAAGGAGTAAACCCTTACTGGGGTTATTACTTTTCTGTAGCGTAGGTTATCTTGAATACTGCCCACAACATTTGGCACTGGCACCTGTACAGAATGACCAGTACCTGTCCATGCCAAATCTATCTTGTCAGAAAGACAAGACCCAGGGGATGGTAAACTTTCCAATGATGACTCCTCCACAGCAGCACCAGAGCCTTTATGCAAATCAGAACTGTTCCCATTAGAAACTGAATATGCACATGCTGCATCTACATGGCACTCAACTGGCTTGGCTGACAACTCCATGCCAGTCGGCTCATTCAAACTGCATGTTGTAGTCTTTTCATTCACCCCTTCAGGAGAGCAGTCAAGCCTTACATTTTCAGCCAATGACTCACTCCTCTGCATGAGATGATTGTGAGTTGAAATCTCCAAGAGGTGTGCATCAATCTCAGATGACGAACCTTTTACCTTGGAGTCTAAAAGATAGATCCTACGGTCCCAAACATAAGAGTCAATAAGGAGACAACGTCTCAGGTAATTGAGCTCCAGAATATCCATGGCAGCTTGTCCAGTTTGAAAATTATTCACACTTCCTGGTTGCAGCAAACCCTATTTGCATGCAAGAAACATCATTTAACTTGAAGAAAAAGAGCAAAAGAAGATGATAACAAGTAATGGCAAATGGACACTTACATTATACTTATATCTCTCATTTTTTAGCAGATCCTTAAGTTCCATAAGAACATTGCATAAACTTGCTTTTGATGGCTCATTTACAGAATTAGTAATCTTTTTTTCGATGCCACGAAGCACATCAAGCACCTCTCCATAAAGAAGCTCCACCTTGCTGGAGACCTGTGGAAAAAGTGGATACCTATCATGGTGGGTACATTTCTACAGTAACAAATTCCAGGTAAGATAGTCCATAACCAATAATGACAAGCAATTCTAACAGCATATACCTCTGCTGCCTCTCTTCTGAACCATTCCTTCTGGGATTGACAAGTGAATTCTAGCACAGGTGGTGGTAACCGAACAGAAAGAATATCAACAGGCGAGTAACGAAAAACTGCAACTATGCTCCCCAACCTGTTGATAGAAGATAATACCTAATAAATTCCATGACAGTAAAAATTCCAAGATACCCATCAAAAAGCAAGAACCAGGCAGTGGGGATGTAATATACCCAAAAAAACGAAGACAGTCCCTTTGCAGAGAATGACCACAGCTGGCAACACGGTTTGCTGTTGCATGATTTGAGAAGCTAAGCTCCAAGAATTTACCAAAAGAAAGCCCCCATGCAGCATCTGACATGACCACTCTACATGTAGCAGGTGGCACTCCATCCTTGTGTGTACATTTAAGACAACGATGCCACATCCATATCCTTCCATCATGTTCACCAGGGAGCTTCATTGAGGAAAGTCGCTTGACACTTATTGTAAGGTTGCCTTGCTGGTGAGTGAAACACCTAACATGTCCTTCTGGTGGCTCTTTACAACATATGCAATGTGATGTCTAGGAAAGAGCACAATGCACAATTAAGTATTTTTCCATGTTTATATTTAGATGTGTATGCAATAAATGCAACATCATACCTGATCAAACAAGTCATCACGAAGATACCTCCCAAGTGGTTTATCAAAACTGCCATAGAATTTAATGCGAAGAAGCTTCGAACGTTCACAAATTGTGCCTTTGAGAACACAACTACTGGATAAAGAGACTAAGATACTTTGCTGATTTTCAGATGTGGAAATATAATCACCAGAAGCTGGAGCATCACTACCAAAACACATGCCAGTAACCCTTCCTTCATAACCTGCCTCATGCTGCCTGCGGTTCTTAGTGCCTCCTTTTGCAGGCACTTTTTCCCACAAGCCAATCACATTCTCACATATATCAGTAGGAAAATGCATATCCTCGAATGGAAGTCCATAGTTTTGGTCCAAAGTCAAGGTTAAATCTGGAGCAGATGCTGCTGAACCAAGCCCTCTTTTCCTAGAGTAAGGTGACATAATAGAACTAGGACTAGAGTTGTAGTAATCATTTGAAGATTCACGTTCCTCTTGTCCATTTCTGTTGTACAGAGCAGTATAATTTGGAGAAGAAACATATACGCATGGAAAATGGTGTGTGAAATATACTCCACTTGGGTCCAGAGCTTGATTTTCATCTTGTTTCACAAGTTGCATGCTGTTTGTAGAAGCAGACATCATTAACATTGAATCACTAGCAGTCATTTTGGTTGATATCTCAACTGGACACTTCTGTGGCAGTTTTGGAAGGGCTGCACCTGAGTCTGCAAGGAATGATGTCTCAAGAGAAAGATGATATGCTGCAAAGCTTGCATATTGAAGGACATGTTTAACCTTCTTTAGCTCTTCACGACATGTGCCTCTTAAAAGGACCTATAGGAAGCATTATCAGTTGAAGAAGTAGCACTGACACATGACATTTAGATGAAAAACTCATAGTAGTATGTTCAATGAAAGTTCACATACTTTCCCATTACTAAAGTTGCATTTGCAAATGCCTAGAGTTACTCAAGTAAACAGGCTCAAACATCATCAGTAGCAAAATCAAAAACACAAAATGGAGAAATCCATAGCAAGCTAATTTTGTCCACCCCCAAACACATTGGACCCCTGACAAGCACAAGCACACTTAACATGCCTGATGTGCTGATAACAAGTAAAAGGAAATCAATCATTACCCGTTTCAACTATCAAACTGACTGATGTGCTGATAACACGCCTGGAGAATTTCATAATTTATTTAACAGCACACCACATTTTGGGAAACCATTTTAAAAATCTCTACAACCACAAGCTCTACAATGATGAAAGTCAGATAAAAACTAAACACTAATAATAGCTAAGGTTTAAGGCTTAACCAGACAGGCCAGTCTTCTGATGCATGATAATCTGCAAAAGACTGGGTGGCATCTGGTTTATTTCCGTCATATGGAAAGAGTGAAGATCTTTCATCAAATAGCATCTGACTTATCTCTGTCCTGTGTAAAGAGTGGCCATTGATCAGCGAGCAAGTATTGCCGCCTGTTTTTCTCCTGTACCGCATTTTTCATCCGTATGGAGAGAGATTCAAATTCCATCATATGTATTGCATGATAATCTGCAAAAGACTGGGTGGCATCTGGTTTATTTCCGTCATATGGAAAGAGTGAAGATCTTTCATCAAATAGCATCTGACTTATCTCTGTCCTGTGTAAAGAGTGGCCATTGATCAGCGAGCAAGTATTGCCGCCTGTTTTTCTCCTGTACCGCATTTTTCATCCGTATGGAGAGAGATTCAAATTCCATAGACAACAATCCTCCTTACTTTTATGGGGAAAAGGTGAGGAGAGGATCTCTGGACTCTAATGAAGGAACTGAAATACCATTTGCACAGCCACAGCTATGGAGGGAGTGATGCAAAGGACTCTTTAATGAGCAAAAGCACCTTCAACTAATGCACAATCTCCTGAAATTATTGGAGATGCCAGATATAGCCAATCTTCAGAATGTTCCAGGGGGAAGGGCTAAAACAATCTTTTAACTTTCTCTAGTTTTTTTTACACTTCGTAGGGGTTTAACTGCTAGCAAGTATGTCCAAGCTTTCCTCCCTCGTGCATGCGGCAAAGTTGCAAAACCAGTATGCCAGATAAGTGGACACCCTTGGGGATAAAGTCGCCCATCTGCCTGATATCACTACGCCACCATGGATAGCATGAACTACTTATGGTGCAAGGTGGCTACCACAGGTGACATCCGATCATATGGTATACGGTAGATGGTACAGATTCCGCTTTGTAGATTCTTTGTCTCTTTTATCTCTCGTTTTGGTTCTAATAATGAAAGAGACCACAAAAAACACAAAACAAAATGCAAACTCTTTAGAGTGCATCCTCCAAGGTTTGCAGAGAGTAAATGGTTCCCAAGTAAACAGAAGCCACATCCAATCCCGGTCCCGGTTCTAAAGCCAGTACTGGATGCCGTGGTTTTGACAGGGTCCAGCCAGTTCTGGTCTGGTTTGTTCCTGAGTAGAATGGCATCCTCTTTCAATCATCCCAAAGATGGATGGAGAATCAATGTAGCATGAAAAGCCTTTTTCCTTTGAGAAGTGGATGGTTCCACAAAAATATATTAAAGGAAAAGGAATGTACAAGTATAAGCCATTGGCAGTCACAACCCCTATACAAAATGGGTCCCCTCGAGAAGAGGATGGACCCACCTAGCTCCCCAATAACAAGAAGAGAGAAACTTTGGCAACTCAATCTGAGGATTCAGGGAATACCGTCCTTGTAGAGCAAACTGATCACCATGGAACAAGGAACCATTCTAATATCAGGACAAAACAACTTCTACAATGGCTAAAAGAAATACAAGAATAATTCCCGGAAGTTTAAAGATTCAAGAGGTTGGAACTTAGTGATTCCTTTATTCATGTCTTTGAAACTTTGACTCTATCCTCAAACCAAAATCACTTCTCAGATTGATGTTAATGTACCATCCACCAAGAAATTCCAAAGTCAAACTACACAACTCAGAACAAACTAGAACCGGGTCCGCCACACTCTTTAATACATGAGTGACTTATACAAGTGGAATAGGCTTCTAGGAGTACAATGTAAATCTGTCCTTGAAAAAATGTTACTATTAGGAAAGAAACCCTTTTCCAGTAACAATGACACCTACCACTAATAAAAGTACTGCTTAGAAAAGTTTTAAAAACAAACTATTGTTGCATGCTCAAAATACAGGTTGGCACCACAGAATATTGTTTCTACTCGGATGCATCAAAGCACGAGGACATGCCCTCTGCAAGTGTAAACTTTCGTTGTGCATTAACTTTGGTATTTTTTTTATATGAACCTCTGTTAGAAGAATACTTATTGTTTCATACAAAAGTGCAAAGAATGTGAATGTCATGCATACCTTCCAACAAAATATAGTGACACAAAAGACCTTTCATTGCAGCCTGTCTTTTCAATTAACTTCTAACAGAAGTTGGAAGGATAGCCTTGTTCCAGTCAAGAAAGCTTGTCCCGGATACCCTATTGATTTTTGAATGTGGAGCACAATTGTAATCTATATCTATAATTCATTTCTTTGAACATTGCCTCATCTGGAATATCCCAAACATATTTTTCCACTTTCTAACAAAACTCAACCACAGTGGATACATGACAATGTGTAGAAACTTTGAGCATGTGTCTTCAGAAAAATTTTGATCCATTTTTTCCACGTAATAACCCATAGCTTTCAAAATGTGAAGCTTTTCATTTATCAACACCAAGATATAGTATTCATTGGAATTTTAATCTTGGAGTCCATTTTCAACCTCATGGATCTCATATCAACAACCTCATCAGAAATTGTAAGAGATGACTATATTGAAACACAGCAGTTAGTTTTAATGACACAATTTAGAATAAAAAGCTCTTAGATACCCAGTGGTCATCTTCTTTCTTGTCAAACATCTTGGGCGTACATGTCCTAGACATTTGTAAGGTTAATTGGAGCACTCACATGCAAATTCTTTTTGTCAACATTACCATCACCTATTAAGATGAACACAGTCTTTGTTCCCCAGTTTCACAGAATAAAATCTAGCTGAAGTCTTCATGATATAAGTATCAAAGATTTTGAAGAGTGCAATTATGATAATATCAGTTAGAACAATACAGGATAAATATTCCTTTCCTGTTATAAGGTGAAATATAAACAACAAGTTCTCCCCATTAACCAGTAATGGCAATGTGTACAGTACAACACACACATGAAGATCAATTTAAGTTGGTGCCACTTGGATAAGATAACAAAACTATGAAAAAAGAGACTGCAGACTTTAGATTCATTCCTTTGGAATTTTGGATGCAAAAGATAATTACCGTGCACCCTAAACGCCTTGGACAGCCATCAAAAAACATTAATGTTCTACTGGACTTCTTGTTTGACTGGTTTCCTGATGAACATTCTTCAGTAATTCTCTGCACACGAAAAACTTGACAGCTTCCCAATCTTGTTGAAGCAATACCATCAATTGAAGGAGCAATTTGAGCACCAGTGCATCTAGATATTCTCTCTAAGAGAGGTCTCTTAACATTTAAAACCAATGATATTTCCTTTGCATGTAGATACTCTTGTGCATACAAAGATACACTTTTTTCTACCAACAGCACATTTGGCTTGTGGGCCTCAATCTTTGAAACAGCCATCTTGAGATGATCAATTTCCTGTGAACAATTGGTTCAGATCTCAATCCAACTTTGCAAAGTAAAGGAGAAGGAGAAAGAGGGGCAGAGTCAGGTTACCTCTTGTAGTATGGTCTCTATAGATGCCAGTTTATTTGATACTTTTTGGAATTCCAGGGCTCCTCCTAGGAGAAGCAACCTAGGGCTCCTGTGTTGTGAAATCATGCGCTTGAGTTTTACATTCTTTGTGCAAACTACTCCCTTGACAAGGGTGCTGTTGACAGAAAACTCCATCAGGAACCTGATGATGAGATTACATGAAAACTAAATTTATTCAACATGAAGATGAGCATATGCATACCTATCTTTTGGACTTCCAGATAATATACACTTCACCTTAACATAATCTCCAGGATCCATGCTGCCTTCTCTGCTGGTGTCTGGCTTCACAAAGTTTGC
The DNA here is from genome assembly GCA_014218235.1 of Colocasia esculenta. NCBI lineage: Eukaryota > Viridiplantae > Streptophyta > Magnoliopsida > Alismatales > Araceae > Colocasia > Colocasia esculenta. The sequence continues at coordinate 900,362 of CM024766.1, read as the reverse complement.
AGCTTGCCATGCCAATGACGAGACAACTTCTAGCCACCCTTCTTCACCATCGTCATTCCCAGCAGGAATTCCTTCCCCCTTCAGCAACTGCGACACAAGTGCCCTGAAGTGTCCATTGACAGAAGCCCTCAGAAGCACCTTCTGGGCATCAATGGCCTTCTCTTTGATTGGGAACTCATCATCACCAAAGCTACTAGATGGAAACAACATGCCTGATTGACCAACATCATCATCCTCATCATCATACTCAAAAAAACCATTTTCAGCATCATCTTCTTCATCTTCAGGAGGTGGAGGGAACCAAATACTGTCATTAAATTCAACATTTGACAGTTTTTGAGCTTCCTGGCCTTCAGGATCATGATACATAGACAAGTATTCACTTGTGTCAGCATTTTCTATATGACTCCCTGCCACCCTCTCCGAAATTCTCAAATTATCCAGGGTACCTTGCTCAAGAAGATCAGCCTTTTGAGATGTTGGAGTAGGGCTCCTTTCTCCATGCTCATAAGCTCTGTTAGGACTGTCCAATGGACTTGGTGTAAAGGACTTGAAACTATAAAGCTCGTTTCCGGTGCTAAAACTACTAGAATCCATATCAGAAACATCTTGAGAAAACACACTACAAGGGCTCCAGAAATTTTTCCCAATATCCTCTTCATCTTCTTCAACAGTCCTACATTCAGGAATTACAAGAAGATTACTCATTGTAGGCTCAAGCAAACAAGTTGATACAAGAAACAAACAAGAAAGACATGAACAATCAACTGTGGGAACCCACCTGGCGGTAGAGCAGCGAAGAGATAGTGGAGAACACTGCTGCTGCACTTCCATCAAGTATGGGGGCCTGACATCCCGAAAACGCCGAGGAGACACCGAAGAACCCATTCTCTCATCATATTCCATGGCTACTCTCCCCCGAACAATTGCTTGAGAACAGAACTCGCAGAGCTTGGGCTGCCCTTGTTCGTACTCAGAGGTAATGCCGCCGCCAAGGTGCGATCCGACTACACCGATGGCTCTCTCCATGCATTTTATACAGAACAACAAACCGCAGCTCTGGCAGCGATGCCCATCCACAGGAGATGAAAGGTGAGAACGACAGCCGTAGCAGATTTTGCGGTCGCTCACACCAGCCATCAAGAATTTGTCAGACTCTACTCCCCACCAGCCTGCGATCCAAGACCTAACTTTTGCGTGTATCAGGTCCACGGATGAGCAGCTTTTCTGCACTCCCATAAAGCAGGAACTGCCCCCAAAAATTAGCAGTTTTCCTCCCTTCCCCCTCCCCTCCAAAGGAAACAAATGGCTTCTCACAAAAAAAAGAGAAATTTCCAACCAAAACTACAGAAAGTGGAAAACAAAGAAAAGAGATTCTTCAGTTATGAGTTCTTATACTTGCTACAGTCCCCCGATGTACTCCGGAGAAAAAAAACACAGGAGAGAGGAGGAAACGGAGCCCTATGAGACAAAAAAACAAAAGCATCTGAAGAAGAACAGCCTCTTGGATGCCGCAAAGAGACAACCAACATCTACCAATCCGCCATCCCGAGAAGACCCAAAAAAAAAGTCCCCGGCGAGGTGGAGATTGCAGCCGCTGTGTGTGATTGCCGTCTATGCTGCTATTTACAGAGAGCAAGACCAACACAGATCAAACGCCCAGTCTTCAATCTCGCCGAGAACAGAAGTAGCAGTTGCAGACACGCCTCAGCCCACCCACCCACTAGCCGATCCCCGTCTCTTCCTCTGCGGAGCACGCCAGAGGCTGCACCTGCATGAGTAGATATGGCCGCCAAAGGGGAACCGGGCTGGTGTCCTTTTACAAACATTTACTCAGAGGTGGGACAATACGGGAGAATCTCGCGCTTGCCATATATGGGTCTGGGACGAGATCCGCGGCGGAGCAGCAAGGACGCATCTTGCAATTGGAAATCGAAGAAGATTATTCTGGGGATTCCCTGCTGATGATGAACTCCAGCGGTAAAAGGGAAAGTGGCGATTTGTAGAAAACCCCGGAGGAAGCAGGAGACAGAGAGAAATAGATATAGAGATGGATAGAGAAAGAAAGCTTTTTTTACATGTAGAGAGAGAGAGAGAGAGAGCGAAGGGTCAAATCATGGGGAGGATAAAGAGCAGGAGGAGGAGGAAGAAGGCGGAAGGGAAGGAGAGGGCGCTCTTCTTAAACTGGGAGCATCCGGCGGCGGGAGATGGAACGGCAGAGGAGGACCTGGCTTCCCACAACGAACCCACCACCATTTTGGACCTCTTCCTCTTTTAGTTCTTCAGTAGCAGCAGCGGTGGCAAGCTGGTGGCGCAATACAGGCGGCGGCGGCGGCGGGCAGGCAGGCAGCAACACGCAAAGCCAGCACAGAGGGGATGGGGAAGAGAAAGCTGCCTTCTTTATTTGCTGGCCTCCTTCCTCCCTCCTCCACAGCCCACACCGAACAAGGCGCCCCCCCCCCCCCCCCCCCGGATTCGCAGATTTAATGACCCAGGTTTTCCCATTCATCAGCACATCTGTGACACCATAAACTATACAGGACGCAGAAGGAAGAGCTTGTGTAAGGGCGCAAAACGCCGCCTTTTTCACTTTATTTTTCCGTCATTTGCTTCGATTCAAAGGGTGACCCAGCAAGAGAGAGAGAGAGAGAGAGAGAGAGAGAGAGGAGAGAGAGAGAGAGGGCAGGTGGCGGTGTTACTGCGCTGGCCAAACTCCTACCGGCGAAGACAAGCCTGGTCAGCAGAGTCCGAGAACAGGAAGACGATGGTAGAAAAAAAAAGAAAATTATTTATATACTCTTAAAATCTTTTATCTTCATAAAATATTTTTAAAATTTAATTGTTAAGTTATATATCTATTAAATTAAAAGAAAATATCAATTTTTCAACCTCAATTATACAAAACTGTCAAAAGAGGTAAAAAAAATAGGGAGATTGGGGTGGAGGGAGGGGGAGAGAAGGGACGTCTAAGTTTTTTTTCTTCTCTTAACTCAATTATAGTTGAGTTAAATGGATGGAATCAAACAGTAAAAATATATATGATGTTTTCTTTCGGAATATATAATATAATAATTAGATTTTGAGAATATATAAATAATTAAGAAAACTTTTAGGGATGTATGAATAATTTTTTCAAAAAGAACAAAAAAAATAAAAACACAAGAAAAAATAGTTTACTAACTCTTACATAAACATCTCTATGGCAAATTAGATTATATCGGTATGATACGAATTGGAGTATATCGTATTAATTTACTCAAATTTATATTTAAATTAGAAAATAAGAAAAAAAATGTTACTAAGTAGCGATCTTAGACACGATGCGAACCAAACATACCAGACCGATATATGTGCAACCATAATCTAATCGTTACCAATTACCTATGTTTGACATCTTTTGGGAGAATTGAAGTGCCATAATGGCTTATGTTCCATGTAATATGGGTACGAAAGCAAATACAAATAGAAGGTGAATTTTTTATATCACTTTTATTTTATTGATACATATGTGAAAAAAAGAAGAAGAAATGACCCATTTCCTTATTTACTTCCTTCCTTATGGCATCCACCAGGCCACTATAAAGAGGGTGGAGGGAGAAGAAGTGGGGCTTTGTCTAGTAAAAGAAAAAAAAATAACATTATTATCAATATTTTATATCTCTCTTCTCACCCTCTCTCTCTCTTTCTACCTCTGGTGTTTCACCCACCAGAGAAAGGACAAAAATGGTGGTGGGTATTGTTTAGTAAGAATGAAATCTCTCTTCCACCTCTGGTGTACTAGGGCTGTCAACAGGTCAGTCGGAAATGACATTTTCCGCATCTATTTCTTATAAGAAAATCGGAAACGGGTCGGAAACAGAAAGTAATCGAAAATATTTGGTACGATCAAATGGTAGATGTATGTAGCATTAAGAGTAATGGTAAAAGAGATGTCTTTGACAATAATAGATATAATAAATGTTACGAGAGAGACAGATTAATTAGATTCTATTTACAAATTAAGTAGAAGTTAACAACTTAGTCTAAAATTTTTTAATATTAAGAAATAAGGTTTTAAGAGTATATATTTTATAAATAAAATAAAAACTATATCTTATCGAAATAACGAAAAATATTCGAAAATGGAAAAACGAATACGAAAAGATCGAAAACGGATCGGAAAGTCGGAAAACGAATATCCATTGGCAGCCCTTTGGTGTACACACACCAAATGAGAGGAAAAGGGTGGTGGGTTAGTAAGGAAAAAGAGAAAAAAAGGAAGAGAAATGCTTTGTGCATGGGCGCCCGGACAAATGATTTGCCCGAGCGCCCGGGCCGACGCGCCCTCGCTGGGCGTCCGGACAAATGATTTGTCCGTGCGCACGAGCATCAAGTATTTCTCAAAAAAGAAATCTCCTTTCTAGCCCTCTTCTTCACCCATCAAAGAGGAGGAAAAAAGTGGTGGTGGGGTTGTTTAGTAAAAAAAAAAAAAATAGAAAAAGGAAATCTCTCTCTTCTATCCCTCTCTCTGTTCTATCTCTTTACTCATTGTTTACCCACCAAGAAGAGGAAAAGAGTGGTGGGGAGTTGTTTGGTAAAAGGGGCAAAAAGAAGGCTGTCTAATCCCTCTTACCAAAAGGGAGGTGGTGGAGGTGGTGGGAGGCTTGTTTGGTATGCCGAAAGCTGCAAGCAAAAGAGGACACATGGTTGGGATAAGGAGGAGGGAACAAGCACACAACCATATGGCCATATGGGATAATTTTATAGGAGAATAATTTAGTGCCCAAGGCAGATACTTGTCCATACAAATATGTTGTTAATTTTGATAGTGTTAGCCCTCAATGGGGTGTTCATAAAAATATGAAAAGATTATAGGGATCCATAAGTAATTATCCCTATAATTAATGTCATTCTTAAGTGGAACTTTTTTTTAATGAGTAGACTAAGTAAAGGGGCTGAGAGGGCTGCCATGCTGAGAATAGAAGGGAGAACATTGAAACGAGAAAGATTTAATATTCCGTCGAAATGTTTGACAGAATATTATCTGCTCTCACAAACGAGTGTGAATACTGGTTGGGTCGATCGGTTAGATTTCTTGCTTAAAAGTAAGAGGTCCCGAGTTCGATTCCTGGAGGGAGGGTTTACCTGATTTACATGCAATCCTCGAGATGTGTAGATCCGGAGTTTTTCCGGTCAAGTGGGGTAAGGGTAATATGGGTACACGGAAAGTAGGAGCTGTCAAGTCCTGACCTTGGAGTTCACGAATACCAATCCCTGAGCCCACAAAATCACACGAGGCGAGATTTCCTCGTTACAAAAAAAAAATAGGATAAATTAATTAGGAGTCTCTCTCAGATTTTTGACTTATTTGTTAGTCCCTAACAGAACTGTAACTCATTACAATAAGTGTTATCACATATTACAGCATACGTTAAGTCCTGTTATAGTAAGGACATTCATATTACAGTCAGAGACTTCTAATTAATTTACCCATAATAATATTACAGTGAGACCCACACTTATTTATAAAAGTAGATAATATTTGACTGAATATTAACTCAGCCGAATATTAAATCTTTCTCCATTGAGATATGCTTTGTAGGCGGTGGCATTTCTTTGTTCTTTAACTTGTACCGGGGGGTGGTGGCCCTTTATTTTTTTGGCTTCTTGGCTACGTGAGGATGAGAGGCAGATGACAGTGACCAACTGGGTATTTTTTGTAATATTTTTAGGGGGACATGATATATATATATATATATATATATATATATATATATATATTGCGGATTAGGCGAATGGATTAAGAGCAATTGTTATAGATGCCCACTTGTGTATTCTTTAATATGATCGACACGTTAGCACCTATTATTTTTATCTCCCTATCCCCACTACCCCACTTCCTGTTTTTTTTTTTTTTTACTTCATTGCTTGATGTACTTGAACCAGACATGACATGCTAATCTCATCCTATAGCTAAAAAGAAAGATATAAAAAAAATGTTAGTCATAGTGTCATACGCGTTCATGGGAGATTGTTTTTTTTTATGAGGATCTGACAACAAATTAATTACGAATACAAGATTTTTTTAATATATGGTGATTGTCTAAATCATGACTGTGTGGAATTAATACATACGATTTGGTCAGTTAGTGCGTATGCACATACGAAAGGGGAGGAAAGAAATTTGTACCTTTGGCCAGGTTGAGAAGGGGATAAGGGGATAAATTCTATTTTGGTTTGGGTAGGCTGTATAGACTAATTAAGGATATAAAAATTAAGCGTGATAATTCTATATTTCTCTTTTAGAGGAGGGGGTAAATAAATAACTCTAAATAAAAAGAGAGAGAAAGATGTCAAAGTGAGATTACTTGTAATATCATGTAAGTTCGGATCGTAGTTTACCGTTTTTAGGGGCCAGTGTGTGGCCCATTGTATGAGTGTGTGTTTACAGGTTGGTGTGGCAGGTTGAGAGGCTGGAGAGTTAGAAATTTTAACTCAAATAGACCTCCGACGGGTTCATTAAGAACGCGACCAACACAGTTGTCGCGATTCTTATATGAACGCGACCACCTTCACCGTCGCGATTTGGAACCGCTTCTACGTGAGCGCCGCTGCATGCGCGCCACGTGGCGCATGCAGGGTCGTCTGGGTTTAATCGCGATAGAGGGGTATGTCGCATTTCTAAACGCGACGGCCCGATTTAAACTCAGTATATTTTTGGACTTCTGCCCTTGGCCGAACAGTGCAGTTGCACTGTTCAGCTGAAGGAGGTTTGCTGCAGGTTTTGGAGGTGATTTTGGGCTTTTGGTTGTCCTTTCGGCGTGGTTCTGGCGCGAGGAGGAGTTTTGGAGCACGGGAAACCTCCAGACGGTGTTGGTTTTGCGTTTCACCCGTTGGTAGGGGAACTCTTCACCGTTTTCTCTTGTGTGGGCTGTGAGTGATTAGGGTTTATGAATTTGGTTTGGGAAATCACTTGCACATGTTAGAAATCATGCATAGGGTTTTATATGAGCATTTATTTCATGTTTTCCCAGCATGTACAACCTTTGGGGGTAATTTCCGAAATGAAAGTGTAGGTTTAGTTTCTGCTGTCTGAAAGGCTACGGAACCAGTCGTCACGTTTTGAGAATGCGACGACATGGCCTGTCACGATTCAGACTTTTAGGCGACGGGATGGTCCATCGCAATTCAAGCCAATTGGCGACCACTGTGTTGGTCGCGGTTTATATTGTGGCCACCCGATCACTGGGTTTCTATGGTCAGTCTGTCGGGTTTCTGCGGTGCATTGCTCGAGCAGTGTTGCTTAAGCATTGTAAGGTTGGTATAGAGTGTGTTGACGTATATCGTGATTGGAAAAGATGAGATTTGCTTGGTTTTGTGTGCCTAGCTAGTTGGGTTGTTCACGCCTTCCGTAGTTACCTCTCCAGTCGGTTACCCTAGCACCAGGTGCTTAGGGTTTGTCCCAGTACAGCGAGTACCGTCAAGGTTTGTGTCGTCTTCCTAGACACCCTCATTCCTGAGTTTGAGTTGTACGTATGACTGAAGGAAAGACGGCAATGGGGCAGCGACTCGTGTTTGTGGGTGTGCGGTAGCTTGTAGCGCGCTCGTGGTTGGGGGATGGACACCAATAGACATACTGGTCCCCAGCTAATCCTATTTTTAGTGCCTCACTTTAGGGAGCTCGGGCCGGAGTCTCTAAATGTGTCAGGCTTGGGCTTGCAGCTGTGTGGTCTACAAGAGTGGTGTTGGTTTGTCTCCACAGTTCTTGACCTTGTTGAGGTGGAGCGGCAGCTAGACTTTTTGCCCGTGGCTGCGAGGCTGAGAGGTAGACTTGTGTTGTTTGTTTGGATCTGTGGCTGATGTCGTGAACCAGTTCTCGTGACTCGTGTGCGGCGTGCCCTTCTTTATCTTGTACACGTGTACGTGGTTTGCCGTTTATTTATTTACAACTGTAGTATCATGCATAGGTGGTGATATATTTATTTGTTTACAGCTTTGCTTACTTCTCTTGATGTACATTGCTCTTTCGGCTTTTGGGGAGTTTCCCTACTAAGTCAGTGACTTGTGAGGCTCACTCCTTCTTCTTCCAGATGAAGGAGAGCAGGAAGGTTCCCGTCCCTCTTCTAGTTCCGATCAGCACCGTAGTGGAGTCAGGCCTTCGACACCAGTAGAGTAATATTTCTGCTTGTTGTGCTTTGGGGTTTGTCCCAAGCTGGTGTATTCTGTACTATGACTTTGGTATAGAACTGAATATGTACATTTTATGTGGATATGTGTGAGAAATGGAAACTTATCTGTGTTCAGCGTGTTCTTTTATATTTTCACGGACATGTGTATATGATATCCGTTGCGAGGCTACGGCTCGTTTGCGGGAGACGGAGTCGTGTCGGGCACGTTATTGGGTTAACGTGCCTGAACGGCGAGGACTGTCACATTACTTAAGTTCATAGATAGATTATTCTTATATAAATCAAGATTGTTTGTGCCATACTAGGATAATGAATCGTATCATGTTAGGAGAAATTCGATCCCTCAACACAACTGGCACGATATACATAAATAGTTATTTTTTTATTTTTTATATAATATTATTGGGTGAGAGTTAGACATATTGATCCGCAACGATATACTTGTTATCGTATCGTACCAAGAGAAATTTAGGTTGGTGGAGTCGTTTAGTACACCCAACTCTCGTACTTATGCTATCTAGAAATTAAGTAACGAGGCTCTACATGATTCCAGTCCATTAATACTCATATTTGTGTACATATAAAATGAGGATATTCCTATAAATATGATTCTTAGGTGATTTATCTTGTTAATTAAAACATTTATATGGTGAATTATTCAAATTATCCAGCCCCCTTCTTTTTGACTACTTTTCTCATATTTATTTATGTTTCAACAACTTCTCGTTAGAGTTATAAATGAATCAATATACTCGACAAGTAACTCGAGTTCAATTCGAATGTTATTTGAATTTGACTCGTTTAATAAGATAAAGTCAAACTCAAATAAAATTGTAAGCTCGTTTTATGAATGAGTTGAGTGTGAGTATATAAAGATTTACTCAACTCATTTAAGTTCGTGAACAAATTTGTTTAATTTGTTATTATATAAATTATAATACATATTTTTTATTATTTTAAATATTATACTAAAATATTTAAATTAAATATTTTATCAAGACTCTTGAGATATGAACTTGAAATAAAATAAATTCAAGTCATATATGATCACTTCTTTTTTTACTTATAGGTTAGATTGGACATATATATATATATTCTTAATTTAATTAGACTCATTAAAATACTTATTAAGGACTCAAATTTGAAAATATTAAAAAAATATTTTTTAAAATATTTTTTAAAATATTTGATAAAATTCAAATTCAACTTAAACTCGAACAAAACTTGAACAATATAATACTCAACTCAGTCTCCAACTCATTTACACCCTTACTTCTCGACAGGATGGATCTTGTAATATTGGATTGTGGGGATCATCCCTCCAACTCGGATCCGAATACTTTGTCTGAATAAACAATGTGCCCGACAATCCTGATCCGGAGGAGGTGAACTCCCAAAACGGAGGACACATGGTTGGGATAAAGAGGAGGGAACAAGCACACAACAAGAAGCACACAACAACAAGCACACAACCATATGACCATATGGGATAATTTTATAGGAGAATAATTTACTGCCCAAGACAGATACTTGTCCATACAAATATTTTGTTAATTTTGAGAGTGTTAGCCCTCAATGGGGTGTCCATAAAAATATGAAAAGATTATAGGGATCCATAAGCTTTATGCAATATGGAGGGATCACCTTGGATTTTTTATTTTTTATTTTTAATTTTGGTCCTCATGAAAGAGAAATTAGTTTTTTTTTTGCATACATATCACTGGATCTGAATAAAAATAAAAATAAAATAGATACTTGCATACATGTTGTTTTTATAAAGGAAAAAAAAAGTAGTGAAGACCTTTTATCATCCAATTAGAGTTGTGGGTAGATGGGAATCCTTTTCCCTTTTTTAAAAAACACAAAAAAGGGGTCACATCCTTGGTGTATGCCACTTACACTTAACCTTAGGATGCCAAATTCTCATTAGAACCATGGTTGGGATCGTACCATGCGACTCCCACTGTGTCTGATTTGCATTAGTACGATACGTTACGAGAGTGTATCATATCATATCGTATCAGTACATCTCAAATACTTAAACAAATTTTTGAAAAATTAAAAACTAATATTGTTCATATACGCACCATGTTGAACCACCGTTCTGAAGATTTGTGCTACTTTGGCACGATATGATCCAGTCGTGCCGCACCGATCTAGTGCGACCTAATGTGACACGGCCAACTATGATTAGAACTCTTCAATGGTATAGAAAGAAAGGAGGTAAGAAATAGACCAATATTCAAAGCACATTCACTCATATCCTTGAAGGAAAAAAAAAGGAAAATTTGACCACACCATAGGAAGATGCCCTAAGTTTTCATTGGATCAAATCAGCCTAGTTTTACCCCCAAACAAAGTCAAATTATAAGAAGGCATATGAATTCCGGTCAATAAGAAACAAAGATATAACAATTCCAAACTTACACGCCAAGTCTATTGACACAAATTTCTCAATCATTGGCATAAACATCAAACTAAAAGTGCACAATATGGACCATCACATTCCTTGTTCATCACAATAATTAGACTAGATTAGATTCTTTATATATGTAAGCACTCCTCACTTTCTAAATGGCAACACCATGTGGAACAAAAGGCCTGGCCCACCGAACCTTGGAAGGGGAGAACTTGGGGTCATGTGGGTCGGTGGGAACCCCGTGAGCAGCTCGGTCTCGGTCTCTTGGAGGGCGCCGCCGCCCCCACCTAAACGTGCCATTCTTCTGTTTTAATTTTCAGATTTTGTTTAGCTTTTAATTTTTATGATAATTTATCGTTAATTTTTTATTGACGTTTGATATGTAATTAAATAGGGGATAAGAGATAAGTTAACTCCATCTCATATTTGGTGCTTCAAAAAAATTAGAATAAATTTGATTTAAATATTTTTAAGAAATCCTAAAAAAATGGGAGTAAATTGGAGATAACTCGTCCCACTTTTTTTGTGGGATAATTTATCCCTATTTTCTAACCCTAAAAATATCAAGTAAGTGACAAATTAGGAATAAAGATAATGTATCCTCAAATTAATTTACCCATATCCCCATTTATTTTAATCACATTAATATTCATAACTTAAAATATTTTATTTTTAGATCTGAAAGATTTGATTTTTTTTCCCTAAGAAGGACCAATTTCCTACTTCTCATTAGCCTAGTAGACACCACCTAAGATGGGGAGGGATGTGCCCAAAAATCGATCTTTTAAGTGTGCAATGTTCTAACATGCATGTGATCTTAATTTGACTACTAATTAAATTATAAAATCAAAAAAATTCCTACTTCCAAGATCACAAATCCTTAGTTCGAACTTGTTGTTTCGGCTTTAATCTAGTCGGATAGTGTTGTTCATGAGTTATTTCTAATCAATTAGGATGGAATTTTGTAACCAGGTCTATATCATGATAAAAATGTTTAACCTAAGTTGAGTGAGAGGTCGGTGGTTAGCTCTCTATGTACATAAAAAAGAGAGGTTACAACATCAAATTCCACTGAAAACATGTTTATATAGAATTTTAGAGGGCATTGTAATAGATTAGTTTTTCCCAGAATTTTTTTTATATAGTGCCTCAAGGTTTTTGTCAAATTAGATTAACTACCAAGATAAAAATAGAGAAAAGAAAATAGATTATACTCTCTTAAAATTATTTATCCAGAGGCAAACAATCTAATTATTAATTAAATCGGGGCCTTTGATTTTTAGTAATACTTGCTACACCCTTTAAGAGATGGTAAGCACATCATGATCTATCTGTATAAAGGTGACAAGAAACATTATAGACTTCCATTTTAATGCGAGTCCATCTTATCTCACATTTGTTAGCGGAGAAAGGTTTACTGCACTTGAGAAAATATAGTAAGTACAATCTACCGTGATTTTTTTTTAGTTTTTCTATTTTAGAACCCAACCCCTCTATTTTGGAGTATTTTTTTTTTTTTTTGGAGTCTTACTTTCTATTTTGGAACCTAACTTATCTTCTGATTTGCATCCCAACTATTTTTTAAGCTTCAAAATAAAAAATTAGGCTCTAAAATAAAAAAGTTGAACTCCAAAATAGAAGAGTTGTGCTCCAAAATAAAAAGATTAAATAAAAAAAAAAACTACGTGGCGTCTAACAAGACGTCACATGAGTTACAATCCTACGTGGATTGTACTTGCTGTACTTCCTCAAGTGCAGTAAATTTTTTTTTTCCTGTTAGTGAATCAAATATAGATGTACCTGTATTAAGCCAATCACATAAAAAATATATATCTACTAATTTCATCAAATTATTATATACAATAACCGCAAGTATTACCCTTCATTTCTTTAAAAATAAAAAATAAAACTTCCTCGGTTGATGAGTCACGGCCACGTGATGGTGAGTGGAAGAATAGAAGGATTTATCTACCTTTCCTACCACCCCCCTCTTCAACGTGCAAAGTGCAAACCCCCTCCTTTTTGTTCTCTTTTCTTCTTCTCTTCCATGGTCATGGCCATCATATCATCTTCTTCTTTCTAGATAGAGTCCAATGTCCCGTACCAACTTTGTGGGCAGCTCCTACACGTCGTTCTTACGTGTAAAGTTGTGGGAGGGGAAAAAATAGGCAAATCTTTTTAAAAATAGGAGCATTGGCAGATCCTTCTTGTGGAGGTTCATGTGTGTCGGTCAATTTTGGTGGGTCTAATTTCAGACTTGTCAAGAATGAAAAGATGGGTGTGTATAGGTACAAAATGGACAAGTAAGGACTTGGATGAAAAATTGTGATGCCCTTTTTTACTTGTTGACACTCTAACCACTTTTCCATAAAGCCTACTATATTTTGCTTCATTTCAAATCAAATCGTCAAAAATTTCGTTTCAGATCTTGGTACATCTTGATATTGTTTGGACGTATGGTGAACTTGGACCCATGTGCTTCATTCAACAACTCCTTTCTAAGTTCTAAGTTGTCTCTTACCCAATATGATTCCTTCATCACTTACTCCCCGAACAAATTCAAGCTTTCCCAACAACGCTATGATAGTCTGATCTACTTATGGGCATCAAGCATATGATAGACTGATAGGGCTGCCAATGGACCTCCGATTTCCGTTTAATCGCCTTGTTTTCACATTTTTTATAAGATGCAGAATTTCGAAAAGAACTTTCTAATAGTTTAGCGGAAGCGAAAATAGATATCCGAATTCTTATAGGATGCGGAAGCGGAAACATCCAATTTCGCATCCACTTTTCTGTTTTCGATAACTTTTAATATTATATTATATAATATTTTTATAATAAAATCTCCTCAAACTCGAAGCTTTGGCTCTTAAATTTTAACTCATTGTCTCTAGCTCACCTCCCATCTATATGTAAATGTCATCTATTTTTGTCCTAATTATTGGCTAGTGGTCACTCTCTCGTACCATTATATATGATAGCTTTTTTCTCTAATAATATTTATATCTACATATATTGATTATCTATTACTCAACCATTATATATAACTATATGATTTTACCATGCTAATTTGATCTTGTTATACTTCATTTAGTAAGGGTCATTATAATGTACATGATAGAGAAGATATGGTAGAAAAGATTATTAAATTTACATTTGAAACTATTCATAAATTTAATAATTAATGTACTTGTAAATTTATAAATTAATTCTAATTGTATAAATGTTGTTACATCCGAACTCTCCGTTTTGTTTCCGTTTCTGATTTTCCAATAGAAAGCGGAAATGGATGCGGAAGCGAAAGCACCCTTTTCCGTTTTTTTTTTTCCGACTCCGAAATTTCTTATAGGAAGCGGAAGCGGAAGCGAAAACACTCATTTTCGATTCCGACTCCGACCCGTTGGCAGCCCTATAGCCTGATCTTCTTTCTAGATATAAGCAATCTGTCTACAAGAGTGGGTTTGAGAGTAAGTTGCATGATGTATGATCCTATCTTTCAATCTCGAAGTGAAGCTTCGACAATCTGCTCCATGTTCCTCCAATATGAATGCAATCTCAGAGACATCATTTTCCTACTCAAAGGATTCAGTACGACATTCACTTTTCCTGAGTGGTAATTTAAACTAAAGTCATAGTCTTTCAAGAACTCCACCCAATGCCTTTGCCTTTGATTTGGAAAAATTGAACATGTTTCAATCAGAACTCTGATTTACTAAGCTTTGTATATAATTTATTAACTCTTAATATTTCCAATATGGTCCTCAAGTGCTCATGGTGAGCTTTTTGACTAGGTGAATTGATCAATACATTATCTATAAAAGATCACAATAAATTGATCTAAATATGTTCATCAACTCCAAGAATGTAGCTGAAGTATTAGTCAGTTCAAATGGCATTATTAGGAACTCATAGTGACCATACATTATCGAAATGTTATTTTAAATATATTCTTCTCTTTAATTTTGAGTTGATGATATCTTGATTTAAGATCTATCTTTGAGAATACTTTGATTGATTACAACTGATCAAATAAATTATCAATTTTAGACAATAAATATCTGTTCTTAATTGTGAAAGGCAAAATGTAGAAGGTTCAAGGTTGCTGTCCTCTATCTTGTTTTTTTTTAAAACATCTTTAATTTTTTTGGGTGAAAGACCGATATTTTTTTTTAAAATATTCTATGAGATCTTTTGCATTTAATTGTCAATATTTGTAAATGAACTATTTAGTCTTGAACCCAAGAAACTTGACTTTTTCGGTAAGGAGGCCGTTTTTAAAGACTAAAAGCTAATTGTGAAAATACCCAAAAAAAGGTCTTCAGAACGAAACATGTTTTTGATAAAAGTTAAATTTCTTGGGTTTAGGGTTTAATAATCAAGTTGTAGGGGCTAAAACCTAATGGCAAAAAATAGGGACTTAAAACTAAAGCAATCCAATCGACTACGGAAGATGATCAGAATTTTTTTTTTCTTGAAATGGTAGTTAAAAATTCGGAATCCATCTCCAACAAATATGATCCGAAATATAAGTGACTTATAGTGCTTGTTTGAAACTATAGAGGGCTTTGATCAATCGAGATTAATGCCAAGAATACCACAAGAAAGTAAACAAATCCACTAAAAAGGAGAAAATTGCCAGGGTGTCCAAGAGGGAGGTGATCTAAAAAAGAGAAAGAGCAATATTTGCTGCATATATTGGTGTATAGTAGATGTTAATTAGGAGATAACAAAATATTATGACAAATAATTAATCATGGGTTTCTTGCAATGCTCGTCACTTTCATATAAACTAATTATATAGAAGTTGAGAAAATTAACTTGGATTTATTGAACAGCTATATATAAAAATAATACCCCAAGAGTAAATAATATTCTGAGGAGGCACAAAATAGCATGAAAAGTAGGTATAGATTTGTAGAATGGCATTGGACAGTGATCCATGTGAGAAGAGTTACCAATGATTTGAGTGATGTGAGAAGAGTTACAGATGATTATCTCACCCATAGAGGAAATGGTTGGGGCTAATAGTGAGGGGAAAATGGCTTTTCTAACCTTAATCCTTAAGATTAGTTAGGGATAAGGGAGATGGATTTTCCTCTCTTATTCCATGTGCCTACTTCCTTTTGAGAGATGCTTTGTGCACGTCGGACGTCAGAGCGCGTCCACATGGGGCGCCCCGGTCGGGGTGGGCGCGCCCTGGCGCGTCGGGACATGCAAATCCAACGTGCATCTGGCATTTCCCCTTCCTTTTTGGTCATTAAAGAAGTTATAGGGATACATGAACCTTGTATGTGAAAAAAAGAGATGAAAAAAAGAGAACAAAAAAAATGATTTTTTTTACCCATAAGAAAGGTTTCCACCTTACATACTTATAAATTGGGGAAAACAAATGAAAAGAAATGGCAAGGAATTGAAACAGTAGCATTGGACATAATTAAGTCTTGAACCTTTTGATCAATAATATTTGATTTCACTCTTTCACAACCTTTTGTCAAAAGTCGATTAATGTTTTGACGATAAAAATTTCTTTCAAATATGCGATCCTTACCTTGGCATCTAAGTTTTCTTCTGTCCTCATCTTCTTATGGCTCTTTCTATGTGGATTTGTCTAGCTCTTCTAATTGTTGTCTCTTCTTATAATCTACATCTTTCCCAACCAACTTATGCAAATCATGCTTGATAGTACAATCCTATTTCAGCCTTCTCATTTTATGCAAACATCACATTATCTTCACTAGCTAGCCTTCTTAACCGTCCAACATCTTGCACCACATAATGTGTATATATGCATAAGTGTAGTTAATTATATAGAAATGCTACTTATAAGTATGTATTTTTTTATATAAGGAGGAACCCCCCCCCCTCTCGTGTGGCTTAGGAGGTTCAGGGAGCGACTTTTCGTAGATCTCAAGATCCTCTAATTTGTCGTATACCCGTATTGTCTATGCGCCACAGAGACCCAAAAAAAAATCTAGAATTTACATCCCTCGAAAATTAAGTGCAAGTCAAGTAACCCCCTCCCCCCCCCCTCGGGTGGTGGGAATCGAACCCAAGACCTCCTCCTTATTAGGAGAAGCCATGGCCATTCGACCCACCTAAGGTCCTCACTTTTAGTTAAAAGAGTAAATTAATTAATAATTTTTTACTGTAACATGAGAGGTCCTTACTATAATAGGACTTAACATATACTGTAACAAAAGATAACACTTATTGTAATGAGTTACAACTTTATCAAAGATTAGAAAATAAATCAAATATTTGATAGAGACTTCTAATTAATTTTCCTAGTTGAAATCAATCCTACTATATAAATATCTGTGCAAAAATATCATGTAGTCAAATGTCATCATTGCACATGACCACACATCATGGAGGGATACTTTTGCATTCAGATTTATGTAATAAGGATAATCCTTATACATATATAATGAGCAAAGACATCAAACATACTTTTTAACTATAGTTAGATTCTAACTTTAATTAGTTAAGGTCATTTATTTAATGGCAGATTTTGATATTGATTTTTTTTATAGGTAGATAAGTGGGAGGGCGGAGAACGAAATCTAAGACTTAAAAAGTGTACATATCTTTATTTGACCCATGGTTCGTCATATCATTCGGATCGATTGTGCTGCATTTTTTTGTAGTACGGTACCATACTGTACCGCTGAGATATGGTGGAAAAATAGTTTGTTTGATTTTTTTTTTGTGACTTGATAAATATTTAAAATGAACAAACTTCAAAAGAAAATGAGCAAAATATAAGAACATTACATAGAGAGGTTGAAAAATATAAAAAAAATTATTTAGTCATTTAAGTCAACCCAATACAATCATTTAGTGTTCATCTAACATTACATACAAATATGTTAAAATTATGACACAATCATTTAGTATTCATATAATATTGAGGATACAATCATGAACTCTTACAAGCTAAATACAATACTCATATCATCATCCTCACGTTCCTCATCTTTCTTTGAAAGGTTCGGCCTTCTTTTCCAACTCTTCCCTTGGCCATATGCATAAAAAGTTACAAATTAACATCGTCTTCCTTAACATGTAAATAAGAACATATAACAAATTCTTACCTAATCCTCCTCATCATGCTGAGCATGTATGTCCACAAAACTCTCGTAGTAGGGGGTATAACTTCCATCTCCGAACAACCTCACATTATAGGTACTCTCCAAAAAGTACAAATAATCAGCATATGACATGTAATTTTTATATAGGTCTTGATACATAAGCTGATACCACCACGTGAAGAGACCCCTGGAGGCTCTGCTCACCAAGCCCCATCACCCCAAACCCAGAGGAGAAGTCATTCTCAACGTTGCACTCTTTCTCTCTCCCCTTTCTCTCTCATATCCTCCAGAACTATCAGAAATATCACGCCTTTTACAATCTGAAAAGAGGATGATCTGCTCATGAGGTCTTCACCAAAGTTGTTCTACTCTTCTTTAGTTTTGTCCTCGAAGTGGAATCACCTTGATTGGTAGTATGTGCCCAAAGTTATAGCAGATTATTCTTCACTTTCTCTCTTATATCATGATTTACACATTCGAGACTTCTTCATGAAAGTTGTTCCCCACGACTTCCTCTACGAGTTCCAACTGGAATCACATCAAATAAATATATGTGCTTAAAGATACAGTAGATTATTCTCAACCTTCTCTCTCATATCGTGATTCAGACTAGTAGTGAGTGTGGCTTCTCTACAACCTGAACGAGGGTGATCTAGTCTTTAGGCTCTTCATGAAAGTTGTTCCTGACATGCTCATATAACCACATGAATAGGAAGCACCTCGATCTGATCTTTGTGCTTTAAGTTATCATTTTTTTTATTTCTTTTCCCTTTTTTCTGCATGCATGGCACATAGGTGCGCCCTCTCTCTCAACTCCTTGATCTAAACACATTCATACATCACACACACCTAATCTCTTGGCAAATATCTTGGTGGCAATCACACATGTTCATATTTCCATATCTTTTTGTGATACCAATATTACCCCGAGTGTAGGAAGGTCACATCCCCATGATTACAAGCGCCACCTCCACTACCACCACTACCACTAACTCCAATGTGATTATTATATAATTTTATGATATGACTAATGTATTCTATTAGATCAACACTAAGAATCCGAAAATATAAACAAAATTGTAACGTCTTAAAATTTATAAAAAATATTAATATGACATTAAAAAATTAAAAGAGATAGTAAATTATACGTAAGACATGACCACTTATATAAAATATAATTATCTTTGATTTTATAATATTGTTATATTATTAATATAATTTTGATATTATCTTTGATTCTGCGCACTTCGACGGGACAATATTCGGTTTCGAAAATAAAGTCAAATCTAAAGTCATCATAATTACCAAAAAAATGTACTGATTTTAAAAATATAAATACCAAGAATTATCGATGTGTGGATATTGAGATTAAGTCGACCTAATGATTTTTTAGACAATTTTTACTTGACAAAAATTTAATTTAAAAAATTAAGTAAAATTACTATAATTTGTATCATCTCTTAATTAGCTTATGTTTAAAATTTTTATCTTAATTAGACATCATTTAGACTCCTTAGATGTTGAGATTAAGTCGACTTAATAATTTTTGAGATAATTTTTATTTGACGAAAAATTAATTTAAAAAATTAAACTACAATTATTATAATTTGTATCATATCTTAATTAGCTTATATTTAAAATTTATCTCAATTAAACACCATTTAGACCTTCTAGATGCATCAAATGTGAAAGGGGAAGGAAAAAAAAACAGATTCAAATGGCCTGCCTCGGACCGGACCGTTATGACATGCCCGGGTCACCCCATTGAGGTGACCTGACCATGCCATGACTTGGCACGGTATGGTTTGGTCAAATTGTACCAGTACAGTGCGGTTTGGCCAACCGTGACTTGACCTCAGATTATGATAGTAGTAGCATTCAAATTTTTTTAGTACCCCGTGAACTCACTTAAATACGACATTCGTACTGTATTAGCCCCCTCCATATAATATGCAATAAGAGTGATAATTTGTAATTATTCATATAAGAAAGTTGCTAATTTTATATCAGTCTGTTTATTCAATGGCAATATTTTCACTTATACTATAGAATATAATTATTTTTGTCCTAAAGAGTGAAGACATAAGGAACATTCTATTTTTGACTTTAGATTAGATTTCAATTCAAGTTTTTTTTTTTTTTTTGTAGTAAGATGGAGCCTAACGGGTCCAAAGAAAAATCGAGACAGACTAGTATAAACTTTCAGTAATGGCCGAACTCAAGATGAGTGGCTCCATATGCACACAGCAGCCACTCCAAAAATCTAAATAGACCGATCTAAACCAATTCTATGGTGGTTTCCTCTTACTGAAGTTTGCCCTTGAAGCTTTAGAAATACAGATTTTGTAGTTCATGTATCTATAAACAGTTCTTAATGATCGAGCAATTCCAAACATATATTTCCACAGGGATGTCAACTAATTTATTATATATCTAAGTAATGATGTTTTTATGTAATTATATATATATATATATATATATACACACACTGTAAATTCAAAACATGACAATCTAATCTAATAACTAAATTACTACGGCTGAAGAATGGAGTGCATATACATGTACCTAATGTAATATATTTAATATCTAGCACACTTTTGTGATAATATTTTGTTTTTCAAAATATTTAGGATATATCCCTTCTTCTTCTTATCTGTTTAAGAGATTTTATTGTGCAGTCTCCACAAAAATAAGAGTTCAAGATGGATTATCATGAAATTTATTTTTAATAGGAGTAACGTCAAAGGGACTTTATTCGTTCAAGACCTAACAATTACAAAGGGATTAGATAACAAAAAACTTCCCTTTCTCCACATATGTATGAATTTTAATCTACACATCACTATAAGTAAAAAATTTAATTAAGACTCGAGTTCCTAATGTTTTGTGATTGGTCAAAATAAACATGACAATATATGAGATAACATATTTTTTTTTCATTAAAAAAGTAAGTAAAACCTTACCACAATATCTTATCTCATATATATTTTATCACCTCCATATAATTTTTTTTTTTGGTTGGAACTAATATTACTCTTCCCTTAATTTTTTTGTTGGATAATCTAATGACTAAGCTATTGGACACACACACCCCCACCCCGAGTTTTACTCTTCGCTCATTGGTCGAAAAAATAATTGAAAATACTTTGGGGTTATGAAAAAACTGACAAAACTCTAGACCAATCAAAAGATGAGGTCATTAAAGATGTCTATTTAGGATGTCATCCAATCAATTCAATTCCCTCCAATGGAATGACAACACCTAGAACCTTCTTTTTTGAATCACTTTAATTCTTCCCACAATCAATTTTCACACATGTCATTTTTGGGAACAGTTTCTACATTGTTCTCATCTGTAAGCATAGATATGCTAGCTAGGTCTTGGCACCTTTCTAACATAGTACTAGAGATCCTACACATGGATTACTTTACATATTTTGTCAGTTAGCAAACAGGTAAGATGAAACAAATATGTGGGATACAAATGAAAGGTACACTCTTTCTGATTAATGTCAACATAATGTTAATATTTTGATATAATATCATCTGGAGGGTAGGGTACAAGGGAGCTAGCTGTCTTATAAAAAGGACCAAATAATACTCACATCTATTAATTCTTAAGTATTGATACCTAGATGGCTTTGTAGTAAAAGAGGTGCATCACATCAATACTCCCAAGTCATAAGATGCATATCTAAATGAACTGGGAGCAAAGGAGCAATTTAAGTCCTATAGAAGGCATCTCGCCTCTTTCCTTTTGGAAAGGTCATATATCCCCATCTTAGATATGGATGCTTCTGAACTACCCATTTCTACTAGACTTTTTTAGTTATGTGTTATATATACTACAAATCTATCTCAATATTTTTCAACTTTTCTTGGGGAAGGAACTTTGTATTCTTGGAGTTTTTGGAGAAACAAGGAACCATTGAGATGGTTTAAAGTTAATGATCCTAGGAAAAATACTATTGAAAAAAAAACACATTTGTAATGGGATATAAAATGGATATTTTCATTGCGTCTCTCTCTCTCTAAGTTGGCCATGAATGCATATGTATGATAAAATAGTATGTTCTTTGTACCAAGAATGTGTCATTTGGATGTGCATGTGAAATAATGTATATGTGAACTATGACCACAAAAAGATGCATGATAGAAGTGCAATATGGCCATATTATGTATGTAAGTGTTCATAGACTACAATTATATTACTCATGTTTGAAAGTATGTGTGTCAATTGTTATAGTTTTGGAACAATTTCTATTGCTTATAAGTATCGGTACTGGTTAATTATTCATTACAATCTCGCAATTTGCTTATAACTTTGGAATATTTTCATAAGGATTTCAAGAAATAGGCAAAACTATAAGATATCTTTTCTTTGATAGCTATGCAAATCATGGGTAAAGCTTTTAATAAGAAGTTGCATAACAATAAATAAATAAATATATATATATATATATCTCTCTCTCTCTCTCTCTCTTAGAATCCAATGTACCAAAGAACTGACATGAGAAGTTGACTTGACTATAATGAACCCATTTTATGTGCAGTTATAATCCAAATAATAAACAGACATGAAGATAACAACTGGCAAAAGGCTTTTAGAATTGAAATACAGTCATTGAATGGAAAGATATCAAATTGGACTACTCAAGATACTCATTAGAATTCTTTTGCTTAAAAGTCATAAAGGTGTGATAGTGTCATCAAGAATAATGTCACACCTAGAAATCTTTTAGTTAAAAGTCATAAAGGTGTGATAGTGTCATTAAGAATACATGCCACAAATTGCTTTCTCTTGTACTCACTAACTTTGTCAAACTTATAATTAAAGGTCACAAAGGTATGCAAAAGAGTTGAAAAACCTCTCTCCTAGCCTTTTTTATTGGAAATAAGTCTATTACATTTATCCTTTAGAAATTTATTATAAATTTGATCTCAGTGAAATATGAACTTTGAGATCTTACACTTCTTATGTATATAGAGGGCTAACCATTAATCACTCATTGAGTACCATCACTCCTACTTACAAAAACATTCATATATGGCCTCTAGTTATTTATTGATTTTTTCCAATAGATTATATTTAGCGGTAAAGAAATGAGTTTGATTAAATTATAACGATATTTGGTCTGCAATGTAAGATAAGGAACCCTCATTGAGCGATAATGTCACATCTTGCATGCCAAATACCACTGCTGGAGGGAGGGGATATGTAGACAATTTCAAGCCATCTAAAAATGCCCAAAAACCATTTATAAATACTTTTTCTAAATAGCTAATAAGCTGTCTAAGCAACCGTATACAAAAGTTTCATCGAGAAAGGCTATGTAGATAGAGTGGTGAAGCCGTCTACGAAAACAACTTTTGTAGATGGCTACAAGACGTCTATGAAAATACGTAGACGATCAAGTGGAGCCATCTAAATAAGGTTATGTAGACGGTTGTCAGCCGTAACAGTTACGCCATCGATCGACATATGTTTATGTAGACAGCTAACCACTTGTCCACATAATAGAAGGTTGATGTTGTCCATACATAGAATATAATTTACAAACAAATGTAGATAGCTAGGGAGCCGTCTACATATAATTTCTTTGTAGAAGAATTACTTATTAACTTATTAACGTTAACTCAAACCCAAGTAAATGTCAAACTTTTTTATGGTTGGAAACTATCATATATATTATAATATTCTTTAAAAATTTTGTATAATCATATATTCAATAAGATTTGAAGTATTGATCTTACAATCTAATCTATACGAAAGACTAATTATTATAAGCCACTCCTTAAATACAATAAATGTCAAACTTAATTGAATTAGTGTTTGTGTGTGAGGAAGATCACAAATAATTTAGGTGTCCCAATTTGAAAGAAAAAAGTAATTTTTCTGTCGTCTGTGACGAAGACAATATATATTGTAATAACAAATGTGTAAATTTTAGAAAATGATATTTTATTTTTGTATTATGATATACATATTGAATATTTATTTTTATTAATGAATTTTATATTCTAAAGTTTAATTTTCAATATTTAAAATTTTGAATATTATTAAAGTTTTATGAAAGATGAATATATTGTTGGTTGATATCCATAAAATAAATATATGTAGACGACTAAATATAATCGTGTATATTTGAACATATGTAGACGACTTTAAGCTGTCTACATAAGTATTATACATAGACGGCTTTGTCAAGACGTCTATATATCAGACATATGTACACGACTATGTTTAGTCGTTTACATAACATATGCAGATGGTGATATTCCCTAACTCTGATACATAGACGGTCAAACATAGCCGTCTACTTATCAATCTTATGTAGATGGTTATGGGTAGCCGTCTACATTAGATATGTAGACAGCTACTTGTTGCCGTCTACATACGTAGTATATATGTAGATGATTTTTTTAAATCGTCTACATAGTAAATATATAGCCTCCAGTCGTAGTTATCCACAAAAACCACTTTTTGTAGATGGTTATGATTTTGCAGCCATCTATGTATATTATCTTTATAGTAGTGTACATAAGTTTGAACTTCCAGATTCATCATCATCATCAGTCTCCATTATTTGGCATTGGCTCCATGAACCCTATTCCGCCACAACTTTCTGTCAAGGGCTATATTCGTAAAGTCTTAAAATTAGACAAATAGACAACAAGATTCGCTTATTAAAGGATATGTTGGCCACCTAGATAAAAGTTTGAGAAGTGCAACATAAGGTTGAAAGAAAAGCCAAGGTACATGGAAGGCAAGTGCAACATACTACTCTTTCTTCCTCTAGAAATATACTATTTAATAAGTGGCTTCCTAGGATAGTTAAATGAGAAACATCCATATTTAGATTCCCGAAGTCCACTTTGATAATTGATGTGAGGGTGATCTCTTTTAAGAGAGGAGGTTGGCAAAAAAAAAAACTATATATATCGACTGACCTATGGGGAAAGTGGCAATCAAACCCGTTGCCTGATGTATGTCCTCGAAGATTGTCGATAACTGAGATCGGACATCTTAAGTGGAGGTCCAATGCCTATGTCTCTAATGATTCAATGCCATCTGTCTTAGGCAGCGTTTGATAACGCTTGCCAAAAATGTGAAATCAGCAAAAGCTATTTTCACACGTCACGCAGCACAACCAGAGATTTCTCCATCGTCATCTATGTTTGTGCAGAGAACACGCTGTGATGTTTAAAAAATTGAAAAAAAAACTATTCGCCTCACCCGTTAGACACAAAGGAGCACATGTCTCATCGTTTGTGCCAATTTTGGAAAAAAACAGCATTAGCCCCACTTCCGTAAAAGTAGTGAGAGAAAAATTCTTCTCTCTGTCTTTGTCCTTCGCCAAAAATCACTCAGTGCGGAAGCCCATGCACCTGCACTA
Source organism: Colocasia esculenta (assembly GCA_014218235.1). Lineage (NCBI taxonomy): Eukaryota > Viridiplantae > Streptophyta > Magnoliopsida > Alismatales > Araceae > Colocasia > Colocasia esculenta. The sequence continues at coordinate 875,284 of CM024766.1, read as the reverse complement.
CACACTTGGTTCCACTTTTGTTTTGTCAGAGATTTTATAGCCTCAAAATCGGCCCAAACTTGCTCCCAAACGACGCCTTAGTGCCATACTAGAAATCTTATAGAGAAGACAACATAGTCTCCTATATATGCCAACATTAATATCCCACATCAAAGGGTGATTATTAACTGCTTATTAATTACCCTCATTAACATTATCATTACTGAGCTCAATCTAACTTAAAGATTGGAGGGTCCTTCCTCCCATGTGGACTGGAGGCCCTTGATGTGCTACTTGTCTTGCATACTGACATGGATCCAACAAACTCACCAACCTACCACCAAAATAGCTCGGACTTGACTTTTTCAAGCTGAACTCTCTAAAGAAAACATTTGTTGCTTGGGCAAGAAAATGCTCGGCCTTAACACAATTGGATAAATCTTGTTATCATATTGCAATGGGACTTACATCCGCTTGTATCTACAGATATAAACCACTACAAGAAAAAGTGCGAATAACGACCGACTATTTTGGTCTTTATTCGGTTGCTGAACTAAACAGTGACTGAATTTCGACCGAATAGCGACCAAAATTGTTGGTGAAGATAAATTGGACACTATATTGTGATCAACTTTATTCAATCGCTATTTGGTCGCTATTTTGAGACCGAATAGTTTTGGTCTCTATTCAATCTCAAAAATGACGACCAAATATAACAACGACTAAATATGTTTGGTCACAAAATAGTGACCTTGTGATCGAAAGAATTGAATTGCAGTTGGCTATTTAGCGACCAAATATTTCGGTCACAGATTCAGTCACTATTTTGTTATCAAATTTGTGGCCAAAAAAATTCGGTCGCTAATCGATCTCTAATTTTTATTTTTTTAAAATATAGTAATAAAATAAAATTAACATATTTTACAAACATAATAAAAATAAAAACCACACAATCACTAAAGTACAACAAATACATAAATGTCCACAATAATAAAAAGAAATATATCATGGATCCTCGGTATCCACATCCTCCTCGTCTCCTCTGACGTCACTCGACGAAGGAACCAACAATAAACATATAAGAATAATAAATTAAAATTAGTACTAAAAGAAATAAAATTATTTAATTTTTTAAAATTTATTTTTGCATATAAATACACTTACTTTTAAACTAAACTAATTTGGTGAATGAGAATTTCAATGTCGAGCTCAAACTAGATGTTTGATTTGAACTCCTTTTATTTCCACAAGTCTCTGTCATCGCCCCGACCATGCTGGAATAAATCGGAGGCCGATCGGATTATTATTTCTAATTTTGGACCCTAAATCTGACTTCTTTGTTTTTAAACTAAACTAATTTATGAATGTGTATTTGAGCCCCGAGGTCAAATTAGAAGTCCGATTTGAACTCCATTTGTTTCCACGAGTCGCTGTCATCACCCCATATGTGCTAGAACAAATTGGAGGCTGATCTGATTAATATTTCTAATTTTGGACCCCCAAACCCGAGTTCTTTGTTTTTAAACTTAGCTAATTTGGTGAATGTGTATTTGAGTGCCGAGCTCAAACCAAAAGTTCGATTTGAACTAGGTCTATTTCCACGAGTCATTGTCATCACACGGCCGTGGTGGAATAAATCGGAGGCTGATCGAATTAGTATTTCTAATTTTGGACCCTCAAACTCGAGTTTTTTATTTTTAAACTAAACTAATTTGGTGAATGTGTATTTGAGCGCCGAGCTTAAATCGAAAGTCCGATTTGAACTCCATCTATTTTCACGAGTCGCTCTCATCATCCCGACCGTACTGGAACAAAATGGAGACCTATCAAATTAGTATTTCTAATTTTGGACTCCCAAACCCGAGTTCTTTATTTTTAAACTAAATTAACTTGGTGAATGAGAATTTGGGCGCCAAGCTCAATTTAGAAGTCCAATTTGAACTCCATCTATTTCTACAAGTCATTGTCATCACTTCGACCATGTTGGAACAAATTGGAGGCCGATCGGATTAGCATTTCTAATTTTAGACTCTCAAATCCAAGTTCTTTATTTTCATGGGAAAGTTAGGAGGGTGAGCGGGTCTCTCAATTTATGAGCCTCTTGATGACCTATACCGTCACGATGTGTCACCTCATAGGATTCGAGAGGCATTGGGGTTCTGGAGATGTCATTGTAGATCTACTTAAGTATAGAGAATAGTGTATGTTGTTACACTTTCCTTTGCAGATTCATAGCAGTCTTCACCACGTAGGCACCACTGCAACCTCACTCTTTTTGGGGATGACATGCATTACTTACATATCTTGGGCCACGATCTCTACTTCTCCTCAATTCACATGCGGGTTCAATTATCGAGGAGTTAAGAATTTTTAAAATTCAAAATTCCCTTGAACCCTTATTGGGGTTGCTTCGCTTGCTCACTCTAGCTTTCACGTTTCCAGCAACTCTTTGCTATCCTCTTGCTTCAGCTCTTTCTTTCTTCTTCTGCTCTAGCTTCTATCTTCAGTGACTCTGATGTCCTCTTTCTTGCTCCCTTTTGTGCTAGAGCTCTTAAGTTAGCGAGTCTACCTATGACTCACAATACTATAGTTCTTCTTTCTTTGTCTCTTCATCCCCATGGATGACTAGGGGGTCCTATCTTCGGGGGTGACCTCAGAAAAAGAGATTGAGGCCGCCGCTGATCCTTTGCCTTGTGAGTTGGTTTTTGCACCTCTTTTCTGACCAACACTTCTGACTGATATTTGTTGGATTCTTGTTCCTTCATCGGAAGAGTCAACAACCTTATATGTGATATTGTAATCTCTCTCGCATGTTCTTCTATCAATTGACTATAAAAAAAACATCATGTTGTAGGGTTGTTGTAGCCATTAGTTGATGCAGCTATTGGTGAGACTTTAAACAGCTTTGGTTGGAGGCCACGCTCGAGAAGTACAACACTAGCCACACCCTAGGCACTCATCAGGTTAATGGGCTTGGATAGGGCAGTGATGCATTGATAGTGATGCATTAGCTATGACCCCTGCTTCCGTGGTCCTATTCCTAGTGGCCGAAGATGTTCCTACTTGAGAGATTCCCACCCCAATTAAGGCAAATGAAGCATCTATAGTAGCCCAAAAAGTAAGGTCATCGTAGGCCAAAGTAGCTTTGCACGCTCAAGAAGCTTAGCTACATGTAGTTGTAGGCTGAAGGGACTTCTTTTCTTTCCCATGTAGAGGCTTTTAGCCACATCTTATGTGAAATGAAAAAAATAATTCTCCAAAAACTTATATTGTATTTGATGTTGAATAAATGGATTGTGTAATAGGTTCTAAGGTAAATTATTGATAGTATCGCCTCAGTGTTTCAGCATTACATGTAAGTGGAACAACTTTGCCATCTAGAATAGCTAGTCCATACACTCCTTTGTCATAGACTTCGACCACTTGATATGGGCCCTTCGAGTTGGGTGCCAGCTTCCCTACCACTTCAAGTGGATGACAGGCTTCGGCCTTTCTTAGGACTAAGTCGCCAAGGAGGAATTGTCTGTCCTTAACTCAACCATTGTAGTACAGGCCATGCGCCTCTAGACTCCGCCATTCTTATATGTGTAGCTTCACGAATTTATTCAACCAGGTCCAGGTTCTCTCAAACAACTTGGTCATTGGCTTCCAGTTAATAGTTGATGACCTAGTGGGAGAGACAGTATTTCCATTAGTCTCACCGCTGCAGGGTTGACTTTAATGGCTTGGGCCACCAGACATATTCCTTGTCCTAGATCTTCTTGAAGATCTAGTGCATGGAAGTTTCTAGCGAGGTATACTGCTCAGACTTTCATGACAGGTCTCTTCTGTTGCCATTGCGACTCTTCTTTCATTCTTCCTCACTATTGCGTCCATCATGATAGGTTGACAGGACCTCCTCACACTCTGTATGACACAAGGCTAAGGTGATCAGTTGCAAAGGGATGAAGGACCAGCTCTTGCCTAAGTTCATCATCCCCAGTGTCTCAAGTGAGGGCATTAATTACTGAAGCCATTTGGAGCCAAGAGATGTAGATAGCTTTTGCATGGAATAGGGTGACGAAATCCTAGAACTTCTTCCCACGGACTTGCTTTAATGCCAGCAGCCCCAAAATGGTCTTTGGTTGTCTACTTCGTGTAAAACTCTCCTTGAAGAGCTTTCTAAACTATTGAAAGCTTGTGATGTACTTAGGCATGGGGCACATAACTAGGCCTGGGCACTTTGCACCCAGATGGTGGCAAAGTCTCGTCACTTGATGGTGTTTGAAGTGCTTTGAAGGGTCATGAGTGCCTCGAAGTTGTTGTGGTGGTCGATCGGATCACCTAGAACATCGTACGATTTCACTATGGGTATTTGAATCCTGGAGGGAAAGGGGGCCTTCAAGATCTCCTAGGTGAAGGGGATGGTGACTTCTTATTGTCAGTGTGGTTACTCTACTTCTCCTCTTGGAAGGCGGCGATGGAGGGTTCCTACCTAACATATTGTCACTTGAACTCCCAGAGTAGGTTTTCCACCACTAGGTCATTATAAGGGGGTGACAGAGGATTGCCTTTGCCATCAGTGCGCCTTCTAGGGGAGGTGGTGGTGTAGGTCAGCGAGGGGCACTCCTTTCTCATGGGGCTAATGAAGCCTCCTCCTTTGCTTAGCGATGTGGAAGTTGAGACTCCTTGCTCTCTTCGCACCTTATTAGGTGCTTGCCTTGGAGGGTGAAGTGCCCACCGGTGGTTTGTCTGTCGTCGTTTGAGTTCTCCCATCAGGGAAGATTGGATTGAGACCGGTGAAGGCATCCCTCTTGCCTTCCGTGGGCCGTCATCAAGTCGATGGGTCGATCCATCTTTTGGTTGAGGGAGATCATGGAATTGGTATCCTCATGCAAATGTCGAGTTGCAACACGAGAGGTTGGGGATGCACTCGTCGTGGCATTATGGAGGGAATGAGAGTTTTAGGAACTCATTCTCCAAGGCCCTCCCCAGAGCCATTCCCCTCTCGCCAACCCTCCTGCTAGTGTTGCTCTTGCACACTATGGCTTCTTGCATGTTTCCCACAGATAACACTAGATGGAGGGGCCAGATCTCGAATCTGCTATTGATAGTGATGGCCTTAGGATTTTGGGAAATTGGATGGCGACCCTCGACAACAAAAGAAAGATTTGTAATAAGAACATAGGATCACGGGGTCCTGGGATTGAGATCCCAGGGAAAACCCTCTGATGCCTAAGTTAGATCAAGGCAAGAGCTAGAGAAAGAGGGTGAGTGATTCAATATCACTCCCTATAGTGAGTTTTTTTTTTTAATTCATACGTCTAGCTGAAGGGCTTCCTTTAAGATTTATGTGGGTCAAGCCTCCTCGCCAGTTGCATGCGACATAACTACATGTATCACCATGGTCATAGGTCAATGTCTTCCTCATGATGAAGCTTGCTATACGCAAGTCATAACGGATCTCTATTGGCCATACGTAGACTACATCATTCTGACCATACACAGGGGTGCCCCAAGTCGCCTCTTCGTACACCTGTCCTGGCATTAATTGATGCTTGGGGCCTGGGGGTGACATGGGCTACACATGCAGCACAAGAATTGTCACGGGCCTTACCCTCGAGTGGAGGCATGGAGTGGTGTTTGACATAGGCGGAGAACATTGGGTCCCAACGCTTCACTTCTCAAGTATGCATACAATCTTTATATTAGGCAAGAATATCCACCGCTTCACTTCCATTGAGATAAAGCTCCAACTTAAGGATCTGCCAAGCTAAGTACCCTCCAGACTATAGGTTGTTGGGACAAGATTTACCAAGCTAAGGTCTGGTGGGATAGGTCATGGAATGTGGATCGATTTAACTTCCTATCCTAGCATACGTCGAGATGTTGTCTAGAGAGTTACACCGTCACCTCGGGTTGTCCTTCAGGGGTTGATGATGGGATAAGGGCCCTTCCTTAGGGTGGCGAATCATGCAGTGCTCGTAGCACTTCGTGGGTTTCATTTGATAACTGGGCTCCGATAGGTGGGCTTCTATTAAGTAATTAAAATTTTACCCGTTGGGCCGAACTTAATAAGTAGGCCTTACAAATTGAATCAGAGGGCCAATAATTTTCTCTTTAGGAAAAATTCCTTTTTCTTATCAATCTCACTAAAAAAAAAATTGTTGAAGCCTATCCACAAGGAGAAGGCCTAAAGTAACTTCGGTACAAGAGGTATTTCCTTCCATCATTGTTTAACTCAATCAAGAGTAATACCTTAAGGTTTGCAAATACATCAAGTTGATTATCTTTGACACATGGACTTTGCGTATTCTAATTCACATATAGGTGTTTTGACCTACAAATTTAGGTCAAAACAACTGTTAATCCTCCCTCCCCCCCCCCTCCCCCAAGACCCACTAGTCACCATCACTTTCTTCTTCTCTTTTTTCAGCACATAGAGGTGCATGTATATATATAGTTCTATGGGGAATTGGCAGCCGTCCACTACTCACCACTTGCTAAGAGTCCATTCAGCGATTGATGGTATATAGCCGCCGTTGGGTGACGACCAACCTCCATTGGCTTATATGATGTCTTATTATCAACAAGGATGTCTTCAACAACCAGTAGATGTGTATTCAAGCAGTGGTATAGTGGTGGCATGTGCATTAGGAAAAGATTAAGAATTCAACTCTCATTGGGAGTGGGATGTAGTATGCTAGTTTTACAACAAAAAAATAGGAGAAAGATTTATTGTCCATATATATTAAAGTCAGTAGTTATTATCCACATTAGATATATATCAATAGAGTTCACATTGATACTATATGCATGAGTTTCATCTAGGGGTGGCAATGGGCCGGGCCTGGACCGGGCCCGTGTTGGCCCGGGTTCATCCGGGTCTCTAATCATTCGGCCCAAGCCTCACCCGCTCTGATTTTATTTTTTAAAAGATATTTGTACTATTTTTATTTATTTTTATAATAAAATTAATATTCATTTAATCAAAATAGCATATAGTAAACATTAGATTAATATAGATAAACTTATATTTCTAGTTGTTACAAATATGAAATAAATGTTAAGTCATTAAATATAGCACCACAATACAATTTTCAATCCAAAATTTTAGAATATTAGAACTATCGTTGTGTGACTTATTTTTTATAAAAAAAATATCGGGCCACCGGGCCAAGCTAAGTCCGATCCCGGCCCAATCTTACTCGATCCAGGCCGGGTCGGGCAGAGCTCAAAATTAAAAAAATATATATTAAATTATCCGACCCAAGTCCATGTAAAATCGGGCCGAGCCACCGGATCTTCGGGCCGGCCGGGTCCAATTGATACCCCTAATTTCACCGACATATATTTGAGATAGACAATAACCATCCACCCCAAAATAGACAACAGACTTTTCTAAAAGAAAACGTTAACCCAGTGGATGTTGGCATGCAAACTTCATATGACGTACGTCCAAGCCGAAATGACAGGTGAAACTGTTGAATTATATGCAGTCGGTTTGGACTACATTATTATCATATCCTCTTGCTTTAGTTCCACCTTTAAAAGGGCCCTCACCATGCCCCTCTTGTCCCCATCCATGCCACCACACTTTGCTTTCCCTCTCACCTAGCAAAGGGATCCTACGCAACGACTCCAAAGGAGATGTGGATGGCCACATACAAAGCGACATCCGGTTAGATTATTACGAACATGGACTTGACAAAGAAGGGAACAAGGAGAAAAAGGCAAGAGATCACACTCCCTTCATAGGTCACATTCTGAAGTTGAAGTGCTCATCACCTCCTGGCTACTTCACCAATGCATGACATACATACACATATACATACATATATATATATATACATGTGTGTGCATATGACACAAAATGGGAGTTTCTGAATACGCAAAAGATCCTTTTGAAGAATCCATCTAGTGCATCCATCTTTGAGCCTCCGGGGGAATGGAAGGTGGGTGGGAGAAGTTTTGAGAAACAGTGGCGGATATAGGTGGAGTCCCTAATGCTGCATTCATAGGTTATATTTTTAATCCAGTGTAATTACTAATGGTAAAATTTTACATCTTTAATAAAACTTTTCCAATCAAGTGGGGGATCATTGAACCCCACTCGCTATAAACTAGATCCGGCGTCACTATATATTGAGAAATGAGAAAGATAAAGGGTCTAAGGCGTCGTTTGGTAACACCGATGGCAGAGATTTTTAAGTAAAAATTTCTGACAACGTGATGTGCGTTCTCAAACGAACATGCATGGCTTTGGTTTCCGTATGCGTTGGATTCGATAGGGAGGAGAGAGATAGAGAGAATGCTGTGTTCTCTCCCCGCTGCGAAAAAGCCGTTGAAGACCCGCTTTTGAAAGATTTTGAGTAAAAATGACAGGGAGAAAGAAAAGGCGACGGAAAAATATATATATATATATATATTTACTTTCGTCGTCTATTCGGATGTAAAGCGCTTCACACGAGCACTTTTTTACAAAATCAAATTTTCTCGATTTTTTATTTTTGACAATTGCTATCAAACGACGCCTAAAACTTGAAACTAATTAATGGGCAGGAGCCCCAACTAGATAGATAAAGATGGATGACCTCATTGTAAAGATTGAACAGTGAAGTGCAGATAGAGGCCTCCTCTTGTGCACATCAGTCCCCCATTAACATACAAGTGATGGGAATGGCATCTATATACATGCTTGTTGTGGGGTCACCTTCTTGCCGCCCATTTGAGTCACTGACAGAGACCGACGACCGATCCGGTCAGTGTTTGATGTTTATACGTTTGCCTTCTCCGGCTCCGGCCACTTTAATCTGTCCATTTTTTTCTTGTAGAAGGAACTCCGTACTGCTTGCTCTGGTTGCTTGCGCCTTCTCTCTCTCTCTCCCCCCCCCCCCCCCCCCACCCAAAAGAACTTGCCGCGTACGTGTTTCGACGTCAACTTTGACATGCGTGCTGAAACTCGTGTACATACCCTACACATAGACATGCATGCATACACGTACATGCAGATGTCAGCTGTGTACGTGCGTAAACTCAAATATGTAGATGCTAATGCAACGAGTACGTACATACATAGAGATAAGCAGGTGTATGCGAACATATACACACAGGGTAGCTAGAGAGAGAACTTTTATAACTTTTTCTTTAGTTGGAAGATTAGATTATTATAATGTTTTTAATTTTTTTTTTAACCTGTTCCTCTTAAGATTTGAATATGCGATTTCATCTTGATGTACATGAACGGCTACAGAACTTTTACAATTTGTTAGTAAAAAACTAGCATCCAAATCGATAATACCATGGAACTAAGTTCCTTTCCAACAGCCACATTCATATTGGTGGATGGTGGGTAGAGAGAGAGAGAATATTAATTTTTAACGAAAAATTCTTCCCTTTTATCGAGACGGCATTCCATTTATAAAAAAAATTGTTATACTTTTTTATTACACTTTTAGTGTACTTTGTACATCTCTTATTGGCCAATGAGAAGTGCAAAAATACACTAAAAATGTAATAGAAAAGTGCAACAAACATTTCTCTTCCACTCATGTGTGTCACATAGAAACCGTCCAGATAGGAAGCAATTGCGACAAGAGGCAAGCACGACTCATTTTTGACAACTTGACCACTTATCGAAACTTCAGAGAGAGAGAGAGAGAGAGAGAGAGAGAGAGAGAGAGAGAGAGAGAGAGAGAGAGAGAGAGAGAGAGAGAGAGAGAGAGAGAGAGAGAGAGAGAGAGAGAGATGTCTTCAACAACTTGTTTGTTAACAGCAGAAAAGAAGAGAAATCAACATCTAAATAGATAACACTATGGCACAAATTAAGTACCTCATCATGGCCATGTACATATCTCGCTCCGACAACCACATAACGCCGATGGGAGGCGAGACACAGCCCACAAGATCTTGCAGCGCGAAGGAATTGGATCGGCTGACAAGTACGTGATCGAACTGGCGTGGATTGTCGTGGACGTTGGTGGGTAGGTCACGCCCACTTGCAACTGTTTATCCAATTGTTGGAGGGCCCCTTTCACACACTTCCGAAGGGTTTAAATTGTCGTTGGCCAATGGACATGGCTGGCTGGCTGCCATTTGAGGACTTCACTGTGAACTGGGCATCGGGGCTACACACTGCAGTACTGTGGGTTTTGGCCATTTCCGAGGGGCGAAACTAGCTGCTACTTATGGATTCCAAGACTTATAATAAAGTATTTTTTAATACAAATTATCTCCGGAAATATTTTGACATTCCAATATATATCACCTTATAACATTCATATTTCTTAAAAAAACACCTGAAATTCTCTTAGGATTCATAAATAACCTCTTAGAATTAATTACTGTAGCGGTTGAAAAATGGCTACGAGCTCTTAAATATATATGTTTGTTCGTGGGATTATGCTGACTTTACTCCTATAGGACCGAGAGGAAGTCAAGGGTCTCTAAGAGTGATCCTGAGGAAAAATCTTCTAACACTCAAGTTAGAGATCTAGTAAGAATATGGGGAGAGTGAGAGAGAAGGTTCAGGGTTTAGACCCCTTTTACTGTTGCTGCGTGTCCCCTTACAAGTGGTTGTCTGAGGTTGCTTGGTATGTCTCCTCTTTTTTTGGTTGTGCTGCTAGCCGTAGTAGAGTGGGGAAGCCAGTGTTTCATGGGGTAGCTACAGGGTCATGTTTTGGTTATTTGATGTGGAGACAACTATAGGGGAATAGGGAAGTTATGCTTGGAGGAGTAGTCCAGGAGCATCTTTCGCACTCCTGACTGTGAAGATAGTCGTAGGGGAGTGGGAGAGCTCACACCTTCATGATGATCTTGAGAGGGTCGTTGAGAGACGTGCCCATAGACTCCCTTCTCTTTGGACGGTGACCCTGCTAGCTTTTAGCAAGGCCATGTGCAGAGGGGGAGAATGGCTTTCGATGGTGTGGATGCACATCGCATGTGGCCACCAAGCCATATGTGACGACCTTGGGATCCGTAACTCAAAAGGGACACAAACTCATGAATATTACTGCACATAAGTCCGAAGACTCAAAAGGGTTCACACGTGGTCTAGAGAGATAAATAAGTAGTAAAATTAAGTAACAATAACAAGAAATAAAGATTCCACTAACAATGGTATAATGTCCCAATTTACAATACAACTATAGAATTAAAGTACAACACCTTAAGGGACATATCTGTTGTAGTACACAAAACACCACCACACCACAATGGTTGGGTCAAGGTCAATATGCTACTTTCACAAGCACACCTAAAAAAGTAGGGGATGAGCCTCACGAAGTCATTGGCTTAGTAGGAATCCCCCAATCCCATGCTCGGCCAAACACAAGAAGTTCAATGTATAAATAATAAGTGTGGGTTAACTACTGTAGTGAAAGCTAGAAAGAACATAAATGATGCTGCTACATGCCAAGTGGCCAAGAAAGTATGAAAGTCTTGCTGCGTCACTAACAACTAATAAACAACGCTTCCGCTATGCAAAATTGGTAGTAGTAAGTACCACGATTGCATATCTAGCCACCAACTACCGGCATGGACAAAACCACAAACACACGTGTACCGCACAAGCCAAAGCCATGATAGTCAGACAACTTAATGCCATACGCACATGAACCCAAGCAAGTCAACCTGTGCAAGCTGACTTCAGGTCCTAGATACAACACACTAACAACAGAGACAAGCAAGAAAACCACCAATCATGTTGTCAAGGTGCTCACTGGCATCACAAATCTTGACTACCACTCCACACCTTACCACCTGCTACATACGGAGTAGGTAGGCAAAGCTATGCCACACAACTAGCAAATTGTAGTTGGCCATGCTATGGCCCTCACGCCTCTGACCCCCCCTACTTGGCTCCGAAACTTCACAGGGTGAGACAGGAGAGAAAGAACTGGGTGACCAAGGTAGGTGTCCACATCCCTAGACATGAGTGCACACAAGCGGAAGACAACATGCTCCCCCCGACCATATTTTCTCCTACTCCAATGTAAACTCACAAAAGGGGGTCTAGGAAAATGGCTCCAGACCTTTCTCAGTGCAACCAACACAAGGACAAAACCCTATTATTACGCATAATGTAGAATAGTACAAGGATGACCAACTAGGGTGAGTATCACACTAGGGAAAATAGCATTGACATTCACCAACTCACAGTACACACAAGGAGCCAAAGGAAAGTAGAACCACAGTATGTTATCTCAGAACACGATGACCATAGGGACATCAACCAGCATAGATACATGTCCCAACACAAATGAATCCTTGATGCACCCAAGACTATGACCGTCTCCTTTTCTCGTTAGCAACCTCAGAATTGTCTCACATGGAAAAGTCTCTGCATGCCCTAGACCAAGAGATGTCCCAACTTCACTGGCCCTCATCCTGTCTTTCCATCTATCATGGCTCCAAGGGCTCATGGAAGTGGTCGGAACCAAAGGGTAGGCGAAAGTTCAAGTAGATCACAAGCAAGTATTGGGAGACGAGTAGACGCACTTCATCAATGTCCACACCCGATCCTTACACCAAGATGGGCTGACTTTGAAAGGTTGGATATTGTGGGACCGATGTTACATCTTCTCTTTCAGATGCAAAATTGGATATCATTTATGTTAGACCATAGGAGGTATTATCCACTACCAGTACAACAATTCTATGCCAATTTCTTTATGCGTAACAATTGTTTATGCAATAAAGTGAATGGTTTAGATATGAGTGAATGAAGATACATTTTCCCAGGCATTCACATTCCATGGGAAGGTGTTACAACAGAGGCTTTACAGTTTGATGATGTTGATGTGGTTTGTATGATAGATAGATAGAGATCTGACTCCTTATGTTGCACATCACCAATTTAGGAATGCAAATGACTTCCCTCCCTTGCAGTATATTATCCACCACAATTATTTATCCCAAGGGAGGAAGTTGAGATGAAGTGACAAAGATTCACACATTTTTGTTTCATAATGAGCAAGTGGATGTGCTTCAGCTAATGGTTAGTTTGATAGATTTGGTGAGAAGACACCCTACTCGGTCAATGCCATATACATCTCACCTTACTTATTGTGACGGCTCTCGATATTTATGCCCGATAAGGCTCCATATCCAGATCCGCCTCCCGCAAACGGACCGAAGTCTCACAAGGGATATCTCACACACATGTCCAGGAAGAGTATAAAAGACAAACCACAACAATATAAGACACAAGAAAGTACATGTGCTTATATCTGTTCACAAATTTGTACAACTGTCCCATTACATTAATACATGTCCAAATAAAAAGTACAACTACCTGTGGCATACCCCGAGGGAGCACAAGCTCACACAACACTACTACTACACAACTGCTGGTGGTACAAGTCTGTCACAACACCTCCTCAAGTCACACAAACGGCAAGCCCTGAAAAGAACTGTAGGGGAGTGAGCCTCAACAAGTCACTGGCTCAGCAGGGGCTACCCAAAACAATACCGTAACCAAGGACACCTCAACCCCAAAGGATTTCATTAGCAGCACCAATAGCCAAACCATTTCATGCTCACATCATAACAACAAATAACAATTAAACATAATCATGACAATAACCACAAAGTCCTCGAAAGGAAAGTAGGACTACATGACTCATATAATATCATTAGTCATCCCAACCACTAACGTGCCTAAACCACAGTCTCACCGGCACATTACTACAACAACTGGTTGTCTAAGCTATAAGCCACACAGGCAAATCACTGCCCAGGCTACAAACTTCATAGGCGAACCTCAATCATTTGAGTAACAGGACTGCTAATAAAAAGCTGGTCCTTTATACTCCAAACCACACTACATCGAGAGCCACACATAAGTGGTAGGACTGGCTACAACTAGCTAGTCCATCACACATTAAAACCATAATCGGAACCATACCCAAGAAGGGTAAAACTCAACAAGTGGAAGGTCTCACACGGCCTCCACGGAGCACAGCTCTACTAAACCACAATATGCCAAGGCCACAAGCCTCATCGGCAAATTACCCACAAAGGTAACATGATTGGCAACCACAAACTAATCCACAATAAATTATAAACAAAGTTTTACTTAAAACGGATAGGATACAACAAGTGGCAGGTCAAACCACAAGACCTCCACAACACGCAAGTACCCGGAAAGGTTGGTACACAATGTACCACCACAAAACTGCAAAGTAACCCACGAAGGGTATAGGTACCTGCTACTCTGAGGTACCACAACACAAACACCCGTACGAAGGATACAAGTAGGTGATAAACACCACATTGAATCTCAACTATATTGTGCCATCACTTAGGCACAACATTACAGGTGAAACCTCAACCGGCAAGTCACATAAGCCACAACCACAGTCACAAACTCACGAACCACAGCCAGTGGCAAAGCACGAGTCAGAAAGAACGACGCCACCACACGGGAACGGACTACTGACTGATCAGGCCAGTATCCAACCCGGACAACACAACACAAGAACAACCTCTCAGCCTCGCAGTCACGGACGAAAGGTCCAACTGCCGCTCCACAAGGTAAAGCCAAACAACTGTGGAGACCAACCAACACCACACCTGCAGACACACAGCTGCAGGTCCATACCTGGCACCTCTAGGGTCTCTGGCCAGAGCATCCCAAACTGAGGCACTGAAAAACATGACTAGCTGGGGACCAATGACGTCTACTGGTGTCCGTACCCCCAACGACGAGCGCGCTACAAGAGACTAAAAAGAAAGCTCTGGGAAGTCGCTGTCCCACTGCCGTCTTTCCCTCAGCCAGACGTACAATTCAAACACATGAGTGAGGGTGTCCAGGAAGACGATACAGACCTCAACGGTACAACACGAGTACCGGGACAAATCCCGAGCACAACAAACACACGTGCCTGACTCACAAAGAACCTGGGGTACCCGACTAGAGAGGCATTCCGGAATAGGTGCCAGACCACCACACTCGGCTAGCACAAACCACGATACTTACATGTTCCATCTTTATTACAAACCACGGTACATATGTGAGGAATAGCTTGTTCTGGTCACATGTGACTCATAAGCTAACCTACACCATAACACATATAAACCATATTAATAATAACACCACGACCTGTCATCGGTCACCTTGTGACAGTGAAGGTCACACTAAACACTGACCACGATAATCACATAATAATCATACTTACACTTTACTAATTATCCATCGAGGATAACTTATAAAAGATCCTAAAGGATCAAGGCTAGGTTCAGACGTGAACCTCATCGCCACAATACCACGAACTAACCACAATAATTAGTATATAATAAACACGATAACGTACGATGCGTCATGCACACACACAACTACATGCACGACACTCAAACCACGTAAACACTACGTGTATAATACACCAACCAGGTGCACCACGCATCATTCATGTAAACAACATGTCCAACACATGGACAGCACGCTCCAAGAGCGCTACAGGTGCTAACGCACCACACATACTACGTAATCACCAAGCCGGTTACGTACATAATATAGTAATCATGTAACACATGCCCATCTCGTGAGCTATACGCTCCATGAGCGTAATAAGTGCAATGGCTCCACTTGTCATTGCCATGCACAACAAATATTACCAACCAGATATTCAAATTACCAAAAGCATACAAAATAACCTTCTCGGCTGCAATCACGACAGAGGCTAGGGCCGCCATCTGATCGCGACGCCACGACATGGCGCGACAGGTCGGACTGTCGCTACCTAGTCGCGACACCCCGACAAACCGCGATAAGAACCTGGGCCGCCATCAGATCGCGACCCACATAAACGTCGCAACATAAACCCTAACGCGACGGATCGAGCTGTCGCGACAAGGTCCCGACACCCTGGGCCGTCGCCTTCGCAGGCGAAAACCCCAATCCGGAAGGGACTTCACAGTTCACCCTTCCCGGTCATTCAAACCACGTTTAATTCTCATTTTTCATGCTTTAATGGATACTCTAGCATGGTATCTACTATTCTTTAAGCTTTAAACGAATCAAATTCATACCACGAACAATTCACACAATCAAACGAGGTAGAAACACCCTACCTTCGTGAAGAACGCGAAGACCGGAGTTCCCTCGGCGTTTCCCCCGCTCCACGCGACATCCTCGCGGCGAGAACACGCTCCACGCACCTCCAGAAACTCGAATCGCCCGAAAATCCCGCAGCAGCCTCCCCCCCCTGGCCGAGCAGAGCTTCCCCTGCTTTGTTCGGCTGGGGTTCTTAAAAACAACACAGCGGTTGGGATCACGACGCAGCCCACCGTCGCGACATGATCGCGACCGTGGTGACCGTCGCCTTCCCAAGACCGACGTCAGCCGACCGCCCGACGAGGGACACGCGGCAGCCATGCAGACGAAGACCGCCAACCAGCGACAATGTGAACGCGACCCCCAGGGCTGTCGCATTCAGAATGCGATGCATGACCCTGTCGCGTTCACAGGCACAAGACCTGTGAGCACTTTGGGCCCAACGACCGGCCCACAAAGCCTCACAACGTGCGTAAACACCTGAAACACGCACTAATGGGCCACACACTGGCCACCAAACCCGCTAAACCTGGATTCACGAGGATCCGAAAAATGCGCGACGTTACACTTATAGTGTTTGAATTATATGGCATTAACTTGAGAAATGAAGAATGCATCACCACTAAATCAGTTCACATGTCTAATCAGGACAATATTATCCAATTCATGGGATGTGCTATGGTGGAAGGAGAGCTTAAGCGGAACGATCTAGAACTAGATCCCATCGAACATCAAGAAGATGAAGAAGCAGCAGAAGAAGAAGTAGAAGAAGAAGAAGAAGAAGAGGGGGGCTCCAATGGAGCAAGATGCTCATCCACTAGTTCTAGACCGTGATGACTTTGCCGAACGATTCCAACAGGACCTAGATAAGATGGAAGGGCAACTTGAGTCCATCCGAGGAGAAGTCCACCAAGTGAGCACTGCGGTGACCTCACTCTCTCAAGAATTAGCTAACATGAGAGTTTCCCACCAAAGCCAATTAGACACCCAGAATCAACTCTTAAGGGAGATCATGGGTTATCTGTGACCTTCTCTAGACCACCCTTCTTCTCAGTGACTTAGACTTGTTGCCTTGCTGCTATGGTGTTATGTTTGCTCCTTCGTTATCTCACTCCCACTTTTTTGCTATGACAAAGGGAGAGAATATATATTAGCTATGAACTATGTCTACGTGTGTCTTTTTCATTTTCTTTACATATGATTGTGTGACTTCCTGGTGCATATAGGTTGTGTGAGGTTAGGTCAGTTGAAGTGAGTGTCTTATGCATGAAGCCACTATTTTATGTAATCTGAAAAACAAAAACAAAAAAAGATAAATATGCAAAAATAAAAAAATATTTTATGTTATACTCTTATGTGAAATACTTGTGTGGAATGTTCATAAATTTTGTCATCATAAAAAACGAGAAGATTGTTATCTTCATATGCTTTAATATGTTTTGATGCTAATAGAACCTGTTGATGTTTAAGCATTCATCTAGGTGAGCACTTGGCTATGCATGAGGTGATTGTTTAGTTGATGATTAGATACTCATATTTATGGACTAATGAGTGAACAAGTGTTTCATGAAGTCTAAGAGTTATAAAGTCCCAAGTCATATGCTCAAGATAAGCTTTATTTTGAATTTACATGATTTAGTACTAACTTTGAATAAATCCCTTTCGACAAGTGTAATCGGTCGACTGACCTATGAAATTGGGTCGACTAGTCCCACATAGATCGACTGATGTGTACTGGTCTATCCACCGGTCGGCTCCCAAGTAAGGAAGCAGTATTGTGTTGACTTGATCGATTGACCACTATTGACTATTCTGTCGATCGACTGCCTCCCAATAAGCAGCACTCCTATGAGGACAGGATTGATCGATCGATGCCCTCTGTTCTGTCGACTGATCACCGACCAACAACATGTATCTTTTAGATCAGATGAATCAAACAACTGACTGGAGTTTTTTGGTTGATCGACGGAGAACCAGTTGACCGATCCAAAGAAATCAGTCAACAGATTAGAAGATTCCGAAGACTTTGAGCTTCTTTCAAATTAGGAAACCTCCCACATTTTAGAGGACTTCTATAGCAAGATGGTGTTTTGAGCCTAGGATACCAATACTAAGACGTTGTCCAACCTTAGAACTCGTCCCATCAAGAAAGGAGAGTTCTAACACCCGATTCTAGAGTTTTTGGGCAATTTCTTATGAGATTGCAAGTTGTGCTCCAATTTAATCACAGCAAGCAGTACTGTACTGTTGCTCCTGAGACTTGCTAAGCACCATACTTGATCTTCACAACAATGAAGCAACATCAGGAAGCCCTCTTTTGAAGAGTTTGTGCTACTACATCATGATCTTGTGTGATTGAATTGAAAGGAGTGAAGTGACCCTTCAACATCGGGGAAATCAACACCTAATTGTGTTCTATTTTTAGTCTCCTTGTCACGGGTTTATTTGAATTGATCTCATCATTTGATTAGTGTGTTTGTGTGTGTGTGACATTGCTTGTTTTGCAATGTCATGTGGAGTTTTTCCATGTGTGTGTGTGTGGGTTGCGGATTTGTTGTCTTGTCCTCGGGGAAAGAAAACAGGATTAGTGTGTGTCTTCACACAAGTGAGGGTGGATGTAGACTCACACATTGTGTTGTCGAACCACCTTAAAAAATCAGGCTGCACTATGATTTGTTGATCCATTTCTTCTAACTCTTTGTACACGCGCACTAGGATTAGAGTTTCGTTGTATGTTCACTCAAAATTTTAATTGCCGACTAATTAAATTTTAATTGTCCATCAATCAATTCATATCTCTCCTCTTGACTGAACATTGTACACAAGACATCTCAAGATTATCTCCGAAGTTGGTGTTTGTGGCATTTTTTGGACCTTACTTAGTAACTAGCTCTCCAAAACAGGCTCATGTTTAATAACTGAACTTTAGTCTATTGGGTTAAACTTTACTTATTGAGCTCTATGGTGTGGGACATAGGGCTAAAATTCTCCCTCTCTATCTAGAATAACTGGAATGCCTACAAATGTATATCAAAATGGGATGGACAAGAAACTAGTTCAGCGTATCTACAAATAGTCATTACATAGATGTTGTCTACACATATGAAATTTCCCCTGCGGTCATTGCAATTTCAATAGATTTTTCACGTCCTTTTCTATAAATTTCCCCTGCATATGATATCATAATGTATAACCTTTTTTCATGTCATTTTTTATGTGAAGCCACAGATAAGCTGCTCATCCATTTCCAAGAACCCTAGCTAACTTGGCTACAATCGCCATGGCTCTCAAAAGGGAAAATTTCTTCTTGACAAATTAACTAGGCCTGTTAACTAATGGGCCTAAATCACTAGGACCTTGGAGGCCCAAATGTTGGGTGGGCCAAAAGTTGGTCGAATCACCTGAGACGGGCTTCATGGGTTTCTTTTGTTGGGCCCGTTGTCCCTGACAACCATCTTATCAAATAGCAAACCTTTAAGACGACTTGGCTGTTAAATGCGGTGTACCTGACAAAGGTTACCATGACAAAGTTTGCCACAAAAAAAAATGACTGAGAAAGCCATATCTTTCTCAAATACATATGAATTGGTATGTCCTGTCTATATATATTTAAAAATACTTCAAAACATGCAATAAGTATTTCTCACAATGATTGAGAAGTGGGTCTTTTCATCTATTATGACTAGAGTACCATATATGGTCAACTTTGGGTATGATAAATGCATGGTAAGTTCTATTTAGCAAGTTTTGCATGTCGACTATTCTTAGAATAAATATTTGCAAGTATATAATCTGTGCTAAAATTTTCTTAGAAAATCACTCTTAAATCTCAAAATGTTGCGAATATGTGTCTTTGATAACGAGATAAAGGGACCGAAGATAAGTAAATCATGTATAAGTTATTCATGTTTAAGATCTTTTTTGATTTGAGATCGTTTAAATGAGAGATAATTAAGAAGTTGATAATTTTGATGTGATGTGACAGAGTGTGTATGATTATTACTACTTTATATCTAGTTTGATACTATTTAACTGTGTACAAAGAGATACACGATTTTCTAGAATAAAATATTATAATTAATGAGTTATCTTTAGGAATAACTTTTATCCTCCTTCCATAGGTGGGATAGTTATCCACCCCTTTATCACCCTTTTATCATGGATAATTTTTATCACCCGTAATTAAACTAAATATATTTCTAAACTATTTGTGGAGTTAAAATATGTGATAAAAAAGGAGATAAACTATTTTATCCCGTTACCAAAGATATTTAGCATACCGTTCTAAAATAGTGAGCAATAAAGATTTTTTTTTGTCAAAAAAGTTTAACTAGTGGGAATAAGAAGATTTGGAAGGAATGCTTACTTTTTTTAAAATGGAAGTTAGCGTGAGTATTACTTAGCAGTTTTGTAATATTTAATATTTAACAGTAATATTTTTACCAATATTTAGCAATAATAATATATTCATATTTTTTAGCAATAATAGTGTATAAATAAAAGAACCTCTTTTCTTTACGTACTATATGTGTGTTCAGGTATAGAGGAGTCCATCTAATTGACATATTTGCAGTACCGCCATGCCATATTTATCTTCGCACGAGGGTGACTATTTAAGTTATGAGAAATGCTTGTTATATTTACATAATTATATTTATTATATTTAGGAGAGGTCTTTATTGGTCATGCGAGGGCAACATATTGCACTCATCCAATAAAACACTCTCACGAGTGTAATAAATATATTTGTACAAGTGTAACAAATATTTCTCTTACACCACACCAGGGTAGATTTCCAAGGTTAGATCTAAATTATGTTATATTTTGCACACTTTCTATCACTTATTCTTATTGTTAGACTTTTATTTTAAATGTAAAGAAAGATGAACGTTGAGATATCTTCTTTTGAATTCTATCATTTTTTATCATAGTAATAACATTGATTTGTTTTAAAAGTTGAAAAGAATGCAACTCTTTCTTCTTTATTTAATGCATTTTTATTGTCATTAGTAGTGGTTTCTATTTTTTAATATATTTTTTAATTTTAAAATGTGCTTGAGAGTGTATCTTTGATGGTTCTATGTTTTTTTTTTTTACCATGTTGATGGTTCTAAGTTGCTATTCAGAATACATTATAATTAACTATATGATTATACAATGCTTCTTTGAGTAGTTCTACATAAATGGATCACGGATGAGCCATTTGACCGGTGATCCACTAACTTTTCTAGGCTGAGGAATGAGTTGGATGTTAAAACATTGTGTGTGAATACACGTTATATGATTAATTAACATAAGAGAAACAAAATTTGACACATCATACATAAAAGTCTTGTCACTTCTCTTTCTCACTTGTCTTATGAGGAGTGGTGTCAACAGCTCCAACCATTCTTAGGTTACGACACACGACAACAAATGAAGCCATCGCTGGATCTCGAGGGGACGGACCCATTCTCTCCAAACCTACACCCGGGCATAAGTTCCTTAGATTAGAGAGTAGGGAGGATATGCATTACAAGGAAAAGCGGTATTTTCGACGGACATAATCCGTCGGAAATCAGACGGTAATCCGTCGGAAAATGATCTTTCCGACAGATTTCCGTCCGAAGCTCGTCGAAAATTATTCGTCGGAAATTGTTAGTCAGAAATTACCGACGGGCAAGAATTCTGTCGGAAATAGGTCGGCAAACACCGACGGACATATCCGTCGGAAACACCGTCAGTATTTATCGACAAACACCCGTCGGAAAAATCCGTCAGCAATGTAGACGGACTTACCGACCGATTCCTTCCGTCGGTAATTTACAATTTCCGACGAAAACACACCGTCAGTATTTACCGACAGAAATCCGTCGGAAATATCCGTCAGAACTATAGACGGAAGTACAGACAGATTTATTTCCGTCTGTAATTTAACTTTCCGACGGATCAATATCCGTCGGCAAATCCGTCGAAAATATGCAGTATATATATATTTTTAAAATTGACAAATAAAAAAGATTTTTCAAACCTGCTACGATATTCATAAATTTCACAAATACTCACGATCAACATAATATCATAAAATACAATAAATATAAAATCATACAAAATAATAAATATAAAAAATCAAGATAGATCTGCTGGATCGTCTGCTATCCCTGCCTCGTCATCGTCAGGTGCCGGAGGTAGATCCTATATTAAAAAAAATTAATATGAGAAATATTAATAATAATTAAAAGACATATATTATTTTTAAAAATTAAATTTAAAATATGTGATTATTTCTCAAGTTTAATTAGATACTATTTTTAGATCCATCGTTTTTTGGGTGTTTTTCAGATCCGTCATTTCAATGCCCAACCCAATCCGGAGATCCAAATTGGATTCCGTCAGTTTCCACACGTCACTTTAACCCACTCGGTCGTGTCGGAGAAAACGACACGCCGATCCGATCCCTATTTGGGATTTTGGAAGCCCGGGTTGATGACCAAACTGTCCCCATAATAAATATTTCCATTTATTTATATATTAATTTTGATGATTAACAAAATAACACTAATAGATTACTTGAGCCTTGAGAACAGGAAATAAAAGAAAAATGAAAGTTCAAGACAATCTGGTAAGTCTCATCACTCTTCTATCTAAGTCTTTGTATCGACTTCTTTGATAAGCAGAACGATTTCCTCTTTGACCGGAAAACTCAAAACAAATCGATATCGCAACGACTCTTAAATACATTGTAACGATTTCTTTAGAACTCGCAACGACTCTCCAGCCGTAACGATTTCTTTAGACCTCGTAACGATTTCTTTAGAACTCGCAACGACTCTCTAGCCGTAACGATTTCTCTAGACCTTGTAACGATTTCTTTAGAGTTCATAACGATTTCTTTAGAATTCATAACGATTTCTTTACTGTTCATAACGCCTTGCTTTGTATAACGATTTCTTTAGAGTTCATAACGATTTCTTTAGAATTCATAACGATTTCTTTATTGTTCATAACGCCTTGCTTTGTATAACGATTTCTTTAGAGTTCATAACGATTTCTTTACTGTTCAAACGCCTTGCTTTTTATAACGATTTCGTGTAACGATTTCCTTACAACTCGATAGTCATAACGATTTCTTTACTGTTCATAACGCCTTGCTTTGTATAACGATTTCGTGTAACGATTTCCTTACAACTCGATAGTCATAACGATTTCTTGTAACGATTTCTTCAGAACTCGCAACGACTTGCTTGTTGTAACGACTTCATAAGTTATCACAACGATTTCCTTACAGTTCATAACGACTTGCTTGTTGTAACGACTTTATAAGTTATCACAACGATTTCCTTACAGTTCATAACGACTTGCTTGTTGTAACGACTTCATAAGTTATCACAACGATTTCCTTACAGTTCATAACGACTTGCTATAATTCATAACGATTTCATAAGTTATGAAGTCAGCAAGATTCTTTTTATCGAATTTCTTGATGCATCAGTATAATGCCTTTTAATAGCGTTGAAAAGTCAAAGTCATATCTTGTCCGTTGACTGCTATGCATTAAATGCTCTCTGATCGTATCTCCCATGCATGCAGACAATATCTTCCATTTCTATGCTACTCTGTCTACGTACTTTTTTAGACAGAAAGGAGCCTTACTATATACTGCAATATCTGTTCCATCTCAACTAACAATAGACAGCAGTCTTAGCTGTCTTCTATTTATTGATGATATGCTTACAGATATCTGACAAGACTCATCTGGACAACGTTGGACACAAGATACAAAGTTCTATGTCATCTCTTTGGCGTGTACACAAGGATAAAAGGCTGACGATCAGAAGCTTCCTTTGTGTCCAATCTAACGTACACGAGGATAAGAGACAACGGACACTTTAACATTCGAATTTGAATCAGCAGTTTAAATAGAAGACTCAAGACGGAAAAGAAGATATAGAAGTGAGAAACAACGCTTGATTTTAGAGAAAAAGAAAGAAATCCATCTCTTAGAGTCTTCAGAACATTGAAGAAGAGCGAAGCTACCACTCCAACCTTGTTCTAAGCTCTTAGCTCTCTGTGCTCAAAAGGAATTTTCTCATTTGTGAGAGCCTGTGTAGTCCTTGGAGAGAAAAACCTTGTTAAATATCTTTCTCTCTCGGGGGCTTAGGAGCTTCAGTGTGTAGCTGGTCAAGCTAGAGTCTGAAGCCTGTTTCCACACCCTTTTCTTATTAGGTTGTGTTCCCTTCTGGACGAAGGAAGACCTGGTGGTATCCAGGGTGGTTGTTGTTCCCTTCAGGCTGAAGGAAGACCAGTTGAGGCTGAGTGTAAGGATCCTTAAGGGGGATTGTACCCTTGGTAGTGAAATCCTGAGGTATTGCTCAGGGACTGGACGTAGGTCTCCTGTGGAGAGGAGTTCCGAACCAGGATAAAAATCCTTGTGTCTTGTGGATGTGTTTTGTGTGATTGTTGTCTTGTTTGCTCTAACTCTAACCTTGTTATTAAGTTGTGCAATCCTTTCGGTAAACAGGTTTTAATCAGAGATCGAAGTTTTAATAACCCATTCACCCCCCCCCCTCTGGGCTAGCTAGCTGGGCAACACGGGTTGTGTGAGAGTAGTAAAGACAGTGATGATGAAGAAGCCATGCTGTCTCGAAGACTTCAAAGGATTCTAGCAAAGAAAAAGAAATATCAGTCCGGAAGAAAATTTTTTAAGAAAAACAAAGACTTTAGAAAACCAGAAGTAAAGGATCAAAAGAAAGGAGAAGTGATCTGTTGTGAATGCAAGAAGCCTGGACACATCAAGGCAGATTGTCCCATGATCAAAAAGAGTGATCACAAGAAGAAGGACAACTTCAGAAGATTTAAGAAGTACAAAAAGAAAGCAATGGCAGCTGCTTGGGAGAACAACAGTGACTCAGACAGTGAGTCAAGCTCGAGCAGTGAAGGTGAAGAAGCCAACTTGGCTCTCATGGCCAACACCGAAGACAAGGTAACTTCTGACTCTTCTTTTGATTCATGCAATGATTCAGATTCTGATAATTTGGAAAATGCTTTTAATGAACTTTATGAAAAATACAAAGAAGTATGCAAATTACTTAAAACTAGTAAGAAAAATATAATCTGTTTAGAAAATACAAACTCAGACCTAAGAACAGAAAATGAAGAACTTGAAAAACAAATTGCTGAACATAAAAGAAGAAATGAATTATTATGTGAAGATTTAAAAGAGAAAAATAAGAAAATAAATCATCTAGAAAAACAAGAAGACTTAGGTGAACTTAAAATAGAAATAGAAAGACTAAATAAAGAAAATGATAATCTATCAAGTACACTAGAAAAATTTACCAATGGTAAAAACTCTTTAATATTAAAAGGTGCTAGGAGATCGGGTAAAAAGAAAATGGATTAGGATATACACCCAGACAATGAAGAAACCATAATATACCCTAAAACATATCCAACACCAAAATTTGTACTCGAACAAGATATAACATACAAAGCTGATTTCAAATATATAGAAAAAGTAACTAAGTTATCCTGCTGCAGTCACTGCAACAAGTTAGGACATATTAAAATTACATGCCCAACAAGACATAAAAAATGGATATTAAAAGGTAAAGTTGATGATACTAACCATCAGGACCCAAAAGAATTTGGGTACCTAAAGCTTGATGTTCTCATTTCAGGTTAACCCTCGAGCATCCAAATGGTATTTGGATAGTGGGTGCTCAAGGCATATGTCAGGCAACAAGAAGATATTTATCGATCTCCAAGCTGAAGAAGGTACAGTCACATATGGAGACAATGGAAAAGGAGTTGTAATAGGAAGTGGATCCGTGAACATCAAAGGAAAATCAGTAATTGAAGATGTTATGCTGGTCAAAGGTTAAAGCACAATCTCATCAGCATCAGCCAGTTGTGTGACAAAGGCCATCAAATTCAGTTTCAAGAATCAAAATGCAGTATCTTAAAGGATGGTGCAGTCATATTTGAAGCCTACAGAGAAAGAAATTTGTATGTTCTATATCTCGAGGAACTCAAGGATCAAGATGTGTGTTTGGCAGCTAGTAAAGATCAATCAACTGAGTTGTGGCACAGAAGATTGGGCCACTGCAGCTTGGATGGGTTGAACAAGCTAAGAAAGAGAAAACTAGTTGAAGGACTGCCAAAGGTAAATTTCAGACTGGATAGCATTTGCAGACCTTGTGCAAGAGGAAAGCACACCAAGAGCTCCTTCAAATCAAAGACCGTAGTAACCACCTCAAAGCCCTTAGAACTACTTCACATGGATTTATTTGGGCCAATGAGGACTACCAGTTTGGGAGGAAAGAATTTTGGATTTGTAATAGTTGATGATTATTCAAGATTCACTTGGGTATCCTTTTTAGAGCACAAAGATGACACATTTGAAAACTTTGTCAGCTTCAGTAAGAAAGTTCAGAAAGATCAGAAATTCTCAATTGTCTCTATTCGATCAGATCATGGTGGTGAGTTTCAGAATGAAAAGTTTACGAAATTCTGTGATGATCAAGGAATTGAGCACAACTTCTCAGCTCCAAGGACACCTCAACAGAATGGAATTGCTGAGAGGAAAAACAGAACTCTTTTGGATATGGCAAGAACCATGTTGTCAGAATATGATCTGCCAAGATATTTCTGGGCCGAAGCTATCAACACTGCATGTTATATCATAAATAGAGTGATGATCAGGCCAATTCTGAAGAAGACTGCTTATGAACTTTACAAAGAAAAGAAGCCAAAGATTAGCCATTTCAGAATATTTGGATGTCCTTGCTTCATCCATAACAATGGAAAAAGGGACATTGGTAAGTTGGATGCCAAATCAGATGAAGGCATCTTCATGGGGTACTCTTCTAAACCCAAAGGTTATAGAGTTTTCAATAAACGTTCCTTATTGATTGAACAATCAGTACATGTTATTTTTGATGAATCTAACCCTTCCTTGAAAAAGGAAGAAATTAGTGACATTGATGATGCAGATGACTTGTCCGAAAAATTAAAGAATACTTCAATTAAGGACAAAGAGGATCCAACTCTGGAAGAACTGCAGCAAACAGAAATCCAACATGAAGATCTTCCAAAGGAATGGAGACATCAGAAAGATCACCCTCCTGAAAACATCATTGGTGATCCATCTGTAGGGGTAAGAACTAGAGGTAATGTAATTCCATGCGATTATTTAGCATTTGTTTCTCAAATAGAGCCTAAGACAGTCAATGAAGCTTTATCTGATGAATCTTGGATATTAGCCATGCAAGATGAACTAAATCAGTTTAAGAGAAACCAAGTATGGTCACTTGTTCCTAGACCATCCAATCATTCAGTTATTGGCACCAAGTGGGTGTTCAGAAATAAACTGGATGAGTCTGGAATAATCTTAAGGAACAAAGCCAGATTGGTGGCTCAAGGCTACTCCCAAGAGGAAGGCATAGATTTCGATGAAACTTATGCACCTGTAGCTAGACTTGAGGCCATTAGGATTTTACTTGCTTATGCATCTGCACTTGATTTAAAACTTTTTCAAATGGATGTCAAATCAGCTTTTTAAATGGTTTCATCAAGGAGGAAGTTTATGTTGAACAACCTCCAGGTTTTGACGACACTGAATTTCCAAATCATGTATTTAAACTACATAAGGCTTTATATGGTCTAAAGCAAGCTCCTAGAGCCTGGTATGAAAGGCTCAGTACTTTCTTATTAAATCATGGTTTCACTAGAGGTAAAGTAGATAGTACATTATTTATAAAATCTAATGTTAAACATATACTTCTTGTACAAATCTATGTAGATGATATTATTTTTGGATCTACTGATGAATCTCTTTGCAAGTACTTTGAAAAGCTTATGCAGGGAGAATTCGAAATGAGCTTGATGGGGGAGCTAAGCTACTTCCTTGGATTGCAAATCAAGCAAGGGAAGGATGGCACTCATATCTGTCAAGCAAAATACACCAAAGCTGTTAAAGAAATTTGGATTTGAAGATGCAAAGCCATTATCAACTCCAATGAGCACATCAACCAGAATGGACAGTGATCAAAAAGGTAAAAAGGTAGATCAAAAGAATTATCGAGGTATGATAGGATCATTACTTTACTTAACTGCCAGTAGACCAGACATTTTGTTCAGTGTATGCATGTGTGCTAGATATCAGGCAGACCCTAGAGAGTCTCACTTAATTTCTGTAAAAAGAATATTTAGATACCTAGCTAGAACTCATGACTTAGGTCTCTGGTATCCTAGATCATGTGAAATAAAACTAATAGGATATTCAGATGCTGATTATGCTGGTTGCAAAGTAGATAGAAAGAGCACCAGTGGATGTTGTCAGTTTCTTGCAGGATGCTTAATATCATGGACATCCAAGAAACAAAATTCAGTAGCTCTATCAACAGCTGAGGCAGAATATGTTGCTGCTGGAAGTTGCTGTACACAACTTCTTTGGATAAAGCAACAACTTGAAGATTTCGGCATTCACATCAAATCAATTCCTCTGTTGTGTGATAATACAAGTGCCATCAACCTCACCAAAAATCCAGTTCAACACTCAAGGACGAAGCACATTGAGGTAAGATACCATTTTATTCGAGACCATGTAGCTAGTGGTAATTTAGAAATTTCGTTTATAGATACAAATGGTCAATTGGCAGATATCTTCACAAAAGCCCTACCTGAAGAGAGATTTACATCTCTTAGAAGGGAACTAGGGATGTGCAATTTGTGAAAGAATTTCTGTGATTTTATTGACATATAAAGTTTTCAGATTAAATGAAAGTTCTCTCTCCGTTAAAGTTAAGCAAAACTCAGTTATCTATATGCTTTGACCGCTTCTGTGTAGAAAGTTGTTTGACTTGTCAATCTTTTTGTCGCTTTCTATCTTTACCGCCTTTGGCGCTCCTCCTTTCAATAAAGTAATATTATTTTATCAAATCGCTCTGGGATCGACTCGTCTTCTACCTTTACCCTTTTTATCCTCTATCTGTTCACCCAAAGCCGATGCCCTAACGATTTTGGGATCGACTCTCTGCAACTTTCGAAGCCTTCTTCTCTTCCCGCGAAGAATTCCTTCGAGAACTTCCGTCCCTTCCATCATCCTCCCTTCCAGAATCTTCTCTTCTCTGCACCCATGGCCGCTCCGTTGATCTCCGGAAGTGTTGGGGGCTACAGTGCTGAGTATTTATCCCCAAGGGAGCAAGAAAGATTTACGTTTGTGAAGACGAAGATTTGCGGAAATAAGGCAGTGGATGTTCAGAATCTTGAGAAGAGTGGCATGGCCAGGCTAGTTGATACTCTAAGAAGATTGCAGTGGATGGATGTGGTCACCTTCAGTGAGGTAAGCTACCCGGACTTGGTAAAAGCCTTCTACATTTGTCTGAAGTCAGAAGCAGATGGGTCCCTTGTTTCCTCTGTCAAGGGCATCCAAATCAGAATAACCCATGAGCTTTTGCGTGATTTGTTTGGAGTGAAGACCTCTGGATTTAGTGGCATTCACTCTGTGAATGATGAAGTCAAAGGTCTCGGGATTATCGGTCCAGGATTTAAGTTAAAGGATGGGAAGCTTGATATTAATCAGATGTCCGTTCAATAGATTGCTTCACTTTATAGTCTGCCAAATCTTAGTACCTCGTAGTGCTACCTTTTCTTCATGTACTAGGGCAGATTCGGACATAATGTTCTGGGCAATCCAGAACAAAGAAATAAACCTGGCCGCAGTGATGATTGAGCGAATGATGTTTGCACATGCTCAGTTATGGGAAACAAAGAGCAAGTTGAATGTTTCCCTTCCGTATGCTCATCTACTGACCAAGGTTTTCAAGCATTTTGGAGTAGATTTGTCAGGAGCAGTAGCTGAAAAGATGGGCCAGTCAATAAGGTCCAGAAATCTAAAGAAAAGCGGTTTTTCAGTGCAAGAAGGAGTTTGGTCAAAGTCCTCTGTGGCTGAAGGAGAAGCAGTTATTGCAGATATTCCAGAAGCAGCAGCAGAGCAAGAAGCAGTAGCAGCAGAGCAAGCAGCAGCAGAACAAGAACCTGTAAAATCAGCTGCAGTAGAAGTACCAGTTGTGGAATGCCAATCCGAAGCTCAATTGGAAGAGGGTGCAGCTGGTGTGGCAGATTCCTTGCCCACCACCTTAGTCGCCTCTATTTTAAGAGAGGTATTGGATTCCATTCCCTCCATCTCAGTCTCTTCTAAGGAGGTGGACCTGATGAAGAAGTTATGGCAGCAGGCCATACTGAAGTTCAGTCTGAATCAGTTGCAGATGTTGAGGTACAAGCAGGTACTCAACAAGATGTGGTCATGGAAGAAGCTCCTAGCCAAGGGGAGCAAAGTAGAGTTGATCCTGAAGTATCTGAATCCGTGGCAGAAGGCCACTTGGAGAAAGTTGTCTTGGAAGAAGCTCCTGCTCAGGGGGAGCAACAAAGTATTGAAGTCCCTGCTCCCATTCAGGGGGAGCAAGCTGAGATTGAAAAGCCAGAAAATGAAGCTATTCCTGAGAAAGCTGCACCTACTCAGGAAATTCCAGCTCCAGCCAAGGTTGATGTTAGTGAAGGCCCAAGTACAAATATAAATCTAGAGGAGCCTGTCTCTCAGCAAGGTAAGCAGAAAAGAGTTGTTCACAGGAGGTCTAGGAAGGGCCATAGAAATGAAGTTGAAGCACGTTATGGCCTTGTTAAAAGCCCAAGGAGAGATCTTGGCATCTGTTCAGTCTAGCATTCAAGGCATTGTTTCCAATCAAGCCTCAACTTCCTCAGACGTATCCTCAATAAGAAATGCAATGAGGTACTTCAATAAAGAATTGTCTGACATAAAGTCTATGCTGGGTGTTGTTGTCTAAGTCCAGTGGTTCTCCGGGTCAGACCAGCTGCTCCTCGGCCACCAGGGCCAGCAGGGCCATCTGCTCAAGGGTCAGGGCCATCAGGGCCATCTGTAGTGAGGTCACCAGGACCAGTGGCAGCCTCAGGGTCTTCAGGACCCTCTCAGCAGTCAGAGAGAGTCAGGCCAAAGGGAAAGAGCCAGTGTCAGTCTCCAAGGCCCCTGATACTTCATCTCTTGCCACTCCAACCCTCTCCACACCTTCATCTCCTTCTACTGCACCTCCTGCTCCACCAACCATAAAACATCCCATGCCTCGCACCCAACCTTCCTCATCCTCTACATCATCTCAACCCTCCTTCTCTCCTACTCCAGCTCACATCTCAGCTCCATCCTCATTAACTCCCAAACCTTCACCTATTAAAATTCAAACACCTCCTCTTCAACCCACCTCTTCCTTTAATCCTAAACATTTTTCTATCCTCCTACTCCTCCTAATTCTGTTATCTTTCCTCCAGATAAACCTCTGCCTCTTGGTGTCTTTGACACCAATGTTCCAGACAATTTTAAAAGGAACACCCTCCTCACCATTCTTTCCACAGCCTCTCACATTCACAGGACTGACCCTCCCAGTCCTGCCAAGAAAAGAGAAAAACCTCCTCATCTCTAAGCACTCCTTCTGTTCCTCTATACCCTCCTTTATGGTACTCTCTTACCCTTGATCCTAAGAGAAGACCTATCTACAAAGAATACCTCCAGAAATGCATTCTTTCTACCATTTATGGTATTCCTTTTCTCAACCTATCCGAACACCTGGCCATTGTTCTTCCTTTTACTCAGATATCCCAAGCTTTCAAATCCAAAATCCTTGAGGGCACTGAGTTCAAGACTGAAGATCAGTGGGCAGCTATCAAAGGAAATAAGGCTCAGTATGAAAAATACCTGACTGCAAGGGCCGAATCCCTCTCTCACAGAGCTCACCCACTCACCTTCTCTGAGTGGTTTATCATCCAGCACAAGAACTCTTGGGGATCCTTCATTTTGAAGGAAATTCGCATTGCCAGAGCTTTTCAGCTGTACAGTGACTTCTGTTACTTGAACAAAATTCCAGAAGTTCAGTTTTGCCAGTTCCATTCGCAGATTACTGTGCTGAAATCAGAGATCCCTCTCAACCTTCCTCTTAAGGTAGACTTTGTCTCTTTCAAGGTTGATTTTCCAGTTCTTCTGCCGAAGCTGCACTCTTTAGTATTTGATTCCGATGCTGGGTCACATGCTCTAGATATGTTTGCAAGACAGATGGGCAGGATGTCAGCCAAGCAGGGCAGATCTCCTTCCTTTTTGCGGTTCATCTTCAGAGAATACCACTCTGGCCGCATGTCTTCTCAGATCTTAGCTCCACTCATTTCTGAGTGTGAAAGACTCACCTCATCAGAATGGGAGCTTCTCTATCAGGCCTCTTATCAGCAATTGGAAGCTATCAATCAAGATCTAGTTAGTCAGAGGAAGCCTGCTCTTTCTGCAGAAGCTTTTGGATCTAAATTCCATCGCACCCATACCAGAGATCTATGCTGTATGGGCATCTAGATATTCTGCTTTCTATGCCTTAAAGCAGGATCTGTTAAATCAAAAGATCCACTATCCCATTTCCTTGGACAGATTTCTCCATAGGGCCAGTTTTGGTAAGAGTACTTACTACAGATTCATTTTGGACAAAACTCAGTATGGAGAATTCTTAGAGCAGCAAAGGCAACTCTACATTCAGAGGAACATCCCTTCCATGGGACCCTCCTTCTCAGTTGCCTCTGGCGTTTTTCTGCAAATTTTTGAGGATCTTGAGATCAAGGCATGGGCTGTTGTCTCACAGCATGCCTCCTTGTTATCTCCTCTATATATCTTTCTCCATCATAATATAAATCTTTCTCTCTTCTTTGTCTCACAGCTTATCTTTTTGCTTAATGACAAAATGGGGGAGACAACTAACGTAAATCTGAAAAACATATTCATTTTTTTTGTATGATGTTTAGTATATTTTGTCATCATCAAAAGGGGGAGATTGATGACCAAACTGTCCCCATAATAAATATTTCCATTTATTTATATATTAATTTTGATGATTAACAAAATAACACTAATGGATTACTTGAGCCTTGAGAACAGGAAATAAAAGAAAAATGAAAGTTCAAGACAATCTGGTAAGTCTCATCACTCTTCTATCCAAGTCTTTGTATCGACTTCTTTGATAAGCAGAACGATTTCCTCTTTGACCGGAAAACTCAAAACAAATCGATATCGCAACGACTCTTAAAGACATCGTAACGATTTCTTTAGAACTCGCAACGACTCTCCAGCCGTAACGATTTCTTTAGACCTCGTAATGATTTCTTTAGAACTCGCAACGACTCTCTAGCCGTAACGATTTCTTTAGACCTTGTAACGATTTCTTTAGAGTTCATAACGATTTCTTTAGAATCATAACGATTTCTTTACTGTTCATAACGCCTTGCTTTGTATAACGATTTCTTTAGAGTTCATAACGATTTCTTTAGAATTCATAACGATTTCTTTACTGTTCATAACGCCTTGCTTTGTATAACGATTTCTTTAGATTCATAACGATTTCTTTACTGTTCAACGCCTTGCTTTTTATAACGTTTCATGTAACGATTTCCTTACAACTCGATAGTCATACGATTTCTTACTGTTCATAACGCCTTGCTTTGTATAACGATTTCGTGTACGATTTCCTTACAACTCGATAGTCATAACGATTTCTTGTAACGATTTCTTCAGAACTCGCAACGACTTGTTTGTTGTAACGACTTCATAAGTTTCACAACGATTTTCTTACAGTTCATAACGACTTGCTTGTTGTAACGACTTCATAAGTTATCACAACGATTTTCTTACAGTTCATAACGACTTGCTTGTTGTAACGACTTCATAAGTATCACAACGATTTCCTTACAGTTCATAACGACTTGCTATAATTCATAACGATTTCATAAGTTATGAAGTCAGCAAGATTCTTTTTATCGAATTTCTTGATGCATCAGTATAATGCCTTTTAATAGCGTTGAAAAGTCAAAGTCATATCTTGTCCGTTGACTGCTATGCATTAAATGCTCTCTGATCGTATCTCCCATGCATGCAGACATATCTTCCATTTCTATGCTACTCTGTCTACGTACTTTTTTAGACAGAAAGGAGCCTTACTATATACTGCAATATCTGTTCCATCTCAACTAACAATAGACAGCAGTCTTAGCTGTCTTCTATTTATTGATGATATCCTTACAGATATCTGACAAGACTCATCTGGACAACGTTGGACACAAGATACAAAGTTCTATGTCATCTCTTTGGCGTGTACACAAGGATAAAAGGCTGACGATCAGAAGCTTCCTTTGTGTCCAGTCTAACGTACACAAGGATAAGAGACAACGGACACTTCAACATTCGAATTTGAATCAGCAGTTTAAATAGAAGACTCAAGACGGAAAAGAAGATATAGAAGTGAGAAACAATGCTTGATTTTAGAGAAAAAGAAAGAAATCCATCTCTTAGAGTCTTCAGAACATTGAAGAAGAGCGAAGCTACCACTCCAACCTTGTTCTAAGCTCTTAGCTCTCTGTGCTCAAAAGGAATTTTCTCATTTGTGAGAGCCTGTGTAGTCCTTGGAGAGAAAAACCATGTTAAATATCTTTCTCTCTCGGGGGCTTAGGAGCTTCAGTGTGTAGCTGGTCAAGCTAGAGTCTGAAGCCTGTTTCCACACCCTTTTCTTATTAGGTTGTGTTCCCTTCTGGACGAAGGAAGACCTGGTGGTATCCAGGGTGGTTGTTGTTCCCTTCAGGCTGAAGGAAGACCAGTTGAGGCTGGGTGTAAGGATCCTTAAGGGGGATTGTACCCTTGGTAGTGAAATCCTGAGGTATTGCTCAGGGACTGGACGTAGGTCTCCTGTGGAGAGGAGTTCCGAACCAGGATAAAAATCCTTGTGTCTTGTGGATGTGTTTTGTGTGATTGTTGTCTTGTTTGCTCTAACTCTAACCTTGTTATTAAGTTGTGCAATCCTTTCAGTAAACAGGTTTTAATCAGAGATCGAAGTTTTAATAACCCATTCACCCCCCCCTCTGGGCTAGCTAGCTGGGCAACACGGGTTGTGTGTTTTGACCCTTTATAATACTTGGTGTTTTTTAGATCCGTCATTTCAATGCCCACCCAATCCGGAGATCCAAATTGGATTCCGTCAGTTTCCACACGTCACTTTAATCCTCGGTCGTCAGAGAAAACGACACATCGATCCGATCCCTATTTGGATTTTGGAAGCCCGGGTGGTGTGTTTTGACCCTTTATATATACTTAGGTGTTTTTTAGACCCGTCATTTCAATGTCCAACCCAATCCGGAGATCCAAATTAGATTCCGTCAGTTCCCACACGTCACTTTAACCCACTCGGTCGTGTCGGAGAAAACGGCACGTCGATCCGATCCCTATTTGGGATTTTGGAAGCCCGGGTTGTGTGTTTTGACCCTTTATATATACTTGGGTGTTTTTTAAATCCGTCATTTCAATGCCCAACCCAATCCGGAGATCCAAATTGGATTCCGTCAATTCCCACACGTCACTTTAACCCACCCGGTCGTGTCGGAGAAAACGGCACGCCGATCTGATCCCTATTTGAGATTTTGGACCCTTGGGTTGTGTGTTTTGACCCTTTATATATACTTGAGTGTTTTTTAGATCCGTCATTTCAATGCCCAACCCAATCCGGAGATCCAAATTGGATTTCGTCAGTTCCCACACGTCACTTTAACCCACCCGGTCGTGTCGGAGAAAACGGCACGCCGATCCGATCCCTATTTGGGATTTTGGAAGCCCGAGTTGTGTGTTTTGACCCTTTATATATACTTGGGTGTTTTTTATATCCGTCATTTCAATGCCCAACCCAATCCGGAGATCCATAATAAGTGACCACCTAACTACGATCAAACATTCACAGACTGTCCAAAATGGGACAATTCAAGACTTTGAGTTAGATATACACGTTCTCATCATTGAAAATAAGACTCGTGCACATCAATCTCAAAGTCTTGAACAGGAAGGTTCATTGACACGGGCTTAACACGCACTCGTAAGGTGTGTGCAGTGAAAAAATGCTATACATGCATAGATCAAATTTAAAACCCAAATAAATATGAAAGGAATATGAAAACAAAATCATACATGTGAACAAGTGCAATAATAAACCAAATTCATACTTACATGTACATGAATTACATATAAACATGTGCAATACTAAACAAATAAATTAAAATAAGATGTGTAATACTAATCATTAAACTGAAAGTGAACAATTAAACGTAAAAGAAACTAATATCTAGAAGGAAGTGTTTGTACTAATTTTTTCCCCTAAATTGGGATGTATACCTCATTGGTGTTTGTATTTGGCTTCTTTACAAACGCATATCCCATGCCTAATAAGTCCGAGGCATGCAGCGGGAAACCATGCGTACATCACTCTGAAATTAATCAGTATATACATGTACACATACATAATTATAATTTTCGTACGTATGCAGAATCTCTTTCATAAAACCGATGACAAAATGATCAGGCAACTCGTGCAAGGTGCCAGTCATGATATACTAGCTAGCAGATGACCTTCTTCCTCCTCGTGACCACAACTTAATTAAGATTCCTGCCTCAAAGCTAATGTCTTATCACTGTCCGTTAGTATGTATGTATGTAGTTTCTCTTACTTACCTAATCCTTCCACACAGAAAAATTAACCCAAAATATATAACTATGTAAACGTACTTTTATGGGAAGTAGAAGGGGTTTCAAACACACAACAAGCCGACTGCCCCAGCTGAGCAACTAGACGGATCAACCACCAAATTTAAATATTGTAGGTTAAGTAGGTGAGTCTTTCTAATGTCTGAGTTGTACTCTTCACTGTGACAAAGATCCCCAAGGGGAAAAAAGAAAGGCTTCAGACCGACCAAACCACATACTTGTCCTCCAAGCTACAGCTCAACATTGATGGGTCAAATGGCCTTAGCCAGATCGAGTTGTCTGGGTATACGGACGCCCTACAATCTTATATAGCTACCGCAGGGGGGTAAAAAAATGCGCCACAGTGCATGTGGTGCATCAAGTTTTATTCTAAAATCTTATTTTTTCTATATCATATCATATCAGTGATGTTTGAGTTGAGGTGTTTTAAAGTCCCAAAAAATAACTCTTGATGAAACATGCTCTATTAGATAGGTGAAAGTCTTCTGAAGTTTGCATCATCTTGTTGCCCCTGTACCTGAACTTAGAACAGGTTGTAAGTGCCTACCTTTTAGGAATAATTTTGGTCTATAACTGTGAACCTTGTCATATAGATTTAGCATCATGTTATCCTGCATCCCACTTATAGTCACTTACCAAAAACCAATAGTTTTGATGAACATTAGTCATGCTATAGACTAGGGCACCAGTGTTATTCTTCTAGCTATATAAACTTCCATTTTTTTCATTGTTTGATCCTTTAGATCATATGGATGAAGTGGGACGGAAGTGGGAGGGGGGCTGCAGGCAAGGGTGGGGGTCGTGGAGGGGGAGGGGGGCGGAAGGGGAGGGGGGCTGGTAGGGGTGGGGGTCGTGGAGGGGGAGGGGGCCGGAACTGGGAGGGGGGCTGCAGGCAGGGGTGGGGGTCATGGAAGGGGGAGGGGGTCAGAAGGGGAGGGGGCCGGAAGTGGGAGGGGGCTGGCAGGGGTGGGGGTCGTGGAGGGGGAGTGGGTCGGAAGTGGGAGGGGGCTGGCAGGGGTGGGGGTTGTTTGGGAAGGGGAGGGGGCTGGCAGGGGTGGGGGTCGTGGAGGGGGAGGGGGCGGAAGTGGGGGGGGGCTGCAGGCAGGGGTGGGGGTCGTGGAAGGGGGAGGGGGCTGGAAGGGGGAGGGGGCCAGAAGTGGGAGGGGGCTGGCAGGGGTGTGGGTCGTGGAGGGGGAGAGGGTCAGAAGTGGGAGGGGGCTGGCAGGGGTGGGGGTCGTGTGGGAAGGGGAGGGGGGCCGGGTGGGAAGGGGAGGGGGGCGGGTGCAGGGGGGAGGGGGGCATCGCGCAGGGGGGAGGGGGGCCGGGTGGGAAGGGGAGGGGGGCGTGTGCAGGCAGGGGTGGGGGGGGGGGAGGGGGACCGGAGGAAGGTGGCGGGGCTGGGGAGAGAGGGGGAGGTGGAACTCATCGGGAGAGGGGCGCCGGCGGCGAGCGGCGCAGCGGCGACCGGCGGCGAGAGAGAGAGAGAGAGAGAGAGACGAGAGAGAGAGAGAGAGAGAGAGAGAGAGAGAGGAGAGAGAGAGAGAGAGAGAGAGAGAGGGGGTTTCGCGGGTGAAGGCATAGGAAATTATCGACGGAAATATGTCCGTCGGAAGATCCGTCGGTATTATTTAATTACCGACGGATATTGCCGACGGACATATTTCCGTCGGAACTTCAGACTTATTATCCGACGGACATATAGCCGTCGGAATATCCGTCGGAATTATCGACGGAAAAATCCGTCGGAAAAATCCGTCGGTAATCCCGCTTTCTCTTGTAGTGATGGGATAGGGGTAAATTTGGTATATCACATTAAGACCCACTCATCCGACCCACTAGAGTGAAAGGGTGTGGCTGAGCCCAGTCATCACTTTGCCCCGTAGGGGTGGCCCTATGCGTAGGGAGGAAAGTGAGCTCGACTTGTTAGCAATTCATCTCTTTAGCCTCTAAGTCTAAAAACTTTGAATGTTCCAATGTTCGCTAAGGGCAATCCCTCGACCCTCAAGCCACGATGAGATCGCCCTCTCTAGGGTGCAAGATGCCCCACACCTGTTGTCCAGCCTGC
The DNA here is from genome assembly GCA_014218235.1 of Colocasia esculenta. NCBI lineage: Eukaryota > Viridiplantae > Streptophyta > Magnoliopsida > Alismatales > Araceae > Colocasia > Colocasia esculenta. The sequence continues at coordinate 836,611 of CM024766.1, read as the reverse complement.
CCCTACCATGTCAGAGAACCACTCTTCAATCGCACAACATGTGCTTGCTATAATAAATGCCCCTCCCATATCCCAAAGAAGTCAGTGGTGTCCTTAGGGTTAGACCCATACTGCAGGAGTAGTGCACGCCGACACACCAACCCAATCCAACCCTTGTGAGATATTATCTGCTTTGGGAAAAGATTGCATGCTAAAGTTTAACTTAGTTCTCAACATAGACTTCAACCTTTCAAAAACACGAGGTGAATCTAAGATCTCTATCAGACACAATGGATGAAGGAATCCCATGAAGTCTAAAAACATGTTTGATGTAAAGAGCAGCCAAAACATCCACAGTCCACTTACTCTTTATGGGCAAGAAGTGAGCAGACTTAGTTAATCGATCCACTATGTAACGTCCCGACGTGGAATATCAAAGCGAGGTACAGTTAAATAAATAGTATAGAGCATAAATTAGACATCAAACCATTGCATAAATGGAATAATGCAAAATGAACCAACTTTATTGATAATTCCACTAATCTATTACATTCTTTAATTTAGAGCCAAAACTATGGGCCCAGAATACTTTATTCAAAATAAAAGCAAACAAACTAACTAAGACTAAGATTTTTGGTCGGCAGCTCAACGGGTCACTCCTGCAACTGCTCGTCCCCAACCTCATTAGTGTGGTGTTCCTCATCAGACTCACCTGAAACACATATAACAAATAGCACATAATGAGCGATAACGCTCAGTAGGACTTAATATATCGAACATATGTATGTTTTAAGTAATTAATGTCTTGAATATCAGGATAACTAGATAGAACGATCAGGCATAGTCGAGCGAGTAAAACAACAGAACAATGGTACTTTTCAAAGAATATAGTACAATTAGCACGATAATGGATTGGCCATATCACGAGATAGTACTATATAGCACGATAGCATGCAAGTCACGATAGCACTTTGGTTGACTTTCATCAATCGAGAGAATCTAGCACTTTGTTTTGATTGTCTTTGATTAATCTAGCTAGTCTAGCGCTTGGATGCATGCCTAACATCCTGATCATTGAACTCTCATGAGCACTGACACTTTCGGGCACATCTCCTAGGACTAGATCGATCGGGCCCTTTATAATGTTGCCTGACATTGGTTATGTTTTTTATCTTAGACAATCAATAGATGGCCAAATAGAGTACCAAGAAATAGATGATAGTAATTGAAGAATAGACAAGAGTATAGAGAGAATGTGAATAGATGAGATAATTATAAGAAATAGATGAGAAGTATAGGTCAATTCATGTAAAACATCGTTAAACAGGCGATAGTATCAGTGCACAACACGCATAATTGATGCTGACAATTTGGTAGAATTCACTAACCGCCCACTGGCCGTGCTACAAACACAGCCAGAGGTCTGGTGTGATCTCAAAGTAAGAGAGCAATCTAAAGCCGTAGGATCATGTTGATCCCAAAGGGTATCATGTGTATTGATGGTACAACATACTCGTCGGCAATGAACGTATGCCAAAGCCAAGGAGTCTTATGGAGACCTTGAAAAGGATTACCTAGTCCCGTCAGGAGTATTCCCAACAAAGGGTCCATCCAAGTCAAGAAAGTGTGTATAGAATATTTACCCATCTTGCCTTGAGTGCTCGAAGGTAGAGGGGCACGATAACAGTATACAAATCAAGCAAATAAAACAAATACAAGTCTATTAAAATAATAGGGAAATTAACATGAAATGTTGCACTTAATTACTAGATATATTATTAAGGTGGTTTCTGTAAGGTCTCATGGCAAAAATTCATGTGTGTGCATGTGAGAGAGAATCCAAGATAGCATATAAGAGTCGTGAGCATGTCTTTTAAATAAGAAAATCATGTGGATATTAATGAAAATTGATTAACATGAGGTTACTGTTCATCACAGAACATTACAAGGGTTTAATCATGGTTATATAGCATGAATTAGCAAGATTAAATTGAATAATAGGGTTCTGGAATTACACAGTGAAATCGCGACGTATGTATTGGTCACGTTCAAATCGCGACAGTTAGGTCTGTTGCATTCAAGGGAATAGAAATAGAACAATCGATTGATGAACTAAAAGGTAACGGGGTGACCGGTCGCGTCCATGGTAATCGGTCCACAGTCGCGACAGTCAGGGCCGACACGTTCAAAGCAATCAGTAGGGGTACCGATTGGTGATCACATAGTCGCGACGTCAAGGTCTGTCGCGTTAATGGCAATCAAAACAGAACAGGAAGACACGACGCAGTGGATCATCACGTTAATAACATGATGTGATCTTGTGTTGCGACCCGATTGATAACATGATCGATCGGGCCGTCGCGTTCTCAGGGATCCTGCCCGAACCCAAAAAGTGAAATGGAGCACCATGGATTGCGGTCCAATCCTCCAAGGGCTTGACACAAGGACCTTTAAAAATTAATATCAAATCGTATACTTGATGAAAAATCATGAAATCAGTTTTAAACAAAACTATAGACTTGTAGAGTTATCAACAGTAAAGAGTAATTAGACTTCTAATATGGTATGAGCATGCTATGAACATGGTACTTCACGATGAACCAAAAATTTGACACAGTGGACATGGATTAATAAATTCGTACAACATACATGATAGAATTTGGAGAAAATGGTGTCAATGGATTCCTGACATCATGTAACATGTATAGTAAAAGTTTCAGGGCACGAGATCAAACATAGACAAGGATTGAAGTTGAACATGTTGGGGTCGGGTACATGTTCTTAACAGAACTTTGGATATGAAATACTAATAAAGAACATGATGGAAATTGGGGAAAACATGGGGCTTTTGTAGCTAGGATTATGGACTATCTACGGTCGAGTTTAATTTATTTTTGCTTGAGAGATTGCTTACCTTTGGACGAGTTGATCTTCTAGGGTTTAAAAGTGTGAAGAATGGTTGAAGCTCTCCGTCCAAGCCTTCTCCTCCACGAATTCCTCCACCTTTAGCCTCCTTCCCACATCCAGAGATCTCATATGAGTATTAGGGAAGGCCAAGAGGGGTTTGAGAGTTTATTTAAGGGTCTTGTGTTGATATTGTCTAATGCAACGTCTATAGTTTTCCTCAAATTTCGAATTTTTCATATTTATCTAGCATTTCTTAACATAAATTCTCCTATTTGGGTAAGATATGACTCCAATTTCGTGGCTAACAAGTTAGGGTAGGGTTAGAACTCTTTTTAAGATATTTATGAGTCATATTAGTAATTAACTTGACCCTTTTTAATTTATCAATAATTTAGTTATGATTTTTGACTTATTTATCTCTAATCCACCAGTTGGACTCTTATTTTTAGCCCAATAACTATCTCATGAACCATAAGTAAAACCCATAACTTATTTTTGGCTTATTGGGTTTTAATTTATGGAGATTGCCCTTATTTTAATTAGGAAATAATGGAGTTACGAGTTTTATAGTATTTTCTTTTATTGTATCTTTTAAAACTCCTATTTTGGCCCAATAATTCTTATATGAACTATTTAAGTCCATCACTTATTTCTGCTTAATGGGTTTAATTTATGGGGATTCCCTTTTAAATTTAATGGGTATTGTCAATTCAATAGTAATCTTGTTATTCCATATATAATTTTTATTTTATTTTTCTCATTTATTTTATTTTAAATTTCTAGGGTACTACACACTATCACCCAAATTGCATCAAGTCCTCCTTCGGTCCTGGGTAACCCCATGATAAAGTCCAGCCAATACTCTCCCACTTCCACTCAAGTATATCTAGAGACTTCAATACACTAACTGGCCTCAGATGTTTTATCTTGACCTGTTGACAAGTCAAGCAGTGTGCCATGAATTCGGCCACCTCTCTTTTCATATTCGGCCACTAGTAGCTTTAAGATGAATTGTGTACTTGGATCTATAGACTTCATCCATTAGTTTCTTTTTAATGTCTGCATGATCTGCTACACATTTTCTTCCTCTAAATACTAATCTTCCATCATCCGCAATAGAGAAATCTGGCTTCTGGTCTAATTTTTTCTTTAATCTCCATGAAAAGAGATCGTTGCACTATTGTTCATAATTTCAGTGAATAGGGCAGACTGTATCTTAATATTAGCCATCGTCACATGTCCATCTTCCTCTTTCACATTTAGATCCACTTGCAAACTACTCTAGCAATCGCCATTCACCAAGCATAAGTTGGCCAATGACCCTATAGGTTTCCTACTGAGGGCATCTGCTACTTCATTGGCTTTTTCAGGATGGTATTGAATTGAAAAGTTGAAGTCCTTTAGGTACTCCAACCGTCTTGTTTGTCTCATGTTGAGTTCTTTCTATGAGAAAAGATATTTTTAGATTATTATGGTTTGAGTATACCATAAATTGCTCACCATATATACATGTAGTGTCTCCAAATCTTCATGATAAATACAACTGCTGCCAATTCTAAGTCATGTATAGGGTAATTGGCTTCATGAGTCTTTAGTTGTCTAGAGACATATGATATCACCTTGCCTTGTTGCATTCACACATATACACTTCAAATCCTCCCCCTTCAGTGGGTAGGGCAAGAATGTGAGTGGTAGTTAAACACTCTTTTAGGTTATAGAAATTCCTTTAACATTATGGATTCTCCTTCCTGGTCAATCTAGTTAGAGACAACATTCTTGGATAAGTCCTTAATAAATCTTCTATAGTGTTTTACTAGTCCTAAGAAGCTTCTTATTTTGGTTACATTGGTGGGTCTTTCCCAATTTATCACAGTCTCCACCTTAGATGGATCAACTTCAATATCATCTATGAGTACATGTCCTAGAAAGGTTACCTCCTCTAACCAAAACTGACACTTACTCAGCTTGACATACAACTTATTATATTTGTAGAGCTATTTACATGTGTTCTTCATGTTCTTCCTTAATCTTGGAGTTGATTAATATATCACTAATAAATACTACCACAAATTTGTCAAGATATGGCCTATACACACTGTTCATCAACTACATGAAAGTTGTAGGGGCATTAGTTAGTCCAAATAGCATAACAACAATTCATAATGCCCATATATGCTTTTGAAGGCCTTCTTGTGAATATCCTCATCCACAATCGTTAATGGTCGTAGTCAGATCTGGGATCGATCTTAGAGAAATACTGAGCTCCAAAAATTTGATTAAATAATTCATCAATTCTTGGCAATGGATATTTGTTCTTGATTGTCAACTAGTTCAATTGTCTTTAATCAATACAGAGTCTCATCGATCCATCTTTCTTCTTTACAAATAGCACAAACGCTCCCCACAATGAGGTACTTGGTTTGATAAATCATTTCTCTAAAAGTTCCATCGATTGTTCCTTCAATTCCTTTAATTGTACAGGTGACGTTCAATAGGGAGCCCTAGAGGCAGGGGCAGTCCCTGGAATTAATTCAATAGAGAAATTGACTTCTCTTTCAGGTGGAATACTAGGTAACTCATCAGGGAATACATGTAGATAATCTCTAACCACAACAATGTCTTCTATTTTGACCTCCCTCATCTCCAATATCACTAAAGCAAAAAAATTGTTATATTCCCTTTCTTATTAATCTATGAGCTTGAAGGGTAAAAATGAGAGATAGACGTCTACGATTTCTAACACCTAACAAGATAAGTTTTGGATGTTCACTATAGGTCACCTTATTCTTTTTATAGTTGACACTAGCATCATGCTTGGACAACCAGTTTGCTTCCATTATCACATCATACTCATCCACGTTCACACAATAAAATCAACAGGTAAGTTTTGACTATTTATCAAAACTTCACTAGAAGGGTAGAAGTGTTAAGTTCAGTCCCAACTCCATTAGGGATGGTGATAATAAGGTTGAATTCTAATGGAATGGGTTTTATGGATAGGGTATTAGCAAATTCTTGAAATATAAATGAGTGTGTTGCTTTAGTATCAAATAAAATAAAAGTATATAGTAACCATACCTTCCACCAGTCCATTAGGGTTTGCAATCTGCTTTGTCTTCTCCCTTGAAGATTGATCTTCTATCGTAGGACACTTAGAAATCTTCTGGTCTTGACTTCCACAGATCACAAACATCTTCCTAGAACCCTCCAACAATCTTCGGATTGGTGATTTCCCTTATCACAATTCTTGCATCTCTCTGAGGGAATGAGAGCTAGTTGGTTGGCCGTCTCCCTTGGCTTCTTATCATTTTAAAATGCTTGGCCACCACTTGGCCTTTTTTTATGGTAGGTTGGTATATCCCAGAGGCAAGTATTTGCTCTTCTTAATAGCTTTTCCTTTGATCCTTTCAGCCATCTCCATGGCATCTTCTAGCAATTGGGCATTCTTACTCATGTCGGCATAAGTCCAAATATCCATTGGCGCTAGTTTGGTGTTGTATTGGGGCCTTAATTCATTTAGGAATCGCTTAGCTTTCATCTCCTCCATTTCAATTAGGTGTGTTGTATAACAGGTTAGTCTGGAGATTTAGGCCTCATATTCAGCCACATTAAGACCTACTTTTTAAGACAACAAATTCCGCCACTTTCTTCTATTGCTCTCTTTCTAAAAAGTATTTGTTATTGAAATGTTTGACAAACTCCTATGTAATCTGACCATCCTTCAACGTGGCTTCCATAGACTCCCATCACGCTCGTGCGTCCTTTTCAAGTTGAAAAGTTGCCAACAACACTTTCTCCTAATCAATACACTGTGTGGTCTTGATCTACCCTTTCAATCTCCTGGGCATAGTGTTCAGATGTATCTAGGTCAGTGCTACCCTCAAACCTTAGTGGGTCATACTGTGGAAATTTCTGTGGAGGTCTCTCGCCCTACGGTTACTCTACCCAGGTAGCTTGAAGAAGCGCACAGGTCAATAGTTTATTACATATCTCTCAACTAAGCATGTTCTATGGCCATTTGAGAGTTGTAACTACCTTTAAAAGGATAATGATCGTTAGGGATCTATTTTATTAAAGTATTAAAATTTATAATAATGTTTGATCTTAACCCATTTCTCTACCATGTCTCACAATTAGATGTAGAATTTTTGACACATGTGAGGGCATTAATGCCAATCACTTATAAATTGTGGTTTACCTAGGATCTTATAAAAGTTTAGGCTCTGATACCAATAAAATTGTCACAATCCGATGTGAAAATTTAGAGCATGCAGTTGTATTCAGTCATATAAATCAAAGTAAATTCTAAAGAAATTAATCATTCCATAGGAAAACACAAAATTAAATATCAATAATAATCTAATAAATTTTATTAATACTCAAATTGCTAAAGTCTATTACATTCACTAATTTCAGAGCCAAACGTAGGACCCATTATTGAATCTCAACTACATTGGACACTCAAATAAAGGAAAGAACTAATACTATAGACTTGATGACTCTACTACTCACACCTCATGAACTCACACTTCATTATAATGTTTTGTTATCATGAAAATCAACTTGGAGTACAACACAGAGGAGTCTGTGTAGCAATATCGTATGTCTTGGAGGTGGGAGGCCTGGTTAGTATGCATGGTCTCCATGTAGTTGGAGGCTCCTCATGGAGAGGATAGTAAATAGTGTATCTGGGAGCCTCGAAGGAGTCAATGACGTGGGACTTGGCAGTGTAGTTGTAGACCTTGTCGGGGAGGATCTTATTGATCCAGTGGTGGAGACGAAGAGGCGTGTAAGAGGTTGTCGCAATTGAACCTCATGAAGGATTTTTCGGAGTGGTGGGGGGTCAAAGTAGATGCGATCGAGTTGTTGAGTGTCGAGGAGCGGCGGATGAGGCTATGCACCTCATAACCTTTACTCAACAATAGCTTTGTCAGGTATGACCCATCCTAGCCTGAGATCCCCATGGCAAGTGCCACCATGTGGGGAGGATGAATAGGCATGAGCACCGAAACGATGAACTTTTGCATTCCTCATTCTCGTGATTGGCTTGCCTGAGACGGTCTCGAACTTGTACGTATTAGTCCCTTACTTCTTGTAAGAGCCATGCCAGATGCTTCATTCCCATAGACGACGCCAATGTTGAAGTCGAGATCTCCTGAGGCCAACAAAGGTCGAGATAACTTGACTTCAAAGGTTGTCTAAGATGTGAATTTGCACTGGTGGGGAACGAAGTCATATCCGCAGTAGGACCTGCACAGAAGCCAAGCCTGGGGTGTGGATCTTAGGGTCAACCCTCCGATGATCCAGTTAGAAGTGGTAAGAAGCAGAAGGGAATGCAAGACCGAGAAGTGAGTACGAGATGGATGAGTTGAGATCTACCGATGTGTGAGGAGATCCCTTAGGCAAGGGGAATCGTTGACCGTTACTCCTCCAAGAGCTCTTTCCACCATTTGTTATAGATAGGAAAGCCGAGAACTAGTGGCGTTATGCAGCATAATTGCGTGAGTAATGGGTCTTATCTGGCTGTCGCGTTGAAGATTTTCGAGTGTTACGATCTTGGCCTTGATGAGTGGGGATCTTGGTCTGAGGTCTCAAATATGGTCTCGGCCTTACTTCTCAGATATGATTTTGGCCTAATTTCTCAAATCTAGTCTGCTTGACTATATGACATCAACAATCATTGTTACTACTACTAATATATATACATATATATTATTTTTTCCTTGCTGGCCTCCATGCGACAATATATATTTAGAGTGAGTTATTCCTAGTTGATTTAAGTAGGCACTGGTTAGTGCTGAAAGAGGAGGATTCTTTTTGATCACTTTGGTAATTATATTATGATTCCGCGTACCTAGAACAAAGAATAAGTTAGATGAGATGGATAAAAGAATGGGGCAGATAAAGTTGGTAAAAACTTATCCTGTTCTCATTCTAATCGATAGTTCGAGCCTTTTTAGTCAGATTCAGATATGCTACCAAAATAAGTAAGTGTCAGAGAATTGTTTTCACCACTTGTGATCGATAAAAATTAGTTTTATTTTTCAAATTATATCGTTAAATACTATTAATAAACTAGTTGTAGATTTAAAACCACATGTTCTTCTTTTTTACTTATTTGACATGTTTCAGATGCATACAAAATTAAACAATTTAAATAGCACGACTTATGATGTCGTCTATATGGATTCAAAAGTTTCTTTTATCATATCTAAATGATCTTTTTCACAACTGTAAAAACCATTCTAAAACAATTCTGAAGGTTTAATCGGAAATCGAAACTTAAATTAAGTAATTTTAGAATGGGTTGCATCATTCTTATTTTATCTCCATTTGGAAAACTGATCATTGTGGCTTTTGAATCAAGGCTTATCCATTTATAAAAACAAAAGATTAAAAACAAATTAGAAAGAAGCCCTATCCAAACGTTTGAGTGCTCCCTCCCACCACATAGATAACATCATATAGGTCAGCTCAAATCCCCTTTTTCTCCCACTTGTTCGCTATTTAGTTGTAGAGAACAACTTATACTATCCGTCTCTTATCTATCTCATTAATATGTGTTATGAAGTCTACGTTTTGGCATCTGAAATGGATAACAAAGAGCGGGTAACAGGATTTTCCCTTTGCTGTCATGTTCGGACAACAACAATGTCAACCTTTCAAACATGGTCAATGCAACAGCGAGCATTGGTCGGTGTTGTATTTAAGAGCAGGAGTACTGGTCAAAAAAAAAAAAACAAAAGGCAAGAAAGCCAAACCCGGCCACGTCTCTTGAGACTTGAAAAGGGTTGGTTGGCAGCTGCTGTTTTTTTAATTATTTTTTGGCAATGGAATGTATTTTATATATTAATCAACGTAAGATCCAAGATATATGAGACTAATTAAGTAAGGAGTCCCATACAGATAGCAGCAAGAGCCATAAGATATAAACAAAGATATGTAGCACCTCATGTGAGGTAATTACAACAACCAAGCCTATAACGAGAGGATCACTCAAAAGGCTATATGTCTCTGGTTGTTAGAATATCTGTTTATTAATAAAAATTTGACCTTCTTTAGCCTTGAATAAAAAAAAAAAAAGATCACTCAAAAGGCGAAGCTTAAGAATGCCTGCCAAGTTAATTGGAACGTGACAGCGGCCAACTCCAATATATATATATATATATATATATATATATATATTATTTGACAAAAAAATGTGGTTTATTTCAATCAACCCAAGCTAAATACATCAGAGGGCAGAGACAGCTGACAGCCAAAGCATACGATGCACATTATCGACAAGCAACCCAAAGCACACTGCAAAGTCCAAAGATCAATGGGCAAAACACAAAAAATAATCTCCCAACCTAAAGATACAACACACAGTCGTGCAACGCTGGTGACAAGACGTCATGAGGGGATCGATAGGGGAAGAGATGGTAACATGGCGCGAGCGAAGGCGCTTCAACAAACATGCTGCAAATATGCACAAGACCATCTGAGAGGCTCGATAGACTTCGGCAAAGACTGGATCGACAAGATTGAGAAAACCCTCGGCCACCATGACTTCCAGAGGGGTGAGCTCGACATCAACAGACTAAGAATAAGCACAAATCTAACTATGACAACAGGTCACGAAAAGGAATTTGAAAGAGTTGGTAATTAGTCAGAGACGACGTCGGGTCGAAAGGATGGAGCCACCGGCCGATGACCTCCTTTCAAATTAACACAACAAAACAGAACAACACCACCTGAAAAACATATAACAAACACAACAACTAGAACTATGCAGCAGCCGAAGAGATACTGATGGGTCCCATAAGACGAAGCTATATATAGTTCATTCTTGTAGCCGGAACAAGAATTGTAGCTCCAAATATGTACATGTTAGCGAAACTTGAGCTGCCATACATAGCCCCATGCAGCTTGGAGAGGGACACACTAACAGCCACGAGGAACACAACTTGGAACAGCACAAGTCAAGGCGTATACCCAAGTTAAGCACATAACATGGAAGTATGAATGGGGGAAGATAAAGAAAGAGAAGAAAGGGATTGATGGGGATGTGATTAACGAAGGATGTTGATCGAAATTAATGGGTATATATGGATGTGGTTTGATTTCTTTGTCAGTGTGAAAGTGATTGCAAGTACCACACCCAACATTAATTATTTTTTGTCCTGATGAATCAGTCATTCATTGACGTACGCTGTCCTTAATTAATTGTTGAATTAATCTCATGATCTCTTTTAATTTCCTTTGAATCATATCCCTCCTGTTGGCCAGGGACAAAAACTATCTATAGATAACTCATTAATTGTATGTATTTTCACCATACAAAAATATGTACGTTTTTTCATCCTATATATACGCAGATAAAATGATGTACTTATAATTTTGTTGCCAAAATTAGTATAAAAGATTAATAACTCTATCTTACCGTGTCACATCAGAAAATAAGGTGATCAATTAAATTATCGTCTTGATAATTTATCCCTAATTAAATTATCCAAACTAAAAAAGTAGATAAGCATATAGATAAAATAACTTATCTTTGGACAGATTATTCAGTTATAAAAAAGCTCATATATATTGAGAAATACTTATTACACATATTACTATAAGATGTACATGTCGTGTTTTATGTTGTGATTGGTCAGTGTACAATTATGCTCATTTGTACATTTAAAAAAAAAAGAAAAAAAAACATAATTTTTATTAATAAACAGAGATTCTAACAACTAGAATAGCAGCCAGAGGCAAAGCCAAATACAGAACACCAATAAATTAATAAAGGCTTTCTAAAACTCCATAGATGATCTGTCTCATGAATGAGTTCGCCGAAGAACAGTCCGAAGGCGTAAACCCGGTCGTCGAGAACAATGCTCCATAACTTCTTCATCCGCTTCCATATCAAATGTCTCTTGATCAAATCGAAAATTAGACACGAAAATATTTTTCGCTTTAACAAGATCAGCAACGGACGAGCACACATGAGACGAGATATATATCTCTTGTGTAATAAATGTTTTACATTTATATCATTGATGATTGCAAATGGAAGGTCATGTTTTTTTTTGTTTGGACTTTTTCTCTTATAGAATCAACACTGTTAATAATATATAAATGAGAAATTAATTTTGTGAGAAGTGTCGTTGCAGTGTTTCTCTCACATATATAATTGAAGTCCCTCTCTGGAGAGTGTGGCAGAGAGCTGTCAATCGTGGGGTTCAGAGTCGGAACTCTTGGATGCAGCGGCTGCCATCACCAGCGACAGCATTTATAAGTTCAGACCGTAGGGGATTCACGTACAACGTCCGCACTTGGGGACGACGACCATGCACATCTCCATGCTTTGACGATCTTCACGTGTGTGACTCCAAAGAATTTGATACAAGAGCCAGTGATGAATGCAGTGCAAGGCGGATCGGATCAGGAGAGATTCGATCTAAGATTCGGTTGATCCGGTTAGATTCGTATAGGTATATATATATATATATATATTCTTCATACTTATTTATTTAGATATTATTTAAATATATGTTAGTTTATAATTTTATTTACTTAAGATATTATATGGAAATAAAAAAGTACATATTTTTCATTTGAATCTAATAAAAATAAGATAAATTAATTAGAAGTCTCTGACTATAATATAGAGGTCCTTACTGTAACAGGGCTTAACATATGTTGTAACATGTGATAATCTTTACTGTAATGAGTTACAGCTTTGTTAGAGACTAACAAATAAGTTAAAAACTTGATAGGAACTCTTAATTAATTTGTCCATAAAAATATCAAAAAATAATATCTCTTACTAATAAAAATCAACTCTCCCATCGAAGAAGAAAATTACGATTTCAATGATTTTATTAAAATGCTAACTTTCCAATGTATCATAATTTGACATATCTAAAAATTTGATAATTCAAATAAACTACATGGAACACTAAAAATTTGAAGTATGAGAGTGACTGTATGTTTGACTTTTTTTATCGGATTTGAAAATTTTAGTGTTCTATGTGATTTATTTAAATTATCAAATTTTTAGATATGTCAAATTATGAGAGATTAGAAAGTTAGTATTTCGATAAAATCACCGAAATCACAATTTTCTTCTTGGAGGGAGAGTTGATTTTTATTAGTAAGAGATATGATTTTTTTATATTTTTATTGAATTCAAATGGGAGATACTTTCTTATTTACATATAATATCTTAAGTAAATAAAATTATATATATTAACATTTACTTAATTAATGATATTCAGGTAAATAAATATGAAGAAGAAACTGTGTTTCCATAGGTAATATACACATATCTATATATATATATACATATATTATATGTGTTATATTAAATATATATATATATATATATATATAATAATCCTATGCAAATCGTCAGATTCCATGCAAATTTGATCGAATCAGGACGAATCTGATTCGGTCCGAATCACCACTCTAGCAAATCATGGGATGTAGAGACAGATGGACGTAAGAATTTTATTTAGTAAATTTATTGATATTATATTTATAGGCTTATTTTTTTGATACAATGAAATCATCCATGATAAAATTTAACATATATATAGAATTCTTAAAATTCAATAGAGTTACGTGATCTCACTGATTATATGTTGTATCATGCATGGGCAAGAGAAAGAATCCTTTCATTACTGAGTTGGAAAGGAATTCGATCACATTGAGAGAGATATTTTGTGAGAAAACTGTTCTCAAAATTGTTTTTCATATCTTTATTTGGACTTTTTCATAAAATACAGTGAAGTTTGTCGCTACCTTTACACTGATCGAGTTCTCTTCAATTGATCCTTTCTCCATGGGCAATGGTGTCCAGGTACTGGCAACATTTTCTACATGTCCATTTTGTTTTATACTAATTATTTATTATGGGCTGCTATTATATATATATATATATATATATATATGTTGTATAGTTTAACGTAGGGGTACAGGTTATTCAGAGATTTAATTGATACTTATTTTTTATGTTTCTTTTATCTGGTGTTATCATGAGGTAAAAGTTGTATCTCCCTAAAAGGGTCAGATAGAGGTACTCATCTTTATTCATGGATAAATAAAATGATTTATATATAGATAGTCTATGTCATGTCCCGCCAATTTAGCAGCAGAATAAATTGGGGAGACATGAACAACGTGTATGGTAGTATAAATTGCGCATACATTTGCAAATATCATAGCAACTAATGAATAATAATTGCAATAAACTCTTTATTTTATTGATGATTCATCTAAACTATTACATCAACTAATTCTGAGCCAAAACATAGGGCTCAATAACGCCATTACATTGGAAAGAAATCTAAAGTAAATATCTAACTAAACTCTTAGGAACTAAGGTCCTTCCATTGCTATGACTCCATTGTATTAGAACAACTTCATTAACTGACTCCAGGTCGCTCATCAATCTGGTCCATTCCCATTGGTGTGTGTAGGGTCATCACCAGACTTACCTGAAACACATACAACAATAGCGCAGGGTAAGCGATAACGCTCAGTAGGATTTAATATCTCATGTAAACAAGCTTGTTTTAAATAATTAATGTCTTATAAGGCATGATAACTAAAAAGAACGATTAAAATATAGCCAAGAGAGTAATAGAACATGATGGCAAAAAGAATGATAAATCTTCCAACAGAGATATTGCAAAACTAGTATGATAAATGATTGGCCATGTAAAGAGATAGTGTATATGGTTGCACCACAGTGCACTAGTAGAGATAGCACCTCTGGTCGAGCATCTTGTCAACCCAGAGAACGATAGCATAGTGATTGATATATTGATTGTCATAAATTAACTTGTGATTGTTATTAAATGGCGCTGGATGCATGCCGTACACATCCTGATCATGTAACCCTTGCAAGGAAATAGCACTCTTCGGGAGCTCCTCCCAGGACCAGACCGGGCCCTATTGCTTTGGCATATAGTACTTGTTTGTTTAATTTAGACAATCAATTATATGGCCAAATAGAGTACCAAGAAGAGATAAGAGAGGACTAGACGAGATAGATGAGAGCGTAGAGAGAATGTGAACAGATGAGAGTATCGAGATAGTAGATGAGATAGGGACATTTCCGAAAAATGACGAGAAACACACGATAGTAACGGTTGCACGGCACCAGGTCGGGTACCGGCAGTCTGGTAGAAGTCACAACCGCCCCTTAGCCGTGCTGTGTACACGGGTCAGGTAGTCCAGTGTGAACTTAAGATAAGAAGGAACACTAAGGCATGGATCGTACTGATCCCTAAGGTGCATCGAGATTTGGGGTACAACCAGCTCGTTGACTAAGGACGTGCGCCAAAGCCAAGAAGACTTACGGAGGTCTTGACAAGGAGTCCCTGGTCCAGTCGAGAGTATTCCCGGTGGAGAGGTGGTCCAAGTCAAGGAAAAAAGTGTGTAGAAAACGGGTCCGTCGTGCCTCGAGTGCTCGAAGGCCGAGGGAAAACGGTAACGTTATTTAAAATGCGCGTATAAAACAAAAACAATTGTATTTAACAAAATAAGGTAATTTAGTCATTTATTTTGATAATTTACCGAATACATTATTGCATAATTTATCAAGGTCAAATGACAATTTACGATGTTATGTATGTGCAAGTGTAAAGAAATCCTGAGGATGTGACAAGTCGTGCTCACGACTTTTAAATTAACAAGAATTATTTAAATAAAAATATTCAGGTTGATTATTAAGCTTAACAGTACATGGTTTAACTTCTATAAAGGTTATATGACAACTAAAGCAGGGGTATGTGCATAATATAAGATTCTGGCCAAAATTTAAAGAAGGTGACAGGGTTGCCCGTCGCGATCATGTAGCGACGGGGCGCATGGGCGCGTTACTCATGGTGTCGCGACGGGGTATCCCGTCGCGGTTCTGGCCCGGTTCAGTTTTGGGAACGCGGCGGCGAGGCCCGTCGCGTTCATGACGCGGCCTGATGGTCGACCGCGACACTCCTCTTATCGCGGCGTATCGCGCCGCCGCGATAACAGTGGTGGTCCTGGCTTTTCTCTTTTTCTCTGGGCGAGTCCTCTGTGATATATGGATGTTCTAATTCCATATAAAATGGTACGGTGATCCAAAAAGCATGAAACTAGTTTTAAAAGAAAGTAGACATGTATATATATCAACATGCACGATTAATTTGAAAATAAACAAGGTTTAGATATGCATTGAGCAGGTTACTTTTCGGTGACCTAAACAGGTGCAGTCAGGGTTCAATGAATTAATTCGAGATGTATACATGATGAAAAATTCTGAAACCAGTGGCGTTTGAAAGCTAACATGCATTAGTATTTATGATAATTTTATCATAGAATGATGTCAAGTTTGCACGAGGTTAAAAAGAAAACAAGGAGGGTCGAGTGCACAGGTCTGATAGACATTCAAAGATTTAATTCTCTCTCATGGGAGATCGAAATCAAGCAAGACTAGGGGCGTTTGAAAGATATTACATGCTAGTATCAATGAGAATTTTCTCATAGCATGGGAACAAGTACGTGCAAGGTATTAGAGAAAACATGAGATTCAGGTTCATGGTAACAGCAGGATTTCACGAATTAAATTCTCTCAAATGGGTGAACGAAATACCACGAAACTATAGGGCTTTTGAAGAGGTATATAAAGGCTACCTAGGGTAATTATTTCACTATTTTAGCTTGAGAGATTGCCTACCTTTTTCGTAGAGCAAGAAAACCCTAGTTTGGATGACGAAAATCCGAAAAACCCTTCTTGTTCTAGCCTCCTCCTCCTTGCTCCTTTGTCTCCAGCCCTTCTCCTCTTTCTCCATAGCTCTAGCCACGAAAATGGGTTGCTAATGATGAGTTTTTTGGTGTATATGGCCAACTATAGGAGTCCTAGTCATTATAAGAGTCCTCCTTTCCATTAAACTCTAAATTTCCTTCTTTATCTCCCACTTTCTCTTATTTATCCACCTAATATGGCTAGGGAGAGAGCTAATTTCATGGTCAAAGGGTTAGGGTGGTGTAAGGACTCTTATTTAAGATATATATGAGTTATTTAGCATTTATCTTAACCCTTTCCTATTTATTTAATTAATTAGGTACGAATTTCACCTATTTACCTCTCATTCCATGATGGGCCAACACTATTTGGGCCCAATATATTAGGTTTGGGTCATTAGAATAACCCATTAATAATTTAGTTTAATGGGTATCACTTTAATTTCCTTTTATTCCATGTATTCTCCCTTTATTCTAATTAAATCCATTTATCATATTTATTCAATTGATTTCCTATTTTAATTCAATTCAATATTATTTAGCCAAATATTTCTGACTTTTATTCATCTCTTGGGCTCTTGCTTTTGGCCCAACATCTCATGCGGGCTTAATTGTACAACCCATGTACTTAATTTACTTAATGAGTTTTAATTATCCTTTGATTCGATAATATATTCATGGGCCAAAATTGTCTATTGATCCAATTATCATAAGGCGCTATCACCCCATATTATTTAAAGTCTACCCACATATTTATTTTCATTTATAATCCACTTTGGCACATAAAATAATAGGCTCTCCGACTTATTCCTTAATTACGATAATAAGTCGCGTAATTTCTTAAACTTAGTCTAAATAATTTTTCTATGCCCAAATTCATGATGAGTCATTAAAGAACATTATTTAAAATGTAACTATTATTTTTACGGAATTTTTTATAGGGGTTATATGCATGCAATAATGATGCGTACTTTTTAACTAATTAAATTTATTAATTGATAAAATTTCAATTTATCCATAATTTTTAGTTAATGAATTTTCCGGGGTACTATAGTCTATATATCCTACTCAAACTAAAATTAATGACTTTTAACCACATACGTCGTTATTTGTTCTCCAATCAAAACTTCCCTATATTCATGCTCATTGTCAAAATTATACATGTTGGACTTTGAGCATATATATATAGAGAAGCATGAGTGAGATCAGGCATAAGATTTTATTTAGACGTGACACCATCTAGTGTCGCGACCCGGCTGAGAGCGCAATCGATCGGACCGTCACATTCTCAGAGATCCCGTCCGAACCCAAAAAAGGAAATGGAGCACTTTGGATTGCGGTCCAATCCTCTAAAGACTTGACACAGGGACTAAGATGAATAGGCGTGGACACCGAAACGATGAACTTTTGCATTCCTCATTCTCGTGATTGGCTTGCTTGAGATGGTCTCCAACTTGTACGTCTCAGTCCCTTACTTCTTGTAAGAGCCATGGCAGATGCTTCAATCCCATAGACGACGCTAATGTTGAAGTCGAGATCACTTGGGGCCAACAAAAGTCGAGATAACTTGACTTCAAAGGTTTTCTAAGATGTGAATCTGAGTTGGTGGGACGAAGTCATATCCACGGTAGGACCTGCACAGAAGCCAAGCCTAGGGTGTGGATCCTGGGATCAACCCTCCGATGGTCCAGTTAGAAGTGGTAAGAAGCAGAAGGGAATGCAAGACCGAGAAGTGAGTACGAGATGGATGAGTTGAGATCTACCGATGTGTGACAAAACTTGGCTTTATGTCCCACTTTACCTGTGCTCATTATATGCCTTTTATAGCCGCTAGGGAGATCCCTTAGGCAAGGGAATCATTGGCTGTTACTCCTCCAGGAGCTCTTTCCGCCATTCATTAGGATCGGAGCCAAGATCATGGCCTTGATGAGTGCCTACCCTTTGTTCAGGATTGGGGGATCTTGGTCTGAGGTCTCAAATATGGTCTCGGCCTTACTTCGTAGAAATGATCTTGGTCTGATTTCTCAGATCTGGTCTGCTTGACTAATATGACATCAACAATCAGTGTTACTACTAATAATATATTATTTTTTCCTTACTGGCCTCCATGAAAAAAGAGTGAGTTATTCCTAGTTGATTTAAGTAGGCACTGCTGAGGACCCCGGTTGGGTCGATCGGTTAGAACTCTTGCTTAAAAGCAAGAGGTCCCGAGTTCGATTCCTGGGGGGGGGGGGGGGGGGATTTACCTGATTTACATGCAATCCTCGAGGTGTGTAAATCCGGAGTTTTTCTGGTCAAGTGGGGTAAGGGCAATACAGGTATACGGAAAGTAGGAGCTGCCAAGTCCTGACCTTGGAGTTCACGAACACCAATGCTTGAGTCCGCAAAGCCACACGGGGCGGGATTTCCTCGTTATCAAAAAAAAAAAAAAAAAAAGTAGGCACTGCTTAGTGCTGAAGGAGGAGGATTCTTTGACCTTGGTAATTATATTCTGATTCTACCTAAAACAAAGAATAAGTTAGATGAGATGGATAAAAGAATGGGGCAGATAAATTGGTAAAAACTTACCCTGTTCTCATTCTAATCGATAGCTTGAGCCTTTTTAGTCAGATTTAGATATGCTACCAAAATAAGTAAGTGAAGTAAAGTCGGATAACTCAAATGAGTATTGTTTCACCACTTGTGATCGATAAAAAATATTTTTTATTTTTTTCAAATTTATTTCGTTAAAAACTATTAATAAACTACTTGTGGATTTAAAACCACATGTTCTTCTTTTTTACTTATTTGGCGTGTTTCGGATGCAAACAAAATTAAACAATTTAAATTGTACGAATTATGATGTCATCTATATGGTTCATGAGTTTCTTCTATCATATCTAAAATGATCTTTTTTACAACTGTAAAAACTATTCTAATTAAACAATTCTGAAGGTTTAATCGGAAATCAAAACAATTCTGACGTGGCATCAGAGGCGACTTTGGCATGACAACTCGGCGTATAGGGCCAATCCAACACAAAACTTAATTTGCCAATGGCACAATAGATCGAAAGATCAACGACACCTTACTCCAGACCAAGGCCTTGTTCCCAAGCCCAAACTCAGGAGTGGGGGGGGCTCATGATGTGCCCTATGGTTGGCCCAATCCCAGCACAATTAGCATCCTAGGCCCAGTAAGACATGTCGGCGAAAGCCCACTGAAGATGCGTCCCAATCCCAGCAAGGAGAGTCGACTTAGGCATCGTTTGGGAATACTTTTGAAAAAGTTAAAAACCATAAAATCACTTTGATCGGCCATCTCAAAACATGTGCAACTTTCCTGCCATATTGTCCATGTCACCTGCAATTTCTGCTAAAAAATAAGAAAATATTTAAAACTCACAAAAGGCACAGACACAAACTCCCCAAATGCATCGTCCCTTGTGCCGCTTTTGGCAAAAGCGGCTCCTCATCCACTTTGGCAGAAAGGGTGAGAGAAAATTTGCTCTCTCTGTCTCTCTCTCTACCTCTCCAAAATTCATTGTACACGGAAGCCCAAAATGATAAACTCATTTGGTTCTGCTTTTGCTCCGTCAGAGTTTTTGCAGACCTGAAATCGGAGCAAGCGGTGCTCCCAAACGGTGCCTTAGGCTAGGCTAGCCTAATAACTAACATGAGGCAACCATAGTGTCTAGTCCGAGCCACGATGGATGCGTTGACTGGACAATGGTCGGTTGTCGGCAAGGCCATTGTGAGTAATAGGTAGACGTCGTCGACATAATCATCATACAACCAACGCATCCGCAACATGCCCCACGATCTCAAAGCGATGACTCCATCCAAAGCCCAACGTGAAGATAATGGCTCCTCGAACCACTTCCCTACGAATTGCCTTTATAAATAGGAGAAAGACTCTCTGCACTTCTGAAAGTGCAGAAACGTCAAGTCAACATGTATTTTCTCCCTCCCATTGGTGAGAATCAAGTTGGCATATGAATCTCTCACATCTTTTCCACCAATGGGAGAGAGAAAGTGCAAGATGATTTGGCGTTTCTGCACTTTTAGAAGTGCAAAAAGTCTTTCTCTATAAATAGAGGTGCATGCGCATATAAAGGGGATGAACCCTAGTGAAACATGTCAGCTCTACAGTTTTAGACTCTCTTTTTCTCTCTCCTATGAAGTTCTCTTGTTATCTCAAAAAATCGATCAATTCTTAACTTAAACATCAGAGGGTAGAGCCCCAAGAGCACCACCCTGAGATTAACTTCTTGCATACTCATTTCAGTGTTGGTCCTACATAAGGCTGTTTATAATACGGTCCAAACCGTAAAACCGAACCGAACCGACCGGTTCGGTTCGGTTCGGTTTCATGGGCCAAATGGTTCAGTTCGGTTTCAAGTTTGGAAATCGAAATGAACCGAATATAGATATATAATTATATAAATAATAAAATTTTATAAAAAAAACTGGTAGTGCAGTGGAGGGCGGCGTCGCGTGCCCTCCACGCGCGTGGTGGTCGCGAGTTCGAAACTCGCGACCACCACTAAACACCTCTTTTTGCCATGTTTTGTTAAAAAATGCCAGAAAACGCTAAAAAAATAAAAAAACGTCGGAAAAATAGGAATTCAATTTGAACCGAACCAGTTCGATTTACTGAATGAAACGGTTTAGTTCGATTTTCTCCAAAAATAGAGAAAACCGAACCGAACCTGTACACCCCTAGTCCTACAAGCATAGTCTCGCTTCCTAATTCTTAACATATACCATTCCGAGTACTCAATCATGAACCTTTAAAGTTGGGTCTGTTCGACCTTTGGGGGGTTTTGAGAACCGACTTCGTCACCTGGAGACCTTTTTTAAAGCAATTTTCTAGTTATATATTTCTCAAACGGAGAAGAGAAAGACGTATGGAAGCAGAGGAAAATGACAACGTTTGACATTTCAATATCTAAATAAATGTCTAGTGTCTTCGAGACATATCGAGCACTCACCTACCTGTCAAAAGAAAGGATCCCGTTCTCACATGGGAGTAATATTTGCCTCATATATAGACATGCAAATATCCTGACGGTGAAAAAAAGAAGAGTAAGATATATATGATACTATAGCTTCTCTCTCTAGATTTTTCTAGAGAGAGAAGCTCTGGGATTGCTAGGGCTTGCCCCGTTCGTTCGTCTCCCCGTAGGGGAGGGGGCCCAGCCCCCTCCCCCCGTCACTGTCTCCGTCCTCGTCTCTGCTTCCGGCGTTGGAGCCGTTTTGGCTCGGGTGAGTCACCCACTGCTTCATAGTCGGTGCAGAGGAAGCATCTCCGCGGAGGTCTGTTGCCCCAGCACCGTCGACAGTTCAAGGTTCTTTCTCTGTTCTCGTCTCCAACTGTGTTTACTTTCCCTTTAGGGCCCTGTTCGGTGGAGAGGGGATTCTCCGACCCTTGTTGGTCCCCCCTCCCCTCCGGTGGTAAGGTTTTGGTTTCTCCTTCTCCAAAGGAGATCTTGGCTCTGGCGATTTGGGACTTTCCCCTTCGTCGGAGGACCCTTTCTTCGGGCGCCAGGTGGTTTTGTCTGGTGGTCCGGAAGCGACTCTCCTCGGCGCATCCTTGTGGCTCGTATCAGTGTCAGTTGCAAGAAGCATCAAAGTCCCAAGCTCCTATACCACTCCTGCTTATCCCCTCATCGGCGGGGTGTTAAGGGTTTCTGCTCGTGTCCGAGGCTTCATCCGCACTTCATGTTCGTGAGTGCATCTTCCGAGCATATCGTCTGCTGCGCTTGTGTGTTGCAGCCGTTCTTCTCTGGAGTGTTTGGTAGTCTGGAATTGCTGTTTTCTTCACGTTGGGCTCTGTTTTGTTCTTCCGAGCTTATCCTTTGGCCTTGGTTTGGAGATCGTCTGGTTGTTGGTTGTTCTCCCTGGTGTGTTACCCATATGTTTTATTTCCTACTGTCTTTTTTTTGGGTTATGGGAGAAGGTATGGGTTGTCTGTGGCCACCTTACCTGTCTGCGTACAGGGGATGGGCGGATGTACCTTCTATGGTTGTCTTCTTTGTACTTCTCCTGGTTAGTTAAATACTATCTCACTTTGTCAAAAAAAAAAAAAAAGATATATATGATACTGGGTCTAAATTTTTTTTAATAAAAATAAACTTATCTTATGTCATGTCAATCTTATCAATATCCAAAACCAGGGGCAAATTAATGACCAGAGACCGTCGCTTTCTCCCCCCTCCCACAAGCTCCCCTCTCGTTTCTAAACAATTGCCCAGTGTCTTTGTTGTCCTAGTTCTGACACTCCCCAAGTAACGGAGGAGGGGGAAGCGAAGCTTTCACGCTTCCAAAGGCGAGACCTCCAAGCCACCATATAAAAATGAGAACATAAAGATGCAGTCGTGACCCAGGTTTGCCTTGTGGAATAAACTTACACTTTCTGACCAAATCTATAGCAGCATACTAATAACGTATGTGCATTCAAATATATATATAAATATATGGTGATAGCATCTGCCATCCTTTAATAAACGGCATGGGAGAGCAAGGTAGTTGGGACTGTTGCCCTAATTAGTTCGGTAAACTGTGGGCCTGTGGCATCTAATCTGGTACTCTCAGCCTCTATGTATCAACTTGGCTAAATCTTCAGACTAAACTCTAACACAGTAATTAAAAGAAAAGAGGAGGAGGAGGAGGAAGAAGAAGGCCGGGGTTTGTCGACGACCGTGTGAACACTGGGAGCAGCTCACCATAAAACTCCCATGCAGCGTTTGAACTCAAATGGTTGGAACCTCCCTAGCTATATACAACCCCACGGTACGTACGGTTGTGTGTGTACTGTCATATCCCGCAGTACAGCTGCTGCAATTACTCCATCGGCCTCGCCAAACAGCTCCACATCGATGCCTGCTTTCTCAGTCTGATCACCATCACCGTGCATTAACGTGTTATTTTCTACTGTTATACTGCTATTAGGTCTTGTGCATTCAACTCTAAAAGATTATATATATAGATATATATATATATATAGAGAGAGAGAGAGTAGTGTCCAGCAAAAAAAAATTTGTAGGCACGCGCAATGCACACTGACTATTGGATGGTCACCCAATGGCCAACACTGGGTTGCAGTGGTGCGGGTTGCGGCGGTGTCGCATCGCCGCACTCTAGCATTTTCCTATATATATATAGTGCGGCGGTGCGACCCCGTCACACCTCTATTGCTGTCGTTGAATCACCATCCAATGGCAACGGCAACGTGTTTTGGGTGAGCCGCAAACCGGCCCCACTTAAAAAAATAATAATGGATGCTATAGTAGTACGGCAGGGCCGTATTGTCTTACTGTAGCATCTCTCTTTCTATATATATATACTAATTACAAAGTTAGACATGTAATTTTGCTAATCATCTAGCAGTATTTAAGCTCCTTAAATACTCATACATCATTCTTCATAAAATTGTCTATCATCCTTAACTTGTTAATTTAGTTATTTTTAGAGTTAAAGGTGACAAATAATATGTTAAGTATGACAAATAACTTCAATATAGAAAGTTATTTGTGTCTCTCAGTGACACTGGCTCATTCACTGGCCAATCACATCCACTCAATGCCCGCCGAGCTACCATAGCTAAGGTCCCACCAATGCTATTTGTCACCTTTAATATTAAGGGCAACAAATGACTAATTAAGAGAGACAAATAAGTTGTTAATTGAAAGTGTGAGTATATATATATATATATATATATATATATATATATATATATATATATATATAGAGAGAGAGAGAGGAGAGAGAGAGAGAGAGAATAAAACCACCCATCTTTCTTTTTTTTTACTAATAGATTACGTTGTTATTTCATTCAAAAACCAGGACAACAAAGAGTAAGAACTGTTGTAAGTGCCACCCAAATATAGCCGATGGTGTATGCCAACCCCACTGCATATAGTCCTTACACAGAGGATGCCACCATGGAGCTCGAAGGGAAGTAGATGTGGAGCACGTCGGAGGTCACACTGAAGCGTTGGGGAAATTTGCCGAAAAACTTAGTGAGGCACTGTTTGGGAGTACGTTTGCAGAAGTTAAAAGCGGTAAAATCATTTTTACTGTATGCCTCAAAACACGTGCGACTTTTTTGCCCGAATCATCTGACGCGTTGGCGACTTGAATGGTGTTAAAAAAAAATGAAACTCACCTTCACCGCTCAGACACAACCGGCTGCAAACATCATCGCCCAAACCGTTTTTCCACAAAAGCGGCCTCCAACCTACTTTGGTGAAAGTGGAGAGAGAAATTTTCTTCTCTCCATCTCTTTCCTCCTCATCACAGTGCGGTAGTCGAGGGAGACTGGACACATTTGGAAACACTTCTCACTTGTCAGAGATTTTATATGTCAAAATCTCCTCACGCTGCGCTCTCCCAAATGTTGTCTAAGGATGACTTCGATGTGAGAAAATGTCATCCTTAGTAAGTTTCCATACGTATTTGTAATCATAAGTATCAGAAGTCCCCATAAAATTCTTATACGTGTAACTTATACTACATTCTTAGCAATTCATTATTTATGTTATTATCCTTCATTATTAGTTAATCTTCCATCTAATCAGATGCCACACTGAATGATCCTTCCGCTTTTCCCGCGGTTCTTCTATTTCTTATAGTACTTATTACTATGTATGTTATAAACAATTTTCTTTAAAAATAAGGGGTTGTTGTGGTGATTGGTAAAATAATGCAAATTCATGAATAGTGCTAGTTTTGATGTGCCCAATGGTCGACCCATCTTGACCGGACCCCGACATAATTAGCTGCTAGATGGGTCGACCCAAGTCGACCCAAGTTGCCTCCCAAGCCCAGCAAGGCAAGTCGACCTAAGCCAACCCAACACTACCTGAAAGGCAATCATGATGTCTGGCCAAGGCCACAATAAGGGTCGGTCGCCAATAAGGTCATCGTGGGTGACGGGAGGTCGGATCATCGTGCAATAGGCATGCACGATCATCACACAATTTGCATGCGTGATCATCAGCACACACTCTCCAACACACCCTACGATCTCAGAGCGATAACTCCATCTAAGACCCAACATGAAGACAACGGCTCACGGAACCACTCTCCTCCAGCTGGCCTATATAAACAAGGCTATACACATACGTAAAAGGGGGCGAAACTCCATGACCCCTCGACTCTCTCTCTCTCTCTCTCTCTCTCTCTCTCCAATTCTCTTTGTTTCTCTAAAAAAGTCGATTCTTGACTTCAACATTGGAGAGTCGAGCTCAGGAGCATAATTGTCTCAAGATTGAGTTCTTGCAAATCTATTTCGACGTCGGCTCGATAGTAGGGATTTCATTTCCCATCCTTCAATCATCCATATGAGTACTTAACATCGGATCTTGAGGTTGAATCTTCTCGACCCTTGCGGGGTTTTGAGAATCGGCTTCATCGGGTTGTGAAATCACTTATTAGCTAGGAAATCTCCAATTTTAACTCAGTTTTTTTGCATTCAAAGTTAAAACAAAAAACTAAAACAAAACCAGCCCGAAATTATAATATCAAATGTGACAACGCTTATGACAATTCAAAACCAAATGAATAGTCATTAATAAATACTCTTGAGGGAGACTTATCTACCTTATATTTAATTTATGACTTGAACTCGATCGAGTCCGATCATATTTGCTTTAGAAATCGAATGACATTACGCTGCATGCGATTTCCCATCTTAAAAAAAAAAGACAATACAAGGCTATTGGCTGGTACATCAAAACCTTTTGAGAAAAACTTAATATCTTGGTGATCGGATAAAAAAATTACTCAATCAATTGTGGGATTGGTTGAGATGTGGCTCCGTCTATTGCATGACCATTTTTTAGGCACAAGATCTGTGCACTTGCAGCCAATCTCACGACTATTGAATGGTTTTTTTTTCAGACCAAGTGAGTATAAAGTGTTTCTCTAATTTCTTCTATCTCTTTCACGTGAAAAATAAATAAATAAATAAATAAATATATATATATATATCCTACCTCTGTTCTTTAAATTCGTCTCTTCTTTCAGTCCAATTGAGTATAAAGTGTTTCTCTAATTTCTTCTATCTCTTTCACATGAAAAATAATAAATATATATATATATATATTTGTTTATATATATAATATATATATATATATATCCTACCTCTGTTTTTTAAACTCGTCTCTTCCATCACAGGTCACCCTCCATGCCCAATCCTCCCAACTCCAAGCTCCCAACCAGGTAGGCGCCCAACTCCCAACTAGACACGCCCACCACAATGCTGCGTTTCCATGCGAGCTGGTCAAGCACTCCCCCCCCCCCCCCCCCCTCTCCAAAGATTTCGCCCTCCTTCGCCGTCCACCGTTAGCAAGATTTCCTGCACATCTTAAACAAGCTAGTATTGTCTAATTTAGATTACATGTCCATGCAGCTCCTCCCATGCTTGCAGACGTGCTGTTGGCTTTGGGCAAGTGGGAACCTCCCAATGACGTAGGAACCGACACATGGACATCCACCAGGCTGACGTGTAGGCAGACCATCTTTCCACTAAACTGCTCCCCGGGAACACCATTAAGTAGATAGAGAGAGAGGAGAGAGAGAGAGAGAGAGAGGATTGGTGGCGGTAGGTGATCATTTATTAAGCTACCCATCCGCCCCATTCATTGCCTCACACTTAGCAGCAGTTCTCTAACCCTTTTAAATTCCACCCCTTCCCCCTGCTCCCCCAATCCCCTCTCTCAAGTGTAGCAGCAGAGAAGAGAGAGAAAGATAGAGAGAGGAGGAGGAGGAGGAGGAGGGATTGTTAGGGGGGAGAGAGAGGAGTAGAGGAAGAAGGATGGCTACGCCGGCGGTACCATCCTTCTCGAGCTCGGTGAAGCTCAAGTACATCAAGTTGGGCTACAGATACTTGGTAGACCACTTCCTGACGTTCCTGCTGGTGCCGGTGATCGCGGCGGTGGCGCTGGAGGTAGCCCGCCGTGGGCCGGAGGAGCTCCTCTCGCTGTGGCGATCACTGCAGCTGGACCTGGTCCACGTCCTCTGCTCCGCCTTCCTGGCGGTGATCGTCGCCACCGTCTACGTCATGTCGCGGCCCAGGCCCGTGTACTTGGTGGAGTACGCGCTGTTCAAGCCGCCCTTCACCTGCCGGGTGCCCTTCTCCACCTTCATGGAGCACACCCGCCTCATCCCCAGCTTCGACGCCAAGAGCGTGGAGTTCCAGATGCGCATCCTGGAGCGGTCGGGGCTGGGCGAGGAGACCTGCCTCCCTCCGGCCAACCACTACATCCCGCCCAACCCGACCATGGAGTCGTCGCGAGCCGAGGCCCAGATGGTGATCTTCTCCGCCGTGGACGCGCTGTTCCAGCGCACCGGCCTCCGCGCCAAGGACGTCGACATCCTCATCGTCAACTGTAGCCTCTTCTCCCCCACCCCGTCCCTCTCCGCCATGGTCATCAACAAGTACAAGATGCGCAGCAACATCCGGAGCTTCAACCTCTCCGGCATGGGGTGCAGCGCCGGCCTCATCTCCATCGACCTCGCCAGGGACCTCCTCCAGGTGCACCCCAACTCCAACGCCGTCGTCGTCTCCACGGAGATCATCACCCCCAACTGGTACGCCGGCAACCAGCGCTCCATGCTGCTCCCCAACTGCCTCTTCCGCATGGGCGCCGCCGCCATCCTGCTGTCCAACCGCCGCCGGGACCGGAGACGGGCCAAGTACAGGCTGGTGCACGTGGTGCGCACCCACAAGGGGGCGGACGACAAGGCCTACCGCTGCGTGTACGAGGAGGAGGACGCCCAGGGCAACTCGGGCATCTCGCTGTCCAAGGACCTCATGGCCATCGCCGGGGAGGCCCTCAAGAGCAACATCACCACCATCGGCCCGCTGGTGCTGCCCGCCTCCGAGCAGCTCCTCTTCCTGCTCACCCTCATCGCCCGCCGCATCTTCCACAGCAACGTGCGCCCCTACATACCCGACTTCAAGCAGGCTTTCGAGCACTTCTGCATCCACGCCGGCGGCCGCGCCGTCATCGACGAGCTGCAGAAGAACCTGGACCTGTCGGCGGAGCACGTCGAGGCCAGCCGCATGACCCTCCACCGCTTCGGCAACACCTCCAGCAGCTCCCTGTGGTACGAGCTCAACTACATCGAGTCCAAGGGGCGGATGCGCAAGGGCGACCGCGTCTGGCAGATCGCCTTCGGCAGCGGGTTCAAGTGCAACAGCGCCGTGTGGCGGTGCATCCGCACCATCAAGACCCCCGTCGACGGCCCCTGGTCCGACTGCATCAACCGCTACCCCGTCCACATCCCCGAGGTCGTCAAGCTCTGATCGACATCAAACAACCTTGCACGTAAACTAAGGTCGGCACCTCCCATCGACAACAATATATATATATATATATGCAAGTTCGAAAATAGCAGGAGAACAAGTAGGAAGAAGGGCTGGATCGTTCATCCAAGAACCACATAACAGCCAGAAGAAAGAAGAAAGAAAGATTACCTCTATACAGCTGCATCCCCGTCGTTTGTTCACACGGATTGTCGCCATCTTTATCCTCGACATCATTAAAAGCACAGCAGCTATCGTCAATATCTCTCTGTACTTCGTCCACAATTTGTTCACCATGGATTGTTGTTATTACTCTTTCCCTGTTATGTTCCTGTCGTTTGATTTGTCGTACATACATTATTTAATATATGACTTTTGCACTCATCTCCCCGGCCCTCTTCTCTTTAATCTCTTCCCTTCTTTTACTTCTCCTTCTTTGCATGCATGCCTCTCTCTTCTTTTGTGACCATTAATTGTCCCTTTATTTTGTCTGAACAAAGTAGAGTACAGGTAAGAGGAAGCGTTGGAGAGGGCAGAAGATGGAAGTGGTGGGAATGTGTATATATATAGCTGTATTGTATTCATTGATATGGTGATGTATTTTATTTGGTTTTAATGTTTGGGTACCTTGTTTCAAAAGAAATAAATGTTGGGGTACCTCATTGTACAGATAGCTACAAGGATCTCCCTCATGTTAAGGGCCATGCTCCTCCAACTTGGAGAGAGAGAGGTGTGATGTGAGTTAGACAGCTGATGATATGTGGAGATTTAATGGCTCTCACGTTTTTTTTTTTGACACATAAATAGGTTGCATATTGTGGTGGCGTGATCCTGTTTGGACCTGAGCCAAACGGGCCTCCACTGGAATAAGAGAGGGAAGACGATTGCTGGTGGGGACGAAGACCTGCAAAACCAGAATGGATCAGAGGCCCGGTGAAGACCGGGGAAACCCTCCGATGCCTAAGTCAGTGGAGAGCTTGTGAGGGGGGTTTCGGAATGCGAGAATGTGTTCGCGTAAGGAAGAGAACGTACCGTTGCATGGTACTGTACCTGTGCCTTTATAGGCGTTGTGTAGAGGCCAACGTGCGTAACGTTGGGCAGATCGTGCCTGAAGAGGCGCCTTGACGCACGCGCATAACGGGAGGAGTTATGACTCCGATGCCCGTTAGGCTGCCAGGCAGTTCACGCCCCTTGATGGTGGAGAACGTGGCCTGAGACGGTTACAACCGTTCTGCGAGTCAGAGAACCTGCTCGGAACCCTTTGGAAATGCTTTCCGAGCAGGTGACCCACGTGGGGGCTCGAACATGCTGTTCGGTAACATCGAGGGTAGTTTCATGGAGCGGAGTCACTGTTCTTGCTCGGAAGCTGTTCATAGTTGTTCGGTAAGGGAAGGCGGGTGATCTGCTCGGAGGTACGCCGCAGCGGAACCTGACAGCTTCCGATCACGGGAGTCACACAATGGAGGTCTTTGAGCCATCCTGGAGAGGCGTGCCCTTCGATGACGGTGCCACGTTGGTTGACAGGACGTGAATGGGCCGTAACGAGCCATCATGGGCCTAGGTGACCAGATTTGGTCACCACACTTGCCCCCCACGCCCTCGAATGGCTCGGTGAAACGAGGGCTTCGAGGGCGTCGCTTCCGCATTTAATGCGAGGGCCCGTTGCGGGACGCCGCCGCTTAGGGTCCTGTCAAACGGCTAACCCATCATGATGGGTGCAAAGCCGCGCCATACTTGAGGTGCCGCCTGCGTTCGGACGGTTGCCAACGCTGTACCCGAAGGGGCGTTTTCAAAAATCGGAAGGAGCGGCATTTTAGGGCCCGCCTCGAATTTCGTTCCCTCCTCTTTCCTTATAAGGAGGGGACGAGACGAGGGCGGGAGCTACGCCTCCCAGAAACCCTCCATCTTTGAGATCTTCGTGCCTCCTTGCCTTCTCCTCTCCCTGTCTTCTGCTTCGTCCTCTCGCGCCGTTGCCGCTTTCTGCAGTCCTTCCGTGATGGCGAGCAAGGGGAAAGCCGCTGCCGGAGCTAGCGGGGTGACTGTCGCAGTGCCGAGCGGACCACGATACCGCCATTTCAGTGGTCTTCGTGAGCGCTTTCGGATTGGGGACGAGTACGAGATCGTCGATGCCAGGGAAAGCGACACGATCCTGGTGAATAAACCAGGTTGCCTGCTCCTATCCGTGGACCATCTGGAGGCAGGCTTCCGGCTGCCGTTGCCGGAGGTGGCGAAGGCGCTTCTTAACACTTGGGGCGTTTCGCCAATACAGCTGACGCCCAACACCTGGAGATACATCTGTATCTTCGGTGTTGTCTGCAAGTTAAAAGGAATCCGGGGCTCGGCGGACGTCTTCCGAGCGCACTTCAAGTTGTCTGCTTCGCGGGCGTCGGGAGCAGATGTCTACTACGCCAAGCACCGAACAGACCGGATGCACATCGGCCTGTCCAGCAAGTACTCCAACAACAAGGGTTGGATGGACAGGCTGCTCTTCGTGCGCCACCGGAGTGGTGCTGAGTGGGGATTCCCACACTGTTACCATTCTGCGCGGAAGGACAGCTTTCCGAAGCTGATCCAGGATGAGGCGAAGGCGTCGGACGAACTTCTCCGAGCAGGTGTTCGGAATGGAGAAGGATACGTGACCGAGTACCTGCTCGTCAAGTACGGGTTGAGCAAACCGTGGAGTAAGTACACGACCTTTCGATCATTTACTTGTTGGTTTTAAATGAATTTGCTCTAACTCTTCTTCTTCTCCTTTCATGTGCAGCTGCCGCGGAGCTGGAGGCTGGACGGGATCAGGAGGTGAACGAAGACTTCGCCGAGCAGATCCCTGTCACGGCGCACATGGTGTTCGAGAGCGATGATGTCGCGGCAGTTGTTCGGGTTCCCTCTGCCGTGAGGGTTAGTACCGCGGTAACAACGGCGCTCACCGCTCCTTCGCCTGCCACGAAGCGTCCTGCCGAAGCACGGGCCTCTGAAAAGGGGCCCGAAAGGATCCGGCTGAAGAAGAAGGCCACCAAGGAGGTGGTTCCGGCTGGAATTCGGGCTTCTTTGGTGGAGGGTGAAGGAGCGAGCCGGCCTTCTGCTTCTGCCAAGAAGAGGCCGGTTCTGTTTGAAGAGAGCGCGGAGGAGGAGGAACAGCTCCGTGCTCGGAAGAGGAAGAAAGCAGTCCAAGCTACCCCTCCACGCGACGAGGAGGGAGTTGAAGAAGAGGAGGAGGTGCAGTTGCTGCTGCACAGGAAAAGCAGGGCCGTGCAATTGGCCGATGAAGGGTGCCACGGGTGGCTTCCACAGAGCGCCGAGGTCGCGCAGGAGATGGCGACCGAGCTGGGGCTCGTCGTCGTGAGCGACGGGTCCAGAAGCCCTGCTCTGGAAGAGGCCAGGGGCTCTACCTGCTCGAAGGATGGGGAGCCCTCTGGTGCTTCCGACGTCGGTGGTGCGGAGCACGGTGCCACCAGCAACACTGCGGAGGCTCCTTCCGGAAGGAGCGGAGGGATTGCGGCGTCTCCTGTTCGGCGGGAGGTCGCCGACGCGACGAAGATTTCCGCCCCTGCTGGGGTGGTCTTGAGCGGCGTGGTGGCGGCAGCGCCAGCCACGATTCTCTCTTCGGAGCAAGAAGTGGTTCCTGCAGCGGGGGCCACTGAAGAGGCGGCCGCAACAACAAGGGCATCCGAAGAGGTTGCCACTTCCATCGGGGGAATCCTGCCCCCCATGCCCCCCTCCGAGGTGGTTGCTAGCGAAGAAGCAACCTCCAAGGCAGTCGAAGGTAATGGGGGGAGGCTGCGGGTGCTGTTCGGGCTGAAGAGTCCGAAGACGACCGAAGACCTCTTAGCGAGGGGCTTCTGAAGAGACCTCTCGGAGTTCCTTCGGTGGCAGCGCTGGAGGCGACCCTTCGTCGGATGGAGGATACGCCAAGAGAGCTGCCTGCGAGCCCCACTGCTTCTCGTCTTGAACGGTTGGCAAGGTGCTTGGACCTTCCTTCCGAACAGACTCCGGAGAAGTCAGTGGAAGGTTACCAGCCGGAGTGGCAGACAGAAGATGGTTTGAGCGACGTCGACGTAGAGGCGCTTGCGGACGAAATGTCCAAGTCGCTGGCCACTCTGAAGGCTTTAGCTGTTCGGGGCCAGAGACAGAAGTATCTCTACGAGGCGCAGGTAGCCTTCTGTGATGACCTTTCGGCAAGGCATAAAGCTCGCGAGGCGGCGCTGGAGGAGGAGGTGAAGGACCTCAGAGCTGCTCTTCATGCCGCGAAGCTGGATGCTACCTTGGCGCGGGCCGAAAAGGACGCCCTAGCCAAGGTAGTAGTAGATGCGGAGGCCCGTGCCGTTGCTGACTATAAGGCTGGGCCAGAGTACAAGGAAGACTTGGAGCAGTATGGGGCTCGCTGCTACAAAGTGGGCCTCAATGCTGGGAAGGAGGTGGGGGAGAGGCTTTCCTGGGCCGAACGCGCCCAAGAAGCTTCGAGGCTGCTGGTGTGTCGGAATGTCGACGCCGTACCCAAGATGTCCGCTTAGATGGTGTGCGGTTCGCACAATTTCAGTCTGGGCGGATGCCTTCTTCGGGTGAGGATGCTGGTCCTTCCGAACAAGCTCCTTAATCCCCTTGCCTCACGTCTTCTTGTACTTCGCTTTTTGTAACATCGGCCAAGGAAGGCTGTTTGTAAGCACAAGAACTTCTTATAAATGAAATCCTCTGCTTTACGAGTTTTTCTGTAGCGTCACTTTCTCTATCTTCTCCCTGTTGTGGTTGTTCCTGCTCGGATCGGAATCCGTTAGCTTCGTGAGCATTGCATGTAAGACGCAGATCGTTGGGTACCGTAAAGGGGGTTCTGATCAGGTATATATGCCAAATGCTCGTGAAGCAACAGGAGTAGGAGAAGAGAGGTAGGATGCTGAAAGAAGGCTTTTATAGATGATAAGCCTTAAGATTAGAGACATGCCAAGTCCTGGGAATGGCCTCGCCACTAGGAGTAGTTAGCTTATATGAGCCTTTCCAAGGACGTGGGTGACCTGATAAGGTCCTTCCCATTTGACGGCAAGTTTGCCGACTGCTCTTCGGGGGTCCGAAGCCGAACAGCGGCGCAAGACCAAATCTCCCACGTTGAACCGCCTCTCCTTGACTCGCGCATTATAATATTGCGCAAGCCGTTGTTGATAAGAAACGAGGCGAATGCTGGCGTCGCTTTGTCGTTCGCCCAGCATGTCCAAGTTCTCTCGGAGAGCACGGTTATTGGCGGCTTCGTCGAAGTGGGTTGTTCGGATGGTTGGAAGGGCTACTTCCAAAGGTACAACTGCTTCTGAGCCGTAGGCTAGGTGGAAAGGTGTTTCCCCTGTAGCTACCCGAGCAGTTGTTCGGTGACACCAAAGGACATTTGGGAGCTCATCGATCCATGATCCACCTGCAGCCTCCACTCTGGTTCGGATCCCGTGCAGCAATGTTCGGTTGGCGTTTTCGACCAAACCGTTAGCCTGGGGATGAGCCACGGAGGTGAAGTGGTTGTAGATCCCGAGCTCGGCGCACTTTTGCTTGAAGAAGGTGCTGTCGAACTGTCTCCCGTTGTCAGATGTAATCACCCTTGGGATGCCAAACCTGCAGAGAAGGTTCTTCCATACGAACTTCCACGCGGCTTGTTCGGTGATTGTGGCAACGGGTTCGGCCTCGATCCACTTGGTGAAGTAGTCGATGGCCACAAAAGGACTTCTTGCGCCCTTGGGCCTCTGGAAAGGGGCCCAAGATGTCAATGCCCCATCTGGCGAAGGGGCGCGGCTCGAACAGACTGTGAAGTTGTTCGGCCGGTTGCTTGATGAGTACTCCGAACTTTTGGCATTCTGGGCATTTCCTGACGAAGGACACGCAATCCTTCTGAAGAGAAGGCCACCAGAACCCTGCTCGGATGAGGCTGCGTGCTAGCGTTCTGCCCCCCAGATGGCTTCCGCACAACCCCTCGTGGACTTCCTCTGTGGCTGCGAGGGCCTCCTCAGGGTTGAGGCAACGTAGAAGAGGTCTTGCAAGGGACCGTCGGTACAGCTTGCCTTCTACGAGGGTGAAATGCTGCGAGCGCATCCTGACTTTCCGAGCTTCATCCTGTTCGGAAGGAAGCTCGCCTCGGAGAAGGTACGCCAAGAGAGGGTCCACCCAACTTGGGGTCGGTGGGCCCGTTTCTATGGCGGCTACATCAATCTCTGTGCTCGGCAAGGCGAGCTCTTCAATGAAGACAGAGCGAGAAGGGGTGATGTCACCTGAAGATGCCAATTTGGCCAGCGCATCAGCTCGCGCGTTCTGCTCCCGTGGAACATGTATAACCTCGAAGTATACGAGGCCCTCTGTCTGGCTCTTGACCTGTTGGAGGTATTGAGCCATGCGAGGTTCCCTTGCTCCAACTGTCCGCTCACCTGGCTGGCGACCAACTGGGAGTCACTAAAGACTCTAAGCCGAATGGCTCCGAGGTGCCTAGCCATGCGGATACCGGAAAGCAAGGCTTCGTACTCGGCGACGTTGTTGGAGGCTGGAAAGCGGAAACGGAGGGCGTATTGGAACTCTAACCCCTCTGGGGAGGTGAGGACCAAACCTGCCCCGCTTCCGGAGACACAAGAGGATCCGTCCACATAAAGCTCCCATGGGGGCTCGTCTGCCAACGGTGGATCCTGCTCGGCCGGAAGGGTGCATTCCGCCACGAAATCTGCTAACGCCTGCGCTTTGATTGCCGTCCTTGGTCGGAAGCTGATGTCAAACTCTCCCAGCTCGATTGCCCACTTACCAACCTACCGGAAGCCTCCGGCCGCTGCAAGATGGATTTCAGCGGTTGATCGGTAAGCACTGTAACGGAATGGGCCTGAAAGTAGGGCCTGAGCTTCCGTGCAGCTGTGACAAGAGCAAGGGCAAGCTTTTCTGCTCTGGGGTACCTCCTTTCAGCTTCTTGGAGGACCCTGCTGATATAGTACACTGGATACTGTGCCGCTCCTAATTCTCTGATCAAGACCGCACTGATGGAGTGTTCGTGACCGAGAGGTACACGAACAAGGGTTCTCCGAGCACAGGCTTTGAGAGAACAGGAGGGGCTGCCAAATATGCTTCAGCAGCTCAGTGAAGGCACTCGCATTCGTCAGTCCACAGTACTTGCCCCCCTTGCTTCGAGGCGTTTTTAGGGCCTCGGAGCAACTTGAAGAAGTTAAAACTTCTTTCTGCTGCTCGGGACATGAACCTGTTCAGCGCGGCAAGACGTCCTGTTACGCTGGACGTCGCGCGCTGTCTTCGGACTGGACATCTCAAGTACGGCTTGGATTTTTTCCGGTTTCGCCTCTATTCCCCTGTTTGATACGAGGAACCCGAGGAACTTACCCGACCGAACACCAAACGCGCATTTGGCCGGATTGAGCTTCATATTATACTTCGCAGAGTTG
Organism: Colocasia esculenta; assembly: GCA_014218235.1. Lineage (NCBI taxonomy): Eukaryota > Viridiplantae > Streptophyta > Magnoliopsida > Alismatales > Araceae > Colocasia > Colocasia esculenta. The sequence continues at coordinate 800,267 of CM024766.1, read as the reverse complement.
CGAAGGTTTCCTGGAGGTCAGAAATGTGATCAGTGCTCGGAAGAGTCTTGACCAACATGTCGTCGACGTAAACCTCCATGTTTCGCCCGATCTGCTGCTCGAACATCTTGTTGACCAGCCGCTGGTAAGTCGCGCCTGCATTCTTCAGACCAAAAGGCATCCTGGTGAAGCAGTATAAGCCTAGGTCTGTGACGAACGTAGTGGCGTCTTGATCCGGGGGATGCATGCTGATCTGGTGGTAACCAGAGTAGGCATCCAAAAAGCTGAGGAGCTCGTGCCCGGAAGTAGCGTCCACCAGCTGATCGATGCGTGGCAATGGGAAGTTATCCTTGGGCGTTGCCTTATTAAGATCTTTGTAATCTACGCACACACGCCATTTGCCATTGGCCTTGCGTACGAGGACCACATTGGAGATCCATCTTGGATATTGGGCTTCTCGGAGGAGCCCGACAGTTCGGCTTTTGGTCACGTGATCCTGAATCACGGTCTGCCGTTCTCGGTTCACGGGTCGCCTTCTTTGCTGCACTGGCGGGATTCGTGGATCCAACCGAAGGCGATGCACCATGACTTCCGGGGGATGCCTGGAAGCTCGTCATCAGACCAAGCGAACACGTCCAAATTGGCCAGCAGGAAAGCTGTGTAGCGTTGCTGCTCGGCCTCTGTCAACAGGGCGCCAATGTACAAGACGTGTTCGGAGTCGTCGTCCACCTGAATGGGGATTAAGTCTTCGGCAGGCGTCCCCCGACTAGTTGAAGGCTGATCGGAGGTCGGAAGAGCTGGATCAGCGAGTGGTTGCTTGTCTCTTAGAGAGAGGACATAGCAACGGCGAGACTCACGCTGACACCCGAGCACTTCACCAACTCCGATCGGAGTTGGAAACTTCATTTTCTGGTGGAGTGATGAAGGCACTGCTTTGATTCGCCCGATCAGACCTCTGCCAAGAATAGCATTGTATCCAGGCATGTTGTTGATGACCAAAAAGTCAACAATTTTGGTCACAGCTTTCGGAGCCGTTCCCAAGGTAATCGGAAGGCGAATCCTTCCCATGGGCTGAACCGAAACTCCCGAAAAGCCGAAAAGTGGCGAGTTTACAGGGGTGAGTTGATCGGTTCGCAGACCCATGAGGACAAAACAGTCGTAAGCCAAGACATCGGGGGCGCTTCCATTATCTACCAGAATCCGGCGCACGTTACAGTGGTTGATGGTGGCCGAAACGACCAGCGCATCAGTGTGCGGAGTCGTAACCCCTACAAGATCTTCGTCCGAGAAGGTTATAGCCTCCTCGGGCTGTGCGCGTGCGGGACTGGCAGGATATGGGGCCGGCCGAACAGTCGGAGGCCTGTCTACGACATGCACTCGCCTTGCGTAATCGCGTCGGCTTCGAGTGCTTTCTCCCCCTGCGCCGAAGCCTCCCGCGATCACGTTGATCTCCTGCCCATTGGGATCGTTGTTGATCGGCTGCTCGGGAGTGCGGTCTTGGCGTCGGGGGCGCTCTTCGTTCCGGCCCACGAACCGTCCAAGGTAGCCGCGCTTGATAAGGTCTTCGATTTCGTCCTTAAGCTGGCGGCACTCGGAGGTGTCGTGGCCGTGGTCGCGATGAAAGCGACAGTACCTATTTTGATCGCGCTTCCGGGGGTCGGAGCGCATTCTCTGGGGCCACCGAACAAAAGCTTCATCCCTGATCTCTGCCAGGATTTGTTCGGGAGCCACAGTGAGGGGGGTGTAGTTGGTGAAGGGGCGCGGACGACGCGGAGAATCGCCATTGCGTCGTCCCTTCTTCCGATCACGGTCGGAACCGTTGTCGGAAGGTCGCTTTTTTTCCGACTGCTCCCCCTGTTCGGCCCTGCTCGCCGCCAGGCTCTCCTCGCAGGCCGCGTGGCGCTGCGCGATGGAGAGTAGTTCGGCGAGGGTGGCGGGTTGCTGGACGCCGAGAGTCCTTTGTAGAAAGCCGTCACGAGTGCCCTGGATGAGAGCACTGGTGGCTAGGGGGACGTCCAGGCGCGAGATGCGAAGCGCCTCTGTTCGGAACCTCTTGACGAAGTCCCAGAGTGCCTCGCCTTTCTTCTGGCGCACGGTCAGGAGAGAAGCCGCCGTCCGCGGCTGGGACCTTCCACCAAGGAAGTTGTCCCGAAAGGACTTCTTCAATTGGCGGAAGGAGGTGATAGAGCCCGCAGGGAGGGTTTCAAACCAAGCCCTGGCGGTCTCCTTAAGGGTTGCAGGGAAAGCCCTGCACTTGGCCGCATCTGATGCTCCGTGGAACACCATATGCGATTCGAAGCCGTGGATGTGGTCGGCCGGGTCAGTCGTGCCGTCGTAGGGCGCGATGGTGGGAAGAGGGAGCTTGGAGGAGACCAGGGCCTCCAGAATCTCCCTACTGAAAGGAGAGCGGAAGTCCAAGTCGTCCTCCGCTGGAGCCTTGCCCTCCGCACGCTGAACCATCGCGTCCATGCGGCGTTCGAGGTCGACCACACGCCGGAGACGCCTGGCGAGCTCCTGCTCGGAGTTGGCGGGGCCCCCACGTCCAGAGGCGTGGGAGTTGCCTCCCACGACCGATCGTGGCGGACGGGGTGAGACGATAGAACGCCGGGGCGAGCGCCCGCGCGCTCTGGTGCCCGCTCTTCCGATGGAGCCCGGAGGGACCGGCGTGGTGAGTCCGCCTGCTGCTCCTGCGGCGCTGGGGGGACGCGGGAGCGTCGATGTGACGATTCCGCCTGTCGCTCACGCGGCAGGGAAACCGCTGGGGCCGCTGCCCCTGCCAACTGGGCCTGTAGGGCGAGGCAGACGCCCGTCAACTGCTGCATTTGTCCTCGAAGCTCCGCTACTTCGAGGGCAGTTGCAGGCGCAACAGCCGGCGGTGCCGGGACGTCGTGGTTTGCGCCGGCAGTGGCGACGGCGTCATCACCAGGAGGGGATCGGCGACGGGAGTCCCCTCGTGACTGGCGAGACCTCGTCGCCCTGCTTCCTATGTTCTGGTATGAGGATCGTCCTCGAGCCATGGCAGCGTCGATTCCCACAGACGGCGCCAAATGTGGTGGTGTGATCCTGTTTGGACCTGAGCCAAACGGGCCTCCACTGGAATAAGAGAGGGAAGACGATTGCTGGTGAGGACGAAGACCTGCAAAACCAGAATAGGATCAGGAGGCCCGGTGAAGACCGGGGAAACCCTCCGATGCCTAAGTCAGTGGAGAGCTTGTGAGGCAGGGGGTTTCGGAATGCGAGAATGTGTTCGCGTGAGGAAGAGAACGTACCGTTGCATGGTACTGTACCTGTGCCTTTATAGGCGTTGGTGTAGAGGCCAACGTGCGTAACGTTGGGCAGATCGTGCCTGAAGAGGCGCCTTGACGCACGCGCATAACGGGAGGAGTTATGACTCCGATGCCCGTTAGGCTGCCAGGCAGTTCACGCCCCTTGATGGTGGAGAACGTGGCCTGAGACGGTTACAACCGTTCTGGAGTCAGAGAACCTGCTCGGAACCCTTTGGAAATGCTTTCCGAGCAGGTGACCCACGTGGGGGCTCGAACATGCTGTTCGGTAACATCGAGGGTAGTTTCATGGAGCGGAGTCACTGTTCTGCTCGGAAGCTGTTCATAGTTGTTCGGTAAGGGAAGGCGGGTGATCTGCTCGGAGGTACGCCGCAGCGGAACCTGACAGCTTCCGATCACGGGAGTCACACAATGGAGGTCTTTGAGCCATCCTGGAGAGGGCGTGCCCTTCGATGACGGTGCCACGTTGGTTGACAGGACGTGAATGGGCCGTAACGAGCCATCGTGGGCCTAGGTGACCAGATTTGGTCACCACACATATATTCCACGAAACAGGGTACACGGGGAGGGCAGGCGAAGGGCACACGGCAACTACAGTAGGTACCATAAGAAATAGGGCATAGCTATAACAGAGTGCCATGAGACTACGGACCAATGGTCCAAAAGAGGAGGGCAAAAGCCCAAGATCCACCGGAACCACGGTCGCACAAGGTGCGGTGAATCGGCGTTGGTCTTCACTAGCAACTTCACGGCGGGGGAAGACGCACCCTCGGCCGCCACTTGAGCATGGGATGAGCTCGACGGGGTAGAGGGTAACCTCCAACGAATCAAAACATACAAGATGAAGCTTGAAATCGCAAATTGGAAATGCCCAGATGATCATGCTGGGCAGTACATAAACATCTGCCGCACGCTCCTCACCAAGCCAACAGAGAGCAAACAACGGAAGAGACATGAACAAAATAATAAAAGACACAAATGACTTAGCTATTCCGCAGCCGGTCCTCTGGACAACCGATGGAATGATCACCGGTGCTGGAGACGAAACCCCCACCGAGAAGCAAAGCTTCTTCTCGGAGGGAACAAAACACTCCTACCAAGGTAAGAGAACCAAAACAATTTCCACCGAAAGGGGGGCACAACCCGCAGACGGCGGTACCAAGGCGATGAGGGCACCCCACTAGAGAGAGGGCACCCCTCGCTCGTGGCCGAAGGACGGCGACGAAGACGGAGGAGAGGGGGCTCCAACGATGAACGGAACCCCCTCCCCTCCGGACTGAGCGCGGATGGTGAGATGAGGGAACAAGGCGAAGTCGATTGGGGAAAACGCAGAGTTTCTCTGATTTAATGGTTCTCACACTACCCCAGAGCCCAGGTTGGCAAATGTTACGAGGCCATGGAGATTCGCACTTGCACCAGCCCTGATCTTTCTGTTTTTTTTGGGTTGGTCACATACCCTGCTGATCAGTTGTCATGACCCATATGAATTTGAGGGCTTGTTAACAGTACAAGTCTTGGACTTCAAGGAATTTGGATGAAGAAGAATTAGTGATACTAATTGAAGTAGCATATGCACGACAGGCAAATCAAGAGAGGGTGAATTGAGTTTACCTCCAAAAAATCACACCCACAATTAAGGAGCGGTGCAATAAACCAATTTCAACAGTGATATGGATATCTTCACATAACAAGATCATGTCACATCAAGAGCAAGAACACCGAACACTATGTTCGCAATATAGCAAAGTAGATTTCTGAATTTGTGTGTTTGAACGTGAGAAAAACAGCGCCAAGAGCCAAGAGAGAGTAATCACACAAGATGCACAGTATGATTTTTTAAGTGACTTGATTCCTCTTTTGTGAGATCTACGTCTCCCCTAGTAATTGTGAATAACCTTGGCAAAGGTACTTAGAACCACATACACGAGGATGCGATGAGCACCTCAAACTCATGCACACACCCACTAAAATCACCACACAAATGTATATATAGCTCAAGAGTTTAGTACAATAAGCACTCTGTGGAGGCCTTTGCTTGCTTGGGCCGGAGCCTGGTGGGCCTACACTTGAAGGAAAAAGGGAGAACGCTGACGGAGAACGAAGATCCTGCAAAACTAGGAACGATCAGGGGGCCCAGTGTAACGTCGCGTGCTTTTCGGATCCATGCGGATCATGTGCATTGTGGTTGTGGCGGCCGTTGTGAGGCCAATGTGAGTTGGGTGTGTGGAATGCATGGTGTGATTGCGTGGCTTGAGCAGGTGAAGAGCAGGGTAGGTCCTGAATTGGAATGGGACCTGCTGTTGTTCTGTCTGAGTTGGCGGCCAAGGGGTGGTCGTTGACTGTTGGCGTCCAGGTTCGTGGACGTTTACATCATGAACTTGGCGGCAGCTTTTGTGGACGTTTAGTCTGGCGGTGCATGTGGGCGACAAGGGGGTTGACGCCAACCTGTCAGTTCAGCAGGTTATATGTTCACCCGAGGGCAGCTCTCTCAGCTCACCCTCTCTCCCTCTTGCCCCAGCTTCGCGCCCTGGTGTTTCTGAAGGTTCTAACAGGTATCGAGGAGTGGCTGGTCGATCGTGAGACGCGCGGCGTCGCCGAATTGCGCGAGGAAACGTCGCGGCGTGGTGCAATTCGCGTGGGAGCTCGCGGAGGGCTCGACGTAAACCGGGGAGTTGCGGGAGATTCTAACGCGTTCTGAGGTAGGGGACGAACCCTGGTAGCTCCGTAGAAACATTAAAACACATCATAACTACTTAAATCCGCATGATAATCCATGTTTGGATAGAGTTGCACCATATGGGATAATGGGTGGTTTGAGTAGTTTATTGTTCGAATCATGTTTAAACGGGTTGCATTGGATTCTGTCATGCTAGAGGGTATGCATTTGCATGTTTTCCAGTAATTAGAACAGCTAGAGAACTCGCAGGACCGGATTAGGGTTTCTGCAGGGTTTAAGGCCGGGGAACTTGGCGTCAACATCGTTTGCCGCCAAGATCTTCAGCCAGGAGGTTGACGGCCAGGGACCTTGCCGTCTACTTCCTGTAAGCGGCAATCGATGTGGCCGCCTACTCCTACATGAACAGAAATGGCTAATTATGGTGTTTTATCGATAATGCATGCGTGAAATTATACGAGGTGCACTAAGTGCACATGGTTCTCGTGTTTAGCATACAAGGTATGCTGTTAGTTGTTTACTTCGGTGACTGGGCGTTGTGTACGCGAGTCAGTTGGGTTCACGTGTAGTGGACCAGTGGTTACTTGTGGTTTACTTGAGGTTTTACGTAGTTTGTGTGTGACGTGCACGTGGTTTTGTGTATGTGGCGAGTAGTACGACGCCTACCGTGGTTACCTCTCCAGTTGGGTGCCCCAGGTTCTTTGTGAGCCAGGCTGTTAGCTCGGGGCTTTGTCCCGGTACTTGTGTTGTACCGTTGAGGTCTGTGTCGTCTGACCTGGACACCCTCACTCTTGTGTTAGAGTTGTACGTCCGGCTGAGGGAAAGACGACAGTGGGACAGTGACAGTTGTGGTTGTTTTTAGTCACTTGTAGCGCGCTTGTAGTTGGGGTACGGACACCAGTAGACGTACTGGACCCCAGCTAGTCCTTTTACCAGTGCCTCACTCTAGCGAGCCCAAGCCAGGGTCTCTGGAGGTGCCAGGCATGGCCTGTGACCGTGTGGTCTGCAGGTTGTGGTGGTTTAGTTGGTCTCCACAGTTGTTTGACCTTTTTACGTGGAGCGGCAGCTGGACCTTTCGTCCGTGGCTGCGAGACTGAGAGGTGGACCTGTGTTAGTTGTCCGAGTCAGTTTCTGGTGTCGCGAACCAGTTTACGTGGCTCGTGTTGGCTGTCTCTACTTTGGCTTGTACACCTGTTTAGGTTTGCTGTTTAATTACTACAGTTGTTTCTCGTATTCGACAGACGGTGAGTACTTTTACAGCTTTACTTACCTGCTTAGCTGTTTTATATGTTGTGGGTACTGTTTACTGTTTTGTACCTGTGGTTTGTGGTTTGTTCGGCTTAGGGGGAGTTCCCTACTGAGCCAGTGATTAGAGAGGCTCACCCCTACCCCCACAAGTGAGGGCGAGGAGGACGTTTCCCGTCCGGCGTCCAGTTCTGGGCCGCGTCGTAGCGGAGCAGGGTCAGTACCTCCAGCGGAGTAGTACTTCAGCAGTGTAGCCTTGTAGCTTTGTAGTTTTGTAGTTGTTTACTTTCTTTTGTTGTACTTCGGGGTATGCCCCAGACTTTTGTACACCTTTTCAGTTTTAATGGATTATGGCTATGTAAATTGTGAAAAATTTTATATGAAATGTTGTGTTTCCTTTATGTTTACACGAACTGTGGTTTGGTATCCCTTGCGAGGCTTCGGCCCGTTCGCGGGAGGCGGACTCGGATCAAGTACGTTATTGGTTTAACGGCTTGACCGAGGCGTTCCGCCACACCCAGTGAAGACCGGGGAAAACCCTCCGATGCCTAAGTCAGTGAGAGGCTTGAAAGGCAGGAAGTTTTCGTGTGTGAGCGTGAGAGAGAGCATGTACCCCTGCATGGCACTATACCTGTGCTTTTTATAGGCTTGGACGATGAGGTGGACAGCCGTAACGCCTCTGGATCATGCCTGGAAGGGCGCATCGATTGGTGCGCAGAACGGGGAGTTATACACTCGTACGTCCGTTGGGGTGCTTGGCAGTTAATGCACTTTTGGATCGTGGGGCGCGTGGCCTGCGGTAGTTACAACCGCCATGAGGATGTGAAGGGCTGCTCGAAAGCCTTTGGCGGAGGTCACCGAGCAGATAACCCGTAAGAGAGGTTGAACCCGCTATTCGGTAACCGCCACGGCTGTTTGGTGCACTGGAACCGACAGCCCGCTCGGCAGGCGAAGACCTGCTCCGGACAGGTCGTGGACGCCTGGACTCTTGCTCGGCGGGCGGAGGCCCGTTCCGAATCAATGGAGTTGTTCGGAGACATGCCGCTAGGGGACTTGGTGAAGCCCGATCACGCGGGTCACGCCTTGAAGGCCCCTAAACAGTCCTTATAAGGACGTGGCGCCCTGAAGAAGGGCCACGCCTATTGACGGGACCTTAGAGTGCCGTAATGGGCTATGATGGACCTAGGTTGCCAGATTTGGCTACCACACTTGCCCCCCACGCCCTCGAGTGGCTTGGATACATGGGCACTTCGAGGGCGTCATTTCCGCATTTAATGCGATGGCCCGTTGCAGGGAGCCATGTGGTGCCGTCGCCTAGAGCCCCGTCGAACGGCTAACCCATCATGATGGGTGCGAGATCATGTCAAGCCAGGAGCGTCGCGCTTTGCGCTCGAACAGCCGCCAGCGGTGCGATCGAGGAGGAATTTTCGAAAACTGGAAGGAGAGGCATTTTAGGGCCCGCTTCGAATTTCGTGCCCCTCCTTCTTTATAAGGAAAGGAGGGGGCGAAGGCGGGAGTCACGCCTTCGAAAACCATTCCAGTATCTAGCCATCGAGCTTTCTTGCCTCCCAAGCTTCCTTCCTCCTTCGCTTGAGAGCTTTCGTGCCCCTTTTAGGTTTTCGATCGCCTTCTTCCTCGCGCTTCCTCCTGTTTGCTGTTCTCCTCCACGTCTTACAACGATGACAGGAAAAGGGAAGGCGGTCGTGGTTTCCGGAGTGAGCGGAGTCACCGTTGCGGCGTCTAGCGGGCCACGATGCCGCCATTACAGTGGGTTCCGTGAGCACTTTCAGATCGGTGACGAGTACGAGATTATTGATGCGAAGGAAGGGGAATCGTTCCTGGTGAACAAACCAGGTTGTCTCCCCCTCTCTGTGGATCACATGGAGGCAGGATTTTGGCTACCGCTGCCGGAAGTGGCGAAGGCGCTACTGAACTGCTGGGGCGTCTCGCCGATACAGCTGACGCCTAATACAGAGAGGTACATCTGTATCTTCGGTGTCATCTGTAAGATTAAGGAGATCTGGGGCTCAGCGGACGTATTCCGAGCTCACTTCAAGCTTTTTGCTTCTCGGCCGTTAGGAGCGGATATCTACTGCGCCAAGCACCGAATAGATAGGATGCACATACAACTGTCCAACAAATATTCCAACAACAAAGGTTGGATGGACAGGTTGTTCTCCGTGCGCCGCCGAGATGGTGCAGAGTGGGGGTTCCCCACTGTCGTCCGCTCGGCACGGAAGGACAGCTTTCCCAAGCTGATCCAAGATGAGGCAAAGGCCTCAGATAGTCTTCTTCGAGCAGGTGTTAGAAATGGGGAAGGCTATGTGACCGAATTCTCGCTTGTCAAGCATGGCCTGAGCAAACCGTGGAGTAAGTGTGCGGACTTTAGTCGTTTACCTACCGGTTTGGTGACCCTGCTCTAACTTTTCCTCTTCTCTTTTTTTTTGAGCAGCTGCTGCGGAGTTGGAGGCTGGAAGGGATCTAGAGGCGAACGAGGATTTCGCCGAACAAATCCCTGTTCTGGCTCATATGGTGTACGAGGATGATGACGTTGCGGCCGTTGTTCGGGTTCCCTCTGCTGCGAGGGTTGGTGCCGCAGTTACAACGGCGCTTGTGGCTCCCTCGTCCACCAAGGAGTGTTCAAAAAATGCACGGGTCCCTGAGAAGGGACCCGAAAGAATTCGCCTGAAGAAGAAGGCCACCATGAAGGTGGTTTCAGTGGGAGCTCAAACTCCGCTTGAGGAGGGTGACGGAACGACTCGTCCTTCTGCCTCTATGAAGAAGAGGCTGGTGCTGTTTGATGAGGGCGCGGAGGACGCAGACCAGCTCCGCGCTCGGAAAAAGAAAAGGATGGTCCCTGCTGCCCCTCAACACAACGAGGAGGGGACCGAAGAGGGGGTTGAAGAGGCGCAGTTGCTGCTGCACAATAAGCGTAAGGCCGTGGAGTCGGCCGAACAGGAAGCACTGCGGATGCCCCCCGTGGTACGTCCGGAGGTCGCACAGAGGATGGCGACCAAACTGGGGCTCATCGTGGTGAGCGATGAGTCGGAAAGCCCTGCCAAAGAAGAGGCAAGGGGCTCCACCTATTCGGGGGGAAGGGCGCCTTCTGACGCCTCAGGCACTGGCGGTGCCGCATCCAGTGCTGCCGGCCAGGCTGCGGAAGCTTCTTCCCGGAGGAACGATGGAGCTGCTGAGTCTTCTGCTCGAGGGGAGGAGAACCCTCCGCTCATCGAAGTGGCGGAGGCGGACGCCTCGGGAGGAGTAGCAGCCACAGCAACCGCCGTTTTCGAGGAGGTTGCTCTGAAAGGTACCAGAGCCGATGAAGGCGACGGCGTGACGGAGGTTTCCCCCGTTGTAGGGGTGTCGGCGGCAGGTGCAGTGGCCCCGGTGTCTCATGTGACGCCATCCGAAGGGCAGGAGATGATCCCTGCAGCGGGGGCCACCGAGGAGACGGCCATGGCAGCGGAGGCCATTGAAGGAGTCGTTGCCACGATAGGAGCGGACACAGCGGGGGCAGGCCTGCCCCCCATGCCCCCCACCGAGGTAGTTGCTAGTGTTACTGCAACCACCAAGGTAACCGATGTTGTCGGGGGGGAGCAGTGGAGGTTGGTGGCGGACTTTGGGCTGAAGAGTCCGACGAGGACTGGAGGCCCCTCACAGAAGTGCTACAAAGAAAGCTTCCTGAAACTAGAGGTGACACTTCGTCGTGTTGAAGCATCGCCAAGGAAGCTGCCCGCTAGCCCCACCGCCTCGCATCTCGATCAACTAGCGAGGTGCCTGGACCTTCCCCCCGAGCAGACTCCGGAGATACCAATGGAAGGATACCATCCAGAGGGCCAGGAGGATGACGGCTCGAGCAACGTCGACCTGGAGGCTCTTACGGACGGGATATCCAAGTTGTTGGGTGTCCTCAAGGCCCTGGCTACTCGGGCCCGGAATCAAAAGTATCTCTGTGAGGCGCAGACGGCTTTCTGTGAGGACCTCACAGCGAGACATAAGGCTTTCGAGGTGGCGTTGGAGGAGGAGGTGAAGAACCTCAAAGCCGCCCTCCGAGCTTCGGAGCTGAACGTTGTCTTGGCCCAAGCCGAGAAGGACGCCCTTGCCAAGGTTGTAGCTGATGTGGGGGCCCGTGCTGTTGCAGACTACAAGGCCGGATCAGACTATAAGGAGGATCTGGAGCAGTACGGGGCCCACTGCTACAGAGTGGGTCTGAGAGCCGGGAAGGACTTCGGGGAGCGGCTGTCTTGGGTTGAACGTGCCCAAAAGGCCTTTGAGGCCGCTGTTCAGGAGTGCCGGCGTCGCACCAATGATGCCCGTTTGGACGGTGTGTGTTTCGCACAATTCCAATCTGGGCGAATGCCTTCTTCGGATGAAGATGCTGGCCCTTCCGAACATGCTCCTTAGTCTCTCCACTCCACGTCTTTCTTGTGTTTGTAACCGGGGTCCAAGGGACCCGCTTGTAAGAAAAATCTATGGATGAAGATTTCTCTTTCCATCATTTGTCTATGGCTTCTCTTTTTCTATCTCCTCCCTTCTGTTATTGTTCCTGTTTCGAACCGGAGCTCGTTGGTTTATTAGCGTCGCATGTACCGCGCAGGTCCATTGGAACTGGGTAGGTTCTTAACCGGGGGTGGATGCTTAACGCTTATCCGACCTGAAGGGTCCACATATCCACCTTGAGTTTAAAGAACCCTGAAGTATGGATAGTTTTAGACCCAATTCTAGGCGCACCATAGGAATAGGGAGAAGCGAAGTAGGATGCCGATCAAAGGCTTTTATAGATAATAAGCCTTAAGGTTAGATACGTGCCAAGTCTTGGGTATGGCTTCGCAACTAGGGGTAGTTAGCTTGTATGAGCCTTTCCCGAGGACTTGGGTGACCAGATAAGGTCCTTCCCATTTAGGGGCGAGTTTGCCAGTTGCTTTTCGGGGATCCGAAGCCGAGCATCGGCACACGACTAGGTCTCCCACATTGAAGCGCCTTTCCCGAACTCGCGCGTTGTAATATTGCGTGATCCTTTGCTGATAGGAAACGAGTCGAATGCTAGCGTCGTTCTGTCGTTCGCCAAGCAAGTCGAGATTTTCTCGAAGAGCTCGGTTGTTGGCGGCCTCATCAAAGTGGGTTGTTCGGATGGTGGGGAGAGCTACTTCCAGAGGCACAACGGCTTCTGAGCCGTAAGCCAAGTGGAAGGGTGTTTCTCCCGTGGCTACTCGCGCAGTCGTCCGATGACACCAGAGAACGTTAGGGAGCTCGTCAATCCATGATCCTCCTGCAGCCTCCACTCTTGTGCGGATCCCGTGCAGCAGTGTTCGGTTGGCATTTTCTACCAAACCGTTTGCTTGGGGATGCACCACGGAGGTGAAGTGGTTATAGATTCCGAGCTCGGCACATTTTTGCTTGAAGAAGGCGCTGTCGAACTGCTTCCCGTTGTCGGAGGTGATCACTCTTGGGACGCCAAACCGGCAGAGGAGGTTCTTCCAGACGAACTTCCACGCGGCTTGTTCGGTGATCGTGGCAACAGGTTCGGCTTCGATCCACTTGGTGAACTAGTCGATAGCCACGAACAGAAACTTCCTCCGTCCTTGGGCCTCCGGGAAGGGACCCAAGATATCAATGCCCCATCTAGCGAAAGGGCGGGGTTCAAACAGGTTGTGAAGCTGTTCGGCAGGCTGTTTGATAAGCTGCCCAAACTTTTGACATTCTAGGCACCTCTTGACAAAGGACATGCAATCCTTTTGTAGAGATGGCCACTAGAATCCTGCTCGAACGATGCTTCGCGCCAGCGTTCTGCCCCCCAAGTGGCTTCCGCACAGCCCCTCGTGGACCTCTTCGGTGGCAGTAAGGGCTTCTTCGGGGTTGAGGCACCGTAGAAGGGGTCTTGAGAGGGACCGCCGGTACAGTTTTCCTTCAATGAGGGTGAAGCGCTGGGAGCACAGTCTGATTTTCCGAGCTTCGCCCTGTTCAGGCGGGAGCTGGCCTCGAAGCAAATAGGCCAAAAGAGGGTCCATTCAGCTCAGAACCGGTGGGCCTGCTCCGATGGCCGCAACATTCACTTCGGTGCTCGGCGAGGCGAGCTCTTCAATGAACACGGAGCGGGAAGGGGCGATGTCACCTGAAGACGCCAACTTGGCGAGTGCATCGGCCCGCACGTTCTGCTCCTGTGGGACATGTATGACCTCGAAGTATAGGAGGCCCTCTGCTTGGCTCTTGACCTGCTGAAGGTATTGAGCCATCCGTGTCTCTCTTGCTCCGAACTGCCCGTTCACCTGGCTAGCGACCAATTAGGAGTCACTGAAGACCCTCAGCCGAAGGGCTCCGAGGTGCCTAGCCATGCGGATACCGGACAGCAAGGCTTCATATTCAGCCACGTTGTTGGAGGCCGAAAAGCGGAACCGGAGGGCGTATTGGAACTCTAACCCCTCCGGGGAGGTGAGAACCAGGCCAGCTCCGCTCCCTGTAACACGAGGACCCGTCGACGTAGAGTTCCCATGGGGGCTCGTCTGCCAAAGGTGGATCTTGCTCGGTAGGGAGAGTACACTGCGCAACGAAGTCCTGCGCCTTGACTGCTATTCTTGGGCGAAAGCTGATGTCGAACTCACCAAGCTCTATTACCCATTTGATGAGTCTGCCGGAAGCCTCCGGCCGCTGGAGAATGGACTTCAGCGGTTGATCGGTTAGAACCGTGACGGAGTGGGCCTGAAAATAGGGCCCAAGCTTCCGAGCCGCCGTGACAAGAGCAAGGGCGAGTTTCTCTACTCGGGGGTATCTCCTTTCAGCTTCTTGGAGGACCCTGCTGATGTAATACACCGGATGTTGCGCCGCTCCTTCTCTGATCAAAACTGCGCTGATGGAGTGTTCGGTAACCGAAAGGTATATGAACAAGGGTTCCCCGAGCACAGGCTTTGCGAGAATAGGGGGGCTGCCAAATACGCCTTCAGCTCGGTAAAGGCGGCTTCACACTCCTCAGTCCACCGTACTTGCCCCCTTGCTTCGAGGCACTTTTAGGGCCTCGGAGCAACTTGAAGAAGTTAAAACTTCTTTCTGCTGCTCGGGACATGAACCGGTTCAGTGCCGCAAGACGCCCCGTCAGACGTTGGACGTCGCGCACTGTCTTAGGACTGCTCATCTCTAGCACAGCTTGGATTTTCTCCGGGTTTGCCTCTATCCCTCTATTTGAAATGAGGAAGCCGAGGAACTTACCCGAACGCACACCATACACGCACTTGGAGGGGTTGAGTTTCATGTTGTACTTCCGCAGGATTGCGAAAGTTTCTTGGAGGTCGGAGATGTGGTCAGTGCTCAGAAGAGTCTTAACCAACATGTCATCGACGTAGACCTCCATATTACCCCAATCTGCTGTTCGAACATCTTGTTGACCAGCCGTTGATACGTTGTGTCAGCATTTTTCAGACCGAAAGGGCATCCTGGTGAAACAATATAACCCCAGGTCTGTGACGAACGTCGTAGCGTCTTGATCCGGAGGATGCATGCTGATCTGGTGGTAACCAGAATAAGCATCCAAGAAGCTGAGAAGCTCGTGCCCGGAGGTAGCGTCCACTAGTTGGTCGATGCGCGGTAAAGGGAAATTATCTTTGGGTGTCGCTTTGTTGAGATCCTTGTAGTCGACGCATAAACGCCAATTGCCGTTGGCCTTGCGTACGAGGACCACATTGGAAATCCACCTTGGATATTGGACTTCCCAGAGGAGTCCAACAGATCGGCTTTTGACGACATGATCCTGGATCACGGTCTGCCGTTCTCGGTTCACAGGTCACCTCCTCTGCTGTACTGGCGGGACCCGGGGGTCCAGACGGAGGCGGTGCACCATCACTTCCGGAGGAATGCCCGGAAGTTCCTCATCGGACCATGCGAACATGTCAAGGTTGGCTAGCAAAAAGGCCTTGTAGCGTACCTGCTCGGCCTCTGCCAGTAGAGCGCCAATATAGAGGACGTGCTCAGGGTCATCGTCCACTTGGACAGGAAGTAGATCTTCAGCTGGCGTTCCTCGGCTAGTGGATGGTTGATCGGATGTTGGTGGGACCGGGTCTGTGAGTGGTTGCTTGTCCCTTAAAGAAAGGACATAGCACCGACGAGACTCGCGCTGACACCCGAGCACTTCGCCGGCTCCGCTTGGGGTCGGAAACTTCATCTTCTGATGGAGTGACGAAGGTACGGATTTAATTCGCCTGATCAGGCCTCTGCCGAGGATGGCGTTGTAACCAGGCATATTGTTGATGACCAAGAAGTCGACTACCTTGGTCACGACCTTTGGAGCCTTCCCTAAAGTGATCGGGAGGCGAACTCTTCCCATGGGCTGCACCGAAACTCCAGAAAAGCCGAGTTTACGGGGGCGAGTTGATCAGTTTTTAGGCCCATGAGGACAAAGCAATCATAAGCCAAGACATCAAGGGCACTTCCATTATCCACCAAAATCCGGCGCACATTACAATGATTGATGGTGGCCGAAATGACCAACGCATCAGTGTGCGGGGTAGTAACCCCTACAAGGTCTTCGTCCGAGAAGGTTATAGCCTCCTTGGGCGGTGCGTGTGCAGGATTGGTGAGATATGGAGCCGACCGAGGTGCCGAAGGCCTATCCACGACGTGCACTCGCCTTGCGTAATCGCGTCGGCTTCGAGTGCTTTCCCCGCCTGCGCCGAAGCCTCCCGCGATCACATTGATCTCCTGCCCATTGGGCTCATTATTGATCGGCTGCTCGGGAGTCCGCTCTCGACGTCTGGGGCGGTCTTCATTCCGGCGCATGAACCGCCCAAGGTAGCCGTGCTTGATAAGGTCTTCAATCTCGTCCTTAAGCTGGCGGCACTCGGAGGTGTCGTGGCCGTGGTCGCGATGAAAGTGATAGTACTTGTTTTGGTCGCGCCTCCGGGGGTCGGAGCGCATCCTCTGTGGCCACCGAACGTACGCTTCATTCCTAATCTCCGCCAGGATCTATTCGGGTGCCACAGTAAGATGTGTGTAGTTGGTGAAGGGGCGCGGACGGCGTGGAGAGTCACCGTTGTGCCGTCCTTTCTTCCGATCATGGTCGGAGCCGTTGTCGGAAGGCCTCTTCTTATCCGACTGCTCCCCCTGCTCTGCTCTACCTGCTGCTAGACTCTCCTCGCAAGCCGCATGGTGTTGCACGATGGAAAGTAGCTCGGCGAGGTTGGCGGGCTACTGGACGCCGAGGGTCCTCTGCAAGAAACCATCACGAGTGCCCTGAATGAGGGCACTAGTTACCAGAGGGATGTCCAAGCGTAAGATGCGAAGCGCCTCTCTTTAGAACCTTTTTACAAAGTCCCAGAGTGCTTCGCCCTTCTTCTGGCGTACGGCCAGGAGGGAAGCCGCCATTCGCGGCTGTGACCTTCCACCAAGGATGTTGTCCCAAAAGGACTTCTTCAGTTGGCGGAAGGAGGAGATAGAGCCCGCCGGAAGGGTCTCGAACCAGGCTCTGGCAGTTTCCTTGAGGGTTGCAGGGAAGGCCCTGCACTTGGCCGCGTCCGATGCTCCGTGGAACACCATGTGCGACTCGAAGCCGTGGATGTGGTCGTCCGAATCGGTGGTGCCGTCGTAGGGTGCGATGGTGGGCAGAGGGAGCTTAGGAGAGACCCGAGCTTCCAGGATCTCCCTGCTGAAAGGGGAGCGGAAGTCCAGGTCATCTTCCACCGGAGCTTTTCCCTCCACACGCTGGACCATCGCGTCCACGCGGCATTCCATGTCGACCACGTGTCGCAGGCGCCTGGCGAGCTCCTGCTCAAAGTTGGCGGAGCCCTCTCGGGTGGACCTGTGGGAGTTGGCGGCCACAACCGAACGCGGCGGACGGGGGGCGGCGACAGAGCGACGGGGCGAACGCCCGCGGCGCTCCGATGCTCGCTCCTCGAACGGTGCTCGGTGCGATCGACGCGGCGAGTCCGCCTGCTGGTCCTGAGGCACCGGAAGGACGCGAGATCGTCGGTGCGACGATTCTGCCGGCCGCTCACGTGGCAAAGAAGCCGCCGGAGCTGGTGGTCCAGCCAACTGGATCTGCAGGGCTAGGCAGATGCCCGTCAACTGCTGCATCTGTCCTCGGAGTTCAGCCATTTCCAGGGCAATTGTCGGCGCGGCGACTGCTGGCGCAGGGACGTCCTCGTTTGCACCGGCGGGGGCGACGTTGACGTCAACAGGAGCAGACCGGCGGTGAGAATCCACACGCGACTGGCGAGATCTCGTTGCCCTGCTCCCTATGTTATGGTAAGAGGATCGTCCGCGAGCCATGGCTGCGTCGTTCCCACAGACGGCGCCAAAAGTGTGAAGGCCTTTGCTTGCTTGGGCCGGAGTCTGGTGGGCCTACACTTGAAGGAAAAAGGGAGAACGCTGACGGCGGATGAAGATCCTGCAAAACCAGAAATGATCACGGGGGCCCGGTGAAGACCGGGGAAAACCCTCCGATGCCTAAGTCAGTGAGAGGCTTGAAAGGCAGGAAGTTTTCGTGTGTGAGCGTGAGAGAGAGCATGTACCCCTGCATGGCACTATACCTGTGCCTTTTATAGGCTTGGACGATGAGGTGGATGGCCATAACGCCTCTGGATCATGCCTGGAAGGGCGCGTCGATTGGTGCGCACAACGGGGAGTTATACACCCGTACGCCCGTTGGGGTGCTTGGCAGTTAATGCACTTTTGGATCGTGGGGCGCGTGGCCTGCGGCAGTTACAACCGCCGTGAGGATGTGAAGGGCTGCTCGTAAGCCTTTTGCGGAGGTTACCGAGCAGGTAACCCGTAAGAGAGGTTGAACCCGCTATTCGGTAATAGCCACGGCTGTTTGGTGCGCTGGAACCGGCAGCCTGCTCGGCAGGCGAAGACCTGCTCAGAGTTGGCGGAGCCCTCTCGGGAGGACCCGTGGGAGATGGCGGCCACAACCGAACGCGGCGGACAAGGGGCGGCGACAGAGCGACGGGGCGAGTCTGCCTGCTGGTCCTGAGGCGCCGGAAGGATGCAAGATCGTCGGTGCGACGATTCCGCCGGCCGCTCATGTGGCAGAGAAGCCGCCGAAGCTGGTGGTCCAGCCAACTAGATCTGCAGGGCTAGGCAGATGCCCGTCAACTGCTGCATCTGTCCCCGGAGTTCAGCCATTTCCAGGGCAGTTGCCGGCGCGGCGACCGCTGGCGCAGGGATGTCCTCGTTTGCGCCGGCGGGGGCGACGTTGACGTCAACAGGAGCAGACCGGCGGTGAGAATCCGCACGCGACTGGCGAGATCTCGTCGCCCTGCTCCCTATGTTCTGGTAAGAGAATCGTCCGCGAGCCATGGCTGCGTCATTCCCGCAGACGGCGCCAAAAGTGTGGAGGCCTTTGCTTGCTTGGGCCGGAGCCTGGTAGGCCTACACTTGAAGAAAAAGGGAGAACGCTGACGGCGGATGAAGATCCTGCAAAACCAGGAATGATCAGGGGGGCCCAGTGAAGACCGGGGAAAACCCTCTGATGCCTAAGTCAGTGAGAGGCTTGAAAGGCAGGAAGTTTTCGTGTGTGAGCGTGAGAGAGAGCATGTACCCCTGCATGGCACTATACCTGTGCCTTTTATAGGCTTGGACGATGAGGTGGACGGCCGTAACGCCTCTGGATCATGCCTGGAAGGGCGCGTCGATTGGTGCGCTCAACGGGGAGTTATACACTCGTACGCCCGTTGGGGTGCTTGGCAGTTAATGCACTTTTGGATCGTGGGGCGCGTGGCCTGCGGCAGTTACAACCACCGTGAGGTGTGAAGGGCTGCTCGGAAGCCTTTGGCGGAGGTCACCGAGCAGGTAACCCGTAAGAGAGGTTGTACCCGCTATTCGGTAATCGACATGGCTGTTCGGTGCACTGGAATTGGCAGCCCGCTCGGCAGGCGAAGACCTGCTTTGGACAGGTCGTGGACGTCTGGACTCTTGCTCGGCGGGCGGACGCCTGTTCCGAATCAGTGGAGTTGTTCGGAGACATGCCGCTGGGGGACTTGGTGAAGCCCGATCACGGGGGTCACGCCTTGAAGGCCCCTAAACAGTCCTTATAAGGATGTGGCGCCCTGAAGAAGGGCCACGCCTATTGACGAGACCTTAGAGTGCCGTAATGGGCTATGATGGACCTAGGTGGCCAGATTTGGCCACCACACTCTCAAATTTTTTTTTTTAAAACTATGAAAATGTCTAAATTAAGTGGTGAGAATCGCCCTTCACATAAGCCAAAATAGAGTGAGCAGATTGCATTATCGATTCCTAATCTTCTTTGCCTTTGATTAATGATCAATCTAAACTCTCTCAATACTTCCGAAGCTATTCAACCTTCAAACCTATAAGAAAGAGCTACAATGGACCAAAAATTTTGAATTTTAGACCTCTCCCTGAACATATACTCATCCATGCGATGGATCTTCATCACCAAGCCATTTCTTCATTCCTCTTCATTTTCAATCGATCAGAAGATGATATGAGTTGCTTCAAGCCGAAAATTACATAGATCATCTGTCGAAATCAAGAAGAATATTTAAGTCAAACCTAAAAAACACTCAAGAACATGATGAACATGGGAAGAGGAGGGGAGATGAGGGGAGATGAGGGGTTCTCTACAGGGCTCTTAATCCTTGTTCTCTCATCTGTCAAGAGAGAGAATGTTAGTATTTATAGGCAAAAGGTGATTAGGGCATAAAGACGCCCCCACGAGACATAGCAGAAAAGATTCTATCGGCATGCTACTAGAATCGATCGATCATTTTGCAAAAATGGTTATCTTCCTCACCTTATCTCACCGCATAACGTGTTCTAGTAGAAGTGGTTGAGACGGTGCCAAAAACGATCGACCTATTTTAACAGAAGAAACATATTATGTAGATCTCTTAGAGGCAATTTTGCCCTTGTTTTTCATATGCACATGTACTTTAATGGTTGAAATTTCTTGTATGCAAGTCTAGTATCATTCTAAACTCAACTATGAACAAATTCTCAAGAGTATGTGTCTACACAAAAATTGAATTTGAACTCAATCAACACTTATTCTAATTCTATATGAACTGTAAAAATAACCAAACTTATTGTTTTGCCAATCATCAAAATTAACCTGGAAGCACAACACTAATCATATGATTTGTATTGCCTAAGCAAGTAACACAGCATCTGCCGCCAATTCTAGAGAGAAAGTGGCATTTGCTTTTCCTTCAGTCTGCAAAAAGGGTTGAAGGGTTTGTGCCCTGAGCAAATGTGAAAAAATGTAAGTGACATGACGGTATAGGATAAAGTAGTAGCCATTTTTTTTCACACTAATGAGTCACTACTGTTGACATGATGGTATATTCTTATATAATTGATCTATGTAAAAGCAGTAAGATATAAAATAAGGAGAAAGATGAATGTCAAAATTATATTTATATCTTATTTCAAAATTTTCATTTTTATACCCAATTAAGTATAACTAGTATACATGGTTCTTATATGTGAATTTGTTTGCCACTGTCTCTGGCTAGAACTTTACACTTCAACTGATCTCACACAATCACTTATGGAGATTTCTGGGGTGGCCTAGAGTGACTTCTAAGGAAAACATTATTTATGAACATTAATTCATAGATGAGCAACGTTAGTTTGTGTGTTGATCCCACCCAATGAAACTATTCATGTCCAGCGTCGACATTTCATATCTTTAACCGCTACAGATAACAAATAAATTATTAAAAATAACAAATATGTTCAACTCTATTGTTACTCTTAAAGTTGCGTTACTCATAGCAACTAAGAATGACAAATAATTTTTGCATTGAGAATATAGATTAATGAAAAGTTTAATGCAACACATCAGGCTGTACAAATGTTGTCAATATATTAATAGAAGCAGATGGGGAGTTGATCAGGCAAATTACAGTGTTTAAATCTCTCAGGCTATATACATATATATGTAGAATGCCTCAGTTGCAAACATCATTGCACTTCCACGCAACAGTACCTATATATTATGTAATGATAAACAGCAGCTCATTTCACCGTGACCTTATATCTGAGATTCTCAATAGTTATATAATTATTTCATTCATTGTTGTGTCGGCTATGTTACCAGAGGTTATGCAGAAGTCAGAATAGAAGAGCACCCATCTTAGAGTAAGCTACATGAGAACATGGTTCGGTTTGGTTCGGTTCACCCCATTTTTTAGGTGAATCGAAATCAAACTGAATTTTTATTCAAACCGAACTAAACCGGTTCAGTTCAATATTAACAAAAAAAAAACACATATAAGGGCAGATGGGCGGTGTCACGTCTTGACGCGGATATCGAAACGTGAGGTAGTTGAAAGTAAACGGGTATAGAGCATGTATGGACATCAAATTATTGGACAAAGAATAAATACTAAAGCAAATGTATTTCATTAATAATTCTTCAAATGCCTAGTTACAACCACTAATATCAGAGCCGATCTATAGGGCCCAATTACATTGGATAAAAGTAAAAGACTAAACTAAGACTCTAACATAGTACTAAGATGCTAGGGTACTCTTAACTTTACTCTTGGTCGTTCCCGTCCTCTTGAGTGTTAGTGTCATCCTCGGTCTCACCTAAGACACATATAACAATAACGCAGTATGAGCGATAACGCGCAGTAGGACTTAAATCTCATGTAAACAAGTATGCTTAAAGTAATTAATGTCTTATCAAGCAGGATAACTAAAGAGAATGACAAGAACAGTCTAGAGAGTAATGTCTCATGATAACGAGAAACAATAGCACAATTGAACGAGAGTATAGCACAACAAGTATGATAACAGATTGACCATATAACGAGATAACAAGTAAAGTTACACAACAGCGCACTAGTCACGATAGCAAGTGTTGGTCGATATTCTTTCAACCACGAGTTCAAGTAAATAATAATTGACTGATTGATTGCCATAGATTAAATCTTGAGAGTTCATGCGTTAGGTGCATGCCAAACACCCTGATCATTAAACCCCCGCGAGTTATAGCCTTTCGGGCACTCTCCCCAGGACCAGATCGGGCCCTTATAATGTTGCATAGCATAGTCATGTTTGTTATCTTAGACAATCAATTTAATGGCCAAAATAGAGTACCAAGAATAAATGAGAGTAATTGAAGAATAGACGAGAGTACAGAGAGAACGTGAACATCTGAGAGTATAGAGACAGTGGACGAGACAGGGTCAACAACGTAAAACAACGATAAACACATGATAGTAACAGTTGCACATCACACGCAATTGGTGTTGGCAATCAGGTGGAATTCACTACCCTTCCATTGGCCATGTGGCGTGATTCAAGATAAGAGTGAGATCTTTCTAAGGCCGATTGGATCTTACCGATCCCTAAAAGGGTATCATAGGCGTTAGGGTACAACCAGCTCATCGACCATGTGGGAACCCTTGGACAAAGGAGACTTACAGAGGCATTGAACAAGGATTCACTAGTCCAGCAGAAGGAATATCCGACAGAGAGGTCGTCCGAGTCAAGAGAAAGTGTGTATATAGAACAAATGTTCGACGTTCTAGAAGAATTCTAGAACAGTGGAGCATCGGTAACGGTATTCCCAAAACATCGCGAGAAATGAAGACAAGTCCAATTAAAATAAATTAGACAATTTAAATACATCATTGAAATGAATTACTAGATATTTTATGAAATATTTTCATGCCAAATTGAGTCATATTGGATGGTTACAAGTGTGTGCATGTGTCATGGAGAATCATGGATATGAAAGGTCATGAGAATGACTTTTAATTAATTAAAACATATCCAAGCTTAACAACTTCGTTTACTATGTTTAATATAGTTAATAGGGCATGTAGTTACTGTAGAAAATCAAGATTTTGCAAAAATATGGGGTTTCCATGCAAAACTCCAGAAGGCGACGTACCCCTGCAAGGGTCGCGACGGGGTACAGTCAGAACGCTACAGGGTCAATCAAGGGTCGCGACGGTCGGTCAGAACAGGGAGTTAGAGCACGACGACAGTACCTGTCGTGTTCAGAACGCGACGGGTAGCTCTGTCACGATTAGCCCTGAGAACGCGGCCTATCGGGCAGTCGCGTTCTCAGGTCCTGCGCCTGAGTCCGAGGGGGAAAAGGACAGGCCTTGGGTTGCGGTCCATGTTGCCTTGTTTTAACATAGTTTCGTTCAAAAATCAAGAACTAAATGTATAGACGATGAAAAATTGTGAAATCACTTGCAAACTGATTTAGACATGCGAGGGTATATATGATAAATAGGAATTTGAAATCTGACATGGTCTTGACAGGTTTTAACATGAACAAACACGAAGAACATAGAGTATGGTACAGTGAAGATAAACGATTTAATTCGAGCAGTATGATGGATGAAAATCAGGGCTTTCAGAGGCAAAAGATTTCTGACATCAAACAGTATCTCCAGTAAAAGTTCCGTAGCATGGGATCAAGTATACATGGAGATAGAAATTAAACATGATGGTTCGAGGTCATTGTGATTGCAGAACTTCAAAAATACAGAACAAAAGATTGGCTCGATGAAAAATCATGAAACAAGAGGGCTTTTGTTCCTGAGGTTTGGAACAATCTACAGACGAATTTAATTGTGTTTAGCTTGTGAGAATGTCTACCTTTGAGTCGTTTTGTCTTATAGGGTTTAGAACTCGAAGTGCAGAGGTTGGGGCTTCAGCAATCCTTCTCCCCACGAGTTCTACCTCTTCTTGGCCTCCTCTCCACGTCCAGCAAGCCCCAGCAACGAGTTAAGGCCGACCATGGAGAGATTGGGGAGTATTTAAGCTCCCTTGGTTTCCCTTTCCTATATTGACTCTAATTCTCTTTTATTTACGAGATTTCCTAATTCCTCTCAACCTTCCAAGCTTTCCACCTCTTATTTGGGTTAAGTTGGGATGTAATTTCGTGGATAACTAATTGGGGTAGGCCTAGGAATCTAATTCCAACCCAATTACTTATTTTAATGATTTATAACTCTTTTCTATTTAGGTAATAATTAAAATACAAATTTAGAGTATTTTCCTATTATTCTTCTTTAAAAATCCCTATTTTGACCTAATAAATTTTATATAGTCCATTTAGCAAAGCCCATCACTCTTTTTCGTTTAATGGTTGTAATTAATTCTTTTTTTAATTTTTTTTCATTTATTTAATTCTTGAAAAATCAGGTTGCTACAGGCGGTCCTGAGTTCGACCGCCCATGAGAAGGGGAAAGCGCTAGCCCACTGGGGGAAAGCGCTAGCCCACTGGACTAAACTTTCTTCTGTGATATTATTTATTATTAAATATATTTAATATATATTCGATTCATTCGATTTCTCAATAAAGAATCGAACTGAACTGTGGGATTCTTCAACCTGAACCGAACCGAACCAGTTGATTCGATTCGATTTTTCATATTAAACCGATTAATGAACACCCCTATAAACTTATGTGCACGAAGGCATGGAAAAATTTTTTTTGTTCAAATGACTATGTAAATTTTGTGTTTTGGGGGGGATTTATAAGGGGGTGACCCCACTGAAATTTTTTTGGGGTTCAAATAATCATGTAAATTTTATATTTTGGAGGGGTTTTATAGGGGATGACTCCACTATAAGAAAGAATTGATTGTAATGAATTGTCTCATTACTATTAAAATATTTTTTATTTTAAATATTTATTTATATTATTTATATATATATAATTATATAGATATTAAAATATAATTCGAGTGATCCCACTAGATAAATTTCTGCGTCCGTCCCTGCACGAAGGTGTGCCCAAGTAGTGAAGCACGTCACTGCACAAGCGCTTTAGGCAAATTTTCAAGATTTCTCTTGAATGGTTTTAAGACGGAGTATGGGATGAGAGGGTGGGGCTCTGAGTCTCGAATCGGGGGCGGGCTACTTTTACCCAGTCGAGTTTGCCACTGGACTGCAACTAAAAAAAAAAATCTTAAGAGTAAATTTTATAGTTGGTAAAAGAGAAGAAAGATTTAATATTCGGTTGACCGGATACAAAAGTTGACATGGACTACTTGATGACCGATTTGACTAAGGTATTTAAAATTTTTGTTCTTCTAATATTCGGTTTGGAACAATCAAGAGCAGATTGTTAGTTCACCTAAGGTATTTAAAATTTTTGTTCTTCTAATTGTTCTCTGGATATAGTACAAGGAGCTTTGGCACTTCATTTCCCTTGTGGACTACAACTACAACCTCTCCTTCTGAAAGAGGAGAAGCTTAATAGTTCATGGATCTGTTAGTATCTATAATTAAAACATTTTCTAAGGTACTGGTGGGATGTGCAAGCAAGTAAAAAGATTTGTTCTTTATGGTGGCACTCTTGTGAACGAAAAAGTTATATGAATAAGGTGGAAGAATCACGCTTACATATAAATTATCTCTTATTTTAATGGGAATATTTTCAATTTTTTAAGTAAGTGCGCGAGAACGGAGAGATTTGAACCTAGGTCCTAATACGTATATTCTAATTTAATTACTAAAAATTGCAGTTTCTTTATTAGAAATGCATTTTACATTATCCGGACCCAAAATAAAAGTTTAGGATGGGCCATAGCTTTTAAATATTAAAATGAACATTAAAATATGACGCAATTTATCAAACATTATGTTTATGTAGTATAAATTATTTAAGCATGTTTTTCTCATGGTTTGTCGTGTCACCACGATCGAACTCTACTCGTGCCATGGCCAGTACGAGACCCTAGCACGGTCGACACGTACAGTCTCCTCCCCCACTCGTCGACACTCCTTGTCCCATTTCCCACCCCCCCCCCCCCACCCACCCCCCGGCACCCCAAGGAGATTCACGAGATTGATTGGGATTCGTTGCGGTGGTCTCCAATAGAGAGGGGAGGGGGTGCCGACGGAAGGCGGAGGAGGGGGGGGGGGGCTCAGAGGGGAGGGGTTGTCAGCGGAGGGGAGGTCAACATAGAGATAAGGGAGGGTGCAGGGAAATTGCAAATTTAAACCTTATAAATTACAAATTTAAACCTTATCCAAGTGTCATGTTTGATTTTGTAATAGAAATACCACATTTGGAAAAAGAAGGACTCGAAATGTTAATTTTAGAAGAAGTTAAGCCATTAAGTCATTAATTGTCTTGAATAAAAAATTTAGCCATGGCTAACTTGGCTATATTGGGAACGACACCTGTTGGATCCATTGATGAGTTGGGTTTGTCACGTCCCGGCGCGAAATATCGAAACCTGAGGTAGTTATTACAGCGCGAGTATAGAGTGAAGATAAACATCAACCACTGCACTGTTTGGATAAATGAAACTCACTGTATTTCATTATTCATTCCACTATGTCTATTACATTTACTACTTCAGAGCCATAACTATGGGCCCAGAGAACTTCAACATATTTAAACAAACAACTAACTATACTAAATCTTAAAAAAACAGGATGACATCTGGGTCACTCTTGAACTTGCTCGTCTCCATCCTCATGAGTGTTGTGTTCTTCATCCGACTCACCTGAAACACATTTAACAAATAGCGCAAGGTGAACGATAACGCTCAGTAGGACTTAATATCTCATAGACATGCATGCTTTAAGTGATTGAAGTATTAAAGAGCAGAGTAACACTACAATAAATATGGTATATGTAGACGGCTGTAAATCGTGACCGACTACAAAAACAACATTTATAGACGGCTATTAGAAACCGTCTACATATGTTGTATATGTAGATGGCTTAATAGAGCCGTCTACAAATCTAACATATGTAGACGGCTATACTAAGCCGTCTGCATAACATATGTAGACGGCTATAAATATCCGTCTACATATGTTAGATTTGTAGACGGCTCTATTAAGCCGTCTACATATCCTGTCAGATTTGTAGACGACTTTATAAAACCGTCTACATATCTGATATTTCTCTATTCAAAATTGTAGACATAAGTTATGCAATCAAATTAATTTATTTAAAGTTTTGTAAAATTTTAATTTTATATTTAAACAATGTCCAATTAATATGATATTTTTAAACACAAGTTAATTAGATGATAATATATTTTATGATAATTTAATTTAATTTTAAAAAATAATACATTCTATATGTAAATATTAATAGATTTGTACATCTTATTTTATAATTAATATTTAAATACTATTTAATTTTACATTTATATTAATACATTGAAATTAATATTCTAATAAATATTTAATGTTGATGCTTTTTATTTATAAATTAATATTTTAAATATATTTTATATATTTTAAGATTTTAATATCTTAAATATTATAAATAAAATATTAATATTTTCAACTCTAAAAATCACGCCAAATCTTGAAAATATTTCTCGCGGCACCAAATCTTTTAAATTTCCCCCCTCCCCGAGCTCCCTAGGTGCAAAATCTTTTAAATTTCACCCCCTCCCCCGGGCTTCCCTGGGCGCCAAATCTTTAAATTTCCCCCCTCCCCCGGGCGCCAAATCCCTCACTGGTTAACTCTCATCACGCTCTCTCTCCTCTGCACACTCTTCGACGGCTCCGCCACCATGGCAGCAGAGCAGGAGCCCCGGCGACGATGCGGCAGGAGCCCCGGCCACCGATGCGGCAGGAGCCCCGCCCCCCAGCCCCACCCCACTGCCGCCCCCCCCCCCCCCCCCCCCCACTGCACCCCCCCACCAGCAACGGTGGCTCCCTGCCACCCCCCCCCCCCCCCCCCCCCCCCCCCCCACCCACCCCCCACCTCCCCACCCACCAGCCCCGGCGACCCCGACCCCAGCCCCACCCCACTGCCACCCCCCCCCCCCACTGCCCCCCCCCCCCCCCCCCCCCCCCCCCCCACTGCACCCCCCCCCCAGCTCCGACGCTCCCTACCCCCCCCCCCCCCCCCACCCCCCCCCCCCACTGCCCCCCCCCCCCCCCCCACCAGCCCCGCGACCCTGCCCCCCAGCCCCACCCCACTGCCGCCCCCCCACTGCACCCCCCCCACCACTCCTGCGGCTCCCTGCCACCCCCCCAGCCTCGTCCCCACTGCCACCACCCCCCCACCCACCAGCCCCGGCGACCCCGCCCCCCAGCCCCACCCCACTGCCACCCCCCCCCCCCACTGCACCCCCCCACCAGCTCCGGCGGTTCCCTGCCACCCCCCCAGCCCCGGCGACCCCGACCCCAGCCCCACCCCACTGCCGCCCCCCCCCCCCCCCCCCCACCCCCCCTCCAGCTCCGGCGGCTCCCTGCCACCACCCCCCCCCCGGCGGCCCTGCCCCACTGCCGCCCCCCCCCCCCCCACCTCAAGCCCCGACGCCCCCTGCCGCCCGCCCCCCCCCCCCCCCCCCCCCACTGCCCCCCCCCCCCCCACCCGCACTAGCTCCGGCGGCCCCCTGCCACCCCCCCAGCCCCGGCTTCCTTTTGACATTTATTTTTTTTTGGTGAATAAAAAATATGTAGACGGCTCCTTTAGCCGTCTACATATAAATTATTTATAGACGACTAAAAAAGCCGTCTATATATAATTTTTTCATAGACGGCTATAAAAGCCGTCTACATATGTACATAGACGGTGTACAGCCGTCCACTTATCTTACTTTTGTAGACGGTTATAAAAACCGTCTACGTATGTTTTGTAGACGACATTTTAGTTGACGGCTTTG
The DNA here is from genome assembly GCA_014218235.1 of Colocasia esculenta. Lineage (NCBI taxonomy): Eukaryota > Viridiplantae > Streptophyta > Magnoliopsida > Alismatales > Araceae > Colocasia > Colocasia esculenta. Next base: position 771,516 of record CM024766.1, on the reverse strand, counting down.
TAGACGGTTGCGTAGCCGTCTACGAAACATTTTGTAGACGGTTTTTTTATTTTTGTAGACGGCTTTCAGCCGTCTACATATCTTTCCTTTTTTGTAGTGTAACTAATGGTAGAGAGAGCCGAGTAATGTCGAGAGAGTAATAGGACGATTCAAATAGTACATGTTTCAAGTATATCACGAAAACAAGAATAATAGCAAAGATAGAGAAGTTGGCTATATAGAGAATAAATACCCACTGGGGAAAATAGCACTTTGATTGATTTTTGACAATCGAGATAGTGTAGCACAGTTGAGATAGTATAACACTTTGGTTGATTGTTTTAGATTAATCTAGATAGTATAGCACTTGGATGTAATGTCAAACACCCTGATCATGAAACTCCCGCAGGTAAATAGCACTTTGGGTGCACTTCCCAGGACCAGATCGGGTCCTTTATATATTGCCAGACATTGATTATGTTTTATTATCTTAGACAATCAATAGATGGCCAAATATAGTACTAAGAATAGATGAGAGTACGTAATTGAAGAATAGACAAGAGTATAGAGATAACGTGAATAGATGAGTAAATATAGAATAGACTAGAACTATAGGTTAATGCACGTAAAACGACATTAAAGCATGTGATAGTAACAATTGCACAACACGAATGATTGGTGCTGGTAGTCTGGTAGAACCACTAACCGTCCGCTAGTAGTGCTATGAACACAGTCCAGAGGTTCAGTGTGATCTCAAGGAGAGAGAGAACTCTAAGGCCGTTGGATCATGTCGATCCCCAAGAGTATATATGTATTGATGGTACAACCTGCTCATCGGCCATGGACGTATGCCGTAGCCAAGGAATCTTACGGAGGCCTTGAACAAGGATTACCTACTCCGAGTAGGAGTCTTCCCAAACGGAGAGTCTATCCAAGTCAAGAAAAGTGTGTATAGAAAACATTGTTCGTCTTGCCATGAGTACTCGAAGGTAGAGGAGAGTCGATAATGGTATCCAAAACGAACAATAGAAATATAAACAAGTCCTTTAATTAAAAGTATCAATTATGAAACAAATTTAATATTTTACTAGATATATTATGAATTGATTTCTTGAATATCGCATGGTGGAAAGTTAGGGTTTTTGGTGTGTGCTTGTGAAAGAGAATCAAGAGAATTGAAATTTAGGTCATGTGCATGTCCTTTAAAAGGATTATAGCATATTTATCATTAAATATCATTCGTTACAGGGTGAAATTACCATGAAAAGGCATATTTCTGGTTTCTGAAAAAACATAGTCAGGTCGCGACATTGGCTAGGCACGTAATCATGTCGCGGTGCACTGGGCCGACGCGTCAGCCTTGTTCTTATCGCTACAGACAGTGGCGACGCATTTGAGTCAGGACCGATAGGCCGACACGACGACGTCGCCCCCGATCATCGCGATGCGTTCAGGTTGGGTTTTGACAGGGCTGACGCGATCTTCAGGTCACGACGAGCAAGGCTGACACAGTCTTCAGGTCGTGACAGACAGAGCCGACGCGGTCTTCAGGTCGCGAAGGATAGGGCTGATGTGGTCTTCAGGTCACGACAGGTCGTAGCAATGCGTTCAGGTCGCGCCCGATAGGGCTGGCGCGATCTTCAGATTGCATCACACCGCATCGCAGGTGCGCGACCTAGTCGTGCCGCATGTGAGCGGCGCGTTCTCAGGCCAAGAACACTTTGTTCATGATCTCTAGATAAAACGCTTATATCTCGATGTATACAACATGAAAATCTACAAAATCAATTTTAAAACGTTGATAACAGGATTTAAACATGATAGAAACAAGAATCAAGTAAATAGACATATATTTCATGGAGTTTGAGATCAAACAAGAGGGCTCAGGTACATGTCGGAACTTTGAGCATGAAATACTCACAAATGGTATGATGAAAATTGGGAAAAATATAAGGCTCTTATTGCTGGTATCATGGACTATCTATAGACGAGATTAATTAGGTTTTGCTTGAGAGATTGCCTACTTTTGAGTGATGTGAACTCCTTGGGCTTTGAACGCGAAGAACGCTTGAAGAACACCTTGCAAGCCTTATCCTCCTCGAATCTCCCCTCCAATGGCCTATCCTCCTCGTCCTTCAAGTCTTAGAAGATTACTAAGGCTGGCCACGGACAAGATTAAGGTATTTTTATAGATCTAGGTTTGAAGAGTCCTTTTAAACTGTAACTCTCTCTAAATTACAAATTTTCTACATTTATCATACTCTCCTCTCATCTAAATCTCAATTTTAGATTATGATAGGGCCAGATTTCATGGCTATTGGGTTAGGCCAGGGTTGTGACTCTTAATTAGATAATTACACGAGTTGTAAAGGGATTTACTTGTCTTTTTTAATTTGTCAATAATTTAGTTACGAATTTTGGCCTATTTATCTATGATCCATTATTTGGACTCTTACTTTTAGTCAAATAACTCATGTATGAACCATTAATTAAAGCCCATCACTTGTTTTTACTTAATGTGTTTTAATTTATTCACATTTCTTTATAGTTTTAATTTATTTATCTATTTTTAATTAGCAGGTTGCTACATGGTCAAAAGCTACTAAGTTGCTAATAGGTCTATTATAGTACCCCAAAAAATTTATTAATTAGAAAATATAGATAAATTGAAATTTTATCAATTAATAAAGGGCAAATTAATTAGAAGTCCCTGACTGTAACATGGAGGTCCTTACTGTAACAGGACTTAACGTATGCTGTAACAGGTGATAACACTAACTGTAATAAGTTACAGCTCTGTTAGGGACTAATAAATAAGTCAAAAATCTAACAGGGACTCCTAATTAATTTGTCCATTAATAAATTCAAACTAGTTAAAAAGGTACGTATCATTATCGCATGCGTAAAAATCCATATAAAAATGTCGTAAAAATTTTGTTATATTTTAAATAATATTTTCTAAAGACCCATCAAGAAATTTGGGCATAGAAAAATCATTTAGGTCAAGTTTAAGAATTTATGCGACTTATTATCGTAATTAAGAAATAAGTAGGAGAACCTATTATTTTATGAGCCAAAGTGAATTATAAATTAAAATAAACATGTTAGTAGACTTTAAATAATATGGGTTGATAGCCCATTATGATAATTGGACCAATATATGGACAATCTTGGCCCATGAATAAATTCTCTAACAAAAAGATAATTAAACTCATTACGTAATTAAGTATATGGGTTGTACAATTGAGCCATACATAAGATATTGGGCCAAACGCAAGAGCCCAAATGATAGATAAGATTAGAAATATTGGGATAAATAATATTAAATTAAAATAAAATAAGAAATTAGCAAATAAATATGATAAATTAGAATAAAGGGTGAATAAATTAGAATAAATAAAATCAAACTAAAACCCATTGAGCTAAAATTGGTGATGGGTTATACTAGTGGTCCAAACATAAAAGAATGAGCCCAAGTGAAGAGCCCATCATGGATGGGAGCTAATTAAGTGAAATTCGTACCTAAATATTAATAAATGGGAAAAGGTCCTAACCCCTTGGCCACGAAATTGGACCTCTTCCCTATCCTTTTAGGTAGATAATAGCTAGAAAATATGGTGCTAATTATGTAAATTTGGAGTTTGGAGAGAAGAGAAGAGTTTCATGTAAGTTGGACTCTTAAACCACCCTATACACCTCTAATTCACCCCTACCAAGTCTCATTTCGTTGCTGGGACTTTGGAGGACGAGAAGAGAAGGCTAAGGACGAGGAGCAAGGAGAGGAAGGGCTTGGAGCAAGAGGATTTCATCTCCTACCTCGTCTTAAACCCTATGAATCTTTACAGTGCAAAAAGGTAGGCAATCTCTTAAGCAAAATCAAATTAAACTCGTCCCTAGGTAGACCTTGATCCCCTCTATCAAAGCCCTATGTTTGTCCTATTTTTAGTTGCTCCATGAAGGAGTATTAAATACTTCAATCCATGTCATCTCTATGTACCCGAACCTCCATGTTTACTTTCCAGCCATGTGTATACTTGATCTCATACCATGCAAAATTTCTCATAAATCACTACAAGAAAAAGTGGGATTATCGACGGATATTTCCGATGGATTAATTTCCGTCGGTAATTCCGACGGATATTCCGACGGCGATATGTCCGTCAGAAAATCCGTCGGAAGTTCCGACGAAAATATGTCCGTCAGAAATATTCATCGGTAATGAAAGAATACCGACGGATATTCCGACGGACATATTGTCGTCGGAATATCCGTCGGTAAACCTCCTATACCTTGTCCCGCGAAAACCCCCTCTTTCCCTCTCCCGCTCTCTCTCTCTCTCTCCGCCGGTCGCCGACGCCGCTCGCCGCTGCGCCTTCGCCGCCGCTCGCCGCCGGCGCCCCTCTCCCGGTGAGTTCCACCTCCCCTCTCTCCCCAGCCCCGCCACCTTCCTCCGCCCCACCTCGCCTTCCCCCCCCCCACCCGGCCCCCCTCCCCCCTGCGTGATGCCCCCCTCCCCCCTGCACCCTCCCCCCTCCCCTTCCCACCGGCCCTCTCCCCCCTGCGGGATGCCCCCCTCCCCTTCCCACCCCCCCTCCCACCCTTCCCACCACCCCTGCACCCGGCCCCCCTCCCCCCTGCGCGATGCCCCCTCCCCTTCCCACCACCCCCCACCTAGCCCCCCTCCCCTTCCCACCCTTCCCACCCCCCTGCACGATGTCCCCCTCCCCTTCCCACCCGGCCCCCCTCCCCCCCCCCACTCGGCCTGCCTGCACCACCCGGCCCCCCTCCCCTTCCCACCCGGCCCCCCTCCCCCCTGCGGGATGCCCCCCTCCCCTTCCCACCCCCCCAACCGGCCCCCCTCCCCCCTGCACACGCCCCCCTCCCCTTCCCACCCGGCCCCCCTCCTTCCACCCCTCTAATGTTAAAATTATTCTAATGGTGTAGAAATATTGTAGGAACTTAGAACTACTAATTACATTACACGAATGTTATTGTATGAAATTGATTAAATTACAAATAAAATAAATTATTAAATATTGATTTATAATTTAAAGGTTGCTAGAGATTTAATGATGTGGTTTAAACTTTGAAATATTATATATTTTATTACAGCTAAATTGTGTATTTTTTGCAATAAAGCTGGTGTATGTTATACATTTTAAGTAAAATTGAGCAATTGAAATGTGGATGTCATATTTGAGTCCCTTGATTAATGTTCAACACTAAGACAGAAGCATTTCAATAGTTCAATGTTATTCTCCATAAAGAGAGTGCAAATAGATGACATAGGATTGTAATATGGCAGGATAGGGTAGAAGACATTGGTGGCAATATAACTACTATAACATTGAGTATCATGGTGGGGGGGGGGGGATGTCTTCTGATTGCAAAAGTATTTGATTGGAGGCACGGGTAGCTGTAAAATACCTCAAATAAAGGAGTCAATCGAATGCTTGAAGTTGTATGGCAAAACTTGTCTGCTTTTGGTCACTTGTATCACAAAAATTACGCATAAAGTTAATTGATTTTTGGTGGTTCTGTGAAATTGCCTTAAATGCAGTAAGCTCCATACCCGATCACCCCCGTGAGCGTTGGAAGAGGGCACAGAGTAACCTGCAAGAGCAAACGTTGTTAAGTAATAATAACTTTTTCTACTCACAATCCTTTTATACCATTTAGTGGCCAAGGCAACTAGATATAAACAAGAGGCTTTCAAAGATCAATCTTTTATTTTTGAAACTGACTCCCTAGCTAGATGAAAAATAGAAAAATTAAATGGTTGATTCAAGTATTAGATCCATATAGATGCAATTAATGTAGAGAGAGAGAGAGAAGATCATTTCAACGGATGGTACTAAAAAATGTATAGCATCTACTAAAAATTATTTGATTCACTAACAGATTCCCTATATAGATAGAAAAGTAGAAAAAAACATAATCTATCACACAAGAGGCCACCTGAGACATAATAGATACAAAATCTTTACAAATAGAGGATGCATTTCAAGACCAAGATATTAGATCCAGCAATTTTGAGCAAAATCCTATTAATAATATCAAATAGACAACGAGATGCGAGTTGTGATTAGAGGAGATGAGCTATATTATCTTTGAGTAGCAATTAAATTCACATAGTTTATGGCATTAACATGATATGATAAAGTATCGACGGAAGTGTAAAAACGAGTACAAAATGAGGTTACATCTCAATTCAAACTCTAATGAGGTTACATCTCAATTTATAGCATTTAAAAAAATGAGTACAAAATCTTTTTTATGGCTATTAGATCCTTAATTCAAACTTATTTCAATATGACTATTATATGGATTATTTTAATTACTTACTTTCAGTTAGTGATTAGTATTGTATTTCTTACTTTAATGCAATTCATGTATATGTATGTATGAATTGGGTTATTATTGCACTTGTTCACATGTATGATTTTGTTTTCATATCCCTTTCATATTTATTTGGGTTTTAAATTTGATCTATGCATGTATAGCATTTTTTCACTGCACACACCTCACGAGAGCGTGTTAAGCCTGTGTCAATGAACCTTCCCATTCAAGACTTTGAGATTGATGTGCACGAGTCTTATTTTCAATGATGAGAACGTGTATATCTAACTCAAAGTCTTGAATTGTCCCGTTTTGGACAGTCTGTGAATGTTTGATCGCAGTTAGGTGGTCATTTATTATGTGTTTGTATTATTGTTGAAAATTTCGGGTGCATCTACTCACTCCTCTATGATATACCTTTATTGATTTAGATATTTTCTTAACCACTTATTAGTAAGTGAAGGGAAGTGCCTACAATGAAAATGAAATAGACTATTATGGCATTCTCGAAGAAGTCATTGAACTGCAATTTTCGGGACAAGACAACAATGTATTTCTCTTGAAGTGTCATTGGTTTGATCCGACATCTATTCGTCATGACACAACATATGGAATTGTCGATGTAAAGCATAAGTCCAAGTTGAGTACATATGAGCCATTCATTCTGGCGGCACAAGCCCAACAAGTTTATTATTCAAATTATTCATCTCTGAAATTAAGAGATTGGTGGGCTGCATGTAGAGTGAAATCAAGGCTATTCCCTGAGTATGAGCTCCTCCCGACTGATGATGAGCTCGAAGGTGTTAATGACAATTTTTTCCAATCAGATTGGAGTGACACACGAGAGTTGGCAGCTTCTACGCAGTTCAGTGTTCATGATATAAATGAAACAATTTGCTTACATAAGGGTAACGAATAGGAAGAAGTTGACCCACGAGACCTTGAGCGAAGGGTGGAGTCTGATGTGGAGGAAGACTCCCGGGATGATGAGGATGAATTCGAGGATGATGACGAAGAAGATGCTGAATTAAACATGTCTTCAACATCTGATGATGAATATAGATAATATACCCTATATTTTATAAGAACTTCCTATTGTTGCTAATTATATGTTCATATTAAATTGCTACTTCAAATTTGAGTGTTGATGACATGTTATATTTTATTTATCTCAATAGAGATATGGTACGTGGAGGACGGAGTCGGACGGTTTCCACGTCCGTTGGCCGAGGGTCCGCGACCCGTCCACGACAGTTATATGTATATGTAAACACAAAACTCTATATATTGTTGTTTATATTAAATTCACGAGATCTAACGTACATATAATTTCTCAGGGTCTGCCCCCCGTCCATGTCTGCCTCCCCGTCCGCACCGGTCGTCCCAGCGACAGATATATACATATGTACACAAAGAACTAGATGGATATTATTGTTCATATTAAATTCACGAGATCTAACGTACATACAATTTTGCAGGGACTGCCTCCCCGTCCACGCGGTCGTCCATGCGACAGTATACATAATATTGTGTTTCAATTTAAATTCATATTTTCTAATGTGTATAAATTTTGCAGGGACCGCCTCCCGCCGAGCACGCGAGCAGTGCCACCTTTCCCTTTTCCTCACCACCAGGTACATGTATGTTTCCATAGATTAGTATGTTGTTTTCTTGAAATTTATACAATAATAGTGTACTAAATATTTTCAACAGAGGTGGAGAGCCAGCATCCAGTAGCTGAGGAGGGCCTCAGCTACCGAGACGGCAGCCATGCTAGATCTCAGGGTAAAGTTGATCACTTCAAAGTTACTGTATTTGTTATTTTGTTATAATTTCAGTACACAATTAATGTGCAATTGCAGGGGGAAGATAGATCTGGTTCTGTTCCCGTTAATTACAACCTTGTGACGACCCTCGTTATGCCGGTACGGTTGTACCAACCCACGTCGGCACGACGAAGATCACCACAGCGGGACATTTACCCGACACTATCATTCGATTGAGATGTACACAAATATAAGTACAGAGTAGCGGAAGAAAAGAACTACTGTCTTTCATTTCATCATCCACATTGACATCCACAGTCCATATAGCAAATAAAGGAAAGCTAAAGCTTACTTAACTGAAATTTTAAACAAGGTACATTGTCCACATAACTACAATTCTAACATCAAATTACGTAGTTTGTTCACATTACATAATAGTTCAATACAATGCCTCAAATTACATACTATGAAAGCGAAATATAACAATAACAACTCCGCCAAGCTACTCTCCGCGCTCGGAGTCGCTCCCACTGTCTCTTCCAAAAGATGTAGGGTCACCTACTAACCTGTACGCCGAAGCAAGGAGTGAGTCTAAAAGACTCAGCAAATAACACCATGCACTTCATACATGCATACATCATATAGGCATTCACATTCAATCAAAGCATGTAGCAAGGCTATGTGATATTAACACAACCTGTCAGGGTATTTCTACAAAATTTAAAGCACATGGAACATGATTTATACCTTTCAAATTAAACTACCTATCACATGTTTCTACTCATCCAATCACATGAAAGCTACATTTCTAATTAACTAAAACATGAAACAACTAAACATGAGGTTCTCATATGCATGAAAGGAAACATTACCATCATGGTTTCTACACATGGTAGCACATGCTAACTATCATTTCACATGCATTAAGGTTGCTGTTTGACATGGATTAAAAGTCTCATAACATGCAAGTTCATTTCACACTCTAACATATTCACATCACATGGTTCACTCTCTTACACCTTCTACGCATATCTATTGTCATTCAAGACAAGTCTAGCATAATGCTTCTACTAGTTTCATAACATATGAATTATGTTCAAACAAACAACTAATCTAACACATGTTCTTTTCTCATTCCTTTAACATATGAACTCAATTAAGAACTTGTCTCATTCATACCACATCATGAGAGCATTTAGGCATGGTTTTTGCACATCATGAAAGGAAGGTTCTAGCATGGATTCTATAGACATTCTTGCACACAATAACATGATTGCTTATCTAATTAGCTTGCTGTTCTAATATGTTTCTAACATTATCACATTAGGAATCACAGTTTTACACTTTAACACATTGGTTTCACATTTACACATTTACACATTCACATGTACACATCTTTCACTTTGCACATGTCCACATGGCACTTACACAATCTTCACATATACACATTCACATTTCACATTTATATGCCGTGACACATAGTCCAAACCACCATTAGAAGGACACATAACACATAACACATACTTATCACCTAGGCAATAGTGATAAGCCTTGGTACTGCGCAGACCGGGAAGCCCTCTCCACCCTATCGACGGTACTTGTCCGCCACCAGGATTTCATCCTAATGCCCATAGGATACACATACACATTGAACCTTCCCGTGGGGACTTTACCACGGTACGGTTCCAAGGCCCTCTATGGAAGCAGTGTCACACACGGCACAAATTACACATTTTCCAATTTTTAACACACGCACGATTTTTACACATAACTTGAGTCCTTTACTATCAATACATGGATCAGTTTTCTTAAACATGATACTATTATGGACAGGAATTAACCTTCAGTAACTCACATTAATTAGGTTGGAAAAAAAATCACATCATTTACCATAATCATGAAAGCATGATTTACATGGCACAATTCGCATGGAAATCTCACAATGTAAGCTACTATTATCCAAATCACCTGAAATTTTAACCACATGCTGTTTTCGGGTTTCAGAACATATATGCAAATTTTCATGTTTTTATGAGCTATACAAGATTTATAGAAAATGGAATACTCATTTGCATGCTCTTAAATCAATTTATCATGGAAGCACCACATCAAAGTCTGATTTGAAAATCCACAGTCATGTACATAACATTCATAACATCACATAAATTTTTCCCAAATTTATCTCACATCATGCTATTTACTAGGATTTTTATAGGGATCTACACATGCTTCCTATTTCCAATACAAAAATTGTAACAAATTGCATGGCCAAGGGAAAATTTCCAAATTTTGGGGCAGGGACTGACATACATATACATGTCATAGAAAATTTATGGCATCTAATTTCCTCATGGATCATACAAACAGCAATTTAACATGTTCCAAGTTTTATTTAACATGCATTTTAAATATCCTAACAATTCACATGATTTACAAAAATGCATGGAAGTCTCACATTATATCCCATTACTCATAATACATAACACATAGTGTTTACAATATATCCTCATGCGAAAACATTCGGAATTAATCATATACAAGGGAGAACAGCTCATTGTTCTGCCCTGAAGAACTTAACGGCATAGTCTGGCCGTCCAGAAGGGGTTAACGGCATTATCGTTGGCCGCCAACTGAAGATCTCGACGGCAAGGGATCTTGCCGTCAAGTTCGGCCTGTGCAAAAACACAGTCCGAGCTCCAAAGAATGGTGAATGTAGGGGATCCAGGACACGAGAAAAATCCTTAAAAATGATAGAAACCACCTAGACACATACATGGACAAGGTGCAAGGGTTACTTGCCTTTGGAAAAACCTCCAAGGGGATCAAAAAGGCCGGAGAAGCTCTCCTCGGCAGAGCCAAGAAGCCTCCAAAACCTCCCTCACACGGGTTCTAGGTCGAAGAAGACTCCAAAGCAAGGTTGGGGAAGCCTTCTCCTTTGTATAGACTCCCTCCTTGTCGAAGTAGATCTCCGGAAGAAGCTCCAAACCGCTGGATCAAAGCCTCCCAAGTTCGGGTCTCCTCACAGCTCTCAGGGTTTTAGGGTTTTTCTCACCTTTTGGGGCCAGAGTTTCTTCCCCTCTTGCAAGGGCCAAAGGGACTTCTAGGTTGCAAGGGGTGGGTGGTCATATAGACAAGACATGGGGTCTGTCTTGGAAGGGGCGAAGGAGCCGTTGGGGGTGGTTGGCATCCCCCAATCAGAGGCATGGCACACCATGCAGCTGCTCAGAAAACTGTCAGGGAAGTAGACGTCTACATCAACGGACGTTCATAATAATAATTGGCGTCCATCGATGTCGCCGCCTACTTGTCCTTGACGTCCACAGATGTTGCCGCAACATGGTCTTCGGCCAGAACATAAAATTTCACAGAAACCCTAATCCTTCTTATGTACATGTATGCAATACATAGGGTATAATGTACACACCAATTACATCATGCAACCCAAATATATATATATATATATATATATATATATATATATATATATATATATATACAACTAAGTACACACATGTATTCATAAATAGTCAAGATGGTATATAATGTGCTCGGTATAATGCACATACTATCTTCACAATGAAATGAACAACACTTACTAAATAATTATACACACAAATGCACACTTTTATACCAATCTTCATTTAATACAACATATATAATATGAGCAACACATCATACACCTAATTTACCACTTAAGTAAATATCATATATATATATATATAGCATAGATAGCATATATGTATACATACATACTTACATGCATGCATAAAATAAAAGTTTTATATGTATACGCATACGATTAGTTACACGCACAAGTTATATGCATATGTATATCTAGCTACATACATGACACCTAAACATTCGCACAATAAGGTACTTATAAAAGAAAAGGACGAAAAACCGGGGGCCTTACACCCTCTCCCCCTTAAAAGGATCTTCGCCCTCGAAGATCGAATCACGCACCTGTGGTGACATCCTCGGTGTTGTCTCACAGGGCGAACTACTCACCTTCGGCGCACTCTCTAATCCGATGACTTTTGCTACCGCATTTGAGACATCTTCCTTCTTTTGCCCAACACAAGTTTCCGCCGTGCCACTTGTTGCAGTGCACACACTTTGGCTTCTCGCTGCCTGAAGTTGCCACTGACTGAAGTGCTGACTCTGCTGGTACCATAGCGGATCGCTGACCATCTTCAAGTTTCTGCATCTTCCTCCTCTGCCGCATCTTCCTTTTCTGCCGTTGGAACGGTTTCGGTAACTTATCCAATCGAGCCTTTCTCTCTTCCAAATACTGTCTTATCTTGTGCTCCTGCCTGCACGCCGCGCTAAAAGCCGCATCCATAGATCCATGGTTACATGCTGCCAATCTAACTCTCAACGACGGTTTAAGACCCATCACAAACTTCTTCGCCTTCTCGCTCTCGTCCATCACTGAGTGAGGCGCATGCTTGAACAACTCTGCAAACTTAGCATCATACTCCAACACTGACATTGAGCCCTGAGTCAACGTCAAAAATTCTTGCTCCTTCTCATCCTGGGCACGTTCAAGGATATACTTGGCCTGAAACAACCTCACGAAATCGTTCCAAGTCACTTCCAATCCGACTCCTGAGAACTGCGTGCGAAGCACAAAAGACCACCACACGTCTGCTTGCTCCTGAAGCATATACGTCGCCAGACTGACCCTGTCATCCTCTGAACATCCGATAGCTCTGAATATCTTCTCAATTTCCTCGAGCCAACTCTCTGCGCCTAACGGCCCACTCTCCCCCTTAAAAGAGGGTGGAGCCATCCTCCTGAACTTCTCCATAACAGAAGATCCATCACGCTCATACTCCTGGGAACCCGGTACTTGAGCCTGCCACAGCAAACAACATAACCCACACTTATACTACACGGGAAGCAACAAACACAAGACCAAGTAGAACAGACTACTCTATTTACTATTCTAACCTGAGCCTCTAGCTGAGTCTGGGGTGTAGTCTGGGTATGGACCTGCGTCTGCATAGCCTGTGCCAAACCTTGTACGAACACTCCATAATCCACTAACGATGGTGGGGGAAGCACAGGACCCTGAGGTGTCGGGGCCCGCTGCTCACCCGCCTCCTCACGCCTAGGCTCATCTTCTCTAACCTGAGTACCACACCTACCACGCGAAGCCATATGCTGCAAGATAACTCAAACATAGTTAGAACTACGTTATTAAATTCTTAACCTTTTTCTTATCTATCTTTTACTTATTATTAATAAATTCTACACATGTGGACAATTCTATAAGGACTTAGCATATAGTGAAGATGATGACTTATATATACTTATGTACAATCTCAACCGGTTGCTCTGATACCAATCTCTGTGACGACCCTCGTTATGCCGGTACGGTTGTACCAACCCACGTCGGCACGACGAAGATCACCACAGCGGGACATTTACCCGACACTATCATTCGATTGAGATGTACACAAATATAAGTACAGAGTAGCGGAAGAAAAGAACTACTGTCTTTCATTTCATCATCCACATTGACATCCACAGTCCATATAGCAAATAAAGGAAAGCTAAAGCTTACTTAACTGAAATTTTAAACAAGGTACATTGTCCACATAACTACAATTCTAACATCAAATTACATAGTTTGTTCACAATTACATAATAGTTCAATACAATGCCTCAAATTACATACTATGAAAGCAAATATAACAATAACAACTCCGCCAAGCTACTCTCCGCGCTCGGAGTCGCTCCCACTGTCTCTTCCAAAAGATGTAGGGTCACCTACTAAACCTGTACGCCGAAGCAAGGAGTGAGTCTAAAAGACTCAGCAAATAACACCATGCACTTCATACATGCATACATCATATAGGCATTCACATTCATCGAAGCATGTAGCAAGGTTAGGTGATATTAACACAACCTGTCAGGGTATTTCTACAAAATTAAAGCACATGGAACATGATTTATACCTTTCAAATTAAACTACCTATCACATGTTTCTACTCATCCAATCACATGAAAGCTACACTTCTAATTAACTAAAACATGAAACAACTAAACATGAGGTTCTCATATGCATGAAGGAAACATACCATCATGGTTTCTACACATGGTAGCACATGCTAACTATCATTTCACATGCATTAAGGTTGCTGTTTTGACATGGATTAAAAGTCTCATAACATGCAAGTTCATTTCACACTCTAACATATTCACATCACATGGTCACACTCTCTTACACCTTCTACGCATATCTATTGTTATTCAAGACAAGTCTAGCATAATGCTTCTACTAGTTTCATAACATATGAATTATGTTCAAACAAACAACTAATCTAACACATGTTCTTTTCTCATTCCTTTAACATATGAACTCAATTAAGAACTTGTCTCATTCATACCACATCATGAGAGCAATTTAGGCATGGTTTTTGCACATCATGAAAGGAAGGTTCTAGCATGGATTCTATAGACATTCTTGCACACAATAACATGATTGCTTATCTAATTAGCTTGCTGTTCTAATATGTTTCTAACATTATCACATTAGGAATCACAGTTTTACACTTTACACATTGGTTTCACATGTTACACATTTACACATTCACATGTACACATCTTTCACTTTGCACATGTCCACATGGCACTTACACAATCTTCACATATACACATTCACATTTCACATTTATATGCCGTGACACATAGTCCAAACCACCATTAGAAGGACACATAACACATAACACATACTATCACCTAGGCAATAAGTGATAAGCCTTGGTACTGCGCAGACCGGGAGAAGCCCTCTCCACCCTATCGACGGTACTTGTCCGCCACCAGGATTTCATCCTAATGCCCATAGGATACACATACACATTGAACCTTCCCGTGGGGACTTTACCACGGTACGGTTCCAAGGCCCTCTATGGAAGCAGTGTCACACACGGCACAAATTACACATTTTCCAATTTTTAACACACGCACGATTTTTACACATAACTTGAGTCCTTTACTATCAATACATGGATCAGTTTTCTTAAACATGATACTATTATGGACAGGAATTACCTTCAGTAACTCACATTAATTAGGTTGGAAAAAAAATCACATCATTTACCATAATCATGAAAGCATGATTTACATGGCACAATTCGCATGGAAATCTCACAATGTAAGCTACTATTATCCAAATCACCTGAAATTTTAACCACATGCTGTTTTCGGGTTTCAGAACATATATGCAAATTTTCATGTTTTTATGAGCTATACAAGATTTATAGAAAATGGAATACTCATTTGCATGCTCTTAATAAATCAATTTATCATGGAAGCACCACATCAAAGTCTGATTTGAAAATCCACAGTCATGTACATAACATTCATAACATCACATAAATTTTTCCCAAATTTATCTCACATCATGCTATTTACTAGGATTTTTATAGGGATCTACACATGCTTCCTATTTCCAATACAAAAATTGTAACAAATTGCATGGCCAAGGGAAAATTTCCAAATTTTCGGGGCAGGGACTGACATACATATACATGTCATAGAAAATTTATGGCATCTAATTTCCTCATGGATCATACAAACAGCAATTTAACATGTTCCAAGTTTTATTTAACATGCATTTTAAATATCCTAACAATTCACATGATTTACAAAAATGCATGGAAGTCTCACATTATATCCCATTACTCATAATACATAACACATAGTGTTTACAATATATCCTCATGCGAAAACATTCGGAATTTAATCATATACAAGGGAGAACAGCTCATTGTTCTGCCCTGAAGAACTTAACGGCATAGTCTGGCCGTCCAGAAGGGGTTAACGGCATTATCGTTGGCCGCCAACTGAAGATCTCGACGGCAAGGGATCTTGCCGTCAAGTTCGGCCTGTGCAAAAACACAGTCCGAGCTCCAAAGAATGGTGAATGTAGGGGATCCAGGACACGAGAAAAATCCTTAAAAATGATAGAAACCACCTAGACACATACATGGACAAGGTGCAAGGGTTACTTGCCTTTGGAAAAACCTCCAAGGGGATCAAAAAGGCCGGAGAAGCTCTCCTCGGCAGAGCCAAGAAGCCTCCAAAACCTCCCTCACACGGGTTCTAGGTCGAAGAAGACTCCAAAGCAAGGTTGGGGAAGCCTTCTCTTTTGTATAGACTCCCTCCTTGTCGAAGTAGATCTCCGGAAGAAGCTCCAAACCGCTGGATCAAAGCCTCCCAAGTTCGGGTTTCCTCACAGCTCTCAGGGTTTTAGGGTTTTTCTCACCTTTTGGGGCCAGAGTTTCTTCCCCTCTTGCAAGGGCCAAAGGGACTTCTAGGTTGCAAGGGGTGGGTGGTCATATAGACAAGACATGGGGTCTGTCTTGGAAGGGGCGAAGGAGCCGTTGGGGGTGGTTGGCATCCCCCAATCGGAGGCATGGCACACCATGCAGCTGCTCAGAAAATTGTCAGGGAAGTAGACGTCTACATCAACGGACGTTCATAATAATAGTTGGCGTCCATCGATGTCGCCGCCTACTTATCCTTGACGTCCACAGATGTTGCCGCCAACATGGTCTTCGGCCAGAACATAAAATTTCACAGAAACCCTAGTCCTTCTTATGTACATGTATGCAATACATAGGGTATAATGTACACACCAATTACATCATGCAACCAAACAATATATATATATATATATATATATATATATATATACAACTAAGTACACACATGTATTCATAAATAGTCAAGATGGTATATAATGGCTTGGCTATATTACGGCCCTGTTTTGGCTGAGAGGGACTATTGGGTGTCCCTTTGTGAGCGTTGGCTACTGGACCATGGCACCAGCGGCCAGGGGCAATACGCAACCGATCAACTCATCCGGAGAAGAATGTGCATACTAGTGGGTCCGTATCTTTTGCGACCCATAGTCAAAAATTGGTAAGCATATATTGTTCAATTGCTTATACATTGAATTATGTGAAACTAACTAATTTTTTTGAATTGTACATCACGAGTTCGAGCATACCCTACATTTCGTGAGTTATTTGATCGGACTCATAAGCGGAAGGGGACGGATGACTATGTTAGTGAGAGTGCCCGTACGATCGCTGTAAGTCAAGATATAAATTATGAATTCAATTAAGATATTCAAATAATTATGGACAATAATTTATTTTAATTTGTTCTGCAGGAGACCTATGACAGGACGATGGCGGAACGCTATGCAGAGGGCACTCCCCAGCTAGACTTGGATCCGGAGGCTTAGGTCGACGCAGCGGGAGGGCCGAGGAAGGGTCGAGTGTACGGCTTTGGGGACAGCCTGGATACTGCTCCAGTGTTGTCCTCATATGCGAGTTCGATCGCTTCTCCGGCATACGCGAGTTCATCTACTGCGCCCCCCGTCAGTGGTGTAGAGGAGATTAGAGACCTCATTCGGGAAGAGCTACGGGTACAGCTACAGACACACAGCAGGCAGAGCTACAGACGCAGTTCGGCGATATGGTTCAGCAGTTGATCTCAGCCATGCAGGAGTACGCCCCACACACCAGCACCTCAGGTCAGTATTAGTATTAATTTCATATACTTTGGATGAGATGAAACCACTAAAGAATGTCAATAGGAAAAAAAGAAATCTAAATTAATTAACCTAACATAAGTGTAAATAACGTTCAATTGACGGATCTTAAAAAACCTTAAGTCTAAAGGGTCAAAACACACAACCCGGGGGTCCAAATCCCAAATAGGGATCAGTTCGGCATGCCGTTTTCTCCGACACGACCGGGTGGGTACAGTGACGTGTGGGAACTGACGGAATCTAATTTGGATCTCCGGATTAGGTTGGGCAATGAAATGACAGATGTAAAAAACAGTCAAGTATATATAAAGTGTCAAAACACCAACCCGGGGGTCCAAAATCCCAAATAAGGATCGGATCGGCGTGTCGTTTTCTCCGACACGACCGGGTGGGTTAAAGTGACGTGTGAGAACTGACGGAATCCAATTTGGATCTCCGGATTGGGTTGGGCATTGAAATGACGGATGTAAAAAATAGTCAAGTATATATAAAGGGTCAAAACACACAACCCGGGGGTCCAAAATCCCAAATAGGGATCAGATCGGCGTGCCGTTTTCTCCGACACGACCGTGTGGATTACAGTGACGTGTGGGAACTGACGGGATCCAATTTAGATCTCCGGATTGGGTTGGGCATTGGAATGACGGATGTAAAAAACAGTCAAGTATATATAAAGGGTAAAACACACAACCCGGGGGTCCAAAATCCCTAATAGGGATCGGATTGGCGTGCCGTTTTCTCCGACACCCCGGTAGGTTACAGTGACGTGTGGGAACTGACGGAATCTAATTTGGATCTCCGGATTGGGTTGGGCACTGAAATGACGGATGTAAAAAACAGTCAAGTATATATCAAGGTCAAAACACACAACCCGGGGGTCCAAAATCCCAAATAGGGATCGGATCGGCGTGCCGTTATCTCCGACACGACCGGGTGGGTTACAGTGACGTGTGGGAACTGACGGAATCCAATTTGGATCTCCGGATTGGGTTGGGCATTGATATGACGGATGTAAAAAATAGTCAAGTATATATAAAGTGTCAAAACACACAACCCGGGGGTCCAAAATCCCAAATAGGGATCAGATCGGCGTGCCGTTTTCTCCGACATAGCCGGGTGGGTTACAGTGACGTGTGGGAACTGACGGAATCCAATTTGAATCTCCAGATTGGGTTGGGCATTGAAATGACGGATGTAAAGTAGTCAAGTATATATAGGGTCAAAACACACAACCCGGGGGTCCAAAATCCCAAATAGGGATCGGATCGGCGTGCCGTTTTCTCCAACACGACCGGGTGGGTTACAGTGACGTGTGGGAACTGACGGAATCCAATTTGGATCTCCGGATTGGATTGGGTATTGAAATGACGGATGTAAAAAACAGTCAAGTATATATAAAGTGTCAAAACACTCAACCCGGGGTCCAAAATCCCAAATAGGAATTGGATCGACGTGCCGTTTTCTCCGACACCACCTGGTGGGTTACAGTGACGTGTGGGAACTGACGGAATCCAATTTGGATCTCCGGATTGGTTGAGCATTGAAATGACGGATGTAAAAAACAGTCAAGTATATATAAAGGGTCAAAACACACAACCCGGGGTCCAAAATCCCAAATGGGATCGGATCGGCATGCCGTTTTCTCCGACACGACCGGGTGGGTTAAAGTGACGTGTGGGAAC
The DNA here is from genome assembly GCA_014218235.1 of Colocasia esculenta. Taxonomy (NCBI): domain Eukaryota; kingdom Viridiplantae; phylum Streptophyta; class Magnoliopsida; order Alismatales; family Araceae; genus Colocasia; species Colocasia esculenta. Next base: position 752,179 of record CM024766.1, on the reverse strand, counting down.
TGACGGAATCCAATTTGGATCTCCGGATTGGGTTGGTATTGAAATGACAGATGTAAAAAATAGTCAAGTATATATAAAGGGTCAAAACACACAACTCGGGGGTCCAAAATCCCAAATAGGGATCGGATCGGCGTGCCGTTTTCTCCAACACGACTGGATGGGTTAAAGTGACGTGTGGGAACTGACGGAATCCAATTTGGATCTCCGGATTGAGTTGGGCATTGAAATGACGGATGTAAAAAATAGTCAATTATATATAAAGGGTTAAAACACACAACCCGGGGGTCCAAAATCCCAAATAGGGATCGGATCGGTGTGCCGTTTTCTCCGACACGACCGGGTGGTTAAAGTGACATGTGGAAACTGACGGAATCCAATTTGGATCTCCGGATTGGGTTGGACATTGAAATGACGAATCTAAAAAACAGTCAAGTATATATAAAGGGTTAAAACACACAACTCGGGGGTCCAAAATCCCAAATAGGGATTGGATCGGCGTGCCGTTTTCTCCGACGCGACCGGGTGAGTTAAAGTGACGTGTGAGAATTGACAGAATCCAATTTGGATCTCCGGATTGGGTTGGGCATTGAAATGACGGATATAAAAAACAGCTAAGAAACGATGGATCTAAAAATAGTTTCTAATTAAACTTGAGAAATAATCACATATTTTAAATTTAAATTTTAAAATAGTGTGTCTTTTAATTATTATTAATGTTTCTCATATTAAGTTTTTTTAATATAGGATCCACCTCCGGCACCTGACGATGACGAGGCAGGGACAGCAGATGATCCAACAGATCTGTCTTGATTTTTTGTATTTATTTTTTGTATGATTTTATATTTATTGTATTTTATGATATTATGTTGATCGTGAGTATTTGTGAAATTATGAATACTGTAGCAGGTTTGAAAATTCCTTTTTATTTGTCAATTTTTTTTAAAAAATATACTGCACATTTCCGACGGATTTTCCGACGGATATTTATCCGTCGGAAATTTACATTACCGACGGAATAAATCTGTTGGTACTTCCGTCTATAGTTCTGACGGATTGTTCTGACGGGTTTCTGTCGGTAAATACTGACGGTGTGTTTCCGTCGGAAATGCTAAATTACCGACGGAAGGAATCGGTCGGTAAGTCCGTCTATATTTCTGACGGATTTTTTCGACGGGTTTCTGTTAGTAAATACTGACGGTATTTCCGACGGATTTGTCCGTCAGTGTTTTCCGACCTATTTCCGACGGAATTCTCGTCCGTCGGTAATTTCTGACCAACAATTTCCGACGGACAATTTCCGACGAGCTTCGGACGGAAATCTGTCAGAAGGATCATGTTCCGACGGATTTCCGTCGGATTTCCGATGGATTATGTCCGTCGGAAATACCGCTTTTCCTTGTAGTGAATACTACATGTTGTTAGCTTTCAAACACCCATATTTTCCCTAATTTCCGTCTTGTATGTGTTGCTAATTAAATCATTTTCCATGACTGTACATGTTTAGGTCACCGAAGTGTAACCTTGTTAAAGAATGCACAAACCTTGTTCGTTTCCTAATTACTCATGCCTGTTGATAGATCTATGTGTCTACTTTCATTTAAAACTAGTTTCATAAATTTTGGATCATCGTGTGATTTTATATCGATTTTAGAAGAGCTCTATATCATACATGGGAGGGAAGGACCGAACTCAAAAAGGGCAAAACCCATTTTCTGGGTCGGGCCGCCCTTCTGAAATTACGGCGGCCCGACCCGCCGCGATATCAGAAGCGTCGCGGCCAGGTCAGTAGGTCGCGTCCGGACCGCCCGACGCGACATGAATCGCGACGGGTAGCCCCGTCACGATTTAAAGATTGCTGCCAGAACACATAATTGTTCCTATGCCCCTGCTCTATATGTCATTTAACCCTTGTTTAAGCTAAATCATGCACTGTTAAGATTTGTATTAACCTGAATATTATCATTTGTTAATATTTATATAAATCTCATTAATTAAAATTCATGTACACGATTTATCATACTCTCATGATTTCTTTAAACTTGCACACACTAAACATTCATAATTGCCATTAATTTACTCAATAGCATATCAAGTAATTAAGTGTAATTATTTCACTTATATTTTGCCTATTAATTAAATGAAACTTGTCTTCGTTTTATTCACGTGCCTTGTACATTGTTATCGTGTCCATCTTCCTTTGAGCACTCGATGCAAGACAGACAACATTTCATTACACACTTTTCTTGGCAGGGACCATCTCTCCATTGGGAATACTCTTGACTGGACTAGGGACTCCTTGTCAAGGCCTCCGTAAGTCTCCTTGACTTTGGCGCACGTTCATTGCCGATGAGCTAGTTGTACCCTTAAATCTCGTTACACCTTCATGATCCAATGACCTTAGTGTGTTCTCTCTTACCTTGGGATCACGTCGGACCATCTAGCATGTGTTCATAGCACGGCTAATGGGCAGATGTGACTTCTACCTGACTGTCGGCACCTGACCTAGTGCCGTGCAACTATGACTATTGTCGGTTTAAAGTTGTTTTACGATTATACCCTTATCTCATCTACTATCCTTGTATTCTCATCTGTTCACTTTCTCTCTACTCTCTTGTCTATTCATCTTACTATTCTCATCTATTCTTGGTACTCTATTTGGCCATACAAATGATTGTCTAAAATAACAAACATACTATATGCCAGTGCAATAGGGCATGATCTGGTCTTGGGGAGAGCGCCCGAAGAGTGCCATTTCCTCGTGAGGGTTACATGATCAAGGTGCGTACGACATGCACTCAACGCCATTTAAAACAATCACAATTAATCTAGGACAATCAATCAATCACTATACTATATTCTCTTGGTTGATAAAATGAGTGACCAATCGTTACATGCTATTGTTACTATTACACTGTTGTGCAACCTTACGTGCTATTTCATTACATGGCTAATTCTTTATCATGTTAGTTTTGCATTATTCTCTTTGAATGTATCCTCGTGCTCTTGCTATCGTGTGACATTACTCTCTTGTCTATACTTGATCATTCTCTCTAGTTATCCTTCTTTATAAGACATTAATCGCTTAAAGCATGCATGTTTATATGAGATATTAAGTCCTACTGAGCGTTATCGCTCACTCTGCGCTATTTGTTATATGTGTTTCAGATAAGTCGACCCTACACACACCAACGGGAGTAGACTGGAGTGATGGGCGACCTGGAGTCATAGCAATGGAATGACCTTAGTATGATAGAGTTTAATTATATATTTGCTTAAGTTATCTTTTCCAATGTAATGATGTTATTGAGCCATATGTTTTGGCTCTGAATTAGTGGTTATAATAGTTTAGATGATTATCAATAAAATATAGAGTTTATTGCAAATATATTGTTCATTAGTTGCTCTGATTATTGCGATTGTACGCGTAATTTACGTTACCATACACTTTGTTCACGTCCTCCCCCCCCCCCCCCCCCCGATTTATTCTGCTACTAAATTGGAGGGGCGTGACATCTATCTCTACTGGAGCGAAGAAATGCCAGCGCAAAAACCATTTCACCACAAGGATGTTTCGGGCACTTTTGTCTCCGATGGACGACGCTGGCTGGCGTAAACTCTAGAAATTGGCTTATGATATGAACCATCAATGTGTGCTTATAGACTTATGATATTTTCCGTACAAAAATCAGTACCTATTTATAATCGTCATCCAACCTAATCTGTCTAGATCTCTATTATATGTGACTCTCCAGATACAAATATCTATTTGGTTTTCAATCTATTAAGTTAATAACATATTTCTAGCTTAATTAATTGTAGCTCATTATCTAATGATGAATGTAATAAGTTCTTCAATCACGAAAAGTACTAAGCAACACCTTGCGATCTAAAATAACTTGGGGATGAGCAATTCACTTTGGGATCTTTCAATCCACAAATTTTGCATGGCTATAGACTCTAATTTATATTATGTCTTATGTCGGATTATGATATGGTCATATTGTCAAACCCTAATGTGCCGTGTCTTTATAGAATCCTACACTCTAAATTAGGTTTACAGAAACCTCCTTAATGATGCATACATTTTTAATTAGTTTTGAATTATAAATTGATATTTTTTTAATTTATCTATAATTTTTAATTAATAAAAATTTTAAAATACTACAATTGACATAAACTTAACATATGTCAACAGTTATAGAGATCTATTGACATAAATTTAACATATGTCAATGACTAACAGTAACCGTTGACATATGATACGTTTATGTCAACAACCCACGGTAGCCTTACTGATGAAAAAATGGTGAGAATTTTACTACTATTAGACCAATATTTGTCAACGACTGTGAAAAATGGTTGACATAAGTCGCAGAGCTCCCTCCCTACTTCTGCTCTCTCTCTCTCACTCTTCTTCCCTTTTTCTTCCTCTTTTCTTCGTTTCCCCGCTCCGCCCCTCCTTCCGGGGGGCCTCCTCCTTCTAGGGGGCCGTTCGAGATGGCATCGACAGGGGCGGTGGTGATGGCGTGGGAGAACGATCTGGTGCGCCTGGTCGCCGACAAGGGGATCCGCTACCGGTACCCTGCCGCTGGCGATAGGCCTGATCAGTGGTAGCATATGCATGCGCATGGAGAGGAAGCCGTCGGGGGAATATTCGCCGCAGCCGTCCTTGGGCCTGAGGACCTCCTCCTCCCCTCTGTCCGCCCGGACCAATTCCTTCGACTTCCGAGGCCACCCGCCGCAGTCCGAGTGCGAGGAGATCCCCTCCCGCCATTGGCTGCCCAGTGGCCTCCGGTTGGCCGCCGCAACCTTCAACAGACGACGAAGTGAGCCAGTGAGGGGTGGTGTAAGGGGATGACACGGCCATAACAACTATCTAGCTACTTAGGAATTAGATGCGGCTTCTCTAGCCATATCTGGCTGATCTCTTGTTTTTTATCCTCTGTTTCTTCCGTCGATCTCACGACAGTGAAGGCTACGTCCCTCTCTGCGGGCATGGGAAGGAGTGTGACCGGCGGATCATCCCTTCCAGGCACCCTTGCGGTGTGAAGTACAGCTTCTTTCCGCCGGCGGGAGGGATCCTTGTTAGAGAAGATAAGGATCAAATTTGGCTGTGCACCAACAGGATTAAACATGGCCGGAAGAGAGAGAGAGAGAGGACTTCGGAGGAGGCCGATTAAACCAGGGTTTTCACAGATTGGAGCCACCTATTTTAGCAGCAACTCTGAACTGTGAACCCTTCTTGGGTGGATCCTTCTTGTTGTTCCTGGCAGAAGAAAAGAGGGGCCTGGTGGAATACTGAATTGGAGGTGGGTTGCTCATGTTGCTCCAATTTTTTTTCTCCCCTTCAGAGGGATGCTTCTGATGCTCAGGTAGTAGAAAGCCTGTTATGTCAATGGCTGTAAGAGTCATTGACATATTTTTCATATGTTAATAATTAATAGCGGTTGATATATGCTCGATATGTCAACGGCTGCAATTCATTGATATATCTAATATATGTCATTGAATTTTAACCGCTGATATATGAATTATTTGTCAACGACTAATGATGGCCAAATATTAATCGATATCTAATTTGTCAACGATTTTATCAACGATTTAAAAGTCATTGACATATATTATGTTTCTTATAATGAGTGAACCCACTTGACTCAACTAGTCGAGTTAATTAGTTGAGCGATTTTTAAATTATTACAAATATTTAATTGTCTCAAGTAAAACATCTTTGTGACTCTAAGTTTACGATTTGTGCTATTGTGATTATACCCTCGTTGGTAGTTAGTGTGATAACCATTCAGGAATTTTAAGTTAGATTAGTTTAGTGAACTCATTTATGTAATGAGCACCATCATATGTACTTTAGTGTCAATATTCTGAGGACTTTGAGATTAGTCATCTTCATCATATAAGTAGACGTCATGTACTAGTCTATTTTGATCTTTAATATCATGTCTCAAAGATCTTATGACTAAGAACATTTAAAACATTTGTTTTTAAATGATTGGTCTCATTAATATAATCTCATTATGATTTAATTATCATTACATGTGTTTAAAGACTTTCGTCACATCAAATTATAAACACACATAAAATGATAAGACATAATGAAAAAATATCATTTAATTATGAGAATATTTAGTACATTTGAGTTGTGCACTTTTCACTTGTACTTCTCTCCTCCCATTAGATGAGTGTATTGTGCCTTCTTTTCATTGACCAATGAAGTGGAGAAGTACAAGTGAAAAGTACACAACTCAAGTATACTAAATTTTCTCTTTAATTATTAACAACAAGAATAAGATAATATAAAAATAATATTGTCACATCTCATGCGATTGATTTGTAAGTTTCACATTCTCCCTCCTAGACCTAAAATCTTTGCACACCCCCCCCCCCCCCCCCCATTCCCCTCCTGCTCAGCTTCCACTGCCATCCCCTTCAGCTCCCATCTGAGTCTGGTCCCTCCCCTTCCCAATGTCTCTTCCATCACCATCCTCCCTTGCCCAACCCCTCTACCCCCCACTAGCACCCTAACTCCTCCTCCCCTGGTGCCCAATCTCCTCTCCCCATCTTTGCCTCAGCTGTACCCTTCCCTTCTATTTCTCTCCTCTTTTGCTGCAGGAATATTTATAGAATTCTTGCTGATTTTAGAACCCTCTAGTTTCTCTTTGTTGGTGATTTGTTTGCCGGTCCAGTTGCAATTGTGTTATCTTTGTTTGATCTCTCTTTTGTGAATGATCATTTTGTTACAGCTAAATTTGAGGGCTGTCAAGTCTATTGTGGTTCTAATCATGGCCTTTTAAGTCTCTAATTCCCTCCAAGTTGGTGGTTCCATTGCAGTTAGTTTAGCTGGTATTCATGAACTCATCCACATATTTTATTAACTTGGTGCGTCATTCGAACTACTTATTCCGATAGATATAATAACAGGGCACACATCTATTTGTATTTAGGGTTGTCAATGGGCCGGGTCCGTGCTAGGCTTAGATGAGTCCGGCCCAAGCCTGACTCATCAATATGAAAGTTCAAGTCCGAGCAATATCGGGCCGGCTGGGCTGGGCTCAATATTTTTACAAAATTATAAAACTCGACTAAGGTCCGGCCCGGCCCGAATATTTAAAAAACTTAAATTAATAATAAAAAAATAATATATTTAATAATATAAAATTTATAATCTCATTCAATTAAGTGGAGTTTTGATGTTCCTTATTAAATTTGTTTGAAAAGAGAGTTTTTAACTTTTAAGTAAGTAAAAAAATATAATTTTAACTAAGTAAAATTTAAGATTTGAAAAGAAAAAAAAGGAAAAGAGAATGAGTCGGGCCGGCCCATTGGGCCGAACTCAAAACTTGAGTTCGGCCCATAGACTTAGTCGAGCTGAGTTTTTAGGTCCTACTAAAAATTCATGGGCCGAAAAGAGTCTTGCAACCCGACTCAAAATCAGGCCAAACCCGCGAACCTATCGGGCCGGCCCGGCCCATTGACAACCCTATTTGTATCTATGAATGTAAGTGGTCTAATATTTTGCCCAGAGATGAAGTGTTTCTCATGTTGGTCTGGGTCGTTGCTCGTCTCATGTATTTATAATCTTTACCTTTTAACATAACTAGTTTCCTTTAAAAGGAAAAAAGTACACTCTTCTAATATAGGTCATAATTAGTTCTTGTACACTTTGCAAACTTGCGAAATTCGATTTTGCAATCAACATGACTCACATGTGACTCTTTAGCATTGATCGACAAAAATAGGGATATTTTTATTAAAATATAAACCATCTTCACATAAGAATTGCAATTTATCATCTTTGCTAAAACATTGATACTGTACTACGTAAAACATTGCAAAAATGTCACTACTGTTGCGTCACACTACCATCCATAACCTCACCCCATGTTAACATCATGAATGGTTATTTAATTTTCTTTATATTACAAACATTAACAAGAGCATTTTCATAATTTCATCAAGATATGTTGAACAGTGGGGAATAATGGATATTTATTTATTTTCAGCCCCCTCCACCCAAAAATTCACTACAGTGGTACTCTTGCGCACAAGAGTTCTCTCTCTATATATATATGTAGAGATAGAGGGTGAAGTAAGATTTATTGTTCGCCTAGAATGAGTCATCCGTTGTCCACTCCATACACAAATCGATAGCACCCACAAATTTCAATCATATATATATATACTAGTTCTATGTCGTGAAATATTGTTAGGTTTGAATTAATAAATTTTATAAGTAGTATACATGAGGATAATATTTTTTATTATTATGAAAATAGATTTTGAATATAGACGTGAGTTTTTAGGAATGGAGAGATGTTTAATGAGAAAGAAAAGAGAGAAAAATTATATTAACAAATTTTTATTAGTTTAAGGAGGGTGAGAGTGAGGTTGAGAGTTTTTTGAGCGTTTAGATATATTTTGAGAAAATTTAATAAAATAGAAAGTTAGAGAGAGAGAGAGTAAGAAGATAATTATTTAGTTCATTTAAATTATCTGTATTTCTATTTTTAGGGAGGGAGGGATTAAGTTAGAAACAAATAAACTGTGGAATCTAAGTTCATCCACAACGAAATAGAAGTCAAATTGGATAAGATCTAAGGGTATTATACTTTTCCCCAAAAAAAAATTATCTTCAAATAAAAAAAATGGAGATTAACTTGGCCCCACTTGGGATTTAGAACCCTGGTGAGGTGTGAGTGGAGAATCTTTTGTTAGGCCAGATTTATGAGTAGAGGTGAAGTGCTCCGGTGGCCCAAAGTTTGGCACTTTGCCGGCCCAGCCCAACTATGTCGAGCCCCCCACTACACCATACAAGAAGAAGGAAGCCTTCTTCTTCCTCTTCTTCTTTGAAGCGGAGACCATGCAGAGATCCAAGTGCTAGCCCGGTGCGATTCTTCTGCGTCTGCTACCTCCGCGGCCACTCCCGCACCGCCAATCCCAAAGGCGAGCGGCCGCATCCATTGCTGCCGTGGAGGCCGAGGCCTCCGCTGATCGCAGGCTGCGGACCTGCCGCCACCGCCTCGGGCAATGGAGGCCGCACAAGGGGGATCTGAGAGGGAGAAGGGGAGCTCGGCGTCCCCCATCGCCGTCGTCTGCAGTTTCTGGAGAGGTAAGCGGTCTTGAGTCTCCTTGATGCCGCTCGTTTCTTCTGCTGCATCACTGGGTCGATTTGGTTGTTGGGAACTCTTGCGTGGATGGGTCCCTTTCAAAGCGGAATCCTGGTGATGGTCATGGCGACTTTCGACTGGGGTCAATTGGGCGTGGGTGAAGAATCGGAATAGGTAGCTTGGGCCTTGGCAGATGAAAGAATGTCACAGATTTTTTCTGATAAGCACAGAGGAATGCTCGGGCAAATAGTTGGAAATTGATCAAACACCAGACTAAATGGATGTCATCACCGAAAATCCTTTACTGTTTCTTTTAAGCCATCGTTCTTTCATTCTTCCTTTCCCCCTTCACTTTACGGTGTGATAGGGTGATCCAAAAGTAAATGCCCTGACAAGTTATTCAATGGGCTAATCTTTCTTCATGGTGACTCTTTTAGTTTTAGATTTCCACAGTTCCTTGGGGCCCATGGAATGATGTACTTCTTGGCAAATTATCATGTTATCAGAGAGATGAAGGCGGCATTTCCGTTCACTCGGGGAGGGTATTGCATCAGTAGTTGATGATCCTTATGTATTCTTTGAGACTTTGAGATTGCCTAAATGTTTATTTTTTTTGGTCGTTTGAAAACCCATCAACGTCTAATATCATTCATAGTTTCATACTATCTTCTTTCTCCTCATTTTTGTTCAATCTGTATCTGGATATCAGGTCAGTTTCTCATATCAAATGTGCGCCCTTAATCAAAAGCAAACTAGCGGTGCAGTCAAAATGAACAAAGTTATCTCATAGTTTAGCTGTACAAATGTGGAAGCTTTGTTTTGATGTCCCTGTTGAACAAAGTTGAATGCCTAAATTGGAGAAGTAGACTGCTGAGGATGGTATTAATGAGAAAAGCAGCTTTTGAACCAAGTTGAGCAGAAAAAACATGAGAACGAGAATTATCCTTTTGCATGCTAAGAACATTGATTCATCAGTGTTGTAGAATTTTTCTGGATAGTTTATTGCCATCTTTTGATTATTCGTCTGTCAAGATTCCATCCAGTGACTATCTGATACAAATTGACTGAATTCATTTTTTTTTGGGAAATAATCAAATTTTTACTGCTTACTAGTGACTCACTTCTATTATCCATACAATACATTGACTATTGATTCTTGATCATCTGGTGGAACTTAAGATATGCTTAGAAACAGTGACCAGTTCTCTAACTGAGGTCATTTATCAGAAAGGCCTAAATTCAGCCAAGCTGGCTGCAATTGGGGAATCATTAAGCACTTATAATTGGTATATCTGCACGATGTTAGATGTATTGTTAACCTTGAAAGCTGTAATTTCAAGACAAAGTAATGACAGCCTATCTTTGCAAGATAAAAGTCCCAGTTTCAATAAAGAAAACCCATTGGCTTAGTAATTATGCAAGGATGTATTACTTGGAAAGCATGGATATTCTCATTAAAGTCCAAGGAAAGAGTTTAAGTAAAAGAAATGAATTGGCTTAAGTACATCATGGGAAGAGGTATGGGTTGAAAGGCTTGGTTATACTCATTAAAAAGAGAAATCGGTGGGGAAGAGAGGCGGGGGAATTCGGGGTGCTAGGTGATTTGATCATATGATCCAGAATCTTGATTTCAGGTTGGTGCAGAATCTTTGCATCTTGCTCAACAGTACCCAACTTGATCCAGCTTTCTTAATTTGAATCTGTGTCAGATCTCAGATCTTTGAGGTCCATTGACATCCCTACTTATTTAGTTCTAGGGATAGATGAATCTACTCCCCTTGTTTAGAGGAGGGGAAGACTTGTCCCAAGGGAGGTCCACACCTCCTCTACTAGCGCCTCTTCTCTCATCTAGGCTGTTATGTTTCATGTTGGATTTGGCATGCAGACCTCAAGGGGACTACCTCCTGGCAACAATATAAGTCATCATGCTTGGCAGATTATTCTCTCGCCTAGCCTCCTTATTCCTGCATGGCAGAGGTTGGCAAGGGTTTCTTGCTGCTGGAGTTGTCTTCTAGAACTGTCTCTAATGTTGCAAAAGTTGTCCCCTCCTTAGCTGGTTTACATATGATGTGCTGCTTCTTTAGAGTGTAGAATACATAGACTTGGGTGGAGCTGGGAATTAAGGAGAGTGAACATAAACTGATGAGGATGATACCATCAAGCATGATGCGGCACAGGTATAGGAACCGGGAACTGTTCTATAGGGGCCAATTTGTGAAGGGAAAGAGTTATACAAAGGTTACTGAAGGGCATATGAGGGAATTGTCTGAGAGGACCCCAATCTCCCTGACAGTATGGATATAGATGTCAGGAAGTCATTCCCTAGAATAAAGAGGAATTGGAGTTTGTGCTTAGCTCGGAGCATTAAGGTGGCAGAGAATGATAGTGGAGGAGGGGAGGACGGTGAACATTTGAGGAAGTTGGCTGAGAGGGTGAGATTTCCTTAGCAGTCTGTATACTCATATGTCAATCAGTTGTTCTCTAGAATAAAGAAGTGCTGTAATTTGAGCTGAGGTGGCAGAGGATGATATTGGAGGGGAGGATTTTCCTATAGGATCTTGCATTGAAAAACAAGTTAAAGGAAATTATAGAGGGAACAAAACCCTTCCCAACCTGATGCTCTTAATGCCATATCTAGATTGGTCATGAAGTAGTGGCAAAGCACAAAAGCAGATGTTCTCTAAGTGATTGTGCTTCCTTGAAGGAGACCACCATTTCCTTCCTTCTAGACACTCCAGCAAATGATGTGACAAAAACATAGATAAAATCTTCTTTGTATTTTCTTCGGCCAACAAAAGCTTCTAATCTCAGAAGAAGGTCAATAGCTCTTCTACTATTACGAGTCTGAAACTTTGATTTATCTGCTTCCTAGAATCATAAAGTTATTTGCTGCGAATGGAATCCATGGGGATTGGGGACTTACGAGTAGTACCAGGACGAGGGTAGTGAGAGTCTATGACAAGTTGCAGGATAGATTTCTTGTGCTTGCTGGAGATGAAATGTGGCTGTTCGGAGGCAGGAGCTTTTAAAGGAGAGAAGGCTATGGATTGTCTATATGGGTGGATCTCCTAGTATGGAGGCTTCAATGGAAGTTCCAATTCTGTGGGATGAGTTATATATTGCAATAAATTCAGGAACTCAGAAGGTTGACAGATGTATTACTACTGCCTTTTTGAACATAGAGGATGGATTACTCTCGGATCTCAGTGGCATCTGCTTCCCTCTCACCAGGGAGAGGAAAGGGTTGTACTTGGGAGAACTCATCACTCATTTTCCTCAAGATGCAGGCAAAGGTGCTTGGGAGGGGACTTCAATGTTCAGGATCCTTTGTTTGAGACATCTAATCTAATGGAGCTTCATTTGAAGGCGAACTAGAAGATTTTAGATCCTTCAGTGATTTCTTTTAGAAATGGAAGTGTTTTCAAATGCCCTTCTCTCTTCATTTTCTCTCTCCTCCTTACCAACTTTGAATTCTTATCCTTGGTGGACATCACCTGGTAAATGTAGGCAGTGCCACCAAGCAAACGAGCAGGTTGGTTTTGCTGAGGCAGAATTGATTATACTCTTACATTGTATGCTCTATTTACTTTGTCCTTCTTTAGGGAGGCCCCATGTATGTCCAGCTTAGACATGTTCTTTGTACCTATGGACTATGGAGGGCACCCTGAGTTTGGCGGCAGAGTGCTTGATGAGGCCATAGTCTGACCATAAGCCTCCTTTTCTGAAGAGTATTGGGGAGAGGAATGATCTTCAAATTGGAAAGACTTGGTTAAGAGATGGCGGATTCGTGCAGGTGGTCAGAGAATGTGGGTGGCCCAAGACTGTCTTCAATGGTCATCAATGCACTAAAAGGTTCAAGATTAAAAGACTGAGCATGTGGGGAGTGGACGGAATGTTTTCTGGAAAGACTTAAGGGCTTGACGTTTCCACTTGCAAACAGAAGATCAGAAGATTTTAAAATGTATCTGGTTGGAATATTATTTGAGTCCTTTCATATAGTCCTTCCTTCTACCAACCCCCAAACTGGACATGCAACTGTCGTCCAAGGTGGGCCAAATTTAGATTGCAAAGTGGTTAAACTATAAAACTTAAAGAAAAGAGGAAGCTTAGCAACAAACTGAAACCTCTTTAGATGCACTGTCCTTTTTACAGTTTTACCTGTTCAAAGCATTCTTCCTTTATATTCACTAATCCTAACTTGCTGAGAAGGATCAACTGGTTAACATGCTTATATTGTTCATTACTTTTAAGCCCATCAATCTGTCAACCATCACTCACTGCACACTGAACCAGAACAAAGTTCACCTTCGGCTAGGCCAACCTAAAATATGGCACCACATTGGTCAGCTAGACCTTGCCCTGCATAACATGGACCACTGTCTATCTTACAAAGTTACAATTCATATGCTCTATGATGAAATGATACAGTTTTTAATGGGTCTCATTAAATTCTGCAGAATGTTTGGAGGATCTTATTGATTGTTGTTTGGCTGTTTCTTGTTTATTTTTGTTAGACGAAATGTAATTCTGTCTCCTTGTGTTTCCTGTTAGCCTTCCCCTTATTTATGATAAATTTTTATCTCAAATGAAAAAGTTACCAGCCTGTTATATTGTAAGACTCATTTTTGGTATCAGTGATGAAGTAATTATGTAACTGTGTTACTGTAGTTAGAGGCTGGTCAATTGGGGGCCATGAAATAGTTATTTATCTTTCCTGTGGAGTGAATGTGGGGAGGTTGGAACATCTTACAAGCTATTCTGAGGACTTCGTGTTTATGAATCCTTATTGCACTTGCCACTTGGGGCTTCACTGTTAACTCATAATATCTAATGTCACCCATTCCTCTTCACTTGTTGTTTATTAACCTTTTCATCATTTTCTTATGTATCAAGTATCTTTATTATGTTTGAAATGCCTGCAGACTTTGATTTAGAGAAGGAAAGAAGTGGTTTGGATGAGCAAGGTCTTAAAATAGCTGAAAATCAGGAAAATAGTCAGAAAAACAGACGAAAACTGGCAGAGAGTACTCGAGGTATATATCTTACTTTTGTTCTTTGAAACTGGTGGTGGATATTGTTGCCAGTAATGTCTTTGTTAAATCAAAGTTGCTGGATTTAGTGTCTAGATCATTTTTGGTCAATTTAGAAAATTACCTATCAGCATTTTGGTCTTTTGGGTGCAGATTTCAAGAAAGCTTCCAGTGATGAAAAGTTAAATTTATTCAACTCTTTACTTAAAGCTTATCAAGAAGAAGTTGACAATCTTACGAAGAGGGCAAAGTTTGGAGAAAATGCTTTCCTTAACATATATCAGAAGCTGTATGAGGCTCCTGACCCCTATCCAGCACTTGCCTCAATTGCTGTGAGTACCATCTAGTTGCCTTCGTTTCTGTTTTTATCATATTTGGTTGGGAGACAACTTTTCATGAAGATTATGATTCTTGGGGAGTTTTCTCAAGCATTCACATTAGAATTCTGAACCAAGCATTGATATTTGTTTGCTGGGTTCCTAATGCAACTGGAAAGTTGCTGGCATTTTCTTGATTCTAGCATTTCATGTCTTTCTCAGTCTATCTCACTGTGATAGGAAATTACTGAGATTTTTTTTCTGAGAAGAAATTCCTTTCTCCATGCTTAGGGAAAATCACACTCTTAGGTTTCATTACCCAGTATTTTATGTCGAAATCACATGCCAAGGAAAAATGATCCAGAACAGCGATTTCTTGAATTCTCTAGATTAGTATATTAGCTTTATGGTGCTTCAACATTTTCTTTGTTATGTTTTAACATCATGCTATAGGGATCCATTGAGTGGACCTGATTTCATTCGGTAGTCCTAAGAGCAAATTTTGTGAATCCAATATTTGACTGATTATTCTCGGAATTTGTTTCATGCCTGTTGACCCAATTCTTATGTAAGTACTTCTATTTCATCTAGGAGCAAGACCTGAAAATGTCTGAATTGGAATCTGAAAATAGAAAAATGAAGCTTGAACTAGAGGAATTCAGAACTGAGGCTACACATTTGAAAAATCAGCAAGCTACAATAAGGCGTCTTGAAGAGCGCAATCGCCAGCTAGAACAACAGGTTGGTATACCCTAGTTGAGATTTTTGCAACAAGTGCTAAATGTTTTAGTAGTAGAAGAATGTGTGATGTTTGGCTGGTTTAGAGGCTTAGAGCAAAGTTAGTGTGCTCAAGCTTGATTAGATTCACTGATGTTCTCCAAGCTCCAAGCTCCATCACCCAAAACCCCCAACCCCATCTTCCATCAGAGTCGTATTATCTTTGTCTTTGTACAGTCTTTGAAATCTCATATTTGGTTATTTGGACAGTAGCAAGATATATTCCATAGCATAAGGCCTAGCTTATACTATGAAATGTACTTTTCAACTCTATGTAGTCAGAGGCGAGAGGCAGCTGAGGTGACCAAGGGATCGCCTCAGCCTCAAATGCCTAGGTGATGGCCTAGGCAATTGAGGAGATATATTATTAAATAATATATAATTCAGAAATATCAACATATATATGAATATCACTTACATGGATGCATAAAACAAATATATTTCATAAAACTATTCATTCCTGTGCGCCAGATTATTGTATAACTCACTAAATCCATTCATTCCTATATATAAAGTTTAACAAACTAAATTGCAAGCAAACAAATTCTCACACATATAAATACACTAAACAATAATAGAAAGTGTACATTGATAGCTTAGTAGGCCTCTTTGTGGGTCAATCTGTGGGATGGACAGGGGCAAAGAAGGTGGCAACTGAGGCCTGAGCTCGCTGAGGTGACATGGGCCTGGGTGACACGACCTGGGGGTGCCTTGCCTGGCCTTAAGGCCTAGGCGACCACCTCACTCACCTTTGATAACATAGTTGCAACTGTCGTCTCACGTTTGTAGTCGTCTTTTATGAAGTGCATACTAATCTTCAAGTTTCTTCCAGATGGAGGAGAAAGTGAGAGAAATTGTTGAGATCAAACAGCGTAGTCTTGCTGAGGAAAACCAGAAGACATTGGAGGTTTTAAAAGAAAGGTATGCACCATTATTATTTTGTGAGAGTCAACTGATTGTCTTGGTCGTAGTGTGATTAGAGCATTTATATATCTTAGTTCAGAAACTGTAGTCTGCAATCTTTTTGCTCATGGTGTGGTCTCTAATATGTATCCAGCTTTCCTTTAGTTTGTATTTTGTGACTTACTTTGCTTAGGGAATGCATTACTTTTATGTCTATGTTTTCATGCTCTATTTTCTTGTGATGATATTTATAACATATTTATGCTGCCATGGGGGCAGAGAACTTTTATTGCAGGACCAGCTAAGACATGCTAAAGAAAGTGTAATAAATATGCAGAAATTGCATGAGTTTGCCCAGAGCCAGTTGTTTGAACTTCGTGCTCAATCAGGTATACATGGAATCTATATATTCTGAATGAGTACAGCTTCCAGTTTTTCTGCACTTGCATATTACATGAGGCACTCAAAGCATTACTATCCAAGTTCTTATACGATTGAACAAATGACCACCTTTCTATCATGCTGCATTTTGTCTATTTTAGAGGAAGAGACAGCAGCAAAGCAATCTGAAGTCAATCTTCTTATGGATGAAGTTGAAAGGGCCCAGACAAGGTTGCTCACTCTTGAACGAGAGAAGGTATCATATCCCATTTGGCATTCCTTGAAGCTTGTCTTTTGGTACTTGGTTTGGAGCTTTGGGAGGCTTTCCACCACTGTGTTACCTTAGGAGAACCTTTAGACATGCAGTCATGGAAGGCAGGATCAAATCGGACCCCTGAATTGACCAGGGCTGATCCCGATCCGATCCGGCCGATTCCCAATCAGAATCGGCCTGGATTGGCCATGGCCGATCCAATCCAGAATCGGCCGATCCGGATCCGGATCGGCCGATTGGCCCGATTCTGCCTTCCATGCATGCAGTTCAGTATTTTTCAAATTGCCAAACTTTGAGAATCTAAAATGCATCCTATATTTGTTGTAGGGTATAATGAACATCTTAATTGTGGAGGTTAGGACCTTTGGTAATATTGGTATTAGGTTGCTTTGGAAATATGCTTTTTGATGGGTATAATGAACCATAGAAGGTAGGATCGAATCCGATCCCGGAATCGGTCTGGGCCGATCCGGATTGGGATCGGATCGGCAGATTGGTCGATCCTTAGGAAATTTGGCCGATCTTTGATCGACCATATTAATTATTTTTTTTAAGAAATTGCCTGAAAAATCAGGAAAAATGAAAAAAAAAACAGTAAATTCTAGAACTTCACAATTTTGTAAAAATCACATACAAGTAACATTACAATACGGAGTAATGATAATTATGATATCTTATTTACACCTTATTTACTTAAGATATTATATGTAAATAAGTAATTACCCCCATTTGAATCCAATAAAAATATAAAAAAAAATCACATCTCTTACCAATAAAAAGTCAACTCTCCCATCTAAGAAGAAAATCACAATTTTGGTGATTTCATCAAAATACTGACTTCCTATCTAAAAAATTTATAATTCAAATAAACCACATGGAATACTAAAAATCCAAAGTCTGATGAAATAAGTCAAACGTATACTTGACTTCTCCAAGGGATACTGTCAGTAGGAGAGTGAGTCCCTTGGAGAAGTCAGGTATATGTTTGACTTATTTCATCGGACTTTGGATTTTTAGTATTTCATGTGGTTTATTTGAATTGTGAAAATTTTAATTAAGCCAAATTATGAGGGATTAGAAAGTCGACATTTTGATGGGATTACCAAAATCCCAATTTTCTTCTTAGATGGGAGAGTTGACTTTTTATTAGTAAGAGAGATGATTTTTTTGATATTTTTATTGGATTCAAATTGGGGTACTTCCTTATTTACATATAATATCTCAAGTAAACATTTACTTAAATAATGTTCAGGTAAATAATTATACATCTGACTCTTGAATCGGCTGATCCGGACCGATTCCAAATGATCCTGACCGATTCTGGCCGATCCGGACAGGATTCTATTAAATTTAAGGGGTTACCCCCAGAATCAGATCGGCCATGGCCAATCCGATCCGGAATCGGCCGATTCTGCTTTCCATGTAATGAACAGATTGGTGAAAGGTTAGGAACGTTGTGATGTAACATTATAGAGTATTAGATTCATGGTTTTCCGAATCGGAATCGGATGGCGAATCAGGTTGCTCCTGATTCGCCCCGATTCCCCCAAAATCGGTCCGAATCGGACCGATTCGCATGGTATATTATATATATAATATATCATATGATTATATATATATATATATATATATATATATGCATATATCATCATCATCATCAGAGCCTTATCCCATTATTTGGGGTCGGCTACATGAATCCTTTTCCGCCAAGATTTCTATCAAGTGCTATAGTCGTGTTTAAACTCAAAAAGTCCAAATCCTTCTTGATAACATCACACCATCTCATTTTAGGCCTTCCCCTAGCTCTTTTATTGGCATCCACTAAAATTTGGTTATATATATTGCATATATATTATATATATTACATATATCAAATTTCAGACACATTTATATTGATTAAATACATATATGTAATATATATCATATTTATAATGTATAACATATATTACAAATATGATATATATATAATTATATATATATTATATATATAAAGGGAATCGGGGCGAATCAGGCGAATCAGGGATCGGGTTTCCCCTGATTCGCACCGATTCGGGGGAATCGGGCCGATTCGCCCCGATTCGGCAAACCCTGATTAGATTGGAAGTTGAGGGTCAGAGACAGTTGAACATTTTTTTTTGGGTACCCTTGTGCTGAGTGATTGAACTTGCTGGTAATTCAGTGTTTTTTTTTTCTTCTGAAATGTGGATGGTACCACTGATTATATTATAGCGGAAAAGGGATGTGCATGTGTTTTTTGTAAAGGGATATTTTAAGATAGCTGGTAATTCATTGTTAATTTATTTATTGCAAGGAAAATATATCATTTTAGGGTTCTAAAGCTGCAAATTTGACAAGGATATGGAATGGGAAAGCCTGTGCTTCTGAAATAAAGAGTGAAAACTATGAAGATATGATTTGGTTATTCCTAATAAATGTTCTCAATTTTCAAATTTATCTTTGTGTGCAGGGGCTGTTATGGTCACAACTACAGTCAGCTACTGAGGAAAATGGAAATGCTAAAAGGTCAATCCTCCATTGAATTCTTAAGTCTCAAGTGTGCTTATTTAGGCTAGAGCCAAATCCAATATTTAGTTAGTGCACAATTTCTGTTGGGCTTTCTTTCTACTGTTATGAATTTGATAGATCTGATCCACTTTTCTCATGCTAAGGATATCTGCTTAACCTAATATACTCCGATGATCGAGCCAGCAAAGTTCTATATCTTGTAATGTTGCAGGAGTTCTTGTCCCTCAGTGTTTCTTTCTACATGTGGATACATGCTAGTCACTGGATGAGGCAGATGTAGGAACTATTTTTTCTGAATCTTGATTTTATTATGGGTTTGTTACATGGCAGTGACAATTTGGATTCAAGTCAAATTTTAGAGAGTTCTTTGAATGCAAAAGAGAAGATAATTTCTGAGTTGAACATGGAGCTTCATGAGATGGAGTCAACATTGTCAAATGAACGAGAGAAACATATCAACGAGATGAAGAAGTTGAATTCATTACTTAATGAGAAGGTTTTGCATTATTCGTTTTCTATAAATACATGTATTAAGCTTTTTCAAAGTGATTTCATGCATTGACTTCCTTATATTTGTTGATTGCCTTAGAGATAAGGACAATTGTAAGTGTCCACTATTGAGATTCTTTTCTTTTGTTCCTTTCATTCATTCTTATTAAATATGAAAGTGGCTTTTTGTATGCTAGCGCAAAGCAGTGAGGCAGCCCCTTACTACTGCTGATATAATTACTTTTGCATCAGATCCTCTTTAACATCCATAATTTTCATGTTACTTGATCTGACTATACATTAGTAAAGCATTTTAAAAATTGAATGTACCTGTACCAGAAAGGAAGGCACATCAGGTCCTTTTTTTTCACTTTTAGAATAAAGACAACCTTACTACAAAAGGTCAGTGAGAACTGTAGTTGTGGCATGTCCCTTTTTGCACTATGTTGTTGTAAAAGAAACACTAGATCTATATGCAAGATTGAAGACTTCTGTTCTTTTTATTGGACGTGAATACATTAACCTATATATAACAAAGAAAAAGGAGCAAAATCTATCACTTTGTTTTGATGAGGAGTAACAGGTTTTGGCTCCCAATAGTTTCAGAAATCCTAGAACTAACTGCAAGTTTGATAATATTTGGTATTGTATATTAGTAGTGAATAGATTAAGCCTATCTTTATCAAGGACAAAGTGCAAAAGATGCATGCTCTGGCAATTCGCTGTAATGAACAATATATGATGCTAGAATGAGGAAAGAAGAATCCTGTCCAATATTATGATTATTTTCTGTTTTCAAATTCATTCTCCTTTCTCATAAACTAGTCTGGACAAATCCAATAACATACATGAAACATAATGCAGTTGCTTTCTACTGAAGAATGACCTTTTGTTGACTCTGTAGTTCTTCCATATGGCTGGAAGCATAGGCCCATAAAATGTCATAATCTTTTTCACCATGGGAAAAAGGATCGGATCGGCCAGGGCCAATCCAAATCGGGCTGATTCCAGCCATGGGCCGATTCATGGCTGATCCGATCCAGAATCGGCCGATCCTGATCCAGATCCGCCGATTCCACCTTCCATGTTTTTCATTGCATCCATAGAGTAACAGCAATAAACCGATTAGACCAAGTAATTAAGAAAATACTGAGGCAATGATGATGAAGAAGCTGACCTACCACCTAGGCAAACTACTTAGCACCTAGATGGTTGTTTTTTCAGCCAAGGTTGGCCATCTCAGCAAGCCAGGTCATCTCGATCTGGCCCAGATATGGTAATATGGCCGGACTAAACCACTGAGCGAAAGGCAGGATTTAATATGGTTCGAAGCTGTTCGAGAATCGAGACAGTCTGGGACAATCTACCTCAGTCAGGCCCAAATACAATATGATATGGACCATATGGTTCAATACGATATGATACAGAAAACCATATTTCTAGCAATGTGCTCATGTTAGACACAACACATTATTTTTCCTTTACTATAGGATGGACTAGTTTTTTGAGTTTCATTTACATATACCCCTATTGAGTGCAACTGAAGAGATAAAGTACAGGTCTATGACTCTCTTTCATACTAAGAACCGTGCATGTTCAGCTTTGCTTTAAGCCTGTGCCCTTTTAGCCCAATTACATTTGGGTTGAACCTGGATGATTGCAAATGACGACAATGCCACAGTTTTGAGGTCTTTCTCTACCCTAGAACACTGACCTTGACAAGGTGTCATTATCACAATCTCCTAGAAGAGTATCTGGTCACATAAATTAACTTTCCTGCATGAATGACCATTTGAATCAAATACTTGAAGAATATCTTCGTGGAATAAAATGTCTCTTTATTGAAAGGGCAACTATTTGCACAGTTTTCAGTGTAGACATGATGTATGAAGTTTCTTTGGCCATATTCTTTCTGCAATAACAACTAAGGAAGCTTTAGAGGAAAGTGATGGATATGACATGATAACTTACTGGATCTTGCTAAAGTAGTGTAATGAAATATTACAATTCACAGAATTTATTTTGTACCTATCATGCTTACATAGAGAAACTTCAAGGAGTCAGTACATGTAGTGGTTCCGTATATTGGATGTTAACTCTTTATCTGATGTCTCTTAAGATCTCAGTGCCTTTTTGAAGAATTGCTTACCAAATAAACCTCAAGATTATGCAGGTTGCATTTCAATGAGATGTCTTATTTTGCAAGGAAGCTTAAAATATTCTGGAAGGTTGCCATCATGTTCATGAGCGGCTTTTGATAGTTGATAGAACCTTGCAGGTCCAAACTGAATCCAGTGAATCCCCCCAACTTTGTTTCTGTCAGGACTTAGAGAGGACAGGCCTTCATAGAATCATAGATGATGTCCATACCTCTTATTGGATCTCTCTTACCACCACTGCAACTGGGGATCAAGAAGAAGAGCAGGGAGGGCAGGATATTATTGAGAGAGTATTGGATCAACTGAAGGGAATTTCCTTGAGGCATGGAGTTAGAAGAGCAGAATTTCACATCAAATAATAGAAAAATTGATGCTTTATGATGTGCATGCAGTTTGGGAAATGGGTGTAAGATTGTCCTTATTAAGGGTGGTGTGTACTCATTGGTTATTGCAGCAAGTTGAGACTGCATAGAAGGCAGGATTGGATCGGACCCCTGAATCGGTCCAAGCCGATCCTGATCAGAATTGGGATTGGATCATCTGCCGATCCTTAGGAAATCTGGCCGATCATGGATTGACCAAATTAAAAAAATAATCATTTTTTTAGAAAATGTTGGTAAAATCAGGAAAAATCAGAAAAAGGGAAAATGCAAAAAAATTCAGTAAATTCAAGAACTTCACAATTGTGTAAAAATCACATACAAGTAACATTACAATATGGAGCAATGTAATTATGATACCTTATTTTCCTATTACAATATGGAGCAATGTCAATGATGATACCTTATTTACCTGAACATCATTTAAGTAAATGTTTACTTAAGATATTACATGTAAATAAGGAAGTAACTCCCATCTGAATTCAATAAAGATATCAAAAAAATCATATCTCTTACCAATAAAAAGTCAACTCTCCCATCTAAGAAGAAAAACACGATTTTGGTGATTTCATCAAAATGCCGACTTTCTAATCTCTCATAACTTGGCCTAACTAAAAATTTCATAATTCAAATAAACCAATACTAAAATCCAAAGTGTGGTGAAATAAGTCAAATGTATACTTGACTTCATGTACATTTGACTTATTTCATCGGACTTTGGAATTTTAGTATTCCATGTGATTTATTTGAATTATAAATTTTTTAATTAAGCCACATTATGTGGGATTAGAAAGCCATCATTTTGATGGGATCACCAAAATTGTGATTTTCTTCTTAGATGGAAGAGTTGACTTTTTATTAGTACGAGATATGATTTTTTTGATATTTTTATTGGATTCAAATGTGGGGTACTTCTTTATTTACATGTAGTATCTTAAGTAAATGTTAAGCATTAGTAAAATCTTGGCCGATTCGGACTGATTCTGGCCGATCCGGCCAGGATTCTATTAAATTAAAGGGGTTACCCCCCAGAATCGGATTGGCCATGGCCGATCCAATCCCAATCCGGATTGACTGATTCTGCCTTCCATGGTTGAGAGAATGTGATGGGACGTAGGATAACTGTAGCTTTAGTAAATACCGTATGGGTTGTAACATGAGGCCATTGTTCGGCAACAACTTTCCCTTTTCTTGTTGCCATTGAGATAATGACAGGCGCACACGATTGCATGAGCAGTTAAGATCCTTTTTCTTTTGCTTCATGAAAGGAACAATCTTGGTGATGCATGAGGGTTCAGGTTTCTTTTGCTGAATTTCGTTGTTTTCTACAACTTTGTAACATTTTCATCTAACAGGACACTGCTGTTGAAGATCTCAGAAAAGAACTACAAGAAAGGCCAACTACCAAACTTGTTGAAGATTTGCGTAAGAAAGTGAAAATTCTGCAGGTTTGCATTCTAAAGATTGTAAATTTCATGGGGATTCACCTCTTTTGCATCTTTCATGTGTCTTTAGGACCAGTACCTGATTTTCTGAATTGATAGCTAATAAGAGCTATGGCTTTTAAACAAAATCCTTTTTCTGTTCCTGTGATCACAGAGAAATTGTGATAATGCAATGCATAACTTAGAGGGCAGGCTAATTGAAGATGATTACAACTAAATTTATAGTGTCCTGCCACACATGAAGCAACAAATATGCTAAACTACACGATGTTCGTCCAGTCTTCAATGTTTATGCAACTAATTTTGTGTGGTTTACCTCTTTGTTACAGCATAAATAGTGCGATATTGTTGTCCTGTATTAAAGTCTCGGCTAGGATGCAAACATGTTTCAAAGACTTCACCTTCACCACCCCCCACACACAAAAAAAAAAGAAAGATAGAAGGCAAGGCTTGAGTTCTTAGGCAGCTAGCATGGAAAAGATCATTGATTTTTTAGGTTTCCTACATGTAAACTTAATAAATAGGTAGTATCTGACAGAAAATAGGATATTTGCATACATCCCCTTCTTTCTTGGCAGTATGCGCAGATATGCTTATGTTTCGAATATGCTTCAGTTGATACTTGACCAAAGAAATGAACAAACTGCCCTATTAAAGATGACCTGGAATCCTCTTACAGTCTCTTAAAAAGAATAAAGGAAAGGGCAAAAGAAATTTCAAAATATCTAGCAGCAATATGTGATATCTAAAAGGGGCACTTTTTCTAACTTCATATTTGTTGGAGCCAAACTACCCATAATGCCCTCAATTATTTCACAAACTGATATCCTTCATGTATTGATCTGCGTACTATGACTTCTATATCTTTCAGCCACAAACATGCCACAAACATATCAAAGATGATATGGCTTGTTGACAAGTCTTAAATTATTGTCCAGCCCTCCAGCCTAGGCAAACATGATAGTAAAGATATCACAACATAAATATATATGTTAATTTATAAAATATTCTGCATATGCCCTTGCATATAATGGCATCAATAAGACAACTTTGTATTTTGATCTTAACCATGATTATTCTTTTTAGCTTCATTTTGATATGTTAGAAATCATATTACAATGATTAAGTTCAGGGAAAATCATTTGTGAAACAATTGAGATTTTTTTTTTTGGTATTATGCTAGAAAAAGTAAGATTTGTGCCCTTTATGGCTATTAAGACGAATGTCCTTTTGAAATATTTTAAACATAAGAGTATCCGTATTGGATATCTTCAAAGTCCACCCTCCCCTTTTCAATAATTCTCCCAAAGAATAATCTGGATGGTTGTAAATCCATCATTTATTGATAGAAGAGCATTTATTGTGTATGCTTTAGAGGTATAGCGGCAACACAAAATGTGCAGGGCATGCTGATGGGAAATGAGGAGCTACAAAATCAAAATCAGAAGCCCATTTTATATTTTGTTTGGTCCATTAGGGGCCCAATGGAGTCTTTTCTATTTTTACATGTATTTTGGTTGCGATTTTTACCTTTTTGGGTCCTAGGGGTACTTTGGTCCAGGTCTTGTAAAGGGGGACCCTAGGGTTCCACCTCTATATATACTCTTGTTAACCCCTTGGACAAGACAATGAAAAGTGAAAAAGAAAAGCTTGAGATTTGAACTCCTCGAGAAGAGTGCGCCCTCTTTCCCCTCCTTGGGTGAGAAACCTTTGGCATGAAGCCCTTCCCCTCTCCCCTCCGGGTGGGAAGCCCATCCCTCCCTCCCTCCCTCCCTCCTCACTCTCCCCTCTGTCCCGCATCTCATCCTTTGCATGTGTTGCTACACAAGCAGCATGCATATGCAAATTCATCTCTTATCGGAGTTTCACTTGCTGTATGCATCTAGCTAGGTTTGAAGTAGGGGCTTGTTGGTGGTGACAGCCATTTAGTCCCATTTTGCGTACTCATGAGTCATTCCATTGCTTTATTGGTTATGGACCTCTACCAACACAATTGCTGTGTAAACGGTTCGGTTCAATTGCATCTCATTGACCCATGGTCACTTGTGGAGCTGTGATTGCATTAAGGAAATTTCTATTTGGTATTTGTCCTTTGTCTGCCTTGTCATTATTGATTTGAGGAAGCATTTGAGCATCAGATATGTGCTAAAACTTTTCTTAGTTTGGATTTTGTGAACTCAAGTCATAGCCATATATACTTTGGAAGCCATTGACAGGAAACTATGAATAAATTAGATGTTTTTTGTCAACTATTTTTATATGTCCAGTTTTATCATGAGATGAGACAAGTTTTGGACTTTTTGGTTATCCAATTCTTCTTATGATTTTAAAGGAGGATTTTGCAGGCTAATCTTTCAGCTGTTTCCTGGAAATATGCACATTTATAAGGCGGGGAGAACAAAACTGACAAATAATGAAGCCTATGCTTTGTGTATACATCTTATCATCCATGTGCAAGCAAAAAATATAATATGATGAGTTGGGACATTGTTCAATTACATGATATAGTACACATTGTGACAATGATGAGCCTTAATCTTGGAAACAAGACTTCTAGTTCAAAGCAGTTGCTATACATGAATAATCACATTGACCAACATATCCTGCATTATATATAATTGCGCTATGATTTTTGTTGAAACATCTATACCTATCTTGATTTGGGGTTGCAAGTGTATTCAGCATCTTTGGCGTAAGATGAATCTTTTGTAAAGCTGATTCTTATGGCCATGCTACAAAAGCAAGATAGGGCTTTGGTTTTTCATTTTTGAGCTTTTGAGTATAAGCATGACTCAAAAAGAACAATTATTACTTCGATGAGGGCCTAGAAGCTGGAAGTGTCTGGTATTTGAGTTGAATTCCCATTAGTCCATCATAGTCATGGGGTGTTCACAATTCACAACTCACATGACTGGAACCAGACCTGATGAAATCATCAAAATATTTAAACAAGCAGAAAACAATCTCTGATGTACCCCCAATGTCAAAAATCATAATCATTGATCACAGGCTTTCTGCTTATCTTCTACATTATTCATGTGCACAAGGAAGCTGTTTCTTTTTGCCATTTTTAATTTAATATTCATTGATCCTATAGCTTAGGATTGTTCTGTTGTGCATGGGTTTTTTGTATATATAACTCTCAAAAAGGCTGTATTATAGAATATCTCCTGGACAATGGTTATTCATGAATAAGCCCTACATTTTCTTTGGTCATCTATACAGATTACAGCTCCTTAAGGCACAGGGGTGATATGTGTGTACCCTGCATGAGAAGTTTTCACTAATTTTTTATACTTTAGGGGGCTATTTGCAAAACTTGCTTTTATTTGGAATATTTTATTATTATCTACCTTATTAACCTTAAATGCCTATATCTGTAGGCAGTTGGATACAACTCAATTGAAGCTGAAGATTGGGAGCTAGCCACAAGTGGTGAAGAAATGAGCAAGTTAGAGTCCCTGCTGCTGGACAAGAATCGTAAAATGGAGCATGAGCTAACACAATTGAAGGTATGAATTGGACCTTGAACACGAATTTCTGTATGGCTTTTTTGGTAGTTTTGATTAATATGCATAAGAATCTAAGATTCCATTCTAATGCCTCACATGACGTACATGTTCCTGCATTCCAATTATTACTTCGAACTGCCAAACATATCCCCGCAAGAAAAATATATGTGACTTCTGTATGAAAACTAATTGTTGTGCAATTCATTTTATTATAAAAAATATTCTCTTCTATGTGTTGCAATATTGTTGAGATTCCAGGAGCTCACTTTTACTTCATACCAATGATTTCATTATCCTATTTTGAAGGTTAAACTTTCTGAGAAAGCAAGTCTGTTAGCAACAGCAGAAGCAAAAGTAGAAGAGCTAAATATAAAGGTGAACGAGCAACAAAAGCTAATAACAAAACTTGAAGATGATATACTCAAGGTTCGTTACTCATATTTCATCATGCAGACTTCTAAGCTGTTTTCAATTGATACTTGTTGTTCACTAGTTAAATACACTTTTTTGAGGCATGGTGCTATGTTTATGGTGATGGTGAAGGCCCAGGGGTGGGAGTTTGGTACAGCATCGACAATGGGATGCAGTGAATGTAATGTGGTAGCATGCTGGATTGGCTATGCTGTCCTTTTGAAAGAAGGTTGGATAGATTAAGATTTTGGAGAGTTGGATGGCAATAACTTAAAAAATGACCACATAACTCATGATCTCACAAACATATCTTATTAAATAAAGGTGTCAGTTAAATACATTTAAGCATCATGAAAAAATCTGAAACAAAAAACTTGATAAAAATCAGGGAAGGAATTTAGCACAATGATATGCGAGATTCTGATAATTTGAAACTCAATATATGTGTAGAACACAACATACTATTTTCATCTTAATATTTCTTCTCAAGTAGGGAACATTGAAAATCTGCCAATCCTCACATGAACTCGCTTCTGATACTGTGCCATGCTTCCACAGAGATGATAAATAGAGTATGCTTATCTATGCTGCTGGTAAGGACACCGTAGTGATTGCTGGATTTATTGTCTCGGCCATGTTCTAAGTTCAGGGTACACGTTATTGACAAGCATATGGAGAATATTTATGTTATGCATCTTGTGGGTTGCATTTCTGCAAGGGCAGGAAAAGCCAAACTTGCTCAAAATAAAACATAATGCACGGACTTTTTTGGGGGGTCTCTGCTGCAGTGATAGAGATAGTTCAACATAAATGCCAGGAAATGCAACTCACCAATGTTTAGAAGGGAGTCGTGAGCTGAGGAAGCTCTTGTTTTTTTATTTTGTATGGGCTAGAGTTAAGGAATGGACGCTCAATATTGCTAATGTGAATTCCTTAGTTTCTCCTCTTTTTGGTTGTTTGGAGGGCTAATTGTTTCACACCCTCGTGGCATGTGCTTGGCTGTATAGGTGGTTTGGGGCTTGTTCTTTTGGGCTTTTACACACCGATACTTGTATATTCTCCCTTTCTTTTAATATATTCATGGTACTACCCACTTTCAAAAAAAAATAATAATACAACTCACCATTGTTTGAACCTGAGTGGCCTCCTAAACCCTCTATTTGGCGCAGTTGGTCATTGTACATTGTAAATTATGCATGGAGTTGTTGGGAAAGATCTGTAACAAGTAAATATAAAATAAAGTTACATGGACCAATAAATTCAAACCGAAACAAAATTGGAATACTGTGGAACATGCGGAAAAATGAAAAAAATTATCCTCCCCCTTTTTAGAGGGAGGAAAAGATATTTGGCGAGGTTCATTTTGTTGCAGGCATGCCAGTCTGTATAACAGACAAATTTTCATGTCCATTCATTGGACGGTTGCACCAATATTTGGGGTATTTCTTCCGTGCATTTATTTGATCAGATGATTAGGGTTTTGTGTATTGGACCTTTCCCCACCGACCGAAGTCGAGGTTAATTTACATCGAGAGAAACTCAAACACCTTTGATTCTCTGCCAAAGAATGTCTTTCGTCTCTATTTGTTGTGACAATGATGACCTTGATGGTCGCCCTTTGTGGGGACACACTCTTGCAAAGAAAATTGAAAATTTTGTTGCTCGTACATATGTAATTTGAATTACAATTGGTCTTTCAAGACCTGTACAAGTGGTCCCGATTATATAATCGGGTCTTCATAATTACATTTGGTCACGATCGGACCCTTTTGAATTTACTTTTGTCACGATCAGACCATTGACTTGGATCTTCATCACGATCAGACCGTTGGATAACCAAGATGATCATTGTCGGTCCATTGTGTTTGCTTCGTAGTTACCATCATCGTTTTCTTGTGATAAGACCTTTAAGTGGTCTTGCTAGGTTTCTGCAAGTTTGTACCCTTTGTGGGTGTTTCTGCAGCTTTCTACCCTTTTCTAGGTGTTTCTATCATTTTTCGATATCTTCGGGGATTTTTGCCATTTCTTAACAATCTCAAGACTTGGAATGATGGCTAGCCATAAGCTGAGCTCAGGAGAGTGCATGCCGTTTCAGAGAAGTGGCGTGGGTTCCGCTCCACCGAGCTGTGCAAACTGCGAACAACATGAGTTGTGTGCAGTTTCCTCCCTTTAAAAGGACTTCTCTGCAACTTCTTGTCATTTTAGGAGCTTTCTGCAATTTCTTGCCTTTGAAGCATGGTTGTAGGTTTCGCCCGAAACCGAAACCGACACGGCGAAACGTGTCGGTTTCGGCCTTGGGCGACACGAAACCGGACCGGAACACTGTTCCGATCTGAGACTTAATGTTTTCGGGCGAAACCGAAACCGACACCACCCGGTGTCGGCCCGAAACTGGCGACACTAGGCGAAACCCGATGCGAACTCCCTTGAAAAGGGAGTTCGCGTCCCGTGACCCCCTCAGATCTGAGATCTGAGGCAGAAGGGGGGTGGACACTGCCGCAGGGCCGCAAGGGGGTGGTTTCGGCTTTTCTTGGGGGGGGGGGGATTTTTTCTGCCGGAGGTGGGAGGAGAGGCAGGGGCGCAAGGGGGGAGGGGGACACATTGCCGGAGACGCTCTTCTGCCGCCGCTGTAGGTGTTCGTTTTGCTGTATGTATTATTTTTTTGCTTTAGTCTTTCCTTATAAAATTTTTCTTCTGGGGGCGGAAGCTTTAGCCTTTTCCTTATAAAATTTTTCTTCTGGGGGCTCCGCCCCCAGAGACCCCCGCGACCTGACCGCGCAGGTCGATCCGCGTGCGAAGGCGCACATTTGAGAGTTCGGGCTCCACATTTGAACAATAAGTGATATGTTTGATTGTTTTAGGTTCCAAGCAGTCTTTTATGTCATTCTACTTACATATTTTTGTGCTTTATTTTTTTATTGTAGGACCATGGCTAGAGCTAGAGAAGAGTAAAGCTAGGGACTGGATGATCCGGGGTGGGCTCATATCACTTTAGTTGATGCTAGGAAAAAGAAAGTAAAATGCAATTATTGTGTTTGTAATATTTATAATAGTGCAAGACGACAACATCACTCCATGTTTATTGTTTAACTCTTTAATATGCATCGAATATTCCATTAAACATGTCACCCACATATATCTGTCACTTAATCCAATTTTTTTCAATCTTATATGCATGTCCACTGGTTCTTTTTGTGTTGTGATGAATTTTTATATTTTTACAGATTTATTTGAGTTTTTTTACAATTTTTTGTCACCGAAACCGAAACCGTTTCGGTTTCGGCCCTACCCGAAACCGAAACCGACACCCTCATCCTTGCTTTGAAGGACTTTATGTAGTTTTCCTACCTTTCAAAGGGTATTTCTACAATTTCTAACCCTGTTTGGGTATTTCCATAGCTTTCCACCCTTCATGGGCATAATTGCAACTTGGCCTTCTTTGCGGGCATTTTCAGTGTTCGCTACCCTTTTTGCGGTTTTGCTGTAATTTTCTACCCTTTTTGGGATTTTTGCAGCCCTCCCACGTCGGGGTATTTCTGTAAGTATTAGCCACTATGATCAAAGAGTTGAACAAAACTTGGTCAATGTTGTCTTTTGAAGAAGAAATCCGGAGGAGATTTGGACAGTATTGTATCCATGACTGTTCAAGAGCGTCTTGCCATTTTCTGACATTTTCGGACACTTATATCATTTCTTGGCCTTCTCAGACATTTCCGCCGTTTCTTGACTTTTTCGAGCAGTCCTGGGTATTTTTGTCATTGGTTGACTTTCCCCGAGTATCTCTTGCAAGTGAGATCAACCCAGGGCCCGACCCCAGGAGAGCGCACGCTGCTTCAGGGAAGTGATGTGAGTCCCGCTCCATCGGGCACCAAGTCATGCATACGACAAGAACTGGGTTTGTCAGTCATTTCTTGACATCTCCAGGTTATTTCTGTCATTTCTTGACCTCCCTCAGTGCTTCCGCCATTTCTTGGCCTGCTTAGACTTTTCCGCCATTTGCTGGCATTTTTTAGAATTCCTGGTACGCTTAGCCTTAAGCCGAACTCAAGAGAGTGCATGTCGCTTCATAGAAGTGACGTGGGTACCGCTCCACCGAGTTAGGCAAAAAAACATGAGCTTTATGTGGTTTCCTTCTTTTGAGGGGACTTTTCTGCAATTTCCCTTTTTTGGGGGGGGGGTTCTGTAATTTCTACCCTTCGGAGGGCATTTCTGCAATTTTCTGCCCTTCAAGTGCTTTCATGTAATTTCCCACAAACCGGGGGCTTCTGTGCAATTTTCTGGGCAGCAAGGGTTCTCTTCATTCTTGCCAAAGCTTGACTTGTTCGTTGATGGTCTTCAAGAGAACGCATGTGCAAAGATTGCCCTTTGGAGGGACGTACGTACAATTCTCTATTCCTTCAAGGGGCTTTAGCAATTTTCTGCCCTTCCGGGGATACTTCTGTAAATTTCAGTCCTTTGAAGGGCATATCCACAACTTCAGTCCTTTTGAGGACATTTTTGCAATTTTCCGTCCTTTTAAGCACTTTTCTACAATTTTCCCCTTAAACAGGGATCAATTTGCAATTTTCCCTGTTGTAGGGGTATTTCTGCAATTTCCCCAACAGTGGGGATATTTCTGTAATTTTCTCCCAAACAGGGGTATTTTTTGTAATTTCCGGACAGCAGAGGGACTTCCCTGCAATTCTTTGCACCCTTCAGGGACTTTTCTACAATTTTGCACCCTTGCCGGAATTTTTCTGCAATTTAGGCCCTCTTGAGGGATTTCTTTGCAATTTTGTTCTCTCCTTGGGCATTTCTGCAATTTCATCCCATTTCCGGGTATTTTTGCAAGTTTCTCCTTAAACAGGGGTTTTAATGCAATTTCCCATGCTTCAGGGATACTTCTGCAATTTCTTTACTTTTAGGGGACTTTTCTGTAATCTTCTTTCTTCTTGGAGAGGCCCCCTGGAGGTTGGGGCAGCAGCCCCTTTGGAGATGGGCAAAAGGCCCCTTGGAGATGGGGAGAGTTCCCTTGGGGGTAGCCTCCAAAAACATGGGAAGGGGTCACCTCCAAAAAAGCTTGGGAAGGGCCCTCCTCTTGGCTAGCACCCCGTCCTTTTTATAGAGGTGAGCGGGTGTGGAGGGGGAACCGGAGGGGGGGTGCCTCCGGTTGGGGTTGGACTGGAGGCACTCCCCTCTGGTTGGGTGCATGGAGGAGCACTGAAGGAGGGTGCCTCCCCAAAAACTTGGGAAGGGTCCTCGCTAGCACCCCCCCTTCTTTTTATAGAGGTGAGGGGGTGTGGAGGAGGAACCGGAGGGGGGTGCCTCCGGTTGGGGTTGGACCGGAGCACCCCCTCCCCCCCGCGTCTTATAGGATGGGGAAGGAACCAGAAAGAGGGGGGTCCCTCCGGTTGGGGTGCTACCAGAGGCACCCCCTCTGGTTGGCTCTAACCGGAGGGGCTCCGGTTGGGGGCACAACCAGAAGCACCCCCTCCGGTTGGTGCTCAACCAGAGGTGCCTCCGGTTAGAAACCCAACTGGAGGCCCAATTTTTGGGAATTTTTTTGGGCATTTTTTTGGAATTTCTGGGATTTTTAGGTTTTTTTTTTAAATATTTCTGGTTCTGAAAATTGGATATTTCTGTAATATTTGAATTTTGGGATTTTGGAGTTTTCTGAAAAATATGGTATTTTCTGGAAATATGGATTTCTGGAAATTGGATTTTTCATTACTTTGGGTTTTTTAGGAATTTCTGGATATTGCAGAAATGAGATATTCAGAGATTTTTGGGTTCTGGATATTTCTGAAATTGCAAAGGGAAGTTTTTTGGGTTTTGAACATTTCTGAAAATAAAAAAAAAATCAGTTTTTTGAGTTCTGATAATTCTGAAATATCTGAAAATTTCAGTTTTGAGGGTTTCAAATTTTTTGGTGCCAACAAATACAAAGTTACAGAGATCAAAAAAGTCAAACTGAAACAAAAATTGTTTTTCCAAGATTGTTAAACATGAGTGATTTTGTAGAGAGCAGTCACAAGCCATGAAGGAGGGGGCTACCCTTTAGGAAAGGGCTATACCATATGAAGCGCGAACCAATTTGAGTTACCAGAGTGGAGCTGCCACTCTGTATGGTGGCTTGGGCAGAAATTAATCAAGTTAGCTTCATATTGGAAAATGGGAAATTAATAGTGGGCTATAAATGTGGGTTTGGATCCATAACTTGTACCTTGTAAGGCATTTTTTGGGGCATGGAATGTGGAATCAGGCGATCTGGGTCAGGATCGGCCGATTCTGTATCGGATTGGCCGATTCCATGGGGTAGCCCCCTGGATCGTAGAAGTTATGGCCGAATCGGACCGAATTGATTCTGCC
This sequence comes from Colocasia esculenta, assembly GCA_014218235.1. Taxonomy (NCBI): domain Eukaryota; kingdom Viridiplantae; phylum Streptophyta; class Magnoliopsida; order Alismatales; family Araceae; genus Colocasia; species Colocasia esculenta. The sequence continues at coordinate 718,108 of CM024766.1, read as the reverse complement.
ACACAAATCATATATATATAGTGTCATATATGTATATATATACACATACACACACATTGACTATATATTATTATTATATTTACAATAACATATGATTGTATATTTGTATGTACATTAACACACACATATATATATATAAGGTGTTCATTAGTATGATATATATAGTATATACTATAAATGTGTAGTATTAATTATGGCTGTACATTTAAGGGATATGTTTGCAATTACATATATATTGTATACATATATTAATGTGTAAATTTATTTATATGATTACATATATGATAACAACATATGTATAAACAAATGAGTTCTGTACCTTCGCTTTGCAAATTAAAATTTTCTTTCCAGGGGCGCTGCCTCCTTGACCCTATGATCTGACCACTCAGGTCGATCACTACCCATCTACAGAGTTTTTTGAAACAGAATCCTTGGGTTTTCCTAGTTTGGAGATTACTTCCCCATTCATTGACTATTAAACACTTATCCAACTAATGTTGCTGACATGACGGTTCAAAGTGCTGTTTTGTTACAGGTGGCAAGTTTTTCCCATCAAATACTTAGAGCTTCCTTCAACCTAGGTTCCAGAACCAGTTGTTGGACTGGTGGGGTGTTTTAAATATTTGTATTGATTCAAGGACTTAAATGTAACTTTCATGGGTCAAATTTAAGCATACTTTTTTCTTTGAGTATTCAAACTGTTCAATCTTTAATCTGAAGTAGATGGTTAAGGTTTCACAATGCATTGGATTATGAAGGATCCCATAGCTTCAAAGGGCTTCAAGGATGATATTGCTCATAAGCATATGATTTTAGTTTTTTTTTTATGGAAGAACACAAGTTTCATTTTTCATGGGATGATGAAATTCATGCATGTTGTGGTACAGATCATAAATAGCTTTATGTCTTGAAGGATTAAAACTTGCATTTTCTTCACTTACAATTCTTGTGATAGCTTTTGACTCCACTCTTTGCTCTTCTGTGACTGTCACCTATTTCACATCTTCTTAGACCTGCTGGTAGTACCACTATGAATAGGTTTGAGGAAACACTTTGAGAAACCTTCGAGTTTTGAGGTGTGGAGTGCTTGGCTGCTGGAACCAGGCATGAAAGATTCTGTGTCTGTGTATCAAATTCAAAACAGAAGTTTGTTCTATCAAAGTCTCTGCATTTACTTGCTCTGCTGTGCATATGCATTAAATGTGTCGGTAACTGGTCCTGTCTAAAATGCAAGTTAATCATTTTTCCATGTAAACTCAGTTGCAGTGCATTTGGCAGTTGTGCTGCTTGGTCTGTTTAATTAACTCTACTAAAGATTATTGACTGATTTGTTATCTTCTGACACAGGGTTACAGCTCTACAGATCATAAATCTGCTATTCTACCTGACTGGGATCTCCAGGATGTGAGCACAAGTGAAGCATCTGAGGTTCTTTCATCTTTATCTTTTACAATTCTATTTGACTTTGTAAAGAATAACTTATTGCAAACTCGCGTTATCATTACATCTATGGATTGGTTTTAGGGATTAACTGAATTGATTAGTTTCAGTTGAAAAAAACTCTACAACAGTTGTTGCATTTGATTTGCACCGATGTACTGCAGAGGCAAGCACAAACAGCGATGTTATGGATTTTTGTGTTATTACCATCCTATCATCTCTTTCTGCCTTCAGAACTTGCTTTGTTCTGTGTTTCCCTAAATCAGTAGGTCCTTGAGCAGGCCCCACATTAGGTCCAAGGCAGAAGTAAAAGCTTGAGCTTGAGAAACTCCTGGCTGGTCGGCCTTGGTTTAGTAAAGGAATGGGTCCAGAATAAAGGGTGGAAGAGGATCTGCATTCCAAAAAGTTAAAAATTTTAGTTTTACAACCTAAATTAGAATAGAATACAGACTGCTCTCAAATTGGGACAAATGCCAGAACCTGTATTCTAGGAAATTGTCTGATATGGATGCCAACATTTTTTTTCCCATGCTAGAATATGATCCACTTTATGCCATTTATATTTAAGAATAAGAGTGCATTTATGTCAATCAAAACACCTCTAACTCTTACTCATCCTTTTACCAAAGCAAACTAATTATAAAAATATGAAAATTCGAAATTTGATGTAGAATAACATCAAAGTGACCAAACTAAAATTGGAATGAGAATTTGAACATATATTGTAGATTTAACGCATACTCTTATTCCACTTTCTTTGTATTCTGTTAACAAATGTAGCCTAGGTTAATAGGATTATTGAAGAAACAAAAACCAAATTCGAATAAAGCACCTAAACTGTAAGACAAGTTAGCCTCTCCAGACTAGAGAAATGCTCACAAAAGCCTTGATTATACATGCCACAAATGGAACCGAGCCATATATGTACTCCAATTATATTTTGTAAATCATTGACATTAACAATTCATCATTCTCCTCTGATCATTCTGGCCGATTCTGGGCCTCTGGCTGATTCCAGCCGATTCCTGACCTCAATCCAATCCAGAATTCCATGCCTCTGAAAGGAGATTGTTTGTAATGTGAACCATTCCAACTCTAAACTTTTTGTTTTGTTGGGGGGATAGTGATCACTGATCGCTACTCCATCTTGTTGTGGCATGTGATGTATAGGCGGTCAGGTCTGTTTTCGGGGCCTTTCCTGTTGGCCTATTCTTGTACATTCCTTCTCCCGTTTTTATTATATACTTGTGGTACTCATGGAAGGCAGGATCAGAATCGAGGTCGGGATCGATCCTGGTCGATCCGATCCTGGATCGGATCGGATCGAAGGATCCGCTGGATCCCAGGGAAGTCTGGCCGATCCTGGATCGGCCAGACTATAAAATGTTTATTTTTTTGGAAAAAATGCAGGAAAATGCAGGAAAATTCAGGAAAAAACAGAAAAAATCTGATATATTGAAAGAACTAAGATTTGCATCAAAAATCAATTATACATGCATTCATAGTACATAAAACATGAAATTTAAGATATTGTACATGTAACTTACATTTGATAGAAGACTAATAATCTTTCCATCCACTTCCAGACATAGATGAGCCACCATCATTTGGGTTTTGGTAGCTATAACCAAAGAGGGAATTTGCTAAATCATGCATACCCATTTGAATCCCTCTTGGTGTAAATTGTTGACTTGAGCTTTCTCCAGATTGTGATGGAGCTGGACACCATATACCAAGTGGTTTGTATGTACTTGTTGCTTCACTAGGGCCACTAGGCTCTTGTTCTTGTGAAGGCCAAGGTCCCCATCCTCCTTGTACTCCATAAGGTGAGCTACTAATATCTGAGTACGGTAAAATGGGAGGCTGAAATGCAGGTATATGAGTAGACCCTGAACTATAGTTTGGCTCCCAAGGTGGCCACTCATAGGCTGCATGATGTTGTTGTCCTTCATATCCCCCTTGTCTATGCCCTTGTCCTTCTTCTCTGCCTCCCTGATGTTCTGTTTCTGGTACATAACTTTCAGTAAGCCCTACACCTGTGGCCCCAGTATATCCTGCATATCCCTGGCCAACTCCTGTGGCCCCAGTGGTAGCCCCATCATCATCATCATCATCATCATCATTTGGATCTTGTGTGGTGTCATCACTACGAATTGGTTGCTGCACTTTTCTCTTTTTTTGCCTAGTATATGTTCTTTTTTCTAGCTCTATGGCTTTTGAACTCCTCTCTTTTTGTGTTGCAGTTCTTCTTAATGCAGGCTGAGTGGGAGGCACTCTAGATGTCTCTGGCAAGATAGCTGAGTGTCGTGGCTGAGAGAAGAGAGGACCGAGGGTGAGAGGTTGGTCCTCACTTGCCCTAAGCTCTGGATCTCGAGCCTCTACTCCATCCAATTCTCCTTCCGCCCATGAGCAATCGCGAGGGTCAAATTCTGGAACATCCCTTTCCTGTCTTGTTTCCACCCATACATTTAGTGGGTGTTCCTCATCAAATAACTCATCAACATCAATTTGAGATGATAATGCTTCCCTCTCTGCAAAACGTTGCTCCCAATGACTACCTGCAAAAGTCATTAGCCTTGCCTCGCTCTTCTTTTGTCTATCTTTAATGCATTTCAGCTTCAACCTCATATTGTAGTGGCAATAGACCACCTTCTCTAGCCTAGTTGCACTCAACCTGTTCCTCACTTTTGTGTGAATAAGTGAGAAAGTGCTCCAATTTCTCTCACACTGGCTAGATGAAGTGGTCTGACTGAGTACTGTAATAGCAATCCTTGCAAGTGGACTTCTTTGACCAGTCTTGTAGTCTAACATAACCCACTACTCACCTACAAAAATAAAAAATACAATGAATTAGCACATAATACAAGTGATTTGTCATTTTGTTATGAAGTAAGCATGAGCTTAAGTCTGAAGGTTCTTACCCGGACCCATTCTGGTCACTGCTTCTTAACATCATAATCTCTGTAGATGTCCAACTTCAGTTTAAATCTGTCTATCTACAGTATAATACAGTTGCTAAGTGTAACTCCATAAGTATATTGAATACATGAAAATGGAATAAAGTTTTTAAGTTGGTCGTACCTCTAACATAGCTTCTATTCTTTCGTCCATGCTCCTAGATAATCTCCCGATGACATTGATTGTCCCCTGGAGCACCTCACCATCATTGTGAGGGGAATCACTATATTGATGCCTAGGGTTAAATAAATATCCTGTATGCACAAAACATGTCTAGTAATTCAATATTGCTAATAAGAAATATGCACATTGGGAGATATAATATATTTACCTGCTGCATGTAAATCGTGGTGGAGTGTGGACTCCCATCTTGCATCAATAATTCTCCACCATTTTTGATATGCCTGTGGATGCTTCTCTCTCAACCTTTCCTTGGCTTTATCCATAGCCTCATATAAGTAACCCATGTCATTCTTGTCCTCTCCATCAACCATCCTTAACACTTGTACAAGAGGCTCTATTAGCTTCAAATAATACAAGATTCTCTCCCAAAAACGATGGTCACAGACCAAGCAAGAAATCTCATGTGCGACATCTCTGGATTCCTATCTCAATGTAGCCACATGTGCCAAGTACTCAGAACTGTGTATAAGAGTGTCCAACTCATGTCTAAACTTATGAAGACTCTCCAATGCAATAAATTGTGAGGCAAATCTAGTTGGGCCAGGACGAATTATGTCATGTCCATCTGTGCACTCTCTCATCATATGTAAGATTCTATTGTGTCCATAAATAAAAGCAGTAATCATTTGCGCCTTGGACACCAAGTCATACACATGTTTATCTTTGCCAATGTCCTCCATCATCAAGTCCAAGGAGTGTGCTGCACAAGGGACCCAATAAAGATGATGTCGTTTTACCATCAATTTTCTTCCAGCTGCCTTGTAACTAGCTTCATTATCAGTGACAACTTGGACTACATTTTCCTCTCCAATTTCGTCAACCATCTCATCCATGAGCCTAAACAAGTAATCTGTATTCTTTATTTGTCCACTTGCATCTACAGATTTCATGAAGACTGTACTCTCACTGGAATATACAAGAAAGTTAATCATAGACCTTCTTGTTGTTCCTGTCCATCCATCACACATAAGAGTACAACCTCTTGCCATCCATATACCTTTGAATGATGCCACCCAATCCTTTATCTCAGTCAATTTTTCTTCAAGATATTTGCCATAAATCTCCTTTGGTGTAGGAGCTTTCAAACCTGGGCCTGCCTCAGCAACTGAATCTATCATTGTCTGAAAATATGGACTAGATACTGTATGGGTTGGGACACCTGCATGCAAAAACCATTTTACAATGTTTTTAACTGCATGTTTGGCGGAAGCAGCTGTGGCCTTTACCCCTTTCAATGCATGCTTTATGCCAGGCTGTTTTGATGAAGGTTTCCTGTGCAAAAAGGTGTCAAGCCCACTAGTTGGTCCCGTTCCCCTCATTGAACCACCTCTCCTGATTTGTGGTGCCGGTGGCCGAGTTACACTGGCCCCTGATGATGATCCTTCTCTTGTACTATGGAACTTCCGCATGTCACTTTCCAACATGGCAGCACGCCGACTCTGCCGTAGTCCTTCTCGCCATTCTCTATCATTAGGTGAGAGATCCTCATAATCTGTATCATTTGAGTCACCAACATCAACAGGAATTTGTCTTCCTTTCATTGCAGCCTTACTTTTTCCCTTCCCAGAAATCTTTTCATGCAGTTCTTCTTCATGTTGAATACGTATGCCTCTTTGTTGTTGTCTTCCAGCCATGTACTCTTTCATCTCATTCACTAACTCTCGTGGACAATTCTTGCATTTTACTACATTTGTTCCAATACCTGCAATGTGTTGTTTTAGGCGGTATACGCCTCCATTCATTTCCTTCCCACAGTGGTTACACCGCACTCTCTTGGTCCTTGGAGGCAGCATCAATTAGGACACCGTGTTTCCATCCAATGTCTACTTGTGGGCCTGGTGACTGCTCTTCCTCGTGGCCCTCATCAGCCATAATTGTTAATCCTATAACAAATTAAGAATACAAACACATTCATGTGTAAGTATAAAATTATAAACATAATTACATCTAATAATAACCCTAATTAAGGTGAAATTTAGAGATTTACTCTAATTTCCCGAAATTAAATAGTTACATTATTAAACAAAGGCATGATTAAGTCAATTAAGTGATTGAAACACTTAATTGATCTCTAATTGTGCTAATACAACAAAAGCCCCAATTTTCAAACCCTAATTAGGGTGAAATTGGAGATTTTCTCTAATTTCCTGAAATTAAATAGCTACATTATCAAACAAAGACATGATTAAGTCAATTAAGTGATTGAAACACTTAATTGATCTCTAATTGTGCTAATACACAAAAGCCCCAATTTTCAAACCCTAATTAGCCAATTAGGATGAAATTTGGAGATTTTGTCTAATTGACAAAATCTAGGGGAAGAATAAGAAGATATAAGAAGATTAAACATGTATACATGTGTTTTCATTTTTTTTCAGAATTTATAACTAAATTTCGAAATTAAAAAATATATATACCTTAAGAAGAACAACTTCTCCCTTGCTTGAGTAAGATCTCCTGAGATCTACTCAAGAAGATCTCCCTTCAATGTGCTCCTTCTAACCTCTTTGAAGCTTCAAAGAGAACAAAGGGTTTAGAAGAAGAAGAAGAAGAAGAAGAAGAAGAGGAGGAGGAGGAGGCCGGCTGGGGAGGAGGCTGGCGGCGGTGGAGGAGGCCGGCGGCGGCGGTGGAGGAGGCTGCCGGAGCTGGGGGGGAAGGGGGAGCACCTTGCGTGCTTCCCTTGGCACCAAAACCTGCAGGTTTTGGTGTCCTCGGGTGGGAAGGGCAGAACTTAGGGGGGATCGATCGGGATTGACGCGGATCGACCCTTATCGGGTCGGATCGACGCTGGATCGATCGACTTTGCCCTGATAAGGGTCGATCCGGCGGTCTAAGTTCAAATTCGAACTTAAACCAGCCGGATCGACGAAATCGAGCCGGGATCGATCGATCTCGGTTCGACTCGATCGATCCAACTCAGATCCTGCTGAGTTGGGTCGATCCAGCCGGAAATCAGGGATTTTGGGGGGCTTCAAGGCGGAATCGGATCCTTAAGGGTCGATCCGATCCAGGATCAAGCGATTTTGGCTCGATCCCATCGATTCTGCCTTCCATGGTGGTACTATCCACTTTTCAAAAAAGACACTTGGCCTACCACCTTTCAGGAAAGAAAATAAAAATACACTTGAGTCAAGATGGTATTTTGTAATTTTTCTTACATCTCTCTCTGATGGGAGCCCAGGTATGATGTACACCCCAAAAACAGAGAGCTTTGAATTGTGTAAGATTTACTTGTAAAGCTGAGCATATGAGTCAACAAATACCAGACTTCGGCTTGCAAAACTGTCTGTCTTTTCTACTTCAGATCATCATGATCATTCATTCTTATGCATCAATCACATATTTACTGCTGTTCTGCAATGTTCTCCAAAGTCCAAAATAGTAAGGGAACAAGCATTAGAAGGCATTCTATGTAGATTTGACATAGCAACAGATTTCCAATTTATTGATGGGCACTGGAGTACTGGACATCATTTTTAATCAAATAAAAGCTCATTTGATAGTGATAGGTGGCCGCTAGGTGGCAGGATACTGTTTTCACAAAGAAAGATGTTTTTGAAGCCTATAAATGTACTGTAGAAGAGATATTTTCCTGAGTTTGGGATCTGGCGGCTGTAGCATATGTGCTGTAAAATTCCACAATGATTCAGCAATAATAAGGGTTTTTGCATATACGCCCCTCTTAGAAGATTAATTGCGTAAGAATCCTTGGATTTGCATTTGCATGTATAACCCTCTTATGGATGCAAAATGCCTTCAAAGACCCTACCATAGCATGCTTTGACGGATGTCAAAAAGATACTTGGAATATTCCATTCACTTTTACATATATATCCCCACTAAAAATGATGAAGGAATTTTTGAAGCATATTCTTGACGTCTGTCATGGGAGGTTATGGTAGGGCCTTTGAGGGAATTTTTTATCCATAAGGGTGGTGTACGTGCAAATGCAAATGCGAATCTATGAAGGATTCTCATGTAGTTAATCTTCTAAAAGGGGTATATATGCAAAAAGTCCTAATAATAACTTCTAATTTATCCTTGTGCCAAGCTTGGAGAGTAACAGAAACCAGTTAGAGAAAGAAGTGTTTAATCTCAAATATCTGAATATATAAATGAAAGGGTTTAGTGGATATTTGATCACTGAAAGTGAAAGGAAGGGCTAGGTGCTTTGTAGTCCATGTAGTCAGACAACTTGGTGTCCCCCAGACCTAAACACCGTTGATGAGTCTGATTTTGGGATGAGAAGCTTTGAAATATGATGACGTGATGCTATCAAAAGCTGGCCACAGAGTACATGGTAAAGGCAAGCAGGTAAGTCAGCTGATAAAATGAGATGGCCAGTTAATAGAGACCACTAGCTCTGCAAACTTTCAATCATTATCCTAAAGATAAGTATGAAGTGGGAATCAGCAAGATGGCCAGCTGAAACAAGATCTGGTAAAAGGCGGCTTAGGAATGTGAAATACAAGACCAATGAAGATGACTGTAGAGTGGGAACGTGCAGCAATATGCCTGCGCTAAGCAACAGAAAGAGGAATATCATGTGCACTACGGATTTCAAGTGGGGCAAACATGCAATTTGCTGACTGGGATTGGGGTTCAGAATTGGCCATGGCCCATGGCTGCTGTTGAAGCCCTTTTAATTTATCTTCTTAATAACATGCAAATTGTTTGCATAAAAGAGGACTCAGGTGCAGTCATGCAGTGATCAAGACCAAGGTTTGACGCATCCCCGATTCGGACCGGATCGGGTTTTTCCTGATCCGATCCGATTCGGGCGGATCGAACCGATTGCATTCGGCCAGAACTCTTATTGAAGGGATCCGGGCGCATCGGAGCGAGCCGCGCATCAGATCCTCCCTGATCCGATGCGATTCGGGGGATCGGCCCGGCTCGATCCGGCGCGCCAAACCATGATCAAGACCACCAAAATGGGGAGAAAATCCGCATAGATGCCTGCGTCCCTGCCTAAAAAACAGTCCAACCAAAGCCCCTTCTAGCAGGTCTATCTTCCCTCCTTGAAGCCACGCCTTACTCCTTGCTGCTTGCTTTCTTCTTCTGGTGAAGTCGAGAGAGAGGGAAGAGAGGATTGCGAGAGAACAGAGAGGGGAGAGAGGGGGTTGTGAGAGAGAGAAGTGCAGGTAGTGACGGAGAAACAGCTAAGAGAGGAGGGACAAAATGAGAGAGGAGAGCTCGTGAGAGGGAGGAGGAGAGAGTGAGTGGGGACCGAGAGGGGGGATTTCCGGTGATGACGGTGTGGCAGGGTGTGGAAGGGCCGGCAAGCCAGTGCGCTGCACGTGGGCGCGGAGGTGGGGGCCTCGGGATGGTCCGCGAGAGGTGTTGTCGTCGGCACGAAGGAAGAGGGGGGGGGGTAGGGTTGTGGCGTGCTGATGGCGGTGTGTGGGCTTTCAGTGCGGTGAGGTTTCGGTGATGGCGGGATGCATCATAGCGATGGTGGGAGGGGGTGGGGTGTTCGCGTAGTGCAGAGAGAACAAGAGAGAGAGTCGTGAGAGAAAGAGACGCGAGGGACTGTGAGATGGAGGAGAAGAAAGATGTGCGCAGCGCGGGGAAGAAGGGAATGAGAGAGGGGAAGAAAGACAGCGGACAACAGGGGATTGAGGTAAGACTATGATACCAATTGATGCAGGACAGAGAGGAGAGAAGGGGGGAGAGCGAGAGAGAGAGAGGGGGGGGGCTAGAGAAGAGGGAGGAAGGGAGATAGAGCCGTTGGAATCCACCGAGCCTAGGGTTTTTCAAGAGAACAGGAGAGGAAAACTACATCTCGGAGACTAATTTCTTCATTTCTTCCTTTACTTTTAGAGAGGATACAAATGTATTTATAGGCACCTAAAAGAAACCCTACATAGGTAAAAGATCAAAATATTTTTTTCAAAGCAAACACTAATCTTAGACCTAAATTTTTTTAAAAAAAATTTACGTCAATTAGGCCTCTAATGGGCCAAATAAAATAAGTGGGAAAGGTGCCTCAATATGGCTCCAAATGTGATCAAAGTCAGGCGGGCTGATAGTGTCCAAGATGGCCTTCGACTGATTGACTACAATCTCTTCTATTGTCGACTCATGCTTCTCTACAAGGAAGTCATCATCTACTGCAGATAACTTAGATTCAATTTCCCTATAGTACTTGTCTTCTCGCGCTTGATCGGCTACATAATGTATTTCTTTCATTTGTTCTTCATACTTTTCAATCAGTGCTAGGTCAGCCTCATAATGTACTTCTTTAGGTTGGGTCATTCTAGCACCGTATCTCTCTATATCTTTTTTTAGTTTGATCTAGTCAAGGTCCTTAGACAACCTCCAATGTCGGCTTTAGTATTCTGTAGCCATCGTCTTGGAAGGTACGCCACGTGATCAGACAGATGATGCACGTAAAATGATGCACTTTAGCGATGTTAGCATACTGGACAACTCGGCCTTGTTGTGAGGAAGCCGTTGGTACGATCGACATGTAAAACGGAGCACATATGGCCTGAAATAGGGGTGGCGCACTAAGTCTCTTGTTGCATGGCATAATGCACTATAGCAAGCCGGATGGAGGGCCAAACCAGTTTGACCCGGTCCACTTGAAGTGGTCAGGTCTTCTTCTCTCCCCCCTTTCTCCCAACCCTCGCGCAGGGAGAAGCCTAAGAGAGAGAGAAAAGGGCAAACCCGACGGCCGCATAGCAAGGCCGGCGGTGACCCAAGCTAACAGCAGAGTCGGCAACGGCAACGGCGGTGTAACGACCCTCTTTATATCGGTACGGTTCCACCAACCCACATCGATATAGAAAGCATCGCCACAGTGGGACATTTACCCAACACTAGTACAATAGGCTGAAACATACACAAATATAATATATCTCATGACAGCGGAATTTAAAGAACTGAAAAGAAATCTTATTCCATCATCCACATTCTATTCACAGTCCATATAGAAGAAAGAGAACTAACTTTTCATAATTGAAATAAAATAAATACATTGTCCACACGAGACTACGCAGAGTCTTTATTACATACTATGAAGTAAGGAAAAGTACAATGCTAAATCCACAACAATCTCTCCTACTCTCGCTCCGAGTCGCTCCTAACGATCTCCTCGGAAGAAGTAGAAACGTCTGCACCTGTACGCCGAAGCAAGAATGAGTTCAAAAGAACTCAACAAGTAACACCAAGCACAAAACATACATGCATCAAGTAATCCATATCCTTACGCTATATCATTACACATAATGCATGGAAGTGACATTTTTCAAATAGAAGCCTATCATGATTTCTACACATTTTACACATGGATTTAGTTATACACAATGAACTAATCCTATCACATCTTTCTACACTTTTCAATATGCTAAACTGATTTCCTTCAATCATTTATATGCCACATGTTGATCATTTTACACATAAATTTACACATTTCATAACAACTAATTTAACATGAATTCAAGAAATTTTGCACATGGTTAACACATTTATATTAGTGAAAAGCTCGCTGTTTTACTACTATCATGTCACATTCACAAGAAACTTATCATTTTTACATGTTTTCATAAGAATTTCATGAACACATATTCACTTACACAGGTTCACATTTACACATTTTCCTTCACTTAAAACATTTTCACTTTTCCTTAATGCCGTGACACATAGCTCAACCACTTTAGAAGGACACACACTAATCACATCACATATCAATCACCTAGGCATTCCAGTGATTAATCTTAGTTACTGCGCAGAACCGGGAGAAGCACTCTCCACCCTAACCAGCGATACTTGTTCGCCTCCAGGATTTAATCCCAATGCCCATGGGACATCACACACTTTGAACTTTCCGTGGGGACTTTACCACAGTACAGTTCCACAGCCCTCTAAGGTAGCAGTGTCACCCATTGGCACATTAATACATTTTCTCAATTTCAACACATTTCTAAATACAAAATATTACGCATTCATCTCATGTTCGCACATTTACATTCTTCAGTATTACCTAGCATGGTACTACTGTTTTCAGTATTAATTAAATTTTACAACAATTCTAATCATGTTGAAATTTTTGCAGAATTAAACACTAATCATATTAGCATGCATTAATTATTAATATCTAACACAAAACAATTTTATATAGCTATTGTCATCAGTTCAGTACAGAAATTTAACCAGAAATTCATCACAGTTTCACCATCATGCATACCAAAATTTACATTTTTATGAATTACACATATTTTCTGAAAATTCTAACAGTGATGTTATCAAGTGTAAAAATAGCCAAACTGACATAAATTTTCATTATTCGGATTCACAATTTTTTCATACATGAATACTGACAGTACAAATTTATCTCAATTTATAGGAAATTAACTAGTTTCGCATGAATTCTTAACTTTTCTACATTGAGTAGACATATTAACTAATTTTTTTTGGTTCAAAAATTTAATAAACTATACAGATATTATAAATTACTCAAATTTTTATATCATGCATCAGATCTCATAAACAATGTACATAATTTCATGGCAATTAAATTCTATACATATTTCATAAACGACATTTCTAAGATTAAAATTCTGTCGGTAGCACATTCAAGAATTCTAATAATTAGTGAAAATTTCAAAAATGCACAATAACTCACAGTACACCCAAACATATATATTACATATTATATAAATTTACTGTATATCCTCATGGGAAAACTCGAAAATTAGTTTATAGAAGGACAGACTTGCACACTGTTGCAGTCTGAAGAACTTGACGGCATGGGGTAGCCGTCTATAGGTTAACGGCATTATATGATGCCGCCAACATATGATATTAGCGGCAAGGGATCTTGCCGTTAATATCCTGTCTGTACAAACACAAACTGAAAGCCAACAAATCACTTGAAAGGGGGGTCCAGGACACGAGAAAAATCCGAAAAATTCCTGGGACATACTAGACACATGTAGGGTTGATGTGAGTGGGGTACTTGCCTCTTGTAAAATCCACAACGACGATTCAAGCCGGAGAAGCCCTCCTCGGCCTGTGCCAAAGAGTCTTCAAATCCCTCCTTCTTCGGGTTCTTTGTTGATCTTCACTGCACACCAGCGTGGGGAGTCGTTCCCGGATGTTAGAGTTGACACCAGTCGATGCAGATCGCCAGATGAAGCCTCCCGAAGTCAGATCTCTCAGGTTCAAGTTAGGGTTTTTGCATAGAAGAGCTAGGTTTTTGACCCAAGAGTCAAAAGGGATGGATCTGGACGAAAACTGGGTATTATAAAGGGTTGGGGTCGGATATGCTAAGGGGTAAGTCTCAGAGCCGTTGGGAAGGGTTTCCAAAACAAGAGGCTAAATTTCCGGAGGCGTTTCCGGATCTGGAAACGTAATGGTCTGGGATATTGGCGTCCATATCTATGGTCGCCTATCCAAAAGGGCGTCCATCGATATTGCCGCCTACTCCTAGTCAACGTCAGCCGATGTTGACGCCGACTGGCCGACAAAATTCACTTTAAATATGCAGAATTTATAATACTACACACATAAATATATATATATATATATATATATATATATATACTTGATACAATATGTACATTTCAATAATACTAATTCATACAATTTGTATAAATAAATACTTATACACAATAATCTATACATCAATAGTATACACTTATACGCATATACATATACTTAAGCAAGCAAGATGAAAATCAAGGGCCTTACACCCTCTCCCCCTTAAAGAAACTTCGTCCTCGAAGTTGGACTGACACTACTCAAACAACTGAGGATATTTCTTTTCATTGCATCCTCAAGCTCCCAAGTAGCCTCCTCTCGCGAGAAGTTACGCCATAAGATCTTTACTGACGCAATGCTCTTGTTTCGGAGATGTTGAACCTTCCGATCAAGAATAGCTACTGGTTGCTCTACATAAGAAAGATCTGGCTGGATCTCCACTGGCTCATGGCTAATAACATGAGACGGATCTCTGACATACTTCCTGAGCATAGATACGTGAAAAACATGATGAACGCTAGCCAATGCTGGAGGTAAAGCTAGCTCATATGCCACGTTGCCCAATCGTCGGAGAATCTCATACGGGCCAATGAATCTAGGGCTCAACTTACTATGCCTGCCAAATCTAACTACACACGCGTAGGCGAAATCTTCAAAAAGACATGTTCACCTACCTCGAACTCTAGATCCTTCCTCCTGTTGTCGGCATAACTCTTCTGCCTATCCTGTGCCGCAACAAGTCTCTTCCTAATAAGCTGGACCTTATCCGAAGTCTCCTGAACTAACTCCGGACCGATAACTGCCTATCACCGGTCTCCTCCAACACAAAGGAGATCTGCAAGGCCTACCATATAAAGCCTCAAATGGAGCCATGCCAATGCTCGCATGAAAACTGTTGTTATATGCGAACTCCACTAAAGGTAAATGGCGCTCCCAATCATCCTTCCAATCCAGCACACAAGCCCTCAACATATCCTCAAGCGTCTGGATAGTCCTCTCGGACTGTCCATCTGTCTGGGGATGAAATGCCGAACTGAGCTTCAGCTCCGAACCTAACGCATCCTGAAGACCCTTCCATAGCCTTGAAGTAAATCTCGGATCTCGATCCGAAATAATAGACTTCGGTACCCAATGCAATCTAATAATACTACTAACATACAGTCTAGCTAAACTCTCTACTGACTGCTTCTTCTTCATAGGCAAGAAATGCGCAGTCTTTGAGAATCGATCTACCACTACCAAAAACGAGTCATTACCTCGTCTAGATCGAGGCAAACCCGTAACAAAATCCATAGTGACAGCTTCCCACTTCCAAACTGGGATCTCCATCTTCTGCATAAGACCAGATGGTCGCTGCCGCTCGGCCTTCACTGCTGGCATACTAGACATCTAGACACAAACTCAGCTACATCCTTCTTCATGCCAGACCACCAAAACGATCTCTTTAAATCCTGGTACATCTTAGTGTTACCCGGATGAATAGAGAACCTAGATCTATGAGCTTCTGCTAAAACATGCTCACGAATATCTACAATGTCTGGAACACAGACACGATGATGGAATCTAATCACACCATCCTCATCACGAGCAATACCGGCTTTGCCCACTAACTCTTGGAGTCTAGGGTCGGCTTTCTGATGCTCGATCACCTCATCTAACACCGATGACCTAATGGACAGCTGAGCCACAAAAGCTCGGCATAATGATGGCTCCAACTCGGTCATCGTACATGCTGCATCCTCAACATCTTCCAGTCCTGCTGGAGAGACGACCTCTTTCTACTAAGGGCATCTGCTACGACATTCGCCTTTCCAGGATGATACTGGAGGTCGAAGTCATAGTCCTTCAGGAACTCAATCCATCTTCTCTGCCTAAGGTTTAATTCTTTTTGGGAGAAAAGATACTTTAGGCTCTTGTGATCAGTGAACACCTCAAATCTGACACCATAAAGATAGTGCCTCCAGATCTTCAGTGTATGAACCACTGCCGCAAGCTCAAGATCATGAGTTGGATAGTTTCGCTCATGCTCCTTCAATTGCCTCGAAGCATATGCTACTACCCTTCCTTGCTGCATCAACACACAGCCAAGGCCAATCCGAGATGCATCCGTGTAGATAGCAAAATCCTCTACACCGCTCGGTAGAACTAACACAGGAGCCGATGTGAGTTTAGTCTTCAATAATTGAAAACTACTCTCACACTCTCGGACCAGACAAACTTCACTCCCTTCCTGGTCAGCTGAGTCAATGGAGCGGCGATGGATGAAAATCCCTCAATAAAACGCCGATAATAACCCGCCAAACCAAGAAAACTCCGAATCTCCGAAGGAGTCTTGGGACTCTCCCAATCCATAACAGCTTGGACTTTCGCTGGGTCCACTGCTACACCAGCACCGGAGATAACATGCCCAAGGAAATGAACCTCGCGCATCCAAAAATCGCACTTGCTGAATTTTGCATACAGCTTGTGCTCACGGAGAACCTTAACGCTATCCTCAAATGCTGACGATGTGTGGCCTCATCGGAGAGTAGACCAGCACGTCATCAATGAAGACTACAACAAAACATCTAGATAGGGTCTAAACACCCTGTTCATGAGATCCATGAACGCTGCAGGGGCGTTGGTTAGACCAAACGGAAGGACCAAAAACTCATAATGTCCATAACGGGTTCTAAATGCCGTCTTGGACACATCCTCACTCCTAATCCTCAACTGATGATAGCCAGAACGCAAATCAATCTTAGAAAAGACCGATGCATTCTGTAGCTGGTCAAACAAATCATCAATCTGAGGTAAGGGATACCTGTTCTTTACCGTCACCTGGTTTAGCTTTCTATAATCAATGCATAACCGAAGTGACCCATCCTTCTTCTTCACGAATAAGACAGGTGTGCCCCAAGGGGAAACGCTAGGGCGAATAAATCCCTTATCTAACAAATCCTGCAACTGCTTCCTTAACTCAGCTAATTCCGCAGGTGCCATCCGATAAGGTGCCTTCGAGATAGGAGAGTGCCTGGAAGCAACTCTAGAGTGAACTCTATCTCTCTAGCCGGTGGCAATCCAGATAAATCATCAGGGAAGACATCTGGGAAATCCTGCACTACATCTATCTCGGCAAGAGTAAGTGACTCATCAGCCTTGGGTATTAAAACCACACTGGCAAGAAAAGCGTCACAACCCTTGTTCACCATTCTCATTACCCTCATGGCCGAGATGACAAACTTTCCTGATGAGAAAATTCATCCTCACTAGGAATGCGGAAAACAATCTTCTTCCCACGGCAATCTACCAATGCATAGTGCTCCTCTAACCAATCCAGACCAAGAATAGCATCATAGTCCTTCATCTTAAGCAAGAAGAAACACCCTTCTAGGACTCTATCCTCAATGCACACCGGTAAAGACGGAATACACTTCCTAGTCGATACCGTACCCGCAGGTGTATGCACAGACAAAGGGACTTCTAAATCCTCAGACTCTAATCCTGACTCTAAAGCTAACTGCCTAGCAAAATGCTCAGAAATGAACGAGTGAGTAGCACCCGTATCGAACAAAACCCGAGCATGCACACCTAAGAACAAAACCGTACCTTCGGTGACATGATCCGCCTGCTCAGCGTCCTCACGGGCTAAAGCAAACACTCGAGCTGGGGCTTGAGGTCTCCCTGGTCGTCCTGTCGCTGGCGCTGCTGCTGCTGCTACTGGGGCTGGCCCCCGCTGGGCTCCCTGCTGAAGCCTCGGACAATCCTTAATCTTATGATCACTGCTCCCGCACTTTAAGCACTTTCCTACTACCAGCCAACACTCCGTACCGCCATGTGCCCTCCCGCAATGAGGACACTCCTTCTTACTACTAGGGGAACGTTGAGAAGATACCTGACCACTGCCTGATGCCACAGGACGCTGCGGTGACTGGAAAGTCGCCTTCTTCCTCTCCTGTCTTTGGAAAGGAGCTGCTGGCCTCTTTTGAGAAGCCTTCTTCTCCTCCAGATACTGCTCCATCTCCCCCTCCTGCCGACACGCCGCGCTGAGCGCCTGCTCGAGAGTACGATGGTCGAAAGCCACCAACCTCGTCCTCAGCAATGGTTTCAGACCCATCACGAATTTCTTCGCCTTCCTGCGCTCATCAGCTACAATATCAGGGGCGTACTTGGATAGCTCGGCAAACCTGGCCTCGTACTCTAGCACAGTCATGGAGCCCTGGGTCAACGAGAGGAACTCCTGCTCCATCTTGTCCTGGATGTGCTCCGGAACAAATTTGGCTCGGAAAAGCCTCACGAACTCATCCCATCCAACTTCCACGGCACCATCCTCGAACCGAGTACGTAACAACGAGGACCACCATACATCGGCTCGCTCCTGCCAAAACCATCCATGAGAACTAACAATATTTATACTTAAAGTAAAACAATAGCTAAATTACACATACCTGTAGCATATAGGTGGCTAAAGTGACCTTGTCGTCCTCAGCGCACCTAATGGCCCGGAAGATCTTCTCAATCTCCCTCATCCAGTTCTAGCTAATAATGGATCGCTCTCCCCCTTAAAAGAGGGTGGCGACATCCTCTTGAACCTTTCCATGATGGAGGGTCCACCATGGTCACCTGGGGACTGGTACCTGAGCCTGCTACAACAAGCAACATAATTAACACATATAACATAACAATTATGCATTTAATAATACAGACTACTTTATCTTATTATTCTAACCTGAGCCTCCAACTGGGCCTGGAGTGCAGCCTGAGTGTGGGCCTACGTTTGCATGGCCTGCACCAACCTGCATGAACACTCCATAGTCTACTGGTGGCGGTGGAGGAAGTACAGGACCCTGGGGTGCAGGGGCCTGCTGCTCACCCTGATCCTCACGTCGAGGCTCATCTCTCCTCTGCTCGCCATCACGAGCAGGAACACCACGCCTACCACGCGAAGCCATATCTGTAAAAGGATTAATCACCATTTAGAACTAATCTATCTAATTTCTAACTAATTACTTATCTATGTGGACAATCTACATGACTTAGTATACAATGAAGATGATGGTATATGCATAATGTACAATTTCAGCCTGATGCTCTGATACCATTTGTTACGACCCAACCAGCAAACTGGCACAACAACGTACTAATGATAGACTTCCCAGGAAGGTCATCTATCGGGACTACTCCCAACTGAGCAGCTTAACTTTAGAGTTCTTTTTCCATTCGAGCTCTGAAAATGACTAGTCCGGGTTGTTGGTAGCTACTGATTTAGTCCATTTAACATATTCTTGTATAGGGTGTTACAATCTACCCCTCATATAAGCGACGGCTCGTCGTTGCTCACATATAGCACACAATCAAACCCCATGCAGGCAGGATTCTAGAGGGTGGCCCCCACAGACTCAAAAGGTGGCTCCTACTGTGTAACACTTGCGCCATTGTGGCCTCAAGAGGTGGCTCCCATAGCGTAGCACTTTGCCTATGTGGCACATAGTTCTGCACTTCGACTGGGCAAGGCTCTGATACCAATCTCTGTAACGACCTCTTTATATCGGTACGGTTCCACTAACCACATCGATATAGAAAGCATCGCCACAGTGGGACATTTACCCAAATAGTACAATAGGCTGAAACATACACAAATATATATATATCATGACAGCGGAATTTAAAAAACTGAAAAGAATCTTATTCCATCATCCACATTCTATTCACAGTCCATATAGAAGAAAGAGAACTGACTTTTCATAATTGAAATAAAATAAATACATGTCCACACGAGACTACGCAGAGTCTTTATTACATACTATGAAGTAAGGAAAAGTACAATGCTAAATCCACAACAATCTCTCCTACTCTCGCTCCGAGTCGCTCCTAACGATCTCCTCGGAAGAAGTAGAAACGTCTGCACCTGTACGCCGAAGCAAGAATGAGTTCAAAAGAATTTAACAAGTAACACCAAGCACACTAACATACATGCATCAAGTAATCTCCATATCCTTATGCTATATTATTTACACATAATGCATGGAAGTGACAATTTTCAAATAAAAGCCTATTCATGATTTCTACACATTTACACATGGGATTTAGTTTTATACACATAAACTAATCCTATCACATGCTTTCTACACTTTTCAATATGCTAAACTGATTTCCTTCAATCATTCAATGCCACATGTTGATCATTTTACACATAAATTTACACATTTCATAACAACTAATTTAACATGAATTCCAGAAAATTTTGCACAGGTTAACACATTTATATTAGTGAAAAGCTCGTTGTTTTACTACTATCATGTCACATTCACAAGAAACTTATCATTTTTACATGTTTTCATAAGAATTTCATGAACACATATTCACTTACACAGGTTCACAATTTACACATTTTCCTTCACTTAAACACATTTTCACTTTTCCTTAATGCCGTGACACATAGCCCAAACCACTTTAGAAGGACACACACTAATCACATCACATATCAATCACCTAGGCATTCCAGTGATTAATCTTAGTTACTGCGCAGAACCGGGAGAAGCACTCTCCACCCTAACCAGCGATACTTGTTCGCCTCCAGGATTTAATCCCAATGCCCATGGGACATCACACACTTTGAACTTTCCCGTGGGGACTTTACCACAGTATAGTTCCACAGCCCTCTAAGGTAGCAGTGTCACCCATTGGCACATTAATACATTTTCTCAATTTCAACACATTTCTAAATACAAAATATTTACGCATTCATCTCATGTTCGCACATTTACATTCTTCAGTATTACCTAGCATGGTACTACTGTTTTCAGTATTAATCAAATTTTACAACAATTCTAATCATGCTGAAATTTTTGCAGAATTAAACACTAATCATATTAGCATGCATTAATTATTATATCTAACACAAAACAATTTATATAGCTATTGTCATCAGTTCAGTACAGAAATTGAACCAGAAATTCATCACAGTTTAACCATCATGCATACCAAAATTACATTTTTATGAATTACACATATTTTCTGAAAATTCTAACAGTGATGTTATCAAGTGTAAAAATAGCCAACTGACATAAATTTTCATTATTCGGATTCACAATTTATTTCATACATGAATACTGACAGTACAAAATTTATCTCAATTTATAGGAAATTAACTAGTTTCGCATGAATTCTTAACTTTTCTACATTGAGTAGACATATTAACTATTTTTTTTTGTTCAGAAAATTTAATAAACTATACAGATATTATAAATTACTCAATTTTTTATCATGCATCAGATCTCATAACATGTACAGAAATTTCATGGCAATTAATTCTATACATATTTCATAAACGACATTTTTCCAGATTAAAATTCTGTCGGTAGCACATTCAAAGAATTCTAATAATTAGTGAAAATTTCAAAAATGCACAATAACTCACAGTACACCCAAACATATATTTACATATTATATAAAATTTTACTGTATATCCTCATGCGGAAAACTCGAAAATTAGTTTATAGAAGGACAGACTTGCACACTGTTGCAGTCTGAAGAACTTGACGGCATGGGGTAGCCGTCTATAGGTTAACGGCATTATATGATGCCGCCAACACATGATATTAGCGGCAAGGGATCTTGCCGTTAATATCCTGTCTGCACAAACACAGACTGAAAGCCAACAAATCACTTGAAAGGGGGTTCCAGGACACGAGAAAAATCCGAAAAATTCCCGGGACATACTAGACACATGTTTTGATGTGAGTGGGGTACTTGCCTCTTGTAAAATCCACAAACGATGATTCAAGCCAGAGAAACCCTCCTCGGCCTGTGCCAAAGAGTCTTCAAATCCCTCCTTCTTCGGTTCTTTGTTGATCTTCACTGCACACCAGCGTGGGGAGTCGTTCCCGGATGTTTAGAGTTGACACCAGTCGATGCAGATCGCCAGATGAAGCCTCCCGAAGTCAGATCTCTCAGGTTCAAGTTAGGGTTTTTGCATAGAAGAGCTAGGTTTTTGACCCAAGAGTCAAAAGGGATGGATCTGGCCGAAAACTGGGTATTATAAAGGGTTGGGGGTCGGATATGCTAAAGGGGTAAGTCTCAGAGCCGTTGGGAAGGGTTTCCAAAACAAGAGGCTAAATTTCCGGAGGCATTTCCGGATCTGGAAACGTAATTGGTCTGGGATATTGGCGTCCATATCTTTGTTGCCTATCCAAAATGGGCGTCCATCGATATTGCCGCCTACTCCTAGTCAACGTCAGCCGATGTTGACGCCGACTGGCCGACAAAATTCACTTTAAATATGCAGAATTTTATTACTACACACATAAATATATATATATATATATATATATATATATATATATATATATTTATATATTATATATACTTGAATACATATTCATTTCAATAATACTAATTCATACAATTTGTATAAATAAATACTTATCACAATAATCTATACATCAATAGTATACACTTATACGCATATACATATACTTAAGCAAGCAAGATGAAAATCAAGGCCTTACAGGCGGGGCCGGTGGCAGTAACTCCGACGGAGGGCCGCTTTGTCCCGTCCTTCCTCTACTTCTTCTTCTTCCAGTTAAGCCGAGAGAGAGGGATGAGAGAGGGTTGTGAGAGAGAAGCACATGTAGTGAGGAAGAAACGACCGAGAGAGAAGAGGGATGGAACGAAGAGAGAGAACGAGAGAGGAGAGCTCGCGAGAGAGAGGGTGAGGGAGCGAGTGGGGACCAAGAGGGGAGGGGGGTTCCGACAATGGAGGGGCGGAAAGGTGCACAGGGGTTGGCGGGCCGGTGCGCCTTGCATGGGTGTGGAGGTGTGGTCCTCGGGATGGCCTGCATGGGGTGCCGTCATCGGGGTGAAGGAAGAAGGGGGTGGGGCTGGAGCTCAGTGGGGTTCAATGATGATGGGCTGAGGCGTGCGACAGCGCCACGGTGGGAGGGGGTGGGGTGTTCGTGCAGTGCAAGAGAACAAGAGAGAGAGTCATGGGAGAAAGAGAACGTGAGTGACCGTGAGAGGGAGGAGAAGAGAGATGTGTGCAGCACGGGAAGAGGGAACGAGAGAGGGGAAGAAAGGCAGAGGACAGTAGGGGATCGAGGTAAGGCTTTAATACTAAATTGATTCGAGAGAGAGAGAGAGAGAGAGAGCCGTCAGAATCCACTGGGCTAAGGTGTCTCAAGAGAAGGGGAGAGAGGAACTATATCTAATTTCTTCATTTCTTCCTCTACTTCTCAAAAGAGGGGATGCAAGTGTATTTATAAGCAGCCAAAAGAAACCCTACATAGCCAAAAGATCAAAAATACCCATTTTCAAAGCAAACAACTAATCTTAGACCTATTTTTTTTTTTAAAAGGAAAAATTACATCAATTGAGCCTCTAATGAGTCAAATAAAATAAACAAGAGGCCTTTGGCTCATTTGGTGCGGCTTTTTGATTCCCATCAAAACCCCTCCGATAAATTTCATTCGAGAGGTTTAAAATGAGGTAAGTAAGGTTGTTTCAAGACAAGTTCAAGTCCTCCCAATGCATTTCACTGGAAGAGTTCAAAATAAGGAAGGCCTAGCCAGCCACCTCTTCTTTGCCCTCTTGCTGCCCCCTCTACCTTTATAAAAATGGGGGCATAGCTCTCTCTTCGGGTGAAGAAACGGTAAAACCCAAGTTAAGGAAGGAGAAAAAGCTTAGGAAAAGGAGAAGGGGCAGCCTAGCAAAGGGGCTCTTTTGGCACTAAAAAAAACTAAGAAAAGAGAGAAATTGAGGAGAAACTCAAGTTGGTCCCTGAACTCTGAATTTTTAAGAAATGATGAAGAGAATTCTTACTAGTGCATAACATCGGTGAGTTCTAAAGAAGGAAAGAAGATGAGGAGTGGAAGAGGATGAGTCCTCATCGGTGAATTTCACCAGGGGGATTAAAATGGGGCAAGCAAGGTAGCTCCCTTTGCTGCCGCACTCAACCTCTATATAAAGACTGTTGCTAGGATCAGGCTACCATTACGTCAATTCTCAAGTTGTATATATGGATCACCATTTTTTCCTTTAACTTGGCTATCAACCACACCGTAGGTTGGATTTGTCGGATCTTGTGACTTGGCTCTCTAAGTGTCTGCCATGCAATGTTACTTAGGAGAGAAGTTGACTCGGCCTTCTAGTCCTATCACACCAACGATCTCCCCCCCCCCCCCCCCCCCCCCCCCCCCGCCCCAGCGACATTCCTTGATATTGAACTTGCGACCTGCTCTAATATCACTTGTTGTTAGAATCAAACTACCATTACATTAAAACTTGAGTTGTGTGTAAGGATCACCATCTTTCCCTTAACTTGACTATCAACTATATTGCGGGTTGAGCTTGTCAAATCCCATGACTTGTCCCTCTAGGCCTCCACCACGCAACGTTACTCAGGAGAGAAACTGACTCGGCACTCCAAGCCTACCACACCAACAAAGAGGACCTCTTTTTCCTTGATAAGAGCGAGAAGGGGAGGAGAAGAAGGAACCACCAAGTAAGGGTAGGGTCCTCTTGCGCCAAGCAAAGAGAATGAAAAGCAGAGAACAAAGAGATCAGCTCAAGGAAAACATCCTAACATGCTGTCCCCCGTTTACTAAGTGCAGGGACTGCAAATTTATAGTAAAACCGTGCAATTAATTTATTCATCAAGGTCTTTCTTTTATACACATTTGCTTAAATCTTGATGTAATACAATCGATACATGGAGGCATACCAAGAAAAGAAGTTTTTTTTAACTCTTGAGAAATATATGATCCCATCAACATCACTATTTCTTAAAACAATTGCAGTGCCAGCAATACCCTGATTTTCAGATTAATTGGCTGATTTGGCTGAGTAAAAAGGAAGTCAGGATGATCCTAGATTTTCCCTGATAAAAAAATTTAAAAATATGAAGATTTCTGGGAAATTCATGAAAAATCATTAGAAGGAAAATAAAAATCAAGAAAACTTGTAGAACCAATTGAACGGTTTAAATCAATGAAAATCAGATAATGATAATGGCAAATCATAAAAATCCATGAAAGAACCTTGGCATCTATAGAAATGTTGGATATAATTAGTACCATGAAGATACATTGGTACAAGTTCCTTTTTTTTTTAAAGTGGATAGTACCACGTGAATATATTAAAAAGAAAGAGAAGATACATTGATACAAGTTACATTGATAAACATAAGAATTGTAGGATAAGTTATGGACAAAATGCATTCAGTTATTAAAAATTCGAATTAGCAATAAAAAGTGATTACTAACTTACTTGTCTGAATGTGTCAACTGTAGAATAACCTTACATGTAGTACTGAGTTACCCTCTTAAGTCTGTTTAATTGACCTGTAGAAGAGTCTATTTATTCACCCTATTTCTTGCCTCTTTTGGGCATGGTTGCATGCAAGCAACGTGAGGAGGAAGGAGGTCCAGTTAGGGTTCTATTTTCCTAGAACAATTTTTTTCATAATAATGCATACTATATTTTACTCTTTTATTACATACTGAATTCTTGATACTTGACGTGCATCTGTGTAAATAAGTTAAATTATCTTGGAACTTGGATTTTCTTTTTTTTTTTGAAAGTAGGTAGTACCACTAGTATATAAATGAAAAGGGAATATACAAGTATAGGCCGACTCAATCCAAAAGGAAACAACCCCCAGCACTTATACAAGAGAATGCCACAGTAGGGCCGTGTGCGACAACGACAAAAAGAGAAGAAATAGAGAAATCCGCATTACATATAATAGCATCCCATTATTTTATTATAACATAGATAGAAGAGAAAACAGCTTCCTTGTCACATGAAACTCTTCTAAAGATTCGATTGTTCTGCTCTCCCTATAGCATCCAGAGGGTGGCATGAAGGATGAACCACCACACCATCCTATCACCTCTAGAGCCACTATCTAACCCACCGCACCAGCAGCTATTGGACGTCTCTATGTTGACAGATGTGCTTGTGTGTCCTATCAACCTCCCTCCAGACCCCCTGTGAGTATGAGCATCCTACAAACAAATAGACCAGTGTCTCTTTGTCCTCCCCACAAAACATGCAGGTTGGTTGAATATCAGGAAGAACGCAGCACAACTGATCTCGAGTAGGAAGTCTCCCATGCGAGACACCCTCTAAACCAAGACCTTCACCTCCAATGGGCTCTTAGGTCTCCAAATCTGATCATGAAAGCTGTGTCGAACACCCCCATAAGAAATAATGCGATACGCTAACCTGACCAAAAAGCCCTTCTCTATCATTAGGCTGGGTGGTTAAGAGGAAAGACAGGAGATCTTGGAGCTGTGTTACCTCATCCTGCTTGAGGTCCCTCTTGTAGATTGGAGCCCAAGCACCTCTCAGCAAGGAGTCAAAAGCTTAGGCGACTGAACCTAAAGGATCTGTCGAGATCATTAAGAGTCTAGGGAACAAAGCCTCCAGAGAAAAATTCCCACACCATTTGTCCTTCCAGAAAAGAGACCTATCCCCATTACCAAGACGGATCCGGACTCACGCCAGAGCGGAGAAGAATTGCCCCTAGATGGAGGAGATAGGTCCCAGATTCTGCTTCTACTGAAGTACACTTACCTGATCAATTGGGCCCACAATCCCTCCTCTCCACTCCCTAATCTCCATAGACACTTGCACAAGAGAGCTAGATTGAAATCTCTGATGTTCTTGGGCCCTAGCCCTCCCTCTTCCTTGCTAGTAACCAACCTCCCCCATACTATATCATGACATCCCCTACACCTCCCCCCATTGCCATGGCAAAGGAATTTGCACTGGATAGAGTCATTTTTCTTCACCATTATCCTTGGAATCCTGAACATGAAGAGCAAATATGTCGGCAGACTATCCAACACATAACTACACAACATTAGCCTACCTCCAAAGGACAACGCTCTAGCCTTCCACCCTGCCAAACTTGGACTCAAACCTCTAGATGATGGGATGCCAATCTACACATCTGAGAACACTCAGCGTAAGAGGAAGCCCCAAGTAAGATATTGGGAACTTGCCAAGCTTACAACCCAACATGCAAACTGCCCTCAGCAGAGACCTATACTCTATGTTCACCCCTCAACAGTGACCTATATCAAAACTTTGATTTTTAAGTAGAAAATAGTCAATTGATCCTTCAAGCATAGATTTTGAAGTATGTTCATCAATAATCCAAAGGAACACATGAAAGATGAATTTATTTCAAAATGAAATTATGTGTTGACATTAAAAGAATTAACAATTGGACATATCAGCTGAAATCAAGTCTGGATGAACTATCCAACCTATTCTGAGCCAATTTAGGCAGATTCCAGGCTGTTTTGGGCCAATTCTGGGTGATCCTTGTGAATTTTTTAACTTAAAGATAAGCCACATGTAAGAGAGCGAGAAAGAACATATGGAGAAAGAGTGATAGGGTGTCACCATCTATCAACCTTAAGTGCATGGATGCCACACTGTCTTCATACAATCTTAGTTTTTGTTTTTTTTTGTTGAAGAACAAATTTTTAAGAAATTCTTTATTATAAATTTGCTCCTCTTGAAATTTAAACCTGAGACCTCATCATGATGTGCGTGGGGGGCTAACCACTAGGCCACTCCTTGGTGTACTCTTCATATAGTCTCAGTTGTACTCAATCACCAGTTCACTCTTGTTTTCATCTCTTTCTTAATTATTTTATCTCTTATTTTTATCTTGATAGTCTATAGGATCTAAGTCCACTCAAGACTCTAAGTTAGGAGTTCGAGTCCACTTAGACTCAACTATTGGTTTTATTACCCCCTAGAATTGCATTGCCACCCAGCAATTCTGATCTAGATTGGCTGATTCTGCATTCCATGTGTGCAAAAGAGAACAATTTGCAAGAACATTACCACTACAGGACTTAGGATGAGATTTTGGGGTCTAAGATCCACGAGAAATCAATACCATGAGGCTGACAATCCAAAGAGGGCAGCAGCAGAGGACTCAGCCATCCATGATGATCCTGTAGATGGGATGTCTGTTCATGCCAATTTGGCCAACTGAGCCACTTGTCTCTGAAGATATTGGAGCAGTGGTAGAAACAATGCAATTACATCCAAAGAGACTGAAGATATACTGCAGCAATAGTGGCTGAACTTTGGCCTGCAGCCTAAGTCATGCATGGCAAAATAGGTGTATTTGTTCTTCTCAATTGATCTAGATGGTCCAAGCACACCAGGAGGGGCTATCACTGGATCACTAGTATTAACAATACTGCCACTGACTGGGAGGGTGGAGAGTCACTAATGGACATGTCCAATAGAGGGAAAACATGGTCAAAGCTCCTCCTAAAGCAAGTCAATCACTACCTCATTCAAAGTAGGAAAAAGTTGATCATGCATAATATGAATCTTAGAATTGTAGAATGATTCACTAATTTTGCCACCATTGTTGCTCTTTCTAGGTCCAAATATGGACTGACTCATACTCTGGATGCGGAACATTTATCAAGCGCCACACCTTCTATCTCTTAATACATGTCAGACTGTCAGTTGTCACTGAGCCAGGTACATAGCAGTGTCAATCATTGTTTAGGCCTGATTCATACCACTGCTTCATAAGCCAAAACTTTATGTAGCCCCACCAACCATCACTTGTTGTGTGCTACTATGTAAAACTACATGATCAAGAATCAAATCTGCTCCATATGTAGGCCGGATATCAGTCCTGTGTCAGTTCTTCCCGAATCTCTCACACTGAGGGAAAATTGTCTAACCTCGAAAGAAAGTGGTTAAGGTAAGGGGAAATCAGGTGGTAAGAAGTTGAAAATGATATATTCTCTAGCATGACCTGGCCAGAAGGATGATGGTGTGTAGTTGCTTTCTGGGTGTTCAGCACCCCACCATTACTCCTCCTACCTCATGCAGGTTTGGTTATGGCACTGGCATATGGTGAAACTTGAAACACCAACAGAATGAGTCTATCTTCCTGCAAGCCTGAATGAAAAGAATTGAAATCACATTAATGTGACATGTAGCTTCTTTACATCATGTAGGATTTGATTATTGTTAGTTGTAACAAAGCACGGCATTCTGTCTCTTTAAACAGTATTAGGTTGCTGGATGTTGTGCAAAACTTTTCATTCCCAGTACAACCTGAAAAGATTTTGTATATAGAAATGGAATTTCAAACATTTACTTATTGAAAATTTATCTCAATCATTTACATAATAGCATATAATGATTCCCAGATCTTCTTATATGATGTATTATTTAGAATCAGAGTTCTGTGCAGAAGCATGCTTCCCTTGGTCAAGATCAAAGTTCTATGCTTAAGGTGATCTGCAGTCAACGTGATAGGTTCCGAACACGTCTACGGGAAACTGAAGAAGTATGATGTCTCCAACAACTCTGACATGCTAATGCTGAAACACTGCCCCATTCACACACTTGCTCAAC
The DNA here is from genome assembly GCA_014218235.1 of Colocasia esculenta. NCBI lineage: Eukaryota > Viridiplantae > Streptophyta > Magnoliopsida > Alismatales > Araceae > Colocasia > Colocasia esculenta. The sequence goes on along the minus strand of CM024766.1, from coordinate 688,651 downwards.
ACTATAGCCATGCATTTTGGCACTTTTTGTGGCTACTCTTCCTTGTATCTTAGAAAGCTTTTTAATTACTAGGAAGTAAGGCAATTAAAAGAGAAGATTGGAGTGTTAACTGTTGAACTGGAGAAAACCAAAGCTGATAATGTAAAGCTCTATGGAAAGATTCGATATGTCCAAGACTACAGCCTTGAGAAGCTGGTCTCCAGAGGATCCAAAAAGGTTGATTTATTATCTTACTGCAATTCTGTTTTCTATCATGGCTTACCTCTACCAACCTTTTTTTCCCTTGCATTCTTCTCAGTCTTATGAAGATGTGGAAACTGGATTTAGCTCAGATGTTGAATCAAAGTATAAGAAGATTTATGAGGAAGACATAAATCCTTTCGCTGCTTTCTCCAAGAAGGTATGTCATTTCTTAGTTGTGCAGTCGCTTCTGTTTGAAGGGTTGTCTCTGAAGGGGAAAAGCATAAGATATACTTTCTTGGAATGTTTAACAATTATAAATGTTGTTTGATGTGTATAAAATCTTGGGTTCATGACCCTTCTGTGAAAAGTTTGAGAGTTTATTTATATGTGCCACAAAATAAAGTCACTTTGCTGTTCCCTTGCTGTTAATCACTTTCTTCACCTTCTCATCCTCAACTCCAGTATCCTCAAATATGCTTTGCTCTACCCATAATCATTTTATAGATGCTCTGAGAAATAGGATTCCTTCTTGGTCATGGCTTCAGATGATATATATTTCCTGAGGCATATGCTCTTAAAGGAGGCCCCCACTCTTGTTGGGGGCTTACTGATTCTGGTATCTTTTAACTTTCCTTTTTTTCTTTTTGAATTACTACCAATGCATGCATTACTACCACTGTGATTAATGTTATTTTGTTGTCAATTCTTCCTCTTTTGGATGCCTTATTGGAGCATAGTGAGGTTAAGTTTAAGCCTATCATTCAATGGTCTTGCTTGTTCATCCTACTGAATGTTGTAGATCCGTTTGGTGATGCTTTTTACTGTTTCAAGGAAGCCCTTCTTGTTAAAACTGCTTCTACATGAAGGTGGGGACATTTCCACCTCTGTGCAAGGCACAAGATTGCTCTGGTAGTGTTGTCAGAAACTTATCACCAATGTAGGCAGCAGGCAAGAGATCTATTCAGCATGGATCTACAATTGTGAATATGTATGATCATATAATGTGTGACACCCAATGTTATGGTCATGTAATTACCTATTACCTTGTTCTACTTCAATGTGCAAAACAAGCCATCTCACCAAGGAGCCTCCATGTGCACATGTGCATGGTTTGCAGAATCAGCTGATCTGGATTGGGATTGGCCTATTCCATATGGGTGATCCGATTCCGGGGGTAGCACCCTGGATTGGACTTCTGGCTGGATCGGTCCAGATTGGCAGATCCTGAGCCAATCCCAGCCTGATCCCACTCTTTAAAAAATGTTTACCTTACCCCTTTATTTTCCCTCTTTTAATGCCCCCCTTCCCATGCAAAGGGAGGAAGATGGGGGGCTCATGGGAAAATAAAGGGGATGCAACCACATCCCCTTTTCCCTGTTTTAATGTGCCCCCCCCCCCTCTCCCTCCTTTTCCCTTACCAAGATGCATTAAAAAGGAATTAATGCGGCCCCTCCCCCATGATCCCCTCTCTCCCCTTCTCACTTCCCATATTGCACCCCCTTTCCCTCTTTTAGTGCACCCCCTCTCATTAAATGGGAGAAAGAGGGGGTGCATGGGTTTGTTTTTCCCCTTCTTCTTCTTCTTCCTTTTTGTTTCATAGCCTCTTTTTAATTTTTTAACTTTCATTATTTTGTGTGATTTTAATTTTTTTCCCCAAAAAAACTTCTTTTGGATTGGCCGATCTGCTGACCTGATACAAATTGGATCAGCCCAGGGGTGATTCCTGGGCCAATCTAATTCTTTTCCCATGCACATGTCAGAGTGGATGAAGAGCCAATTATTGTTCTTCTAAGCAGGGAAAGCAGAATCAGTCTATCTGGATCGGGATCGGCTGATTCTGGACCGGATCGATCATGGCCGATCCAGGCCAATCTGGCCATGGAAGGCTGGATTGAAATCGGATCGGGATCGCCCAGGCCCGATCCCGATCCGATCCGGCCGATTCCCAAGCAGAATCGGCCAGAATCGGAGGAATCGGCCTGGATCGGTCATGGCCGATTCGATCCAGAATCGGCCGCTTCCGATCCGATCCGGCCGATTCTGCCTTCCATGAATCTGGCTGATTTTGGCCAACTTGGATCGGGATCAGTGCTGGCCAATTCCTGGGCTGATCTGATCCTGCCTTCCATGCTTCTCAGTGAAGTGTTTTTATTACCTTTAGTCACAGCTCTAGACCACTTAGTCTAGCTGCTCCATAGTAAGCGACTAAGCATCTTCCTCACTGTCTAGAATCCTGTAATGATGTGTGGACTCTTGTGTTCAGAAGAGATTTCATCATTAGACAGAGTAAGTAATATTTCAGATAACTCGATGGAGGATTTGTGTCACACTCCAAAGAAAGACATTATTGTTAATACCTAGATGCTATTCATTTTGTGCAATTTTATATTCTTATCATTCTTTTAATAGATCATTTCCCATCAACAAGGCACATTTCCAAGATGGTGAATTGAAAACCACATCCACTCAAAAATTAGGTGTCACTATAGTGTTTGTATCGGTATTGCTATAGTGGCAATGCATGCTATAGTGAGACATCAAAGCTTTATAAGGAAAGAGCGGTCAACGTAGAAAGTCATAATTGCATAGTCAAGGATCGTCTGGGCACCAACAAGTGTCTCTGGATGAAAGATGGGTTAACAGCCAGCGGCCTACTATTGCAAGCGCCATATGGTTTGTTCCCCAATGGTGGAGGAGTGCAAACGGGATTCTAATCATCACACGGGAATTTTAATATTAAGCATTTTAATATGACCTTAGCAATACCCAGTCTGTCCACACAGTACCCAGTCCGTCCACAATGAATGAGTCTTCTGTTCATAAATCTAAAGAAATCTCAGTTGATTTTTTTTGGGGGGGGAAATGTAAGATGATGTTTGTTACATAAAAAGTCCATTATTATTTTTGTTTTTGAATACCAAGGGTAAACCCACTCTGCCCAGGATCATGCCCAAATCACCAATAGCCGGGTTCATGGGGAGGCGAACATCTCTCTAGGAGTGACCCCTTTGGCCTGGCAAAGTCTAAAGGTTGAAACCCACTAGAACCACAGGTTAGTACCCTGCAATTATGCCCATGGTGGAGCCGATACGGTGACCTCACAGTTTTTGTTAAGTGCCTATACAACTAATCCTCTTCTAGGGGGTAGAAAGTCTATTATATACTAGATTGTTACATAAAACAATTGCATAAGCTAGTTGGTAGCATGTGAAATTATTGTTTGTTAAATTCTTCGCAGAGGCAATAAAAAACAAATACTTTCATAAGAATGAGTTCTTTAGGATCACGTCCATCAAAGCATCTTTTGGATGACTGTATTATCTAAGAACAATGCAAGTGTGCTATGAGCAACTGTTACATTCAAGTAAGAGTTAGAAAGATATGGTACCAAAATGCTTAGCAGTCTAATTAGAGATTCTTGCCAGAAAATCTCTAAAAATGTCCAGAAATATGCCAATAGTTAGAAGGAAAACAGATGGTAAGAGATGTTTACTAATTTATAATCCATGGTATCTTCCCCAGGAAAATGTGTGAAGATGCATAACATTTTGAAAAGAAAGATTATTGATCCCTGTTTAAGTTTTGGCCATCATGACTTCTATGTTTGTTCTTCCTGTGTATCATTTTACAGCTTGTGGATTCTTTTGAATCTTTTTGTTATGAACCAGGAAAGAGATCAGAGATACAAGGAACTTGGACTTAGAGATAAAATCACACTCAGCAGTGGTCGCTTTCTTCTTGGAAACAAGTATGTCATGAGCTCTATGTTCCATTCCTTGGATTCATCTGACTTGTACTATTTGTTGGCATTTTCTATGGCTAATTTCTGTGTGCTTGGTGCAAATAACTGACTAAAGTTCTTCTGTGCTCTGAGATTTTCTATTGCTGGAAAGAGTTCATTTGGATATAGAAGCTTTCATTTCCGAATCTATTTATACCTAAATCTTTATCATTTTGAAAAAGATATAACTGCAGAGCCATTGTGTGCACCTGGAAACCATCATACCCCATGGAATCACTAGGGGATTACTGGAATTCAAGAAAGACTTAATCAGCAATAATATATAGCAACTTGGGGATAATGAAGTATAATGTTAATGTGATATCCCTTTTTGTTTCGTTTTGAAGTGAATAAATAGACATTGCTTGGAAAAGAGCAGTTGAGTATACTAGTATAACTATCAACTAGGAAACCAATAAATACTCTGTTTAGCATAGGCGGGCTGAAGGATTCAAAATTGCAAGATGGATATTTGTAATTGCATTCTAACCTGCCAAGCCAAAGTAGTCTGTAAAAATTGAACACGTTTATACATTCCCATTTGAAGTGTAGCTTACATTTCTAGTGCATGATGCTTCATATAAGTCAAATGGAGTGGGAAATTCTCTAACATCCAGTTTGAGTGGTCTGTATGAACAGTAGCTTTACAGAAGTGGAATGCTTGGTGCCAACTGCTTGTCACCACTCTCTTGTCCACTTTCACTGGAAGACAAATGCTACAGAGCTGCATGCTTTTGCTACTTTCACCTAGTTCATCCGAGTGAATAGCTTAATTTTTGTATTCCCGAAGGTTACATTGGTTCCAGGCAAGAAAAGAGGGTTGGTTGCATGACATTTCTACCCAGAAACATGTTTAAATTGCCAAATGTTTCGTAATGTTCTTTTGAATAATGAGAACAATTGGGACAGCAAGAAAAGAGTGGTAAAAAGGATGGTTATAAAATTTCATTACAGCTCGCTGTACATCCTGTGTAATCACTCATCAAGTTCCTTGATTTCTGGCTTTTCACAGGTATGCTCGAACATTCATTTTCTTTTATTCAATAGGGCTGCATCTTCTTGTATTCACCTGCCTCTACAGGATGTCCGCATTAAGCTATCTCAGGTCTCTTTTTACTTTCCAACTGTTTTTACTTCTTCCTTTTCCTCTCACTTTGTATGCTTACTCCCTCTCCTTTTCTGCAGCACCACAAACATGCAAGATGAACATGTTTTGAAAGCTGGAAATGCCGTGCTACATGTTCTCTGACGAAGTGAAATGGACACTATAGCTGAAATAGTCCTTGGAAATTTGGGAAAAAATAAAGAAAAAAGTTGGGGGATTTTGGGTGAAACGTAATATTAATGCTGTAAATATGCGAGAGCAAAAAAAGTTTGATTTTGGTTTTTTGGCATTTGTTGACAAGTGGTTTTGTATCATTAGTGGGTATAATCCAGGAAAGCTTCAAGTTTTTCTTGTATATGGATTGCACAAGCCTGTTGATCTTGCCCATCATCGGAAAGTACGTTCTGCTTTGGGTTACATTTACCAACTTAAATGCAGGAATCGAAGAACGGCCATTTGTTTTCGAGTCCGGATCCTCTCAGTACATGGGAGGACCGGACTTTCTCAGTCACTAATGGGGTGAGGGGGTTGGGTGGAATTTTGCAAAAGAACTTTTTTTCTAAAACTTTTTCATATTTTGATTCGATTTTTTGGGTAAAATTTTTGGGTAAAATTTTCACCTAATCCCTCACCTCATTAGTGACTGCTGCAGTCCGGTCCTCCCCGTACCGGGAGGATCCGGACTCTGTTTTCTTGTGGAACACTTCATGTACTGTACTGCCTGGCAGCACTCTTATCAGGTGGGCCATGAAACATGTGCTCTTCATCGCATAAAATGACACATGATGAGGATGGAGTGTAAGAAGTATACTAACAAAAAAATTACCGTGATTTCTGAATCCGAACTCCAGATGATCCCACTTTGTATTTATTACGATATTGTAATCTCTGTCATTGAAGAATAATGATCAATGACTTTGTATCTCATTTTTCTTAAGAATTTTCTAGACTAAAACAGCAGTTTGAGCGTTGCATGTAGGTCCCCAACAGTTCAATCTCCAGGTATCTGGTCTGACACATTCATGGACAAAAATGTGTGCAAGAATGCACATTGCATAAAGAGTGAGTTAAGTTCATTCCTATATAAGGATGTGTTAATATCATGTTTGAGTTGCAGGTCCATGCATTGGAACCTGTCTGGAGCTCTCAAAATGGTGAAAGGCACATGCCTATTGGCCGCATGCTATTTGGGGATAATCATGTTAAAGTTAGTATTACATAGGGAAGTAAAATTGGAAGAATCATCTTTGATCCCTGGCTGCTTTAAAAATGCCAAATTAGACCTTGTTGCAGTGTAAGAGAAGTATGGAAAACAATTATGGCAATTAGTTGCCTATGAACAAAGGAAGATGAACAGAGTCTCAAAGTGTTCTTTGATGGGGAAACTTTTCGACGCTCAAGTCAACTATGGAATCAAGAGAGAGGTCAGTGATGATAAACTGTTCTATGGGCTAAGTGCTTCTTGGTCGCATACTTTGCTAGTTGGTGTGGTTCTTTTTATACCTTTCCCAAGTGCTTAACATCGTCACGACTTGGTCATTCCTCAACTCAGTTGCCCATGGATTGTGGAGCCAAGTAGGGAACATGTTCCTTACTGACTAACCATCTCAGGAAATTTTTTTCGGGACCTTCCATAAGTTGACCTTTCTCAACATGAAGATCCTTCCTAAGTAGCCGTCCAAGAAATAACCAGGCTTTGGACCCGCTGATTAGTTGTTTTATTAGATTCATGGCATTAAAATATGGGAGCAGCTTACCTAACGCACGCCAAGGCATCAAGATCCCAACCATTTCTTTCTCTACTCTCTCTCTCTCTCTACACACACACACACACAACACACACGAAAGGTACTTTTTACACGTTTGCTTGACGCTCCATCTGATTGGTTGGCACACACATCCCAACCATTTATTTCTCTACTCTCTCTCTCTCTACACACACACACACACAAACGAAAGATACTTTTTACACGTTTGCTTGACGCTCCATCTGATTGGTTAGATATCGGACCTCACGTCTTATTGACATGTGGAGTTCGGCCGCCGGACCGAACAGATGGGACGGCCGAACGCTTATCTACCCGGGTAAAAAAAGCTTTCTCCACATACACAGTCACACACAGAAATCCCAACCACTTCTTCCTCTACGTATCCTCTCTCTCTCACACATTCACACACAAAGATCCAACCACTTCTTACTCTCTCTCACACATATCTGACTACTTCTTCCACTATGTATGAGTAAACAAATAGAAGGATATAGAAAATGATGGGAAAGATGGATAGAAGAGTGAGTAGCCTCATGGTGGGATACAAACATTGTGACTTGTGAGACGCGGGGGAAATAGAGGAAATATATTTAAAGGGATGGATATAGTGATGGATGGAATTGGGATATGAGAGAGTAGTAGGAAGAAAAATGGACGGATGGAGAAGAGGTGAACAGATACATGAATAAGAGGACGGGATGCCCCCTAAGTATCCCTTTCTTGATTACTAGGACTTTAGAAAGATTGCGTTGAAAGATGCTAGAACTTCTTTGAAAATTTTATTTTTTTGGTTTTTTTTTATTTGACTATTCCTTTACGTGGGTTCTCATGTTCTCATATCCAACATATGTGTGTTGGATTTTCACTGTAATATCTCGGGAATTTTATATCTGTCAACTAATGTGTAGTGGTGTAGGCACTCTACAACACCACCTTGCCACTTTTTTGCGGTTTGGGTGCTTTCAACATCTTACTCTTTCTCGGCTGCCCATATCAGATGAGAATGGGATCCCCCTTCACTTCAGGACTTCAGGTTCCAGCACATTTCTTTTTATCATGTTCTTGAGTCCATCCATCTGTTGTTCCCCTTTCCTACCTTTTATAACATTAATTATAGGTGAACCTCACGTGGACTAATGGTTCGTTCTATCGCGCGGATCGACCGTATCGTGTTTTTCATGATACGATATGATATTGTATAGTACGGTACCGCTAAGACACAGTGATAAAAAGATTAGTTTGATATTTTTTAGTTTTGTGGCTTGATTAATATCTAAAAAATTAAACTAAAATTATCATACTTTGTATCATCTCTTAATTAGTTTGTGTTTGAAATTTTATCTCAATTGGACATTATTAATTTAGATCTCTTGGATATATTCTGACACAACTTTGATTATGTGCACTTCGACGGGACGACACATGATTTCGAAAATAAAGTCAAATCTAAAGTCACCATAATTATCAAAAAATATATACTAATTTTAAAAATATCACTATCAAGAGTTATTAATGTATAGATATTAAGATTAAGTTGACTTAATAAATTTTGAGTTAATTTTTACTTGACGAAAAATTAATTTAAAATTTTAAACTAAAATTATTATAATTTATATCATCTCTTAATTAGATTATGTTTGAAATTTTATCTCAATTAGATATCATTTAGATCTCTTGGATGTATTCTGACACAACTTATATTATATGTACCTCGACGGAATGACATTTGATTTTAAAAATAAAGTCAAATATAAAATTATTATAATTATCAGAAAAAAAATATATTGATTTTAAAAATATAAATATCAGAAAATATTAATATATAGATATTGAGATTAAGTCGATCTAATAATTTTTAAAATAATTTTCACTTGACAAAAAATTAATTTAAAAAATTAAACTAAAATTATCATAATTTGTATCATCTCTTAATTAACTTATGTTTAAATTTTTATCTAAATTAGACATTATTTAGGTGCTAAATTAGAGGATAAAATAAACATAGACTAATTAAAACCGATTTATCTAACCCATTAAATCGACCGTGTGTGGGCTTGATGGAGCCCAAGCCAAGGTTCGTTGTACCGTTCGGATCGACCGTACCACATTCTCCGTGGGACGGTACGTACCGTACCGTATCGTACCGCTGGGATACAGTGAAAAAATGGCTTGTTTGATTTATTTTTTTTAATTTTGTGATTTGGTTAATATTTAAAATGAGCAAATTTCAAAAGAAGACTTTCCATCCAAACTTAAGATAGACTTTCCATCTCTTCTCATACATGTACCATTTCTCTCTCATATCCTCCAGATCTATCAGAGATATCACGCCTTCTACAGCCTAAAAAGAGGCTTATATGCTCATGAGATCTTCATCAAAGTTGTTTTATTCTTTTTCAACATCATCTTCAAAGTGGAATCATCTCAATTGGTGATCTATGTCAAAAGTTATAGTAGATTATTCTTCACATTCTCTCTCATATCATGATTTACATATACATAATTATCATACCTTCCACATCTCAAATGAGGGTATATCTCTTCGAAACTTCTTCATGAAAGGTGTTCCCCACGACTTTCTATATGAGTTCCAACTAAAATCACATCAAATGAATATATGTACTTAAAGATACAGTGGATTATTCTTGACATTTTCTCTCATATCGCGATCCAAAAATTAGCAATGAGTGCAACCTCTCTACAACCTGAATGATGGTGATCTAATCTTTGGACTCTTCATGAAAGTTGTTCATGATATGAGCAATGTATTTCATTAGATCAAAACTAAGAATTCGAAAACAGAAACAAAACTATAACGTCTTAAAATGTATAATAAAATATTAATATGACACTAAAAAAATCAACAGGACGACATTCGGTTTCAAAAATAAAGTCAAATTTGAAGTCATCATAATTACTAGAAAAATGTATTAATTCTAAAAATATAAATATCATGAGTTATTGATGCATAGATATTGATATTAAGTCGACCTAATGATTTTTAAGATAATTTTTAGTTGACAAAAAATTAATTTAAAAAATTAAACTAAACTAACTATAATTTGTATCATCTCTTAATTAGTTTATGTTTAAAATTTTATCTCAATTAGACATCATTTAGACCCCTTAAGTGCACATAGAATTTGTCTCGGTACAGCAAACCCTCTGTGCACTTCAACGGAACGATATTTGGTTTCGAAAATAAAGTCAAATCTGAAGTTATCATAATTATTATAAAAATGTATTGATTCTAAAAATATAAATATCATGAGTTATTGATGCATAGATGTCGAGATTAAGCCGACCTAATGATTTTTGAGACAGTTTTTACTTGACAAAAAATTAATTTAAAAAATTAAACTAAAATGACTATAATTTGTATCATCTCTTCATTAGTTTATGTTTGAAATTTCATCTCAATTAGACATCATTTAGACCTCTTAAGTGCACACATAATTTGTCGCGGTATAGCGAATCCTCTGTGCACTTCAACAGAGTGATATTTGGTTTCAAAAATAAAGTCAAATTTAAAGTCATCATAATCACTAGAAAAATGTATTGATTCTAAAAATATAAATATCATAAGTTATTGATGCATAGATGTCGAGATTAAGTCGACCTAATGATTTTTGGGACAGTTCTTATTTGACAAAAAAATAATTAAAAAAATTAAACTAAAATTATTATAATTTGTAACGTCCCTTGATTAGCTTATGTTTGAAATTTCATCTTAATTAGACACCATTTAGATCCTTAGATGTTGAGATTAAGTCGATCTAATAATTTTTTGGACAATTTTTATTTGACAAAAAATTAAACTAAAATTACTATAATTTTTATAATATCTTAATTAACTTATGTTTAAAGTTTCATCTCAATTAGACATCATTTAGACCTCTTAAATACATCGGACGTGAGAGAGTAAGTTAAAACAAAAAAAAGGGCTCGGACCGCGCCAAACCGGCCCGGTCTGGTGCGTACCGGACCGGGCCGTGGGCGACCCGCCGCATCTCGCGACGGGTCGCTCGGGTCGACCACGATGGTCGACCCGACCGTGCTGGCGCCCAGGCACAGTACGGTACGCCCGTGCCGCGCCGGTTTGGGCGGCACGGGCGAACCATGGCCCAAGCAAGGTACAGGTCGGCCGTGCCGCCGTGGTATGCAGCGGCACGGCCAACCGTGCATAGATTACCATGTATATATACATTTTTAAAGAAATTAATTGCACGAGAATCTTTTCTAAATATGTATTTGCAAGTATATCTTTTTTATGGGAGAAAGACTTAGTGCACTTAAGTGCAACATGACTAGGCACAAAATCTATGTGACACCACTCACATGGAGAGTGATAAAGTGGTAACCCAATTATTAAGTGTCACATGAATTTAGTGCTTAGTCATATTGCACTTAAGTGTAATATGAAAGTGTACTAAGTCTTTCTCTTTTTATGGATACAAATGCCTTAAAAACCCTGCCATAACATTTTTGTTATGGATGTCAAGAAGATGTTTAGAATATTCCTTTCATTTTGCGTGTATACCTCAGCTAAAAATGATAGCGAAGGAATATTTAAAATATTTTCTTAACTTTTATTGAGAGGTTACTGTAGGATTTCTGATGGTATTTTGTATCCATAAGAGGGGTATACATGTAAATAGATTCTTGTTCAACTAATCTTCTTTTCATATCCATTCCTCTTTTCCAATATGTCCATACCTTGTTTGATTTTTCATATTATTAATTCTTTGTTAGACACGTATTAGTAAATTCTTCTATGTATTTGATCCGAGATAATTTGAAGAACTTTAACGTTGCGTTTCTCAAGGTGATTGAACATCTCTTATTAGTTCTAACTTAGCACTTAATTAGTATTACACACTAGAGTTATATTCCTTAACATTTTAATAAGAATATTATTATGATCGGTAAATTTAAATAAATAAAGTTATTATTCTAATTTATGTGCATGATAAGAATTTAAAATATGATGTTTAAAATAAGTAAATCTTTTGTAACTAGACTTCTAAATTTGTGGTGAATAGTAATTTAAATAAATAAATAAAGATATTTTTGAATATAATAGCATGTCCTGTTGGCTATAATAATTAAGAGAACCCTTAATTTGTTGGGTCCCTATCAGGAGTTGAGCTATGCCTGTTCGCATGGCTGGATAACTCATTTAGCAACTTAATAGTTATTTGAGCTGATAAACCATTTTTATCAGGGGTTATCAGGACTTATTTGATTATCAAATCTACTCTTATAAATCTACATATATAAGGCTTCTGAGCAGAATTAATCTAGGCAACTTTTTATGTTTTCTATGGTTTAAGTTTCAAGGAGCTGTGTACTAGGTCTTGGTGCAACGAGAAGGCATACTATGCTGGTTTCAATAGGAAGAAGGAATTTGATTTTAAGATATATAGGATAATTTGTGTGATCTTAAAAGCATAGTTTACATGTCTTTGTTTATCCAAAATCTTGTAAAAATGTATGTGTATGATTCAGATTATATGAATCTTTGTACTTTGTATGACTATAAATCATTACTACCAAAGCAATGATATAAAATTGTAAGAAATATTAGTTTATTCACATTTTTGCATGAACATGCTAGTTTTGGTTTGTTTCTATGAATCTTAAGAACTCTATCTTTACGAAACCTTACATTTGAATGGGATAAGATATATTATGGATCTATTTATGAACTGGATAAGACTACACATCATGAGTTTTCGTATGTGTATGTAAGACTTATGGACAATTGTCATCTTAGGAGAGATGGGTTTCCCTTACAAATATCTATGGGGGAGTGATCAGAACCTATAGATATGTAGGAAAATCTTGAAGTTTTTTTGTTTTTTGGGTAAGCGGTGTGGTGGTTTAGACCACCGCCCGACCATAGAAGTCACCCGGATTCGAAACCCAGAGCAACCCCCTGAAAAATTCAGAGAAAATCTTCATGGGGGAGCGCAGCTCCCCAAACCTTTTTTAATAACCTGTGTGCCGATGCCAACCAGTCTCGAACCCTCGCCACACCGCACAGACGGGTGGGTGTCCATCCCGCTACAAGGCGGGGGACAAGAAAATCTTGAAGTTGGGTGACCTAAAATATAATGGAGGGTGGAACAATATTTTTCGACAGTACATGTGTAGACTACTAAGGCTCATGTACCGCATACCTAGGTGTTGGGTATGTGAATTTGATAAGAATCCTCATGTTGTAGTTGTATACATATCTGATTAAGTTTATTTGCTTTAAGTATCAGAGTTATGATGGTAGCACATATGAATAAAGTTATTTTATGACATATATTTCTCTTATAAGTTCAGTTTCCATGTTATTTGATTAGTTTTCATTGGAAAAATTCATTAAATTTTACTTTCTGCCACTAAGTCACATAGTAGGCAGCATAATCGATTATATGTTTCGATAATCTATTATACGCACTGTGGTGAAGTTTCAGGAGGTACGATAATTGATTATGTGAGTCTCAATAATCGATTATGTGTATTGCAGTAAGTTGCTTTTTTGCGACTAAAAACTACATTAGGTGCTATAATAGATTATATATGTCTTGATAATTGATTATGTATATTAAAATAAAGTGATGTTTTATATGGCTAGTCCACATAATGGACTCCCTAGTCGATTATATTTATTGTGTAGTGTTAGCTTCAACAGTTAAGTACCAAACAATAAATACTTCAATCGATTAGTTGCTTCCTATTGAATCTTGATGATCAATTTTGTACCACATAGAATATTAGAGTTTGACTTAATTGATTATGTACTGTATAACATGGTAAGATTTGACTAAGTGTTGACTCTCATTGTTCGATTATATATTATATAGTAGGGATTTAGTTTCCACTAGCTAAGTATACTCAGTATCATAGTTTTATGGCAATCAATCATGCATATTAAATTATGTTGTGCTTAAAAAAATGTAATAGAAATAAGATTTCAGAATCGTCTTCAAAGATCATCAAATTGTTTTACTGAGCTGTGGTCTCATAAGATCTTACATATTTTTTTCAAGCAGTAAATAAGGTTTTAAAAGGAAGTTGAAATTTTGAAATAGGTAGACCTTGGTGGAATTTGAAGATGTCGATGGGAAAAATGCTTTGATATTTTATAATCAATTTTAATCGGTGTGAGATTATGTAAGAATATTCTTGTTGAACTGGAAGGGTGTGATTATAAAACCATTTTATAAATTAATGAAGTTTATAAGATTATGTAAATCTTAATATTTACTTTGGTGTTTACTCTTCTAGTGAAAATTAATTTGTGATTCTATTTCCTTCATTTGCAAGACTCAGGCTACCCTTGTCTTGATTCGATTTGGATTAAGATTTCTCATTAATGTATATAATAGAAATTTTAGAAAAAGATAGTGTAGACAATTGCTCTATGTAATTCATTTTTATATTGTCTATCATCTCCTAAATAAAATTGAACAATATCATACATTTGTCTCAAAAAAGAAAAAGAGCAGTATCCTTCACTCCGCCCCATTCGTGGGAAGTTTAAACAAGTTTATGATGTGCATCCAACAAACACTGAAAAGTTTGAACCAAGAAAATCACTTAATAAAACACCATAAATTACACAATTCATTTATGCAAAATAAAACAAAACATGTTTAACAGTGTGCATCCAAACAATTCATAAGAAATTTGAATCTCATAAAGATAATTTTATTTAATAAATGATTAATTAATTAATAATCTCTAATTATAATATGAGAGATCACTGCTATAACAAGACTTAAAATATACTATAACAAAAGATAATATTTATTTTAATGAGTTATAATTTTATGAGATTTTTGATTTTAGGTTTATTTGTTGACCTCCCAATTATTTTTAGGTCCATTGACCAGAAAAATTATTTCTAAGTCCAATTACTTAATTTCCATTATCTTCAGTCCCTTCCGTCTATCCCGTGAGTGCTCCGTTTACCAGGGACCAAAAGGGGGTGAGCTTCGCAGGGGGTGCGACAGGGGCTTCGCAGGGGGTGCGGAAGGGACTTCGGAAGGAGGGGCTTCGCAGGACGGCTTCGCCACTTCGGCAGGGGCGCGAGGGAGAGCTTCGGCAGGGCGCAAGGGCGAGATTTGCAGGGTGGCGAGCAGGCGGGGAGGAGGAAGACCGTGGCGCGGAGGCCGTGGAGGGAGACGAGGCGGCGACTGAACTCGAGCAGCATGGTGATGTGGCCGACGTCGGGGCTGGGGAGGATGGCAACGTGCGGAGGGGCGGGGCGTTGTCAGGGATGGGGTCGGTGGCCTCGGCGGGGGGAAGCTCGAGGAGGCGGAGGCCGTTAGGGAGGGGCGGGAGGGAGTTGAAGAGGTTGGCGCCGGAGGTGTCCCTGGGGAGGCGACGAAGACGTCGTCGGGGATGGGGTCGGTGGCCATCGGGGAGGCGGCGGCCGAACTCGAGTAGCGGGGTGATGTAGCCGATGCCGGGCCTGGGGAGGATGGCAACGTGCGGAGGGGCGTCGACGCCATTCTCCATGGCGGGGAAGGCCGGGACGGAGCAGGGACGACGAGCTTTGAAGGACATGGGTAATTTTAGTGTACCTACCGTCAGATACGGTGGAGACACTTTTGGACCTAGAAATAAAGTTTCACTCCAAATGGACCGAATGTTAACAAGTTTTGATCAAAGGATTTAAAATTAAGTCATAGGTCAACAAATGGACCGGTAGTTGATTTGCACTAACTTTATCTGAGACTAGAAAATCAATTAAATATTTGATAAAAACTTCTATTTAATTTGACCTCTAATAAACACCATAAATTGTAGATTTTTCCCCCGTCCCCCTTATTTATTCCAACAAGAACAAAAATCCCCGCAGTTTCAACAAGGTTCTTATCCAGACCATGGCCAAAAATTTCCGAAGCAACCCAATTTGTCAGCTCCACTGACGTGGCGGGCTCCCATTGGATAAGCGACGTGGCCATCTCTCTCTCTCTCTCTCCTCTCTCTCTCTCTCTCTCTCTCTCTAGGATTGTCAAATCTGTGAGAAGTCGCGGCATGCAGAAATATCCATCTTTTCCTCTCACCGGGCAGCTCCGATCGGAAATCCCAGGATCTTCGCCGCCCCAGATTGGCCGGTGAGCCGCTGCAGAGGTAGCAGATTCTCCCGTCTTCCGCTTGCTTTGGCGCCGCTGAGCAGATCGGTTAGGGTTTTCTGCTTCGTTCCTTCCCGAATTCGGATCAGGAGAAGGTACGTGTCTCCGGATTCTCCAGAGCAGTTTCTCGAAATAAATTCATGATCTGGGTCGATGCAAGTCTACATATTTTGGGTTTTTGCAGGTCCCTTCTGCGAGGAGGCAGATGGCGGGGGGGTTCCGGGTCCTGCATCTCGTCCGGCCGTTCCTGGCCTTCTTGCCCGAGGTCCAGAGCGCCGATCGGAAGGTGCCGTTCAGGGAGAAAGTGATCTACACCGTGATATCCCTCTTCATATTCCTGGTGTGCAGCCAGCTCCCCCTGTATGGGATCCACTCGACGACGGGGGCGGATCCGTTTTACTGGATGCGCGTCATCATGGCGTCGAGCCGGGGGACCGTGATGGAGCTGGGGATCACCCCAATTGTGACCTCTGGGCTCGTGATGCAGCTCCTGGTTGGGTCAAAGATCATCGAGGTTGATAACAGCGTGCGAGAGGACCGCGCCCTCCTGTAAGTATTACAAAGAAACATGGATTGATGTCGTTTTATCTGGTTGTTAACAATTGCCTGTTCTTATGAGTTGAAGACATAGCTTCTTTTTATGTGTTGTGTCTGTGTTTGTGGAGATTATTTACTGAAAGGAGGGGGATTAGCTTGGCAGGTTGAGCTATTCGAAGTGGAATTAGGAGAAACTTTTGCATGCCCTGTTAAAAGTGAAATTGCTTAAAAATCTCTTGGGAAAAGATGAAGATAGAATATTCCATGAATATCTTGTTGACCCAGAAGTTTACCGCAGGTGTGTATGCCATATTAAATTTGCACACGAAGAGTATACATGCAAATGCAAATCTAGGATAGATGTTCATGTCATTTCACAAACAAGAGGGATACAATATGCAAAATACCCAACTTTGTGTTAGTTTGATTGCAACATAGTAACTCAGAACAGTAGAATGATTAATTAATATTAACCATCCAAGTGAGAACCATGAATTGGCAAAAACCCCCTCATACGCAGACCCTATAGAATAGCTGGATGCAGATGGCTTCAAAGCTGCTGGATGTCATTTGGCAGATTGTGGCCTGGGAAAGGTGTGGTAGCTTCTGCAGCCTAATCTTGATTCAGGTGTGTTTAGTAGAACTTTCACTTGAAAGCCACATTTAGCTTCCACTTCTAACGTGGAAAAACATTATTTGTACTGAGTTGTAAACAATTTGGGGTGTTTAACACACATTCCCTAGCAGCCTTACCCCATATAAAGCTATCAATTTGGAGCTTTAAAGAACAACTCGAAAATTGTACGGATGGCTTCAAAGACCTGTCATCCTTATCTCTCTCTCTCTCTCTCTGCTGGATGTATACTCAGAATCTAGCTAACCCAGTTGCATTGCATGAATTATTATTGCTGTTTATGTTTCTTCATTTTATGCATTTCTCTACATCCAAAATTTTTATTAAATTACAGAGCAATATAAAAGCCCTTGCCCAGTATAATAAACTTTTGATGTTTTTGTTTTTGCTATTGCTCTAGAAATGGTGCACAGAAGCTTCTGGGCATCCTAATTGCTGTTGGTGAAGCAGTTGCATATGTTCTTTCTGGAATGTATGGAAGTGTGGGCCAGCTTGGTACAGGGAATGCAATACTCATTATTTTGCAGCTTATCTTTGCTGGTATCATCGTCATATGCTTAGATGAGCTTCTCCAGAAAGGATATGGTCTTGGTTCTGGTATATCATTATTTATTGCCACTAACATATGGTGAGTTGAATAGCATAATTTTTCTTACCTCTGATCCCAGTATAGCTACATGTATCACTAAGTTCTGTTTGTCATTGCCAGTGAAAACATAATTTGGAAGGCTTTCAGTCCCACAACCATAAACACTGGGCGAGGTGCTGAATTTGAAGGTGCAGTTATTGCCTTATTCCATCTTCTCATAACCCGAACAGACAAGGTCCGTGCCCTGCGTGAGGCATTTTATCGCCAGAATCTTCCAAATGTGACCAATCTACTGGCGACTGTTTTTGTCTTTCTCATCGTTATCTACTTCCAAGGTTTCCGTGTTGTTCTGCCTGTGAGGTCAAAGAATGCACGTGGGCAGCAGGGTTCTTATCCAATCAAGCTGTTTTATACATCCAACATGCCCATCATTTTGCAGTCCGCTCTTGTTTCTAATCTTTACTTTATTTCACAGGTAAGCGTAGGCACTCCAAATATAAGTAGCTTGTCTATATTCTATGACGATATAAGCTGTCTTAACTCTTTCTTCATATTGCAGTTACTGTACAGGAGGTACAGTGGAAACTTCTTTGTTAATCTGCTTGGCAAATGGAAAGAATCTGAGTACAATGGCCAGTCCATTCCTGTTGGAGGTCTTGCTTACTACATTACAGCGCCGTCAAGGTAGCATATCTTGGTTAATTTGTTTTTTCTTCAACATTATTTTTACACCCTGTGCTTTGTATTTTACAACGCATTTACGCTTTTCTTGATTTATCATTGTCTTTACTGATTTTTTTGTGATGTTTGTTTGGCATCATCCTGCAGTTTGGCTGAAATAGCAGCCAGCCCATTCCATGCACTTTTCTATATTGTCTTTATGCTCTCAGCATGTGCACTTTTCTCAAAGACTTGGATAGAGGTGTCTGGATCATCAGCAAGAGATGTGGCTAAGCAACTGAAGGTATGAAGATCCATGCTGTATCTCCTTTCTATTTGTAGTCACTGGTCATCTTGAGTGCTCCTAATAATTTTTGGGCCTTTGGAATTTGTTTGAAGTATGCCAGTGATATTCTGCTCTTTTATGTCACAAGTCAATTTTGGTTCATACCAAAGCCAAATCTGCAAAATGCAAGTGAAGCACATGCTCGAATACCTTGTAGATAAATTTTTCTACATTTTTCAATTGACTTATTGGGGGACATTAAACAGCAGCCCGGATACCAGGAGGCTCTGGCAACTTGAGGTCTGGGGAGAAGCGATTGCACTTTACAGTTGCATGCAACATTTGACTCTATTTACCTCAAAGAATTATTTTACAAAGAAACTGATGCGGGACAGAGGCGGAAGAGGAGGTTCAGGGTGAGAAGAAGGGATTGCTGGAGTCTCACCGGAGAGGGGGATAAAAGGGGGGGGGTGTAGGCTTCACACCCTCCCCTTCACAGGGACCACCTTGGGGTGGAGAGCTTCATCTCAAAGCCATCTCTTCTCCATCACAGAGAACAAACACAATTTCTGCAAATTCTTCTTTCGTTCAATCAATCAATAACTCCCAAAGTAGAGCATACATGTGTTTATATAGGCTTGAGCTATTTCCAATCCTAATAGACTTCAAATTAAAGATAGACTTCTATCCCTAATAAGACTTAACAAATTGGAGACCTAAAGAAAGGAAAATACAATAATGGTAAGAATCCTACCTAAATAAGACTTCACCGAAATAAGGAAATGCAAAAATACATAATAAAAAACTAATTGGACTCTAATATGACTCTTTTGGATGACTTTACCATTAGATATAAAAATAGTGCGAAAATTGCCCGAAAATTACAGAAAAATAAAAAGACTCAAAATGGATCTCAAATGGGCCAAACTGATTATGCAGCTCCTTGTTCCCCATCATTCTCCCCTAATTTGAGAAAGCTCGTCCTCAAGTTTTGAAGTGTCATAATATCCATGCAATAGGTAGGGAAATAACAAAGTCATGCACTAATAAAGTCTCCGTAGGGATATCCAAACTAAAATGCCATCTGAAAAGTTGCAGTCCACATCGAATGTGTGCGTCTAGATCACACTATATCATATCACAGATGCATTGATCTCTAGTAAAATCCAAGTATGTAATAGGAATAAGGCAACATTGAACATCTTGGAACTCGAATAGGTGCTCAAACAGTAAGTCAAAACCTGCATAAATCATGAGTGTCTGATCCCATGAAACCATACCACACGTTGTCAATGATGGGTCTATCTCAAACACATCATCACATATCAAATGAAGTCCAGACTAGATGAACAAGTGATGATCCTAAGCATCAACAATCATGTTCTTCACACATGCATGGTCAACAATAGTTACCAACTCTAGTGGCTTTCCATCTGTCACAGTCTTCTCTAGAAGCACTGGCTTGACAGTAGTAGAAATATACTTGAGAAAATGAAATTTACCCCTTAAATGCGGTGGCTGGATAATGCACGTAGACTGGTTAGAGTCTATAATAACATGTTGTTCTTCCATCCAAGGTTTGGCGTGCCGGATCGAGTCGGCCCGATACCCCCGTATTGCATCGGATCAGGGAAAACCCGATCCTCGATTCCATCGATTCGGTCCGATTCGCCTCATATATATAATATTATTATATCATATTAATAATATATATTATACATTATAAATATCATATATATGATATATTATATATATTATATCATATTAATAATATATATTATACATTATAAATATCATATATATGATATATTATATATTATACCCATGAGAATCGATTCGATGCGGATCGATTCGGGTCGATTCGGGGGGAATCGAATTGGATCAAGAGAAATCCGATTCGCCTCCCGATCCCGATTCGTCAAACCTTGCTTCCATCCACTCTTTTCCAAAGTAATATAAGATCCAGAGGAATCAATAGTGCACCATGCTCCATCAAAATAATTAATAGATTTCAACTAGGTTTTGCCTAAAAAATGTCGGTGGAACTCCACAAAAGTTCGATCACCATCAATAATAATTTTGTCAGTTTGCAATAAAATATTGACAATTGCTCAAAAAATATAATTATCCTGATGCTCTTCATCGAGTACTATTTTTGTCGGCCTCTCATTTGGTAGACGGTCGAGGAAGTGAAGTTCATGTAGCACGTGTGTAAGAAATTATCCAAATTGAGACCACTATTGTGGAATAGGATAACTGTTGTAGGATGCGGGCCATTGACTGACTGGGATTTGTCGAGACGATCACAACGGCGCAAACAACATGTGAATTGGAGAGCAGATGAAGCCCTATGTTGGCGATTTGATAATAACCTTAGTGCACCGTCTGTGCACTGTAGCAAATCGGGTCTGACCAAAATTGGGTCAAACAACATTGACCGGGATCCTTAAAGACTCGTGGCCTCTTCTTCCTCGCTCTCCTTCTATCTCGCGCGGGTAAGCAAGATAGGGAGAGAAGGTGACGGCAGGGCCAATGGCGGCTGCGGCGACAGGCAAAGCTCGGGGTGGCTGAGGTGGGCGGCAGAGCCGGCGACGCGAGTGCCGACAGTGGTTGTCGGCGGTAGCAGCAGAAGCAGACGACAGTAGTAGTGCCGGTGAAGGTTGGCAACAGCAGCGGTGATGGCCAAAGGGACCACTGGCAGTGGTCGTCCGGCCCGTCCCAGCAGAAGGCGACAACAACGTCGGCTGGGGCTTCCGGCGACTATACGACGCGGTAGGAAGAGGAAGAAGCTTTTTTGGCACGGGAGGCACGACACAGGGGTGACGTCGGCAGGGGAGGCCATGTGTAGCATTGTGTGGGCTGCAGATGCAGAGGCTCGACGACTGCACGACGCCGTAGGAAGAGGAAGAAACTTTTTTGGCAAGGGAGGCACGACACAGGGGTGACGTCGGCAAGGGAGGTTGTGCGCAACACGGCGTGGGCTGCATGTGTAGAGGCCACGGCTGGTGGGTGGGACTGGCCACATACACTCGCTGATGTTAGTAGCTGGCACGGGCGACTATGCCCTATGCCACAAATTGGGCTTCCTTCTTCACGTTTCTTTTTTTTTTTGTCTTATGTCTCGCTTCATAGTAGTTCTTGAGACGCTTGCGGAAGAAGAGAGATTGGGAGGGGAACGGAAGAACGATAGACGGAAAGGGAGTGAGGGAGAGACGAACGGTGAAAGAGACGCGTAGAGAGAGAGCAGCGGCGAGTGGGAGCGTGAGGGAAGGCATGCGCGGGCGATGTCGTGTACCCACAGGTGACTGTGGCAGGACGACCAAGCAGGGATGTGGATGGCGTGCGCAAGGGTGGCGAAGACTGTGCGTGGTCAGCGATAGAAGAAGAACAAGGGAGAAGAAGTGAGAGGAATGTTCAGGGGGAGAAGAAGAGGATGTTCAGGGGCGGGAAGAAGAGATTGCCGGGAGTTCACTCTGATACCAAAATTGATGCGGGACAGAGGTGGTAGAGGATGTTTAGGGGGAGAAGAAGGGATTGCCGAAGTTTCACCATAGAGGGGGATAAAAGGCGGGGATGTAAGATTCGTGTCCTCTTCTTCACAGGGATCAAGAGGGGGATAAAAGGCGGGGATGTAAGATTTGTGTCCTCTTCTTCACAGGGATCACCTTGGGGTGGAGAGTTTCTTCTCAAAACCCTCTCTTCTCCATTGCAGAGAACAAGCACAATTTCTGCAAATTCTTCTTTCATTCAATCAATCAATAACTCCCAAAGTAGAGCAATACATGTGTTTATGTGAGAAATGCTTTGTGCACGTTTGCACTGTAAAAAACGCCACGCTGGAATCACCGGGTCGTTGGTCATTGGTCCACGTTGCAACCCGCCCACGTGAGCCGCCCTTACACCTCGCCGCCTGCTACGCGGCTTCCCGAGGCGTTTCATCATGAAACCGCCACAGTCACGAAACCGCAATTGTGTGAGATATTTTTTAAACCCAATTTTGCCCTTCCCAACTTTTGTGCCAAAATAATTTAAGAGCCTTCTCCATTGCAACATCTAAATGGAGTATTGAGTCTTTGTCACTGGAATCTTTCTATTTGTCACGAATTGTAGTGATAAATAGAAAGATTCTAGTGACAAATACATTCATTTCAATGACTAATAGATAGATTCCAATGACAAATAGAAAGATTACACTTTACATAGACTTACGAATTGCAGTGACAAATAGAAATATTCTAGTGACAAATACTCATTGTAGTGACAAATAGAAAGATTCCAGTGACAAATACGAAGATTCCAATTTATATAGACTTATGAATTGTAGTGACAAATAGGTTCATTCCAGTGACAAATAGAAAGATTTCAGTGATAAATAGATTTCAGTGACAAAAAGAAAGATTCCACTTTACATAGGCTTACGAATTGTAGTGACAAATAGAAAGATTTCAGTGACATACATTCATTGTAGTGACAAATAGAAAGATTCCAGTGACAAATAGAAAGATTCTACTTTACATAGACTTACGAATTGTAGTGACAAATAGAAAGATTTCAGTGACAAATACATTCCTTTCAGTGACAAATAGAAAGATTTCAGTGACAAATAGAAAGATCCAGTGACAAATACTTTCAGTGACAAATAAAAAGATTTCAGTGACAAATACAAAGATTTCAGTTTACATAGACTTACTAATTGGAGTGACAAATAAGTTTATTTCAGTGACAAATATATTTTTTTCAGTGACAAATACAAAGATTCCACTTTACAAAGACTCAAAAATTCCAGTGACAAATAGGTTGATTCCAGTGACAAATAACTAAGAGTATATAGCATTCAAAAAACAATAGAAGAAGTTTAGAAACAAATAGAAAATTCCAATGACAAATAACTCAGATTTATTCATTGATTACAATGGCAAATGGAGTACAAATAATAGTCACAAACAGAGTGAAGCGAGTGAAGCGTGAGGATGTTGCAATGGAGGAGGCTCTTCTTAGATTATTTTGGCACAAAAGGCGGGAAGGGCAAAATTGGGTTTAAAAAATATCTCACACAATTGCGGTTTCGTGACTGTGGCGGTTTCATGATGAAACGCCTCGGGAAGCCGCGTAGCAGGCGGCGAGCTGTAAGGGTGGCTCACGTGGGCGGGTTGCAACGTGGACCAATGACAAGCGACCCGGTGATTCCAGCGTGGTGTTTTTGACCGTGCGAACGTGCACAAAGCATTTCTCGTGTTTATATAGGCTTGGGCTATTTCCAATCTTAATAGACTTCAAAGTAAAGATAGACTTCTATCCTAAAAGACATAACAAATTAGAGACCTAAAGAAAGGAAAATACAATAATGATAAGAATCCTACCTAAATAAGACTCGACTCAAATAAGGAAATGCAAAAATACATAATAAAAGGCTAATTGGACTCTAATATGACTCTTTTGGATGACTTTATCTTTAGACTTAAAAATAGTGCAAAAATTGCACCAAAGTTACAGAAATATAAAAAGATTCAAAATGGGCCAAACCGATTATGCAGCTCCTTGTTCCCCATTAGAAACTGTTACTGGTTTTAAATACATAGTGAAGCAACATTCGATTTGTGCCGAAGCTCCCCCTGTTTTTTGGAATGACATTAATATTTACTATAGTGTTGTCTCAGTAACACACTATAATTACTTTTAGTGATTCTTTTTTATATTTAGTGATTTTCTATTGAAAGAAGTCAATATAAAATGATAATATGTACATAATAACACATGATTATTGTTTTTAGTTATGTATTTTCGTTGTCAAGTAAATGTTCCCTACACTGGTCAAATTTCTGAGCTTCAACTTCGATCAATGATAATTGAAATCCTGGATGTCTTCAAAGTAGTTCTTCTAAGCAAATTTGTTACAATGCAGGAACAACAAATGGTGATGCCAGGACACCGGGAGTCCAACCTACAGAAGGAACTGAACCGTTACATCCCGACGGCAGCAGCTTTTGGAGGGATGTGCATTGGAGCACTGACAGTTCTGGCAGACTTCATGGGTGCTATTGGCTCAGGAACTGGGATCCTACTGGCTGTGACAATCATATATCAATATTTTGAGACATTCGAGAAGGAGAGAGCAAGTGAGCTTGGCTTCTTCGGCTTATGAGGTCAAGTTCCTACCATCTGAGGCTGTCCGACAGCTCTCTTGCGGCAGTTTTGGCAAGCCAAACAGTTTGACTCCTCAGTCTCTCTTAACATCATCCGATAGATCTAATTGCATAGCTCCTTTTCTGAATTTTCCACTCAAACTAGGTGGGATCCGAACCTTGGAAGGATGTTCTTGGAGATATACCATCTGGACCCTGCAGGTACCTTGTTTATGTTCTACTTGAGAAGACATCCTCAGAAGGCAAAATATGAGATCACTAGCTGAAAGTTGGCAGATGTTTTCTATTCATTAGCTGGGGAATGGGAGGTAGATTTCTGATCCCCGAAATGGAAAAATGGAGGCTCTTTGCTTTGTCAGGAACGGTAGAAGTATGAGTAGAGTAGGCATGCATTTGTTCCCATGTACTCAAATCTTTGATCCAAGTAGATTCATCCACCTTTGATGTTTGCAGACGTGATGATCAAAGGCTACCACCAGTTGGGTGGTAACCAGAACAACTGTGTTTCTGTTGTTGTCATTTGTTTGGGACAAAAATGCAATGAATTAAAGCAATCTATGGTTATGGTGGTATGGTATCATGTTTTGACCACATTAAAATGCAGATCATGTTAAAACCCATTTTTGCTACTCTCTTCTTGCTTAGAACAGTTGGAAACTGTCTGCAATGTGGGTACCTTTGTTCCAGTTGGTCATATTTTTTGTTAAGGTTTCGAGTTAGTTTGAATTTCTGACTGCATACACGGAGTTGCCGAAGGTATCCCTTTTTGCTAATACAGGTGGCAAGTCACTGTTTAGCATGTCTCTAAACATGATGGCATCTTCCTAGCATCTACATGGAAAAGTGAGGACATAACAATCTTAGCCACAAGCTGTTTGATTGCTTTCTGTATGTTCAGCCTTGTTTGCCGGAAGTGAAATGTTTGCAACCTTTATGGGAATATTTTCATGGCAAGCGAGGGTCGATTGGAGAAGCATTAAAACCTCGATAAATCCGAGATCATGGTTCATATCTGATCATTTAGTCATTACTTTTAGGAAAAGGTTATCGTAAAAAGCGGTGGTTTATTTCTGCACCGTACATTCTACTTGCTCCCTAAGATTGTCCGTTGTCCTAAACTTGGTAATACTTGCATCCCCATTGTGATATCTCACGTCTTATCTCAAGTCTTGTTATTTTATATAGATTAATTATATGAAGATATTTTTGTCGCCTCAAAACTGATTGCATATTTAGATCTAAAACAAGTATATATTATTGATCTTCTAATGGAGGATTGTTGTTGACATGTCACCTTTTGATGCTGGCGTAGGCAGCAATTATTACTGTTTCATGTCACCTTAGTTTTATCACCCATAGAAGTCAAGTACCACATGAGCACAATAACGATCCCGGCTCTAGATTTGGAGAAAAGTTTATTGCACTTGTACATTGCACTGTAATGTGACTAGGCAACAAATTCATGTGACATCTAACAATTAAATTGTCACTTTATCACTCCTCATATGAGGAGTGTCACATAGGTTATTACCTAGTCATATTGTACTTAAAGTGTAACGTGCAAAAAACTATCTTAAGAGGAGGTAGTGTGGTATTCGTTTCCTGTGAGCCTCAAAATAAGTGTGCTTCCCTAGAACTGCTTTAACACTTTTACTTTGGAAGATGGCACAAGCATTCCTAGAAGGAACCTAGTTTGTCATCCATAAAGACAAATGGCAAAAACAAAAATGGTATTATTATTTGTTTTTTATGAGTAATGAAACAAACGGCAGATCCTCACATTCCCTCTTATAATTTTCTATCGTCGTACAAACACCCCTGTAAGTCACCAATCAGATCAACATTGTGATCCAAATTATCACACTGTTTAATGCGAATGATGTAGAAGTCCATATAGAATTTTCAATTATTATTATTTCAACAGAAAAGGGAGGAGTGACCGGTAGAATCTACCCCTCCTCTTTGTAGATCTAGGGCTCGTACGGATCTCCGACGATCGCTAGAGGGCTTCATGGCCATCAACAGTCTCTTCCGTGGTGGTTTCATCACCACTCCCCAGCGGCATCTACTTTAACCCTATATATATATATCCATTCGAGAAAGGTTTATTGCACTTGCACATTGACTAAAACAATAGTCCATGTGGCACCCCTCAAATGAGGAGTGATAAAGTGACAATCCAACTGTTGGATGCCACATAGACTTGTTGCCTAAAATGTGAAAGTGCAATAAACCTTTCTCTATCCCTTATGCCCTTTCTCAGTCTCGAAATCTCCTTTGCCCTTAATCTCCTAGGGGGTTAGGTTCCCCATTTTATCATGAGGAGATATATTCCCCCTCCTTTTGCTTTATGTGGGTTTTGCTTTATGTTGTTTACCCAATGTTAGAGGTCTCCTTTCCAGCCATCTTCAAGATCTCTCTTCTCTGACTTATCCATGTGGTGACAAGTCTTTGAGATGTCTATTCGTAACTGTTTGTTTCTAGAGCCCCTATATCTGGAGTCATGGAGTTACAAATTTAACTTGTGGTTTGGAGATCTTTCGTATAGTTCTTCGGAATGTGCGTCTTCCGAACTATCTTCATTGATTTGTTGCGAAAAGATAATGCAACACTTTTCCTCCAGTGACGGCCCTTATCTTGGCTTCTCTTTGACATTGCTTGGGCTTCGCTTGACGGATCATGTATTTTGATTTGGAAAGATGTGCTCTATTTTATGGATTACTTATTTATCCTACCCCAAGTGAGCACTTATATGATCTATTATGTTCTCTTTACTATTGTGTTTGGATCGAAAATTTTCTCCCATATAATATTTTATATAATCGATTTTAACTAATGAATGGAGCTTTATGTTCCCTTTGCCAAAAAAAAAAAAAAGATTATGTTTACCGTGAGGTCTGTATATACTCATGATCAGATCATCTAAAAAGCACAAAGCAAAGATTATAAGATTCTTAATAAGTTCAAAGTGAGAAGTTACCGAACTATTAAAGTTAAAAGTGGTGTTGTCTTTTTAATGTTTTATACACTAATAAACTATAGGACTATACAGACATAGGGCTGGTTGTATGACGCAGCTTGCCTAGCCTAAAATAGAGAGGGTGTTATGCTAAAGGAGTTCAAAACAGGGGATGAGAATAAGAAAAGAAGAGAAATGTTAACCTCCCATCTGGACAACTAAGGAAATTATCCATTCAGGATGAGATTAATCATCATAAAATAACATTAAATATTTTTTTACATCTTTATAAAGTGAATCTGTTCCACTTAATGAGTTATTTGTTCCATTTATCAAATTATTTGAACTACTGATATTATATAGTTTTTTAGAAATTTTTTGTAATCATATTCAATGAGATATGTAGACAGTTTAAGTAAGACATGTACAAATGTTACATAGACAGCTCCAAGTATCAATCTACATATCTATACTAATATAATATAAATCAACACCAGGATAATTCTATTCTCTCCATAACATCTCTCTCCCTAAAATAGAAATACATGTAGTTTAAATGAACTAAATAATTATCTTCCTATTTTTTTCTCTCCAACTTTCTCTCCTATTAAACTTTCCCAAAATATATTTAAACATTCAAAAAACTCTCAACCTCACTCTCACCTTTCTTAAACTAATAAAAACTTACTAATATAATTTCCCCCTCTTTTCTTTCCCATTAAATGTCTCTCCATTCCTAAAAACTCACGTCTTTATTCAAAATCTACTTTTATAAATAATAAAAAATATTACTCTCATGTATACTACTTATAAAATTTATCAATTCAAACCTAACAATTTTCCGTGCAATGCACGGGCACAGAACTAGTGATAGATATATAGACAACTATGTGAACACATCTACATATTAGACATATATAGACGATTACTTTTAACCATCTATATACGATAGATAAATAGACAGTCACTTGTAGCCGTCTACATATCTATCTTATTTAGACGATGATGTTTAACCATCTACATATGTTATATAGATGGTTTGAAGTAGCCGTCTACATATATTTGATATGTAGATGGCTACTTAACTCTGTCTCAACCGTCTACATAAATTCAGTATGTAGACAACTACTTATAGTCATCTCCAAATATTATTTTTTGTAGAGAAAGATTTAGTATACTTTTGTATTGCACTTTAAGTACAATATGATTATGTAATAATCTATGTGTGTGGTGTCACCACTCCATAAAC
Organism: Colocasia esculenta; assembly: GCA_014218235.1. NCBI lineage: Eukaryota > Viridiplantae > Streptophyta > Magnoliopsida > Alismatales > Araceae > Colocasia > Colocasia esculenta. The sequence continues at coordinate 659,619 of CM024766.1, read as the reverse complement.
TTGGCCATGAGGCGTCAAATAACTACCGACCTCATGTGACTAGGTAATAATCCATCCTTAACTACCGATCGCGTCTCATGTGAGTGGTGACACCACTCCACTAGTCGATGAGACGAGGTCGGTAGTTAAGGTGAGTGGTGTCAAATACATGTGTCACTTTAAATTATATGAGTGGTGTCAAATACATGTGTCACTAAATTATTTTACTTTTTTTTCCTCTCCAAAGACACAAATCACTGGTTTTATAACAATTTGAGGCATGGTCTGATGCTTTATCTTTATATCACCTATATATAGAGAGTTAATGAATTAGTTGAGCCAACTATGTTTGAGCACATGGAAGTCTTAAGTAGTAAGAAATGTAAAAAAAAAAAAATTTGCAGGGCAAATTGAAATGGAGTCACCCAAAGACTTTGGACAATCATGGACCACGCTGGTTACATACAACAATTTGAGGCATGGTCCCGGTGCCATACTTTTATATCATATATATATATAAATAAATGTGTTGAGTACGACTAAAGACTTTGGAGACTCGTGGAACACGCAAAGTGCTGGCTATATAACAATATGAGGCATGGTCTGATGCCATATCTTTCTAGCCCCTTCGCTAATTTAACATCCATGAGGCAAGTAGCAGTGACATGAGTATAATAAAAAATAGCTTCTATATATATACTTGAGTAATTTTAAGAGGAGATAAGGTGGTATATATTTGTTTTTTATGAGTGAGAAAATAGTCACTATTTTCTTGTGCAGCAAAGTTCCCAACACAAAAGATATAGAGACTCGACGGCATCAGAGATAACATAGTAGATCTCTAATTCCTGACGGCCTCAAAAGAGATTGCCAAGTAATTAGTTCTGCAAGAACAAAAGGTGTCTTAAATTTGGAGTACGTAGTTGTCACCCGCTGACAGTTGTCCGCTACCCCCATTGTTGCTGCCCCCACTGCCGGGCACCAGCTATCATCGTCCGTCACTATCCATCAATTTAGATGACATTCTCTGTAACGTCACGTATGTAAGTTGGTAATTGGAGGATCTCGGTTGGGTCGATCGATTAGAATTCTTGCTTAAAAGTAGGAGGTCTCGAGTTCGATTTATGAGGTGAATCTATTTGATTTACATGTAATCTTCGATGTGTGTAGATTCGAAATTTTTTCAGTCAAGTGGGGTAAGGGCAATACAGGTACACGAAAAATAGGAGTTGCTAAATCCTGACATTGGAGTTCGCGAACATTAATTCCCGAGCCCACAAAACCACATGGGATGCGATTTCCTAATTACCCAAAAAAAAGTTGGTAATTGAAAAATAATTTAATAACATCATTTGATAATACATTAAAATAATATATATATCAATCAAAATACATCACAACCTTATTATTTATGAGGTGTTTTTAATTTTTTAATTTTAACTACTGATGTGGCACAATTTTAATAGTGATGTTATCAAATAATGTTACAAAACTATTTCTCTTAGTAATTATATCACTGCACAATTGTAATTAGTGCACTATTACACTAAGTGCAATAAATACATCTCATACGAGAGAAGAAGCCAAACAGGTTGGTGATAGCTAGTTACTTCTAGGATGTTGTCCAGCCTTGTAAAATGAACTAAGCAGCAGGTGATAGCTAGCCAAATAAACTTAGCATGTGATGTAAGCAAACTTGTCTCTCTTCTTGGAGCTAGCTGGCAATGGCTTGCCAAATCGAATTAGAGTTGGACTACCTCACCAGAAAATTCCATCTCTTCTCCGTTCAAATCCCAGATCAATTGCCCAAATATAAATATCAACGTAGAGGCGCTTCACTCACTACTGGAGGTGTAAACGGAACTAGATATCCTGATATTTCGAATCGATTCCGATAAAAATTATCGGTTTCGGAATTGAAAAATGATATCGATAATTTATCGGAATCGATATCGGATATTCCGATAAACTATCGGAATCGGAATTGAAAAATAATCAGAAACTGTATCGATTATTTCGATAATTTATCCATAAATTCAAAAGGAAAAATTATGGTGAACATCTTAGTTTATCGAAATTTCGGTTCCGGTAATGTTATCGGAATCGGAACGGAATCGGAATTAACCATTCCGATTTTATCAAAATCAAAACCATATTTCGGTTATCGGAATCGGAATCTGTATTTTCGGTTCTGAACCTGACCCGTTTGCAGCTCTACTCAGTACAATCCGGTCACATCAAAAAATTCCTATATATTTCGTTTACCAAAATTCTAGCTAGTATATATATATAGTACGTCCATCTACGTTCCTTAATTCATCAGAGTTCACAGTGAGCCATAATTATGCATACGTCGTCCTCGTCTTTCCCGCTGAAGTTTGCTTATCTGAGCTAATCTCGCTCTTAATTTCCTGTTGAATCCCTTTGAATTTTGATGATCACAAAACACTTGTTATGTTTGCTAACAAGTTTGCAAGTTGTATGCAAAAAACATGGCATTTTATAAAGGCAAAAAGGCCTCAAAAGAAGCTCACTTTGAATCAGATGATGCAGAGTCGACCCCGGTTATGCAGAGTCGACCCCGGCAAAATTCAGTTTTTCAGAGTCGACCCCGAGGCTCTAAAGGAGTCGACCCCGGTTCTGCACAGATGATGCAGAGTCGACCCCGGTTATGCAGGAGTTGACTCCAGAAAAACTCAGTTTTTCAGAGTCGACCCCAGCCCTCCAAAGGAGTCGACCCCAGTTCATCTGAAGCAGTTTTTGTTCAACTGGAGTCGACCCCCAGTTTGTTCTGGAGTCGACCCTGACTCTTCTGGAGTCGACCCCAGCTAAAGTGGGAGTCGACCCCGGGTTGTAAGCATAGTTGTCAAGGCGACCGCCTAGGCGGCGCCTAGGCGGCGCCAAGGCGCCAAGGCGGTTTTTGTGTGCTCGCCTAAGTGGGCCGCCTAACTGGGTTAGAAGAAGGCGGCCTAAGGCGACGCCAAGGCGGGGAAGGCGGCCAAGGCGGCCCAAGGCGGCCGCTTGGGCGCCTGAGATGGCCTCCCGGGTCTTTTGGCGCGATCACCTTTCCCCCACCCTTGCTTCGCCCCCGAGTCCAACCCAGGTAGGGTTGAGGGTTCTGCGCCGGAGTTCTCGCCGCCGGAGGAGGTCGCGCCACAGCTGGAGGAGGTCGCGCCGCTGCCGTCGCGCCGCTGCCGTCTCGCCGCCGCCGGAGGAGGTCGCTGCCGTTGGAGGAGGTATGCTCCCCCCATCTCCCCTCCCCTTCCGGCACCCCCTCTCTCCCTGTCAAGCTCTCCCCTCCCCTTCCGGCACCCCCTCTCTCCCTGTCAAGGTCTCCCCTCCCCTTCCGGCACCCCCTCTCTCCCTCTCCCCTCCCCCCCCTTCCGGCACCCCCTCCTCCCTGTCAAGGTCTCCCCTCCCTCCGGCACCCCCTCTCTCCCTGTCAAGGTCTCCCCTCCCCTCCGGCACCCCCTCTCTCCCTGTCAAGCTCTCCCCTCCCCTTCCGGCACCCCCTCTCTCCCTGTCAAGGTCTCCCCTCCCCTTCCGGCACCCCCCTCTCCCCTGTCAAGGTCTCCCCTCCCCTTCCGGCACCCCCTCTCTCCCTGTCAAGCTCTCCCCTCCCCTTCCGGCACCCCCTCTCTCCCTGTCTCTCTCTCTCTCTTCTCTCTCACCAGCACCCCCTCTCTCTCTCTACTCTCTCTCTCACAGTCTCTCACAGTCGCTCCCCTCTCTCTCTCAGTCTCTCTCTCACACAGACACTGTCACACACACACTCTCTCTCTCTCTTACACAGACACTGTCACACACACTCTGTGTGTGTGACAGTGTCCCGCCCCCCCTCTCCTCTCTCTCTCTCACGGTCACACACACACACAGTCCCGCCCCCCCTCTCTCTCCTCTCTCTCTCACACACACACACACACACACACACACAGAGTCCCGCCCCCCCTCTCCTCTCTCTCACACACACACACACCTAGACTAGACGTTATCTTTAGCACCTAAGCGCCGCTTAGGCGCCGCTTAGCGGGCGCCTAAGCGCTTAGGCACACAATGAGCCCAAAACCGCCTTGGTCGCCTTGTCGCCTTGACACTATGGTTGTAAGACCTTCTGAAAAGTGCTTTTTGAACATCTTTTTGACCAAGACCTCTTTCCACCTTGATCTCAAACGGTACCTTTGTGGAAGAGGTATAAAAAGGACACCTGGGGGAACCCTAGGCAAGGAAATTTCGTGGAGAAGTGTGCCTCCTTCAAGAGTTTCATCTCAAGCTTCTTCTCCAAGCTTTTTCAGCCTTCTAAAGCTTCCATCTGCAGCATCCTTGTAGAAGGCATCTTTTTGAGGAGATCTTTTGCTTCATCTGAGCTTCATCAACATCTGAAGATCATCCTCCCGAGCTTGGCATTGAGTTTGCTTGTTTATCATTATCTCTTTCAGTTCTTTATTGTGTTGGGTGAGCTAGGCACCGCATCAACTAGCTGTGTATTGGTGAGCTAGGCACCGGCTAACTAGCGGTTTGTTGGTGAGCTGGCACCGTTTCAACCAGCGGTTGTGTTCATCTCTTAGTGAGGGAAATCTCACCGTGTGGTGGTGAAGACTGGACGTAGTAGATCAACGGGGGTCTTACCGAACCAGGATAAATCTGTGTGTCTTCGTGTGCTTGCTTCCTTCTTCCCTCTCAGTTCTCATTGTTTTGCATTCGTTATCTTTTCTGCATTAGTTTCCGTTGTCCATTCAAGACAAAATTTTAAAGCCCTATTCACCCCCCTCTAAGGCTAGTCATAGTCTAGATCCGTTCATTTCCCTACAATTGATATGTCACATATGTTGAGAACATCATGTGAGGAGAGCCCTTGTACAAGCCATGCATACCTCTGACGGTAATTATGTGTTGAATGTTGGGTGGAACGTGCCAAATTAATATTATCAAATGACATATCTAGAATACCTGCAACCCGTGCATGCATGATTAATATATATATATATATAGAGAGAGAGAGAGAGTAATGATAAGGTGCGACGGGGGCTGTTAGTGCGGCCCTGCGGCACCACATCTTCGTGCCCTCTGATTCCCATCTGAGGGCAAACAAAATTTAAATAAAAAAATGAGACACACACCACTGCCTTCTATTACAATGGCGGATCTAGAATTTTTATTTAGTGAGTACATTTTTAGATGTATTTTTTTGATTTAGTGAGGTCACTAATGATAAAATTTTACATCACTAATAAAAGTTTTTCAATCTAATAACGTCACAGGACTCCACTGACCTCAAGATGGCTCCGCCACTGTTCTATCATGCGCATCTTCGGCCCACATATATCACGCGGGCAACGGAGGTGCATCCGTCCAGCTTTTTCTAATTTTAATTTTATGGGCCCTCCGATAGGAATCGAAGGACGCGGAGGTGGGGTGCGGCGGGGCTGCACCAACGAGCTCCCACACCACTGGACCCTCGCTGCACCCTCTCATTACACTATAGAGTTTGAGTCTGTCAAAAGATAACTCAATTATTTTAGAGAAATCAGATAAAAAAATATGAGAGATTATTTCGCCGTCCACCTAATTAGTCGAATTGTTAGAATCTATATCTGACCTGTGAATTCTAATCATCGCACTTTTTAAACCCCCACCACCACCCAATAAGAATGTGTTTATCATACGTCTCCGGGTGTTGTAACATGGCTGCAGTTTTGTGTTTTTTTTTTCTTTTTTTGGTGGGGGTTGGAGGGTTGCAGTTCGAGCTCTACGGAGTTATTTGGGAGTAGAATTAGATTGTGTGAAAGATTACTTGATTTATTTAAAGAAGATATCTCTCCATGTTCGTGTAAAAAAATCTTTTCATCTGGTCATGAGTGTGACTATATTTTTTATTACACGTACGTTTCGTTTGTCAATTTACATATTTATCATTATTGCAGATTTATATTGCATCACAAGTAGGACTACAGACTTTGGACAGTCGTGGAACTCGCAGTGTTATATAATAATTTGAGGGCAAGTTGAACTGGAGTGAGTTAAAAAACTTTGGCAAGTCGCGGAACACGCAAAGTGCTAGTTATATCAATTTGAGGCATGTTCCCGATGCCATATTTATTTATTGATCATCGTCAAAGTCTTATCTTATATATATGTGATATATTATAGTATATAAATATCATAATGATATATATATGTGATGGGCACGACTAAAGACTTTGGACAGTAGTGCAACACGCGCAGTGCTGGTTATGTAACAATCTGAGGCATGACCATGATGCCATATCTTTATATCGCCTTTGATAATTTATCATCCATAAGGCAAGTAGTAGCATGCGTATATAGGATAAAATAGCTTATGGAGTAATTTTAAGAGAAGATAATTAGGTAATATATCTTTTTTTTCTGAGTGGCAAGAAAGGGTGTTGAAGATGGACTAATTAAGTATTGTCCCTTATTTAGTGTTTTGTCTTTTGATTTAGAAAAAAAAATTAGCAGAAGAGACATGTCTTGTTTACAAACACATATTTATTTTTACTTATCTCTTATGTAAGACTAAACCATGCTTCTACATGTTATATGTATTTCCTCAAAATTCCTCTAATAAATTTACGTAATTCAGAAGATCGTGCAAGTATGACTGGAAGGAGTTGATGGGCGACATCCTAACTTTTTACCCATTAATTAAAAACAAGTGCCATATGAACATATTAACAACTCTCATGTTTTAACAAATACTTAATTTTTTATAATTGGTAGAGTAGATATGATGTCAACATGGAACACCCTAATATTTCTCTCGAGAAAAATTTACTACACTTACTGCACTTGTATGTGATGTTTATGTGGTGTCATATGAACTGTTACCTCAATAATCAGGAGTAGTAGATAGTGACGAATGGTGGCAGCGGTCGACGACAGGATCTAATATCACCATTTGGAGTCAAATTTGCATTGTGAAGCTTAAGATTTGTATTTTGGAGTTCAAATATTTAAAATTTAATTAATATTTTTTAGAACCTAAGATTTATATTTTGAAGCCTAAAATTCATATTTTAGAGTCCAAATATAAAAATGTTTTTTATTTTTTAATCTCTACAAATATGTGTATTTTCCTTTTAATCCCTCAAATTAGACTACTATCATATTAATCCTTCAAAACTTCTAAAACTTTGTAAAAAAATCTTTCTGATAGGTACTAATATATAATATTAAGAGATTTTGAGGGACTAATATGATAACAATGGACCAAAAGGAAAATATGTTTATTTGTGAGAAATAAAAAATAAAAATTTATATTAAAATTATAATTAATATTTTTAACCATAAGATAGAGATGTCAATGAGCCGGGCCTGGACCGGGCCTGGTTAGGCCCGGGGCCGGTCCGGTTTTTAAAAAGTCGGCCCGGGCCCGGCCCAGGTCTGGGGGTAAGCCTGGTATGGGTGGCCCGGCCCGGGCCAGGGAAAAGCCCGGTTAAGCCCGGTCCGGCCCTAAAAAATAAGAAAAAATAGTATTTTTTTATTTATATAATATATAATTTTAATAAATCTACTATAATATATCTATAAAAAATAATATATTTTTTACTTATATCTATATTAACATTTAACTTATAAAAGATTATATTTTGAGTAGGTTTTATTGTAGAAAATATATATATAATTCTCTTTCTAAATATAAATTTAATATTTAATATAAATTATATTTATATTTTTCGGGCCGGTGGGCCGACCGGGCCGGGCCTTACAAAGTCCAAACTCAGCCCTATTCTTTCCTGGGCCGGGCCAAAAAAAATTAACGGATTCATTTTTTCGGCCCAATCCCGGTTAAAACTGGGCTGACACCCCTACCCTAAGAGTAGTACTTTAAAATCTAAAATTTATATTTTGGAACTCAAACTTCGCACATTGATGTTTAAATATTAAAAATTCAGTTAATATTTTTAAATCTTGAGAGTAATATTTTGAAATCTAAAATCTAAAATTTATATTTTAGAATCTAAGATTATATTTTAGAACTCAAATTTTATATTTTAAAACTCAATTATTGATCATCATCATCGACCACCGCTACCGATCATCGCCGTCATTATTATCTACTACTCAACCCATATAACATCACATGAATGCTACATTGACGTCTTCTTATTGAACTTACAAATAAAGCAAGTGCTTGTAAATTTTTCTCATTCCTCTCGTAAGGTTCCTTCACAAGATCGTACTAGCATCGGTACCGATGTACTCAGCCATCCCATAGTTGACGATTGAGCACCTAATGCTCCTCGTGAGGCGTGCATGCTGATGACTTGCAGGAACGAGTGGTTGACCCCAAATTTAACATATATACCCCAAATTTAACGTGCCATCCAATGAAGTGCCAGCTCATAGACGGCTGTAATTCTAAATGTTCACATGCTTTGGGAGTTTTTTTTTCTAAAAAAAAAAAAATCAAAATATGAATCTATTACATGATCCAGTCAGAGTTAAACTTTTAGGAAAATATTTAATATCCGGCCGTATGATTTGTTCGGACGGCCGAGCTAGCATTGTCTCATTGGACAGCGCCCTGCTGCACGGGGCCTGCAACAGGGACATTGCCTAATGGACAGCGCGAGCTCGGTCGCCCAAATAAATCGTGCGCCCGAGCGACCAGACGCGCAGCATCTCTCAAACTTTTAACATTATCTTTAAAAACTTTCTTGATTAACTACGAACGATAAGAGTTAAATTTTGACATATTCTTAATATACATGAAAATTTATCACTAAACTATTTCTTGAGTACATTCACATACTTTGATTTGCTGGTGTCAAATAGGTGTGAAAAAGCTGTGGTAATTAAATGGCCGGTTCCTTGTTTTGATTGCCATAATGTGTTTGGCGTGGATGTCATGATTGATATAGAGCTAGATCTGTTCCTTCCTATACGAAAACGACTTCCGGTCTTATTTTTGAATCAGTCCATTCTGCCATTGATGGTCCCATGTACCCATTTTATTGTCGCAACTTGACATACATATATTGCTCCACATTTTAATCGCACCCTAAAGTTTAGGCAGACTACCTCACCCTTTTGACTGATCATCTTAATATATACATAGAAAGTTAATGATCAAGTCATGAGTGGACAAGTCCAAGTCATGAATCATAAATAATTTGGGCAAATTGCCAAAAAAAAAAAGGACAATTGACTTAGGTCACTCCGTGCACTTAAAGCGGTGTGCAATATAAGTATATATTACTCAAGTATCTTTTACAAAATCTTTCCTACATAAAAGTACTTTTCCTTGTTATAATTGAGAAGCCATGACTATGTTTAAGGTTAAAGGAATTTAGTAGTTGATCATAACCAACTCTGTTGATTAGGGATGTCGATGGGCCGGTCGGCCCGGGTCCAGCTCAGGTCCGGGCCCGAAAAAAGTCCGGTTAAGTCGACCCGACCCGAAAAATATAAGAAAATTATTATTTTTATTTATATAATATATAATTTTAATATACCTACTATAATATATCTATAAAAAATAATACATATTTTACTTATATCTATATTAATATTTAACTTATAAAAGATTATATTTTTTAGTAGATTTATTGTAAAAAAATAAATATAAATTTTATATTTAATATAAATTATATTTATATTTATATTTTCTGGGCCGGTCTCACAAAGTCTAAGTCTGACCCTATATTCTTTTCCGGGTCAGGTCGGGTCGGGCCAAAAAATTTTAACGGATTCATTTTTTCGACTTAAGCCCGGTTAAAATCGGGTCGGACTTCCGAACCTCTGGACCAGTCCGGTCCAATTGACACCCCTACTGTTGATGCTGTATGAGAGGTGTATTTGTCAACTGCAGCGGGGTGTGTTTGTGTACAATCAAGTGGAACTGTGAGGTCAAAACGATGAAACAATATTAATTGGTCCGTTTTGTTTCTTCCAAGAATGTTGCCACCGTATATATGACAACGTTAAGGACTTCTAGTACTCGTATTTATGGAAACATTCCTTGTTTATATAACCAAAATTTAAAATCTAAAAAAAAATCTAAATCTTTTAATTTCTTAATTAAAGTTTTGTTACAATTAAGACTGTTCATAGTTAGGTACAATCTGTCAAATCAAACCAACTAACCGATCAGATTGGTTCTGATTAGACACCTTTTTATTATGGTTCATTTTGATTTGGTTTGAGACTCACAATTTCATATTTGGTTTGTGTGGAAATGAAAAATTTAATCTATTTAAAAATTTGTATTTATCATGTTACTTTTTTTATGAATGCATATTACTAATCCAAGTCCCGTCGGGTGCTACACGAGCAATAGTGACGTGAGATGAATCGGCAATTGCATAGCGCGGCGTGCCAGTCACCGAAGTGACAACCAATTGTTCTGCCTCCGAGAGTCGAAGGGCTTTAGGTCTATTATGCGCGCCGTTTGACTTCGTCAAACGATTGTGAAGATCGGGTCGGGACCAAGATCCCGCCGTTGCCTGAGCGCAACGACGTTAATTACATCTCTCGGAGAGAGAAAACTTGATAATCGCCAGATTAGAAAGTCTCATGATCTTAAAACGGAAACATCCGATAAAGGATATATGCGAAGATGTAAATTTAATTGCGCCTAACGCGAGACGACCAAAGTATAACACTCGACGCACTTTTGATGTTGTTATAGATTTACTAAAAGAAGTTGAATGGTTTCAACATTATTTGTATGATTTATTTTGTTCTTTTGATCTCTTGCATTTTTTTGTGATTGGTCTTTTATTGTTTGTCTCTTTCTTTTTTTTTATTAATTTGATTTTGACCGTTTGATTTATCCTCTTGATTTATTTGAGTTTGAAGTTTATTGAGTTTTTGTTCCGAGCTAAGAGCTTAACCCGAAATTATTTGCTTGACATCTTTTGTTCAAGATTGTTTTACCTGATTTGATTTTTACTTTAGATTTATTTCAAAGTTATTATTTTGGTTCTATTTTTTATGTTAGATTTGATTTAAAATTATTCATGTTTTTTGTTATGTGATTTGAAATTTCTCTTGGTTTTTGATATTAAGTTATCATGTCATATTCTTTTAAACTTGATTTGAGGTTACAACAACTAAGTTTGTTTCAGACGTTTTGATTGATTTATTTATTTGTATTGTATTTGTTGCTTGTCCCTTTTTTCATTTTTTTCTTTAAATGTTTATCAAAATTTTTATCATTAGTCTTATTGCCATTTTTTGATTTGGGTTGGTTAAATGGAGGGGGCAGCCTGTACGCAAGTGGGTTTTTTTTTTTTGCTTTAACAAAGGGATTTCATGCATGCCTGGGCGTGTATGTGTGCATGAGTTGGCGGGAGGGTGTGTTTGTGTATGATTCGGGAAGTGGTGGGTCGGCCAGGCTTTCTAGGAGTATGTGTATGCATGTATATATTTTAATGGGTTTGCATGGGTTGGCTGGAGTTGGAACGGCTGGGATTTAGGAAGAGTTTTGTAGGGGCAGGGATGTGTGGGAGTGTGTGCGCAGGGTGCATGGGATGAGTCGGGAGCGGGCATGAGTTGGGAGCGGCATGATTCGGCCACGGGCATGAGTCGGCTGGGGAGGATTTAAATGATTTTTTTTGTTTTTGAGAGGTGGGAGATGGTGGTTCGGCTGGGGAGTGGGTCGGCCAGCATCTTGAGTCGGGCAGGGGGTGAGTCGGCCACGGGTGTGGGTCGGCAGAGGACCTTAAATGGTTTCCATGGAGAGGCGGGTCGGTGGCCCTGGTTTGGTGGAAATGAGATTTTGTTTGTGTTATTTATTTTCTATTATATTATTATGTTTGTTTTTTCTTTTGTTATTTATAGACTTATTATTTTTTTTGTTATTATTATTCCTTCTTTATTTCTGTCTCATTATTCATGTTAACAGCACTGCTATGTGACTTATTGCAGTCAGGCCATTGAGTCGGTCCAGGAGCACTGCCGGATCACCGGTTCAAATCTCCCACCCACCGACTCGGATCGCCAACCAGAAACACAGAATAGTGTGACACTCACAGGGAAAAATTCGGCAGCACATCCCCCGATTCATGGGATGTGGGGGAGGTCACGGTATCCATCCACCACAATGGAGATGGTACCAAAACGGGATATTGGCCGTGTAAGGCGCTTACCCAGATGGCACACGGTACCGATTCTCGAGGTATAGCCGTGGAGGAACCGATGAGTACCGAGACCGAAAACAGTCCGATGGACAACCGATAATGTACGAGTCTAGGAACTCGGGCATAGATATCATGTTATCTAACCCGAGGCCTCATAGAGCCTCATTTTTTTTTATATAAGTTGGCTAAGAACTGCTCCGCATGCATAAATGGGCCCAAGCGGTTCTGCCCATTTGAATCAGACTCAGGTAAGTCGGCCAGGGGGTGAGTTGGGAAGTACATGAGTTGGGAAGGTCATGAGTTGGGAGGCTCATGAGTTGGGAGCTATGTGAGTTGGGAGCTATGTGAGTTGGGAGCCAGCCAGGGAAATGGCAGCCGACTCAGGTGAGTCGGGCAAGGAACTGCGCCATCTTTTCTCCATGAAATGAGCCCCAAATCAAATCGAAATGGCACCAAATTTTTGGAGGAGGGACTAAGGCATGCCTTGATCGATTCCAGCTCCTCACATGGGCGAAATATCACAGCAATCGATCCCAAAAGTGCCAAACTCACGGCTCAGGTGAGTTGGGAGCGGACCTTCAACTGAAGTCCCTCCCCTCTGTGGTCTTTAACCCCGGGAAAGCAGAACGAAGGCGATGTGGGTGCGATGTTGACGCCTCATTCAAGTCCTAAGCGGGGCATGGATATTAGATTACCCAACCCCTTTGTGCTTGGACCGGAATGTGGTGATTTGGCAGTGAATGTCATGCATAATCAGATGAAATGGGAGTTCCTTATGCAGACAACTTGTGCAGAACTTTTCTAAAGAAGCACAGACAAAAGAGTATAAAAGAAAGAAACACCGTCCAGCACAGATTCTGGTGAATTGAACAATACCCAAAGATTCCATGTACCAGTTTCCTTATGAGTGAAATGAGGCATTAAGTTGCCCTCCCACTGTTTAAGGAACAGGCCCCTTCGGTTTTCATGAAGAAAGAGCAGACAAACACACTAAAGCAAATGGAAGCAAGGAGATTAAAATGCACACAGAACAGTACTATCATTCATGTGCCTTCACGTGGAGGCGAAGCTATTATATACATTTGTCTCTTCAACCCTCAAGCATTAACATCTTTTAATGAGCACACATGCTCTCAAAAGAAGCTATGCACGCAGAGGATGACAAGAAAAAAACTATGGCAAAGGGGGAGGGGCAAGAGGCATAAGGGACAGGTTCGGGAAGTGGCAAATGAACCCAGCAGCGGCTGGGTCGGCTACCCTGGACACTACCCTCACCCCTTCGCCTCTGATGCCTGCCGTGGTTGTCTTCGGGAGAAACCGCCGGCCAGCCTCCTCTTCCTCCTCTTTTCTTCTGCTGCTGCTCCCGGAAGCCAGAAGCCACACAGCCGATCTCCTCCTTTCTTGGCCTCACGCAGCCTCCCTCTCCTCCCTTCCGAAGAAGATGCAACTGGCCTTTTTTTTAGGTTACTTTTTGCAGGCCCTTTTGTAGTGGGGAGGTGAGTGTTTGCTTAAAGTGACCCCCAACATGAGGGCACTCTTGGCCATAGATTGGGCCATTAGATGGGCTATATCTTGTTTATCTCATCATTTTGATGTCCACAGTTTGATTTTAATCTGAGTAAATCGATGTAAGCCGAACCAAATTGAGTTACTATTATATCTATAAAAATTTATGAATTTCTACTCATTTTTATATATAATAGTAAATTATTATAAGATGAGAGATAATTTAATCTTTTTAGTTATAGCGATTATTATATCTTATTATTTTTCACATTTTGTCGTCATCACATTACTACAAATGTGTCTATTAAGAGATTAATATGTTAATAAAATTTTTAAATATATTTCGATTAAATCGAACCAAATTGAATTAAAACAATTTGATTTGATTTCAAAATGAATCAACTCACTGTGATTCGAATGAGAGTCCATTTCGATTTGCTTTAATTTTAGAAAGAAAAAAATTCAAGTCAAAATGAAATCAAATCGAACAGCGTTAACCCCTTATTACAATTAAATAATATCGTACGTACGTACATCTTTCCCGTTTAGTCCCTCTTCTCTTAAATGGGTAGGTTAACATGTCACATCTAGATGTATCTTACTATTGCAGAGTAAATATTCCAAGAATAAGCTAGACCCGCCTGGCGGCACGGTGGAGATTCTAACTATTTTCGTCATGTCGATCTATCTTATATATGATGTCGAAATGTTGATAAGATTAAGATCGTCTACCAAACTAAAAAAAAAAAAGTTGAAGATTATAAAATTCTTAAAATCTGACAGAACTAAAAAAAATGATGTACTAGTGTATAAGACCACTATACTTACCCACGAGCTCTTCATGGTTGAACTGTTGCACATAACTCCGGCATCGGAGGATCTGGTTTCCCATTGTGATCATCCAGAAGGTGATCTGAGTCATCCATCGGGTAACATGTGTTCTTATAATATGTGCGAAATTCCACACAGGTGGGATTTGGTTCTCTAGTAGTATAAATACCCCTACCCGATCGAGTCTGATCTCACAGCGCCCTTCCTCGCCCTTGCTCTCTCTCTCTCTCTCTCTGTGTTCTCAGGGTCCAAAATGGCGGCCAACGGCGACCAGCAGTCGATCATGTCCCCGGCGCCGGTGCACGGGAAGATGATCACCGTGCTCAGCATCGACGGGGGTGGGGTGAGGGGAATAATCCCAGGGATCGTCCTCGCCTGTCTCGAGAAGAAGCTTCAGGTGTGTGATTCAGATGCATAATATATATTATATGACTGAAGCCGCCGGCAGCTGGTTTAGCTAGCTAGACAGTACCGTTCAGCTAGCTCTGTGCATGCAATTGAACTGGATGATCTTTCTTGACCTTTCTAGTTCCTGATCCTCTCGTTCTAATCGATTGCTTCATGTTAATTTTCTTGCAGGAGATCGACGGAGAGGACGCGAGGATCTCCGACTACTTCGACGTCATCGCGGGGACGAGCACGGGGGGCCTGGTGACCACCATGCTCAGTGCACCCAACGAGAACAACCGGCCAATGTACGCCGCCAAGGACATCTTCGACTTCTACTTCGAGCATTCCCCAAGATATTCCCCCAGAAGAGGTGCTTTCGTTATTAGTTTAACTATTCGAGATCAACTCAGTTTTTCCCCCAATTTTTTTCACATTCGATTTAAATTTCTTTCGTAAAAAATAGAAGTCTCCCTCTAATATATATTAGACGGATAACTAGCTAGATCCTCCCATGATCCGGAGTACTCCTAATTAAACTGCAGCTAGCAGCTGTAAACTCTGACGCTAGCTAGCTAGCTACAAATGTTTCCGTCTGTTGACGCGGATGTGAATATAATATGCAGCGGTATCTTCGCGGGCCCGATGAGCGCGTACGGGCTGGTGATGGGACCAAAGTACGACGGGGTCTACCTGCGCTCCCTTCTCCGGCGGCTCCTCGGTGAAACCCGGCTGCAGAAGACCTTGACCGACGTTGTCATCACGGCGTTCGACATCAAACTGCTGCAGCCTACCATCTTCACCACCTACGACGTATCCTCCTTTCTCCCTTCTAACTCTCCCCCACCGTCGTTCTCTGCACGCCACTAGCTAGCTCGCTACTGCATGCGTAGTGTCTCTTTATATTGATGAATAACGTGATCTACCAACTCATGTATTTGAGTTCTTCCAATACAGAGGCCGGGAGAGAAACCATGCTCCAAAGCCCTGCCATAATAAAAGATGTGGAGTTCTTTCAGCGGCCGTAGGCTTATAATTAAACAGTTTGTGGCCAACCCTGAAATCACATATAGGTGCATGCCTTAGTGCTTTGAGAGTTGACAGCGTTTGGTAGCAATTGCCAAAAAGAAAAAAAATCTCTGCCACTGATGTTACCAAACGACTTAGAAAGTTTAAGATCAGATTGAGTCATCTAGCCATCAGTTAAAGGTCAGCTTTTGGTTAGTCTGGTGATCTGATTCGATAATTTGCTGAGAGTTCGATCATGCATGCGATAAATAGCTAGCATGCGAGAGCTATAAAATATAGCACTCGTTACAAGTTATCCAATAAATAAATCACATATTTTAGCTTCCCTCTTTTCAAGAACTAATGATCAAGAGAAAGCAAGGTGCTTTGACCGGGTAAATTAATTAATAATGTTTGCTTTTGCAGATAAAAAATTTATAATGTCCAGCTTTAAAGGATCTACCTGAGAGTTGACGACTCAGTCTAGATCTAGAGGACTTCCAAAGTCAGATTACTGAATTTTGAATTTTAAAGTAGTCACGGGCTTCCAGGACACATCATGTTCGCATCATATGCATCAAGTATCCATATTTATATATATGTCTGTTATATATTATATACATGTGTATATATATATGTATGAAGAGAGAAAGAGAAAGAGATCGAAATATTTATAATTTATAGCTAGGTGACTTCGTAAGTTACGAAGAAATTTCTACCGATAATATCAAGAGTTCAACTCTAACGTGATAATATAATATATGAATATTTTAATTTTTTAAAAAAAGAATATAGGAGACTTCGCATACGCATAAACTTCTGAGTTAATAATATCCATCTCAACCATGACCCTCTTGGTGCCGTTTGGAAACGAAGTTGGGGAGATTTTGAGGGCCAAAATCTCTGACAACTTTACAATCGGTGCCAAATGTTACAAGGTGTCCTCGGCTTTTGTGCATGGGGTGATTTTGAGAGAAGAGAGAGATAGATAGAAGAAAACGCGGCAGGTGCTGTTTCCGGAAGCGGCTCGGGTGCCGCTTTTGCGGAATTACCCGCGAAAATGCCGCGGGTGTGGACGTGGCGCGAAGGTGAGCATTGTCCGTGTTTTTTTTTTTTTAAATAACCCAATGCATTTGGCTGGGCACGACATGGGCGACGAGGTGAAAATCTCGTAGCCCGTGAAATCGGCTTTTGCCGATTTCGGCTTCTGCCACCGCCATTTCAAACAGTGCCAGTGGAGTAGTGACCCAATTGTATCATGAAAGGTCAATCATGTATTAAATTATTCTAGCCCCCACAAGTCCCATGACAACTGCACATCTGAAATTAACCTTATCTTCTTCTTGACGTTATAGCTTCACATGTGTGTATTTTTTTCTGACAATTTTTTTTTTAAAAGGGTAGTTGTCACATAAGAAGAAATTAACTTGTTTTATTTTAAGGTGTTTTAGTTAATCATGACATCATTTTAATTAACGGCGTACGTACGTGAATCCATTGCAGGCAGAGAACGACGCTCTAAAGAACCCACTTCTCTCAGATGTATGCATCTCCACCTCAGCCGCCCCCACATACTTGCCTGCTCACTATTTCGAAGTGAAAAAGGATGGCGACGAAGAAGGGAAACATTACCATCTCATCGATGGGGGAATCGCAGCTAATAACCCGGTGAGTACTTCATGACTAGTTATAATTTCTGTACACAAGAGGATCCTGTAGTACTCCAAAGCTCTGTTTCTATAGATCTCATCTCTTACATGGAAAGCTAGCTAGCTAGCTGCTCAAATTCTGACACTGGTTAGCCTGTACTGATGTAGACAATGGCGGCGATGAGCCATGTAATGAAGGAGATACATGCGCACAACGATAATTTCTTCCATATGAACACCATGGACTGCAAGAAGTTCCTGGTCATCTCCCTGGGCACGGGCTCGCCCAAGGATGAGGGAAGGTACACCGCACAGGACGCTGCCCGATGGGGTGCATTCGGATGGCTGATAGGAGGGGGCAGCACCCCGCTCATTGACTCCTGTCTGCAGGCCAGCTCCGACATGGTCGACATCCATGCCTCTATCCTCTTCAAGACCCTCCATTGTGAGGAGAACTATCTTAGGATCCAAGTATGCATCTCTCTCTCTCTCTCTCAAATCTACAAAAATATTGAAATTCTAAGCCCAGGACATATAAGCCTCTCCTCTAACAGTCTCTCTCACGATTAAGATAGATTATAAAATTAAATAAAGAGAAGGTGAAGATATCAGAATGGACCTTGGCCCTTGATTTTAATATTATTGGAGAAGAGTCGTATGGATATTAATCTCATATCGGATATCCAAACGGAGTTCCGATGCTTCTATGACTTGGGCCTATAATTAATTAGAATCTCAACGTGTTAAAGTAATTTGTGATGGATCTAGATCTCATGAAAGATCTAAAGTCATAAAAAAAATTCCAACAATTTATGGAGGAAATAATGGAGATGAAAAATCTACATCATAAAATCAAAAGGCTCCACTCCACCAGACATTATCACCATAAATAGGGAGGAGTGGTTCAAGGGAGAACCAAAGAAGAAATGTAAGGTCATTCTCTCCCAAGTAAAGCCATCCAACCCTCCCACTCAAAAGCCTTCCCACGACATGTAGCCTGATCTCCCGTCTTTCATGTCTAAGAACATTTAATGCTCATATATTTTGGTGTATATATATATCGTCTTTTTTTTTTCTTGACCTTGATAGAAAACTTTTTGCGCTTATATCCCTTTTATAAATCCAATCTTTTATCTCTTTTTTTTTTAATGTCAAAACCCACAAATCTAGGTGTTTCTAAGGCCCAAGATATAGAAGTATAGGAGCTCCATCTAAATGTTCGATATGAGATTAATGCTCAAACGGTTCTCTCTAACAACGGTCACCCATCCGCTCAAGTTATTTGTTTGATGTGAGAAGAGTATCTTGCAGCAGAAATTTCCAATAAACAAACACGTACGCATTACATGTTAGAAACTAGCACGTGTGAAGTCTTCTCTCTATTCAGGGATGGATCCAGAAATTTTCAATAGAATCACTCTCAAAATTAAAGTGTACTTATAAATTTTATTTGTAGTTCATTGGGGTCTATATTTTTTTAAAAAAATTCTCAACCAAAATTAACTTATTAAAATAAACTTTTAAAAATCTAATGGAGTCACGTGACCCCATTAGACTTAAGTTAGGTCCGTCCATATTTCTATCTCTCACACACAACTAGATCTCGAAAAGGAGGTTGTAATATCTTAGGATTAACGGTATATATAATATGTGCATGAAACTTTAGGATTAATATTTTATGATATCCTAACGCTGAATGGATGGCTCCCACAGGAGGACAGTCTGCAGGGAGAAACATCATCCACAGACCTATCGACCATCAAGAACATGAAGGCCCTCAAGCAGGTGGGAGAAGAACTCCTGCAGAAACCAGCCTCCAGAGTAGACTTGGAGACCGGGAGGAACGTGCCTGTGGATGGTAAGACCACCAACGAGGACGAGCTCGCACGATTTGCCAAGCTTCTCGCCCTAGAACGCAAGGGCAGGATTTCCAAAGTTCGTCGTCTCCTCTCAGCCTAGATGAGACTTGTCTTTTCGTCTTCAAGTGTCTCCTTTATTTTCCTCCTTTGTCGTGATCTATATACCTGCGCCACGACCCAGCGTGCCCAACCAATTAAGGAGAAGAAATCCTATTACATGTACGGCACGTTGTACAGTGGCACAATGCATGTTAGATTGTTCTGCTGTCCGTAGTGTTCTTCTGACTTATTCATAGGACCTCAATATATGTCCACTGTCCCTTCCCAAGTAATGTTGTACGATATGATATATGCATCACTGTATCATCTGATTCTTCAGGTATAATTTGAATGTGTTCGTTCTTTCTAATATCCGTGCAAAATATATATATGTTAAGAAAAATGGGAGCATAGGGACGTACGAAGGAGTCGTGCTCTTCCACACATGTGGAGGGGCACGGCCCCCAACGCATTTAATACACTTTTTTTTTTACCCTCAAACATGCACACATATTTTTATATTGTACATAAATATCTATCTAGTGCACACAAATATTTATGTAGTGCATACAAATACCACAATAATGTATTCAAATAATATAAGAATGTACACAATTAAATATATATATTTGTGTGCATTCTTATATTATTTGTGTGCACTACTATGGTATTTGTGTGCATTAGAAATATTTTTATACTATTTGTGTGCACTAGCGACAAATTAACGACGGAATACGTCTATCCCAAAAAATTTCTCGCTAATCCACGGCGGTTGTGAGACGTCGTTAGTCCGTCGCTATTTAGCGAGGAGTATAGTGACGGAAATTTGTCCATCGCTAATTAACATCACATTATTTTTATCGCAAATCTGTCGCTAATTAACGACGGAATCGTGTAGCGACGAGTTTCCATCGAAAAAAACAATTCCTCTCAAATTCGTCGCCGATTAGCGACAGATTTTCTGATGCTAATCTGCCACAAGTTACCCTTAGAGAATTTTTAACGACAGATTAATATCGTCGCTAATTGAACAGACAAATCCATCGCTACTTAATGACGAATTGGCGACAAAAATATGCGTCCTCAATTAGCCGTCGCAAATCGTCCACTAGATTTTTAAAGTATTGGGGAAGACGGGAAACTGAAGTAGGGGGAAGGATGGCCTCACTGCTGCTGCCGCAGTAGCCTCTGCAGATTTCTTATCACCATTAAACCACCAGCTCCTCGACAGGCTAACCAGCTGCGTGCTTTGATGCCGCAGGCCCGCAGTTGCTCATTGGTAATCGTCGTCCCCCCTCTCTCTTTCTCTCTCCCTCTCTCTCTAAGGTGTCTCCGGCGCTCTATATCTGCCTCTTTCGATCCGACTCCCGTTCTCCTTCTTCCTCTTTCTCACCCTCTCTGCCACTCTCTTGTGAGCCGGGGAGGGGTGGGAGGTGGCCGGCTGTGGGGGTGGGGGCTGGCTGTGGGGGGTTCACAGGGCTGACAGGGTTGTGGGGGGTGGCCGGCTGTGGGGGTGGGGGGGGCGGCTGTGGGGGTGGGGACCGATCTGTACAATGTAATCCAAAGTTGATAAGATCGACCGATTCACGCACTGTCGGCCTTCAGAGCTGGCATCAACGTCAGTACTGGCTAATGGTGTCGGCAACCCAATGCTGAAAACGTGCAAATATCTACAGCACAATGATTATTCTTTGAATTATTCTTTCTCCATTATATATATTTGCTCTGTGTCTGTATCAATGAGTACAATAACACCAAATAACCATCCATTGGTTAGCAAACTTTTGTCCAAGGAAGGATCCTCCCGAAGTTCCTAAACTTATATCCTCTAATTATTCGTGGTGGTGGGTTTATATAAAATTACTTTTTTTAAAGGGCCAATGAGGCCGAAATATTTTATTGATGAACCAAAAATCAGACAACCAGCGGCATAAACAGATACAAATCAAAACCAAAATAAAAGTAATTTAAAACTCCATAGATGATTTATCCCAGGAATGAGTTCGCCGCAGAACATCCTGAGGACGTAAGTCCGGTCGTCGAGAACATCGCTCCAAGACTTCGTCATCCGATTCCATCTCCGATGCCTCTTGATCAAATCGGAAATCATACATGAAAATATTCTCAACTTTAGCAAGATCGGCAACAAAAGAGAAATTCCTACGCAAATCTAAAGTTGGAGCTAGAACCGGCACATTTATAGCATCTATCTGACGGACCGGGCTAGGAGAACGTTCTCGGGTGATCAGTAAGTAAATCCGAACACCCCCTTTGCGAGTTGGACGTGAGATTCGACGTCCAGAAGACGACCCACTGGAAGGGGGGTTCAAGTTCTCTCCAATAATTTACTTCACCGAGATAGCTGGGGTCTGACGCACCACTTGTGCAAAAGTCATGGGAATAATCTTGTGTGCTGTATTGGAATTTGCAACGACTACAATTCTAGAAGGATTACCCTCTGCTTGCTCATCATTCACCACACGCAATACATGTGTATTCTAACCTCTTCTCCAGTGCAAGCATCCTTGTGAACAAATTTATCTGCCAAGTTAACATCAGACGCCACCGTGGTTGGGTATAGGGAAAGCCCCTCATCTGCAGCAATACCGGGCGATGGGAAGGGAACTGGGGAAGGATTTCTTGCCTTCGTAACAATTGGAGATTTCCCACCATCTATTAGGATATTAACTGGAGAAATAGGGATAGGAGTAGAGGGCAATGAAATCGCCATCATGGGGCCACCACCAGTGGTAAAACCTTCCTTTCCTGGGACGAGGATCCCATGATTTGCATGTTCATGTGAAATCGGCTGCAAAATCCCATCGTTTCCTGGTAAAGTGCCTAAAATCCCGGAACTGGCAGGCGACGCGGCAAGCGGCGCCACCAGGATGCCGGCGGCGACCGCACCGTCCCCATTCGGAGGAGCTTGAACACCATGATCCAGGTCAATCGCTGGTTCATCAGCTATCTTCGGCTGGCCTTCAAGATCACCATGACCTGCATGTGCAGCAGGGAGGTCTTCTCGGACAGGGACCCAAACCTTTTGGGGTTGAGCAGCCGCAGCAGCATCGTGAGATTTCCTGTTCAACACATGGCTGCCTCCACCCACAGAGCGACAGGCCTCCTTAGAGTGTCCTAGTCTATGGCAAGAAAAGCAATACAATGGTATGTTGATGTAGGTAATTTCTTGCCAATAACCACCAATATCCCCCATCCCAATCCACAATCTGTCAGGCCGAGGTTTGGTGAGGTCGAGTTCAATGCATACCCTAGCGGCCTTGGTATTAAGAAGTAATTCAGTAGCATGAGCAATCTGTAGAATCGGGCCAACGTCACCTGCAATTGAAGTCAGGAGTTTCTTATGATAAAAATTGATAGGAAGTTCTGGAAACTCCACCCACACTGGGACAACAGTTGATTCCTCCGAAGGCTTGAAGAGCGGTGTCCACTTGAAGAACCTAAAGAATTTACCTTGTACGTATATAGACTCACGAAGAAGAACCTTAAGATAATCATCTTGGCACTTGAAACGCAGGAGGAGATGTGAGTTATCCAAGGCACTGATAACAAAGGATTCATTAATTCCACACCTGGATGCAAGATGCGAACGGATCTCAGGGAACGCCGGCCTCCCGTAAAGCCGTCTTGGCAACAACAGAGTAGAGGAAAGGCTTGAGAGATGCATCCATCTCTTCTTTGGAGGAAAAACTACTAGCTCACCATGATCTGTGAAGGCTGGAAGTTGAACATCTATATCAACCTAGCTCTGGAAGAACTAGTGATGCTGCAACCACGCGAGCAAAGGAGAGGCCACCTGCCGGAGGTGACCCCCCGGGGGCCGCCATGGCCGGCCAACCCCATCGGGGACGGAGGCTACAAAAATCTCCTCAGCCGCTCAAAAATCCCTTTTTGCGCTTTTACGTGGTTTATATAAAATTACTTGAAGGAATTAGATGAGGGAAGTACTTGACTAAATAAGGGTGATCATGCATGTGAATATATTATAACATCATACAGATTGGCCAAAGAAGTCAGAATTAACAGTTCGGAGACAACTAGCTCGCTCTTAAGATAGAGAGTCTAGATCCTCTCAGTGCAGGGGAGGACCGGACTCCAACAGTCACTAATGGGATGAGGGGGTTTGGGTGGAGTTGTCTATGTTTTACAAAAAAATTCAAACAAAAGACATGATAAAGTTTCAAATTTTGGACTTTTTTATAAAACTCCATCCAAACCCCCTCATCCCATTGGTGACTGTTGGAGTCCAGTCTTTCCCTGCACTGAGAGGAACCGGACTCTAAAATAGAAGACAATTTGCTTAAATGCTAGATAATTCGAGGAACCCACATCCAAAATTCCCCATGATCGATAAAGTTTCCCTTTCTAGTGTAAGATAACTTCTGAATTGATCACTTTGGAGAGTTCCCCAAACTACATCCGTGATGGGGAATTTTAACCTGTCCTGCTCCAATAATGTAGTCATTGAGGTAAGAAAGATCAACAAATAATTAGGATGGATAATAAAGGTATTATGAAAAATTTTACAGATGTATGATTTATTCTCAAGTGTCTTAAACAAAATTACATTATATATATATATATATATATATATATATATATATATATATATATATATATATTAGGTCAAATACATTAAATAAAATAATTCCATTTTATCAACTTCTTGTGCTTTCAGTTGGCTCTTCTTGTCTTCCTCCCTTTATAGAGAATAGTATTGTGTTTGATGGATGGATTTTTTTTTTCTGGAAGCAACAATGTTGCTGCTTGATTAAAATGCCATTCATAATCTATATGGGTTATTAAATGTCATACATGAATGATAGTGCTGTTATTTTAATCCTGCTCTTTATAGACAACAGTAATGTCACTCTACTTATACATGTATCATGGCCTGATCAATGTGTTGGACCCATTTTAAATGATGCATCCCATTTCTAAAAATGATGGAGCCATCGAAAGATATTGCCCCTCTGTATGCTAGTAGCTTAATAGACATACCATCACCTTCATAATTTTCACCCATTTAGAAGGTGAGAACTCCCTAGATGTTTCTGTCAATATATAAAATATTCAGCATCCATACTTCAAAAACATAGCTGAGACAATCATCTCAATTTGACCAATGGAATTTTCAGATCTACCTACTTTACATGGAGATAATGGAACTAATTTGTTAAACATCAATCCTATCAAGAATTTAGTTTCCAATAATGAAACTAATTTTTGGACCAAGAATTAATAATCATATGTATATCTAACAAGTATATATGTCTTATACAGCCCTTACAATGTTAAAGATCTACCTACTTTACATGTATATTTGTCTTATACAGCCCTTACAATGTTAAAGCATTATTTCTCCTAATCACACAAATATTCTCTTCATGGAACTCACCCTTCCACATCAGTGCAACCAACACTTCATATCATACTTACCCAGCAGAATTTGGATAGAAGAATTGAGGGCAAGACCACGTCCATATGGTGCTCTTTGGACCTAATTTTTTTTCTTCTCTGTCTACATGCCCCTAGATGTGTGCATGAAGGAGATTTCTTAGTACTTGGAATGTTGTGTTATGTATTTAATAAATTGTATTGGCTTACCCATTTTTTTATTAATATATGTTTTTGTAAAATATGATGACATGTTTTGTTTGGAACACGTGCGGAGATCGAGCTACTTGCTTTTATCTTTTGAGGTTTTTTGTTCAGGTAAGATCCAGCGAGTCTGGGTGGTAGCTCATTTTTATTTAATCTAGCGAGTCTAGGTGGTGGCTCATTTTTATTTAATACAGCGAACCTGCGTGGTGGCTCATTTTTATTTAATCCCACGAACTTGAGTGGTGGCTCAACTTTTATATTATGTGTGGATGCGTGAATATATTTTTTACAGAATGTGTGAATATATTTTAATGCAGGATGTAAGCACTGGATGAATGTTTTTCTATTATAAGTATGGAACATTAATAGAGTCTTCAAATAATAACTTGAGTAGCAAATGATCTCTATCAAACTCGTAATCACATTGAATATTGTACTATTGTGCATGCGAACCCAATATAATTTATTATCTCATGTTATTCACAAAATAAAAAAAAAACAGCTAATAATATGTGAACCTCGCAATGCAAGATGGTGGACTACATGCAAATTAAACGCGGGTCATATGGCCCTGCATGGATAAGACTAAGAATTTTCCATATCACCACCTGCAATCTTCTAGTATATACCTGCTGCAGGCCCTTTGAGAATGCAGGTTATATCATGATATGTTCATGTAGTTTCACTGTCTTCTATCACCATTTTTAGAGTCGAAGCTGGTTGCTTTCCAGTTCCACCTTCACTCTTGCCTACGAATGAGTAGGAGTAATCGAAAGAAAAATTCCACTTGTTTGGCAGCCTCACACAGTACTTACCAGATGCCTGCCATCATTTTATATACCAACACGCGCGTCAAGATTAGAGGGAAGTTTGATCTGTTCTTTTCATATGCATATATAACTTATTTCCTTCTACTGCAGACAGCATCATATATACGCATGCATGCTTAGTATTTATATTACCTTCATAAATGGTAGAGCATTGTAGATTATGCCGACCTCAGTACTGGTGATTCCAGGTGGATACATCACCAGGAATGTGCTGTACCTGCTCATGTTCAATGTTTGAGAAGAAGAAGAAGAAGAAAGTATTTGTAGCAGGCATCATGTTTTGCATCTTTTTACCGCATGGAGTAAGTTAATTTAAAGCTCCCGACAAGAAGAGAAGATTAAACATGAAGAACACATCAGAATAAATCGTATATATATACTGATCAAACCCCCGAGTACCTGAGCCAGAAAAGCCAAGATGGAGCAAACCCAAATGCTTCCTTCATGCCAAAGAAAGAGTAGCGAATAATCTACGAGAAATGGAAATTAAAAATTCACAAGATAAAACAAGAAGTATCTACTACTCGTATATCTAATGAAAATTGCACACACAGACACAGAGTTTGGAAAGTTCATCTCACATTTCATACTCCATGTCAATTAGTGATCTGCATGAGAAATGGAAATGGTCATGATTTAATTTTTTTTCACAGGATGTGAATGTGTCTCCTTTTTACATGATATATCTCTATTTTTTCAAGATGTGAATGTATGAATTTTTTTTTTCACAAGATGTGTACACATGTGGATATGTTCCTAATATAGGGGAGATGTTGTCGAATTTTCTTTGTAAATTATATGCAGTGTTTATTAATAGCAATATTTTTATATATGAGTTCACGCAGTGGATCTCGGGTTCGGAGATTACGGATTGTGGATGGCGTGCCAAGTCATTCATCTGAAGACTCTGTTTGCAGGTCATCTTTCTCAAGTCGTTCTTCCTATCACTCAGGGGGCATCTTCTCCTGCATCTGCATCTTCTTCTGTACCAGGTTTATTTTTACATTCAGTAGCATTGTAATTTATATTTACTTTAATTTCATAAAATCTAATCATTTTCTTTATGTATAAATTTTTACATAGAGATACCATTGTCGGGTAGAGAGACTGGTCGCCGGGGTCCCTCTAGAGATGCCACAGAGAGGAAGTTAGAGCCTGGACATAAATAAAATGTGAATAATCGGTGGCTATGGGCCATAAACATTCTCTAAATTGGACGTGATTTTGGCTATAAATATAGACCGGGGGGGGGGAGCTCATTTGCATCCAATCCCAACCACGGCGAAGCCCTTCCGAATTCCCACCCCGACCCCCGGACTCCAATTCTCCAACTCTCTAAGGCGGGACTCTATCAGATCGGAAGCTCGTGTCCCGGAGGCGGGACGCAACGCATACGTCGCCTTCGCATCATCTCCTTGACGAACCGGAGCTTCCAAGTGTTGGAGCACGGCGGGGGGGGGGATGCTACACCGGCATCTACTCCGTCCTCTCCACACTTCGTCATCGGGCTACGCCGCCATTCCACCTCTTCCTCTTCTTCAATTCCCCTTCTTTTTTTTTGTTTAGAACATGCATTGCACACTTCTACACACACACACACACATAACATTTCTTTTACCCACCCACTTCCTTGGGGTTTAACACCACCTCCACGAGATGTGTTACTCTTCATTTACATGTTTTTCCATACTTCACTCCATTTACATTTACTACGCTTCACAGTCTAACCTCCACTTTCACACATTTTCTTGTTGTTTCTCCTTTTGCAAGGTAACCGGATCAAATCTTCTACGTCGGCCGGCCGGCGTAAGAAGGAAGGAGAATCCACAACACATTCCCGCACTTTTCTTCGGTCGGAGGTAAGTACATCGCGTCATCTCCCTTTCGCCCATTACATTTGGTGCCCATGTGCACCTGGCGATCGCGACACATTCCTCGTGCACACACGCACGTTCGTTTTTATTTCCACGTCCTCATCCCCATTTCCATACTTCATCGCAACATTTTCTTCTTAAATTCCATATTTCCCATCGTGGGACGAGTGTTTTCCCGAGAGTCGAGGAAAAACGCCGTCTACAACAACAACGAAAAAAGAAAGGAATATTTGGACCACATTCTGAAGACACTGCACAAACCTGTAAATGACATAGACATTGTCTTCTCTCCAATGCATTTTATGAATCATTGGGCATTGCTGGTCATTAACATGAGAACTAAATAATACGAACTTTATGACTCGATGATCCAGCACCCTAAACATGATTTCCAGAGCTATGTAAGTGCTCGTACTCCTCCACACAATCTTTTCAATTCTCATTCATGTAAATGTGTGCAAGTGGTTCTATGTATGCAGGAAATTTGTCTCCTCAAAGTCTGTAAATATATATTTGATGTTCACTTATGTATCTTGATTTTACTGTAGGTCAATTTTCTAAAAAAAGGTTTTCTTGAACTCTTTGGTCTGGATACAACAGAATGGCCGGTCGTAGTGCCACGCCCTTGTCCACAACAAGAAGCTGAGGATGACTGTGCCCTTTTTGTTTGCAAATACATGGAGTGTTTATCACAAAAGAACATAATTGGTTTCCCTTTCTCCCATGTATGGTTCTTAATAGATGTATATACTCAACATCATAGCCTACCCAAATATTTCTATATTCTCATTCATTTATAATGACATAGCCTGACATGGACATATTTCGAGGGAAGCTTGCATGAGTTATTATTCAAGAGGTCAATGAGCAGAAGGCACAAGAAATGACCGGTGAACACGCTGTCGAGAAAAATGTGTCATTATTGGATGACGTATAAACATTGTGATCTCTTTATTAACTTCAAAATAATGTGATCTCTTTATTAACTTCAAAATAATGTGATCTCTTTATTAACTTCAAAACAATGTGATCTCTTTATTAACTGCAAAACAATGTTTCTATGCAAGCAAGTATGTTTGCAAATGTGTGCAACTATTTTTTTTGTAAATCTTTAAGTATTGATCTGTATGTATGTAAGTGTTTAAGTACATGCCTCTATATGTGTTTTATTAAGGAAATTTTTCTTCCCAGAATTAATAATTGGTTGCTGGCATGACTGCATCACAAAGGTATAAAATTACAACTTACGTACTTACAGAGGTAGTAAATCTATACGCATGTAGGTCCGCCTAAACACAAATTGCATTCGGTCCGTAAGTCATAATACCTTTGATTGCACCACAAATTGCATTAAGTTTGGAAATAATAGCGATCACAATATCATTACATTAAGGGAGTACTGACTTAACAAAGTCATAACAATACTCCAACCAGTCTTAAAAAAAAAAAAGACAAACTCAAACACTACGTGCACGGTGATGATCAGTTCATCCCCATATAATTTCATTTATTATATGTCTATTTTTGGTGATTAACAAAACTTCAATAAAGATTTTTTCTAACAAGTTTTCTGAAGCTTAGTCACAGGAAATAAATCAGGCAAAATCAAGTAAAACCTGTAAGTATTCTTACTCTGTAGCATTTAAAGTTCAGAGCATGAAATTCTTCTAAGTACACATCGACTTCCTAAGTGATATAACGATTTCATTAGAAAACCTTTTCAAGCAGCAGAATGGCATTTCTATTTTGATGATTATTCTTTCCAACGATTGACTGACAAGCATGGAGACGGTCTAGCTATCTATGCTACAACATTTAATGTATGCAGGTCTCTGCTAGTACCATGTCATTCAAACGTGGACAAAACAGAAGCTAAAGGATATCAAGATAGATATTCTTACGTGCATGGGTCGTCAAGCATTAAATGTCTACAAGCACACCATGACGTACTCGATGAACCAAGCAATCTAACGGATATCAAACATAGAGACAACGGATACTTCAATGACTATATTTTTCAAAGAAGATATATATAGAAGATCGATGACTCCTCAAATAACAACCCTTCTATCGTTCAACTTCTACATCAAAAAAGCTTACAATCAGCGAGCATCAAAAAGAAGAGCCAAAGAAGCTTCACTCCTTAGTTTTTTTTTGTAGCTCTTGCTCTCCGGGTCCTCTTGCTTAGCTTTTGGAGAGCCTTTGTGTTCTGAGAGACTTTCTCACTGTAAATCTTTCTCTCTCTCAGGCATTGCCTCAGATTAAGCATCTACTGTGAGCTTGGTCTAGGGGCCAGTCTTCTCTTTAACACATTTCCTATGTTATTCCTCTTCGGGTTGTGAAGAGAAGACCTGTTGGAAACAGGTGGTTTGTTACTTTTTCCCTTCAGTAAGGAAGGAAGACCTGTGTATCAGGGTGTTTGTATACCTCTTCGGGGATAGAAGAGAAGGTCAGCTGTGGCTGGATGTATAAGGGTCCTTAAGGGGGACAGTACTCTTGGTAATGAAAGCCCGAGTTGTTGCTTGGGGACTGGACGTAGGACTCCTTGGTAGAGGAGGGCCGAATCAGGATAAAAATCTCATGTTGCATGTGTGATTGTCTTTGTGTGATTGATTGTCTTTGTTCATACTAATCTAACTATCTACTTTAGTGTTTTCTTGTTAAGTATTTTTGTTAGCAGGTTTTAATATAAAGAGAATTTTAGAATCCCATTCACCCCCTCTGGGCTTGCTAGCTGGGCAACACACAGATCCCATTTCTCCAACATTGAAGCTTTGGAATTCGTCGGTTTTACCCATTCTCCAAAGACGTATGAGGACGAACATGATACATACGCCTCTTCCTACAATTTGACGTACTCGGTCCAAACTTGCCTGATGAACGAACTACTATAGACCTACAAAAAAAACCCATCGTATCATATAAATAATGCACAACCAAGTCATTCATGCATAAAACTTACAAAAAGCACATGTAAATGTTTACCCTTCTTTTCAAGCAACCTGCATTAGCACATATTTCTCATTCCCATTCTTATGGAATGAACGCGTAATCTCTATGTCATCATTCACATTTAAGCAAACGTGATATTTGACTTCTCCAGGTAACTTGTACTTAATACACCAATGAGGACCAGTCAAATGCCATCTTTGGAATATCCGTTCCCTTATTTCCGACATTCACATATCATCTTCAACATAAAAAATGAATGAATCATTTCCAAATGCACATCGAGCATGAATCATGTCGAAATTTCTTGAATCAAATAAGCCTGAGATGAACATGAGAGCATGCATGTTCGTAAATAGAGGAAGCTGTAAGTTAAATTTTAAAAGCATACATAAGAGATAGAAGTACTTACAAACATAGGTAAAAAAAATAAGGGTTACTTAAGGAATTTAATTGTGTTACTGTGCAACTACTTGAGAAGGCGTTACACAGTTACACAGTTAACAGTGTAACTACTTTTACAGTTGTTACATAGTTACTCGCTTACACAGTTAACTGTGAATTTACATGGAAAGTTGTTACATAGTTACTCAGTTACACAATTAACTGTGTAACTACTTCGAAAGTTGTTACACAATTAGAAATATAAATACTTACACACCTACGTACAAAAAACAATAGGTAATTACATACTTACACACTTAACATATGTAACTATTTTTCAAGTTGTTACACAATTAACTATGTAAGTACTTGGAAAGTTCTTACACAGTACTTACACAATTAGAAATACAGATACTCAGACACTTACGTAGAAAAAAATCTAGGTAAGTACATACTTGCACAATTAACATATGTTATTTTTCAAGTTGTTAGACAGTTACACAGTTAAGATATGTAACTACTTGTCGAGTTGTTACACAGTTAAATGAACTGTGTAACTACTTGGATAGTTGTTACACAATTATAAATATAAATATTTAAACACTTATGTAAAAAAAAAAGATATTTACTTACTTACACAGTTAAGATATGAAACTAGTTTTAAAGTTGTTACACAGTTACTCAATTAACTGTGTAACTACTTTGAAAGTTAACAATTACTCAGTAAACTGTCTAAGTACTTTGAAAGTTGTTACACAATTACTCAGTTACACAGTTAACTGTGTAACTATTTTTAAAGTTGTTACTCAGTTACACAGTTACACAGTCACATAGTTAACTGCGTAACTACTTAGAAAGTTGTTACACAGTTATTCAGTTACACAGTTAATTGTGTAACTACTTAGAAAGTTGTTAAACAATTACAAAGTTACACAGTTAACTGTGTAACTACTTAGAATGTTGTTACACAGTTACTCAGTTACAGAGTTAAGTGTGTAATTACTTCTAAAGTTGTTACACAATCAGAAATACAAAAACTTAGACAAAATAGGAAATTTTTCAGAGTAACATGTCCTTTTAGTCTACTGTAACTCTGTAGTAACGTTGGTAACCAATGTCTATCAGAACAGAAAAACCGTTGAGAACCGTTGCGCAATGCCGCGGCGAGAACCGTTGCGCCATTACATGCCTTCTTCGGAAGGTATTAAAGCCCTCGACAGTCACGGGTCACATAGGGCTGGGGGTAGAATTGGTATTTGGGAGAAGAGGGATAACATCTGTTACTAGAAATTATGTCTT
Organism: Colocasia esculenta; assembly: GCA_014218235.1. Lineage (NCBI taxonomy): Eukaryota > Viridiplantae > Streptophyta > Magnoliopsida > Alismatales > Araceae > Colocasia > Colocasia esculenta. Next base: position 627,299 of record CM024766.1, on the reverse strand, counting down.
ACATAAAACAGGGACTGTGCGTTGATGGAAAAACTGACAGGGGTGGGAAAATAATTGTTCGCCCATGCCAGGGACCAACAATTAATTCACCCTAAACTTTATGTGCTTAGACGTGCCATCCAATGAAGTGTCAGCTCATTAATGGCTGTAACTCTAAATATTGTTCACATGCTTTGACACTTTTTTTATAAAAAAAATTTATTAAAATATAAATATATTACATGATCCGGTCAGAGTTAAAACTTTTAACATCATTTTAAAAAAAAATTCTTAGATAACTACTAACGATAAGAGTTAAATTTTGGCATCTTTTTAACATACATGGAAGCTAAACTATTCCTGGAGTAGTACATTCACATACTTTGATTTGCTGGTGTCAAATGGGTGTGAAAAAGCTGTGGTAATTAAATGGCCGGTTCCTTGTTTTGATTGCCATAATGTTTGGCGTGGATATCATGATTGATAATAGCTTCTTTGTTCCTTCCTATGCGAAAACGACTTCCGACCTTATCTTTGACTCAGTCCACGCTGCCATTGATGGTCAAATGCTCCACATTTTAATCGCACCCTAAAGTTTAGGCAGAGTGCCTCACCCTTCTTACTATATATTGACTGATCTTTTATATATATTAGTAAATTATAATAAGATGAGAGATAAATTAATTAATCTCTTTAGTTAAAATAATTATTATATCTTATTATTTTTCACATTTTGTCGTCATCAACATTACAACAAATATGTGTCTATTAAGAGATTAATCTGTTAATAAAACTTTTAAATATATTTCAATTTAAATAGAACTATAAATAGAATTAATCAATTTGATTTGATTTCAAAAAGAATCAATTCAAAATACATGGAGATTCTAATTATTTTCGTCATGTCGATCTATCTTATATATATATGATGTCGAAATGTTGATAAGATTAAGATCGTCTACCAAACTAAAGAAAAAGTTGAAGATTATAAAATTCTTAAAATCTGACAGAACTATAAAAAAAAATGATGTAGTGTATAAGACCACTATACCCACGAGCTCTTCATGCTTTGAACTGTTGCACATAACTCCGGCATCGGAAGGTGATCTGAGTCATCCATCGGGTAACATGTGTTCTTTTAATATGTGTGAAATTCCACAACAGGTGGGATTTGGTTCTCTACTAGTATAAATACCCCTACCCGACAGTCTGATCTCACAGCGCCCTTCCTCGCCCTTGCTCTCTCTCTCGTCTCTCTCTGTTCTCAGGGTCCAAAATGGCGGCCAACGGCGACCAGCAGTCGACCACCATGTCCCCGCCGCCGGTGCACGGGAAGATGATCACCGTGCTCAGCATCGACGGGGGTGGGGTGAGGGGAATAATCCCCGGGATCGTCCTCGCCTGTCTCGAGAAGAAGCTACAGGTGTGTGATTCCAGATGCATATATAATATTATATGACTGAAGCTGCCAGCAGCTGGCTTAAGCTAACTAGACAGTACCGTTCAGCTAGCTCTGTGCATGCAATTGAAGTACTCGATGATCTTTCTTGACCTTTCTAGTTCCTGATCCTCTCGTTCTAATCGATTGCTTCATGTTAATTTTCTTGCAGGAGATCGACGGAGAGGACGCGAGGATCTCCGACTACTTCGACGTCATCGCGGGGACGAGCACGGGGGGCCTGGTGACCACCATGCTCAGTGCACCCAACGAGAACAACCGGCCAATGTACGCCGCCAAGGACATCTTCGACTTCTACTTCGAGCATTCCCCCAAGATATTCCCCCAGAAGAGGTGCTTTCGTTATTTAGTTTAACTATTCGAGATCAACTCAGTTTTTCCCCCAATTTTTTTCACATTTCGATTTAAATTTCTTTCGTAAAACATAGATAGTCTCCCTCTAATATATATTAGACGGATAACTAGCTAGATCCTCCCATGATCCGGAGTACTCCTAATTAAACTGCAGCTAGCAGCTGTAAATTCTGACGCTAGCTAGCTAGCTACAAATGTTTCCGTCTGTTGACGCGGATGTGAATATAATATGCAGCGGTATCTTCGCGGGCCCGATGAGCGCGTACGGGCTGGTGATGGGACCAAAGTACGACGGGGTCTACCTGCGCACCCTTCTCCGGCGGCTGCTCGGTGAAACCCGGCTGCAGAAGACCTTGACCGACGTTGTCATCCCGGCGTTCGACATCAAACTGCTGCAGCCTACCATCTTCACCACCTACGACGTATCCTCCTTAATTTCTCCCTTCTAACTCTCCCCCACCGCCGTTCTCTGCTCGCTACTGCATGCGTAGTGTCTCTTGATATTAATGAATAACGTGATCTCCCAACTCATGTATTTGAGTTCTTCCAATACAGAGGCCGGGAGAGAAACCATGCTCCAAAGCCCTGCCATAATTAATAAAAGATGTGGAATTCTTTCAGCGGCCGTAGGCTTATTAAACGGTTTGTGGTCAACACTTGGATCACACATAGGTGCATGCCTTAGTGCTTTGAGACTTAAGGCAGGGTTTGGTATATCACTACAAAGAATGTGACATTTGTCAACGGAGTATATGTCAGCGGCTAATAATAGTTGTTGATGTATCATACATTGTCAGCAGCTTTTAAAATTTATTGACAAATACATCTTTTGTCGACGGTTAAATTTAGCCGTTGACAAATGATTAATAACATAAAAAATAAAAATTAAAAATAAAGAGTTTTTTTCAAAATTTAATACATATGTTTTTGTCAACGAAATTTTACTTTTGTCAACGACGTTTAGCCACTAACATATATCTTTGTCTTGTAGTGGTAGTAATTGCCGAAAAGAAAAAATCAAGAAAATCTGATTTTGCAAAAAAAGCGTTGCATGAAGTGCTTTGACGTATCGTGCCCGTGTCTTTTATGGTGCGGGTAACGAGATCTCCTCGCTCGCTCATGTGTCTTTACGAACGGGCGACGAAATTAAAAGAAGAAAAATTTCTTTCCATCGCCATTTCCTTCTCCCCGTCGTCTTTACCCAAAATCATTTCAAAAACAATTGAAGACTCACTTTTTCGTAGCGGGGAGAGAATACGTTATTCTTTTATCTGTCTCCTCCTTACTAAATCCAAAATGTATGGAAGCCGAAACGATGTAAGTTCATTTGAGAAGGCACATGATGTTGTCAAAAATTTTAACTTAAAAATCTCTGCCACCGATGTGACCGAACGATGCCTTAAAAAGTTTAAGATCAGATTGGGTCATCCAGCCATAATAAATTATATATTTTATTTTAAGTCGAATTAGTTAATCATGACATCGTTTTAATTAACGGCGTGCGTGAACCCATTGCAGGCAGATGACGACGATCTGAAGAACCCGCTTCTCTCAGATGTATGCATCTCCACCTCAGCCGCCCCCACATACTTGCCTGCTCACTATTTCGAAGTGAAAAAAGATCGCGACGAAGAAGGGAAACATTACCATCTCATCGATGGAGGAATCGCGGCTAATAACCCTGTGAGTTATTCATGTGACTAGTTATAATTTCTGTACACAAGAGGATCCTATAGTACTCCAAAGCTATGTTTCTATAGATCTCATGATCTCTTACATGGAAAGCTAGCTGCTCAAATTCTGACACTGCTTAGCCTGTACTGATGTAGACAATGATGGCGATGAGCCATGTAATGAACGAGATACACGCGCACAACGATGATTTCTTCCAGATGAGCACCATGGACTGCAAGAAGTTCCTGGTCATCTCCCTGGGCACGGGCTCGCCCAAGGAAGAGGGCAAGTACACCGCACAGGACGCTGCCCGATGGGGGGCATTCGGATGGCTGATAGGAGGGGGCAGCACCCCGCTCATTGACTCTTGTTTGCAGGCCAGCTCTGACATGGTTGACATCCATGCCTCCATCCTCTTCAAGACCCTCCATTGTGAGGAGAACTATCTTAGGATCCAAGTATGCATCTCTCTCTCTCTCTCTCTCTCTCTCTCTCTCTCTAAAGTATTGAAATTCATAGGATTAATGTCCGTAAGAGTACTCTCCTCTAACACTCTCTCTCACGATTAAGATATATTAAAAAATTGAATAAAAGGAAGGTGAAGATACCAGAATGGTCCTTGGCCCTTGACTTTAATATTATATTAGAGAAGAGTCATATGGACATTAATCTCATATCGAATATCGAAACGGAGCTCCGATGCTTCTATGATCACCTGGGCCTTAATTAGAATCTCAACGTGTTAAAGTAATTTGTGATGGATCTAGATCGCATGAAAGATCTGAAGTCATTAAAAAAATCCAACAATTTATGGAGGAAATAATGGAGATGAAAAATCTAGATAAAATCAAAAGGCTCCACTCCACCAGACATTTATCACTATAAATAGGGAGGAGTGGTTCAAGGGAGAACCAAAGAAGAAATGTAAAGGTCATTCGTCTCTCCCAATTAGTAAAGCCATCTAACCCTCTCACTAGCTCAAAAGCCTTCCCACGACATGTAGCTAGCCTCTCACTTGTCTTTCATGTGTATAGGAACATTTAATGCTCATATATACTTAATTTGGTGTATATCCTACTTTCTTATTTTTCTTGACTTTGATAGTTGCACTTATATCTCTTTTATGAATCCAATCTTTTCTCTCTTTTTTTTAAATGTCAAAACCCACCAAATCTAGGTGTTTCTAAGGCCCAAGATATAGAAGTATAGGAGCTCCATCTAAATTTTCGATATGAGATTAATGCTCAAATATGGTTCTCCTCTAACAACGGTCACCCATTCGCTCAAGGTTATTTTTTTTATGTGAGAAGAGTATCTTGCAGACATTTCCAATAAACAAACACGTACGCACTACATGCTTGGGCACTAGCACGTGTGAAGCCCCCTCTCTATTCAGGGACGAATCTAAAAATTAAGTTTTATAAGTAGACTCACTCTAAAAATTAGTGTGTATTTATAAACTTTATTTGTAATTTAGTGAGATCACTTTTATATAAAAAAATTCAAGTAAAATTAATTTAATAAAAAATTAAATTCTTTAATAAAATTTTAAAATTTTAGTAATATCATGTGACCTTACTAGCTAGACTTAAATTAGATCCGTCCATGTCTCTATCTCTCACACACAACTAGATCTCGAAAAGGAGGTTGTAATATCTTAGGATTAACCGCGGTATAATATTATATGTGCATGAGGATTAAATCCGAATTAACGCTGAATGGATGGTTCCCAACTTCCCACAGGAGGACAGTCTGCAGGGAGAAACATCATCCACAGACCTATCGACCATCAAGAACATGAACGCCCTCAAGCGGGTGGGAGAAGAACTCCTGCAGAAACCAGCCTCCAGGGTAGACTTGGAGACCGGGAGGAACGTGCCTGTGGATGGTAAGACCACCAACGAGGACGAGCTCGCACGATTTGCCAAGCTTCTCGCCCTAGAACGCAAGGGCAGGATTTCCAAAGTTCGTCGTCTCCTCTCAGCCTAGATGAGACTTGTCTTTTCGTCTTCATGAAGTGTCTCTCCTTTGCCTCCTTTGTCGTGATCTCTATATCTGTGCCATGACCCAGCGTGCCCAGCCAATTTTAAGGGGAAGAAATCTTATGGCATGTACGGCACGTTGTACAGTGGCACAATGCATGTTAGTTTGTTCTGCTCTCCGTAGTGTTCTTCTCACTTATTCAGAGGACCTCAATATATGTCCACTTAATTGCTGATATGATGCATCAATAATGTATCATCGGATTCTGCAAGTATAATTTGAATATGTTTGTTTTTTACTAATATCCATGCAAAAGTGCAAAACAACAGATAACATGTAGCGGATATTTTACCGTAAGAGCAGAATAATAATTATTGTCTGGGGAAACATTGCAATATTGTTGCCCGATTTCTACATCCAGATGCATGCCATGGTAATACTGATATTAGGGGAATCCGATCCAAACTTCATCACGACAAGCTCTCCCTCTTCACCCTCTCTTCCTTTCTCTTGTGAGCCGGGAGGGGAGGGGGGGGGTGGGGGCCGATCTGTACAATGTAATCCAAAGTTGATAAGATCGACCGATTCACGCACGTCGGCGTTGAGAGGTGGCAGCAACAGCAGTACTGGCTAATGGTACTGTCGGCAACCCAATGCTGAAAACGTGCAAATATCAACAACACAATGATTATTCTTTCTCTATTATATATATTTGCTCCGTGTCTGTATCAACGAGTACAATAACACCAAACAACGTACCATCCATTGGTTAGCAAACTTTTATCCAAGGAAGGAAGGATACTCCTGAAGTTCCTAAACTTATATCCTCCAATTATTCGTGGTGGTGGGTTTATATAAAATTACTTGAGGAAGGAATTAGACGAGGTAAGTACTTGACTGAATGAGGGTGATCATGTGAATATATTATTAACATCATACAGATTGGCCAAAGAAGCCAGAATTAACAGTTCGGAGACAACTAGCTCGCTCTTAAGATAGAAGACAACTTGCTTAAATGCAGGATAATTCGAGGAACCCACATCCAAAATTCCCGTGATCGATGAAGTTTCCCTCTTTCTAGTGTAAGATAACTTCTGAATTAATCACTTTGGAGAGTTCCCCAAACTACATCCTTGACGGGGAATTTTTAACTTGTCCTGCTCCAATAATGTAGTCATTGAGGTAAGAAAGATCAACAAATAATTAGGATGGATAATCTAGGTATTATGGAAATTTTTACAGATGTATGATTTATTCTCAAGTGTCTTAAAAAAAATTACATTTGATATTTTATAGCTCAAATACATTAAATAAAATAATTCCATTTTATCAACTTCTTGTGCTTTCAGTTGGCTCTTCTTGTCTTCCTCACTTTATACACTACAAGGGAAAGTGGGTTTACCGACGGAATTTTCCGACGGCAACACTGCCATCGGAAAAGCCGTCGGTATATCTGACAATAAAATTTTCATCGAAAATATTAGTTAGATTTTCCGACGAAATGTAATATGTCGGAAAAATTGTCAGTCTTTCCGACACAAAATTCCGTCTGAAATACCGACGAATTTATCGACGGAACTTTTTCCGTCAGAAAACCCGCAATTTCCCCCGTCCACGCACCTTTCCCGCCCTCTCTCTCTCTCTCTCTCTCTCTCTCTCTCTCTCTCTCTCTCTCTCTGTAACATCCCGACGCAGAATATCGGAGCGGGATTACAGTTATTAAATAGTACAGAGCGAGAAAATAAATACAAACCATTGCACATATGGAATAATACTAAATGAACTCCGATTTCATTAATAAAGCAACAAACTTCATTACATTCTCTAATATCTCATCAACTTCATAAACTAACTATTACATCAATGCATCAGAGTCAAAAGCTAGGGCCCAGAGTACTTTATTTAAAAATCTAAACTAATACATCATAACTATCTGACTCATTCTGTACTAACTACTAAAGCTATGGTGGCTGAAATAGGGTCACTCCTGAGCATCGTCTTCAGTCTCAGCCTCGTGAGTGTGGTCGTCATCAGACTCACCTGAAACACATTAAATAAAAATACAGGATGAGCGAATAACATCCAGTAGGACTTAATATCTCATGAACGTAAGCATGGTTTAAATAATTAATGTCTTAATGGCAGGTTAACTAGAGAGAATAGTCATGTAGAACAAGTAACGGTAACGAGAGAATTAATAGCATTTGGTACAGAAAAATAACTCAACGAGAATGATAATAGAATGGTCATATAACGATATACCATGTAAATTGCACAACGTGCTCTAGTAACGATAACAAGTGTACTGGTATAGATAGTACTTTGATTGTCATAGATTAATTTTGATAGTATGCTGGCACTGGATGCATGTCGTAACACATCCTTAATCATTTTAACAACCATGGGCACTAGCACTTTTCGGGCGCTCCTCCCAGGACCTGATCGGGCCCCATTGCGCTGACATTAGTCATTTCTTTATCCAAGACAATCACAAGAATGGCCATAGAGTACAAAGAAGATAAAGAGAGTACTAGACGAGATAGATGAGAGCGTAGAGAGATCGTGAATAGATGAGAGGATATAGATAGTAGACGAGAAGGGTATTATCGTAAAATCACGTTAAGCATCAATAGTAACGGTTGCACAGCACACTATTGCGGGCCGGCAGTCTGGTAGAAGTCACATCCGTCCACTAGCCGTGCTGTGTACACAGTCTAGATGGTCCGGCGTGATCAAAAGGTAAGGAAAGAACATACTAAGGCCATGGATCATACTGATCCCTAAGGTGTAACGGGTTTTAGGTAGTACAACCAGCTCGTTAACTAAGGACGTGTGCTAAAGCCAAGAAGACTGACGGAGGTCTTGATAAGAAGTCCCTGGCCCAGTCGAGAGTATTCCCATGGAGAGGAGGTCCAAGTCAAGAGAAAGTGTGTAAAAGCGTCCTCATGCCTCCGAGTGCTCGAAGGCCGAGGGAAATCGGTAACGGTATAGATGTAACACGTAAGTAAAATGGAAAACAAGTATAATTAATTAATTAAGATGAATAATTAGTATTTTTGCTAAATTACCAGATATATTATTGAGAAATTCAATAAGGTTATTTGACAATTATGAAAGTTTAGTGGGTGCAAGTGTAAAGAATTCATGAGCGTGAGATAAATCATGCAAATGAGTTTTAAATAATTGATTTTATATATTATTACCTAATTTTGAGTTAACAAGTCGAAATAATTATAACAATGGTTAATCATGGCTAAACAAGGGCACATAGACTAATCAGTAAGGATATACACACAAATTTAGGTTCTGGCCAAAATTCTATAATCGCGGCGGGGGAGTCCGTCGCGATTCAGATCGCGACGGACGACCGGGCGCGTCTTGTGAACCGGCTGGTCTGGCCCGGTCCAGGTGGAAATCGCGGCGGTGTAGGTCGCCGCGTTCTCAACGCGACGTGCCTGCAGGGCGTGACCCCGCTGATATCGTGGCGGATCGAGCCGTCGCGACATCAGGAGTGTCCGTCCCTTTTTCATTTTTTTTTTCAGGATGGTTCCTGTCTGATACAGAGTGCTTTTAAAATTAATATAAAATCGCACCAACATCCAAAAATCACAAAACCAGTTTTAAACAAAAGTAGACACATGGATCTATCAACATGCATAATTTATTTGAAAATAGACATGGTTTAGGCATGGTTTGATCAAGTTACTTTTTGACGACCTAAACAGGTGCAGTCAGGGTTCAACGAATTAATTAGAGATGAATACATGATGAAAATTAGGCAAACCAGTTTGAAAGCTAACATGATGTAGTATTTTTGAGAATTTTCTCATGACTTGAGATCAAGCATGCACGAGGTTAGAAAGCAAACATGAAGGGTCAGGTATAGGAATCTGACAGGATTTCGAAGAATTAATTCTCCCTCATGGGAGATCGAAATTGAGCGAAACTAAAGGGTTTTTGCACGGGAACATGATGTCTTCCTAGGGTAATTTTTGTACGAATTTAACTTGAGAGATTGCCTACCCTTTTCACGGGGTAAGAAACTCCTAGCTTGAAGACGAAAAATTGATGAAGAACACCAAATTCCAGCCCTTCTCCTCCAAGATTCTCATCCAAAATCGCCCCCTCCTTGTCTCCAGAGCTCTAAGCATGACCTAGGGTTTGGGTGGGGGTGAAATGATAGGATTTTATTTGCTATAGAGTCCATTATACTCCAAACTCTCTCCTCCTCTCCTAAATTTTGAAAATTCATAATTATCCCTTATTTTTCTACCATTTATCCACCTAATGGGTAAGGAAGAGAGTTTAAATTTGTGGCCAAAGGTTTAGGTTGGGGTAAGGACTCTTATTTTGGATATTTATGAGTTATTTAGTATTTATCTTAACCTTCTATCATTTATTCATAATTTAAATGTGAAATTCATTTAATTAAATCTCATCCCATCATGGGCTATCCCTATTTGGGCCCAAACTATTAGGTTTGGTTCATTAGTGTGACCAATTAATAATTTAGCTTAACGAGTATTGCTTAAATTTTCTTTTATTCTTCTTATTTTCTATCTATTCTCCCTTTATTCAATTAAATCAATTTATCTCATTTATTTAAATAAAAAAATATTAGTATTTAAAAATCAAGGTTGCTACACCCTCCCCCTCTTAAAAAGAATTTGGTCCCCAAATTCATAGAATCATAAGGGGAAGAATGACTTACTAAATAACTCCGGATAATTCCGTCGCATTAAAGCTTCGGGCTCCCACGTGGTCTCTTCAACTTCGTGGTTTCTCCAAAGTATCATGACCACAGATATGGGTCGGTTCCAAAGCTGTTGAATCTTCTTGTCCAAAATCTTCACCGGCTTTTCTTCATAAGTCATATCTCTGTTTAGACTGATGTCGTCATAGCTGATTACGTGTGACGGATCATACACGTACTTCCTCAGCATGGACACATGGAACACATTATGCACTATGGAGAACTAGGGAGATAGTGCCAGTCGATATGCCACCTCGCCAACTCTATCCAACACTTCGAATGGACCTATGAATCTTGGTCTCAATTTGCCTTTCATCCCAAATCGTTGGAATCCTCTGGTCGCCAACTCTATAGTTTAGAAATTATGATCCTTCTCTCTGGATCACATCTCTTATTGCAACACCCATGCCTCGAGCTCAGTGCCTCAGAATCCAAATTCCTTTGCTGCACGAAGTTGGGTAAGGATGGCCTCACTGCTGCCACAGTAGCCTCTGCAGATTTCTTATCACCATTAAACTAATTGCGAACCACCAGCCCCTCGACAGGCTAGGCAGCTGCATGGTTTGATGTCGCAGGCCCGCAGCTGCTGGGGTTTGCCTGCCGTGCCACCATCGCATCATCCCAAAGTGCTCAACAAGTATTACTCTATATTTGTAGAGTTTATCTATATATGTTTCCACCTGTATATATCAATTAACAAGAGTGCACCTTCAATGGAATGAAGAATATCACAACAAAAAAATATAGATATGTTAACGGCTATACATCAGCAGAATATATAGATATGTCGACGGCTCTCAAAACCACTAGCATATGAATAAATGTCAACGAGTAAATATAGTCACTGACAATATATGTTAATTGCTCTCATAAGCTACTGCAATATATATTGTGGAGGCTATTTTCAGTCTCCTAGATTCATGGGCCCATCATAATTCAATATGGCAGTAGAGCGACGGCTATCTAGCCACGTGTCCTCAGAAACAGCTAAAAGCTTACAAACATGTCTCAATCACCACAAGTCCAAGGGTCCCAACAAGCCTGGTCTCTGGACACCTCCGAGCAGGGTGGAGTCACCAAGCACTCCTATTCGGAAGAAAGCCTAGAACCTCGCCGAATAAGTCTCCAGGCTCATGCTCGGACCCTCCAATATGGTTTCAGCAACAAGTTACCGAATACCGAGCAGTCGTACCGAGCAGGTCCACAAGCTCTTGTCCGGTACCTCCATAGTCTACAATGCTATGCGGCTCTTCACTTCCCTATAGCAGTTAATGGGACGGCACGGCACGCCTTCCCAATTTGGAGCAACGCAAGCGCAAAGTCTCAAAGGACGTCTCAAACAGACATCCCACATCTTAGGAATTCAACCGTCGCATCTTTCCAGCCATCATTAGAGAAGGATGCATCCAAACTCTTTAGGTCCCCTGCTTATATATATATATATATATATATATATATATTATATATATATATATATATATATATAATATATATATATTATATATATATATATATATAAGTTATACACCACAAGAATTTGCGGGATTACCGACGGATATTTCCGACGGATTATTGTCCGTCGGTAATTCCGTCGGAATTACCGACTAAAACATATCGGTCGGAAAATCCGTCGGAATATTCCGACGGAAATTAATCCGTCGGAAATATCAGTCGGAACTAAGATAATACCGACGGATATTCTGACGGAAATAATACCGTCGGAATATCCGTCGGTAATACCGCTATTCCCAATCCCGCGAAACCCCCCTTCTTCCCCCTCCCCCTCTTTCCCACTCCTGTGCTCTCTCTCTCTCTCTCTCTCTCTCTCTCTCTCTCTCATCTCTCTCTCTCTCTCTCTCTCTCTCTCTCTCTCTCTCTCTCTCTCTCTCTCTCTCTCTCTCTCTCTCTCTCTCTCTCTCTCTCGCCGTCGTGGAGACGCCGCCGTCGCCCCAAGCTCCCGCCACCGCCGCTCCCTCGCGCCGCCGTCGAGACACCGGCCCGCCGTCGCCCCGAGGTCCCGCCGCCGCACCCCCGGCGCAGGTACCCCCCCTCGCACCCCCCCTCCCCCTCCATTCCCCTCCACCTCCCCATCCCAGCCCCCCTCCATTCCCCTCCTCCACGTCCCAGCGCCCCCCTCCCCTTTCCTGTCACGCCCCCCCTCCCCGTCCCAGTCCCCCTCCTCTCTCCCCATCCCAGTCCCCCTCCCCGTCCCCTCCACCTCCCTGTCGCGCCCCCCTCCCCTGTCGCGCCCCCCTCCCCCTCCATTTCCTTCCCCCTCCCCTCCCCGTCCCAGTCCCCCTCCCCGTCCCCTCCACCTCCCTGTCGCGCCCCCCTCCCCCTCCATTTCCTTCCCCCTCCCCGTGCCAGGCCCCTCCCCTAAATGCGGCCCCCTTCCCCTCCTGCGGCCCGCACCCTCTCCCCTAACCCACCCGGCCCCCACCCCCCTCCACCTGTGAAGGCCCCCCTCCCCTAACCCACCCAGCCCCCCCCCCCCTCCCCTGTGAGGCCCCCCTCCCCTAACCCACCCGGCCCCCACCCCCCTCCACCTGTGAAGGCCCCCCCCTAACCCCCCCGGCCCCCACCCCCCTCCACCTGTGAAGGCCCCCCCCTAACCCACCCGGCCCCCACCCCCTCCCCTAACCCGCCCCCCACCCTCTCCCCTAACCCACCTCAAAAGACTTTATTGTAACAAGCAAGAGCACATCTATTAATTATTTATTGCAACCTAATTAATTAGTTTTAAATCAGATATTAAATAAATATTCTAAAAGTTGTTGGGGTACTTTCAACTAAATATATAGTTCGGGAAAACAACCACTAGTTTATATCATCATAGAGTACTCTTATCCCATTAACATCTAATTTATAAATATAAGCCTGCACAAAAATTAACCTTTCTTACGGAACTTGAATTGCACATGTTAATCTAATTAGGAGGCTTCCTTATAATTTCAGCATATGTCTTGCCCTTACACTGCCCTGGTAGCAGATTTTAATTCTCTCAAGTTCTTAATATTGTGCAAGGTTTGTGCTCCATTGAATACTAAACCTAATTGAGTTAATTTTTTGGCCTAGCCGATCTGCTAGTTAATTATTGAATTAAGTGGCGCTTCCTGTTTAATGAGAATTTGTGAACTATGGGCCATTTCTTGATCAGGGAGTCCGTCTGTTCAGATAATTAGCATTTGGATTTCTATCGTTGTCTAGTGTAAGGATCTGATCTGATGGCGCGCATCAGTAACCTTATTAGAATTATCTCAAAGATGCAATAATCCCACAAACACGTTCTACCATTGCTACTGAAAATTTGTCCTCCTCCCCCTACTATATGCACAGGACAAATTAAGATCGATCCATCGATCGGTGACAGGGAAAAGGGAAGTTGCTACGTACCCAACTGGTTTCTTCTCTCCTGATTTCTCCTTTTCATAACCCTGTAACTTTCTCCTGCCATGATTAAAGCCAAAGTATATTGACCTTAGAATATTGAAAGTTCACAATTGATAAACTACGCTCGATTGCTTGATACTTATACTGCAATCTCCAATTAAAATAAAGTTCTTACCGACCGGCCGACTGGGAGATGGTCCCGGTCATCCAATGCAGTCAACACGCGAAGATTCTACTGATCTTCCAAACACCCGGCCCCCACCCCCCTCCACCTGTGAAGACCCCCTCCCCTGTAACGAACAAAGATTTCTCAAAGGTGTTATGGTACAAAGAAAAGCCTAAAAAAGGCAATTAATCTTTAAAATTCAAAATATATAAATACCTTATTTAGAACATGGGTCAAATCAACTTAAAAGTAAGTCATGCGTGCCATGATATGAGCGGAGCACAAATTTGCTGTCATACACCCCCTCAAATTGGGATTTAAAGATGGCAATCCCGCCAGTAGAAGCAACCCAAATTGTAGACCCAATTGCACAATTTGGAAACTTATCGATTTTGCCCTTTCATCTTTAAATACACCGTCTAATTCTCATCTTGGCCAACCCTAGCACATTTCTAAAGGTTGCTGAGGTGGCTGGGTTGTAGAGGAAACAAGGAGAACCTGCGGACATCATCTTTTTCTCTATTCATCATTGTTGATTAGCGTTCTTCATCGATTTTCTTTATCAAACCAAAAGGTAGATATTCTTGGGTAATTAAACTCTACTGTAGGACCCTAATCATGTCTAGAGTATATGCCATTGTTTCCCCAATTTCTATTGAGAATCTTGTTAGTGGTTGCGGACCTAAACCATACCTATCTTCCACAATGCAAGTTGATTTTAACACCATCCCTCCACCATGTGAGGTCCTTCTCACCGTCTTACACGGTTTTTAGGCACTTCCTTCCAAAATGAGAAGTTGCTACACTAATCGATCGGGTAAAGGAGAAAATGGGGCTGTGTGAAATGGGCTACTTTTGATCTGCACCATCCACTTGGTCAATTTCGAACTTGTGAAGCCATCCCCAGACGTGTACAATTTCATTACCTGCATGTGAATCCTATCAAATGTTTCATGCGTAGTTGTCTTAAATTGTGTAAGCATTATTCAACTTTACATATTTTTCATGGTCATTCCTCACATATTCCTCTTTCATTAGTTTAGTTTACGTTTAATTATTTATTTTCTGCTTATGATTAGTATTACACATCTTATTATAATGTATTAGTTTAGTATTGCACTTGTTTATATGTAGTTCATGTACATGTATGTATGAATTTGGTTTATTATTGCACTTGTTCACATGCATGATTTTGATTTCATATTCATTTCATATTCATGTGCGTTTGAATTTGATCTATGCATGTATAGTAATTTTTCACTGCACACACATCACGAGAGCGTGTTCAGCCCGTGTCAATGAACATTCCCGTTCAAGACTTTGGGATTGATGTGCACGAGTCTTATTTTCAATAATGAGAACGTGTATATCTAACTCAAAGTCTTGAATTGTCCCGTTTTGGACAGCCTGTGAATGTTTGATCGGAGTTAGGTGGTCATTTATTATGTGATTGTATTATTTGCTTAAAATTTCGGGTGCTTCTACTCACTCCTCTCTGATACCTTTATTGATTTAGAATATTTTATTAACCACTTATTAGTAAGTGTTTAAGAAAATATCTCAATCAATAATATTTTTTGGTATATCGGAGAGGTGTGGGGAGATGCTGCCGAAATTTTCAGCAAATAATACAAACACATAATAAATGGTCATCTGA
The DNA here is from genome assembly GCA_014218235.1 of Colocasia esculenta. NCBI lineage: Eukaryota > Viridiplantae > Streptophyta > Magnoliopsida > Alismatales > Araceae > Colocasia > Colocasia esculenta. The sequence continues at coordinate 611,884 of CM024766.1, read as the reverse complement.
GTGCGATCAAATATTCACAGATGGATAAAAAGTGATAATCTTAATAATATATCCTACCTATTCATTTTGACTTACTCGAACGATGTGAGGGTCTGTTGGATTTTAACTCGTGACATGGCATTTAATCTGTGTAGGAAAAATGTCTTTTGAGAATCGGTCATGGATGTATCGTGGATTAGTGAATGGATTTGTGACCGAGGAGTTTAAAGATGGAGTTGACAGTTTTATTCAGTTTGCATTGAGTAATTCCTCAGTAGCAGTTGATCCGATGGGTAACATCCGATGTCCGTGTTCGGCTTGTAAGAACAGAAATTGGATATCGACATGGGATGTGCAGCATCATCTGTATACGAGAGGATTTGTTGGCCATTATGAGTTATGGTCGTGTCATGGTGAGTTGAATATTCAGTCGTCTGCACCAGCTAATTACTTTGCCTCCACAAGTACGTACGTAGACATGGTTGTCGATGCTGCTAGTCCGGAGTTCAATATTCATGAAGATCAAACAAATGAAGAAGTGTTGAATGATACAGCTCAGAGATTTTATCAGTTACTTCGAGATGCTGATGAGCCATTATGGGATGGTTGTGAGAAGCATACACGGTTGTCTACAGTGTCGCAGCTATTGAATTTGAAATCTGAATTTCATATGAGAGAGAGTTATTTTGACCGGCTTCTCTTACTGGTCAAGAGCATGCTTCCTCAATCAGAGAGGTTACCTGCTGACTTTTACCGTGCGAAGAAGATGGTGAATGATTTGGGGCTTGGTTTTATAAAATTGATGCATGTCCGAATCACTGTATGCTGTACTACAAAGAGGATGCAGAAAGACATCATGTTGTATTTGTAAGCATGATAGGTTCAAGCCCAAGAGAGGGGACAAGTCAAAGCAGAAGGATGTTCCGTATAAGTCATTGCGGTACTTTCCTATCACACCCAGATTGCAGCGATTGTTCATGTCCTCGAGGACAGCTGGACATATGACTTGGCATGCGGAAAGAGTCCGTCGCGACGAAGGTGAAATGAGTCATCCTGCCGATGGTGAAGCTTGGGCTCATTTTAGCCGTACTCATCCTTACTTCTCAAGGGATCCACGCAACGTACGGCTTGGTTTATGCACAGATGGTTTCAATCCTTTCGGAGGCTCGGTGGCATCTTACTCATGTTGGCCAGTATTCCTAACACCGTATAACCTTCCGCCAGGCATGTGCATGAAGCGTGAGAATCTGTTCCTTTCATTGCTGATTCCGGGTCCAAAAAGTCCAGGAAAGAATATAGACATATATCTCAGACCGTTGATTGATGAGATGAAATTGTTATGGTCAGATGGTGTGCAGTCTTATGATGCATTCAGAAAACAGAATTTCAATCTGAAGGCTGCACTAATGTGGACAATAAGTGACTTTCCAGCCTACGGCATGTTATCTGGCTGGAGCACACATGGGAGGTTGGCATGTCCTTATTGCATGGAGGATTCTAAATCATTTGTGTTGAAATCTGGGGGAAAATCTTGTTGGTTCGATTGTCATCGGTGGTTTCTACCCAGTGACCATCCTTTCCGAAAGCAAAAGGATTCTTTTATGAAAAATACAACTGTGATGGAGGAGGTAGATATGGAACGGGTGTCTGGTGGAAACATGGCGAGGCGGATCCAGAACTTACCAACTGTAACACAACTGGCTGGTAGTACCCGACAAATCCCTGGCTTTGGGAAGGATCACAATTGGGTGAAGCAAAGCATTTTTTGGGAATTGCCTTATTGGTCAACACTTTTGATACGTCATAACCTAGACGTCATGCATATAGAGAAGAATGTTTTTGATAATGTGTTCAACACAGTTATGGACGTCAAAGGCAAAACGAAGGATAACGTCAAGGCACGTTTCGATTTGAAAGTACTTTGCACACGTCCAGAACTAGAGCTACAGCATGTTCAAGGAAAACTGGTGCAACCTAAAGCTGCATATGTGCTTGGGGCCAGACAGATTAAGGAAGTGTTGCAATGGTTAAAGCAATTGAGATTTCCGGATGGATATGTCTCGAATATTGCGCGTTGTGTAAATGTGAACGAGGGAAAAATATACGGAATGAAGAGTCATGACTGCCATGTTTTCATGCAAAGACTGATGCCTCTTGCTTTTCGTGAGTTGTTGCTGAAACAAATATGGGGAGCAATGACTGAGCTGAGTCAATTCTTCAGGATTTTATCTGCATCAGAACTCAAAATTCATGACTTGCAAAATATGGAGCAAAATATAATTCAGACAGTCTGCAAATTAGAGAAGATATTTCTTCCAGCATTCTTTGATTCAGTGGAGCACCTGATCATCCATTTACCATATGAGGCAAGGGTCGGAGGACCAGTACAATTTCGATGGATGTATCCATTTGAGAGGTATATTTCTACATCTCAATTTATTGCCATTTCGACGATCTTTTATATTACTTATGTATGCATTTGAATTATTGTCGTAGGTGCATGCACGATCTTAAGATGAAAGTCCGCAACAAAGCACAAGTTGAGGGCTCCATTACTCAGGCGTACCTCATTGAGGAGATATCGAACTTCTGTTCGATGTACTTTGACACGGAAATACGAACCCGATGCACTCAACCTCCACGTAATGATGATGGTGGAGATTCCGAGGTGTCAGACCGACTCTCTGTATTCAAGTGTCCCGGACGGGCGTTCGGATCTTCATCTACTCGCGCACTCCAAGACAGAGAGTTGGTAGCTGCGGAGATCTACGTGTTCATGAATTGCGAAGAACTAGAACCCTACATTCAGTAAGCTCTCCACGCTTATTCGTCATCATTTGCGTGCATTGCTGCAGAACCTAACGGTTGTGTGATATTTACATTGCAGAGAGTTTGAATCGGTCATATTGCGACGGAATCCACGTCTAACTGACGTGCAGGTTGAAAAGGAACGGGAGAAGTCTTTTCCTACTTGGTTAAGATCTCGAGTATGTGTCTAATTATTTTGAAACATAAGTGTTATGTTTTTATGCAGACTGAGTTGAAGTCATTTATTCAATGTTTGTCTATTTATCTCATAATAGGTTGAACAAGGCTTCATTCCCGATTCAAGAGTACAACAGATTAGTTTTGGCCCCTCGAAGATTGTACGTGTCTATCCAGGCTACATTGTGAATGGATATAGATTTCACACGAGAGATTATGGACGGAATAAGTTTACGATGAACAACGGCGTATGTGTGAAGGGAAGTGCCTACAATGAAAATGAAATGACTATTATGGCATTCTCGAAGAAGTCATTGAACTGCAATTTTTGGGACAAGACAACAATGTATTTCTGTTCAAGTGTCATTGGTTTGACCCGACATCTATTCGTCATGACACAACATATGGATTAATCGATGTGAAGCATAAGTCCAAATTGAGTACATATGAGCCATTCATCCTGGCGGCACAAGCCCAACACGTTTATTATTCAAATTATACATCCCTCAAATTAAGAGATTGGTGGGCTGCATGTAGAGTGAAATCAAGACTATTCCCTGAGTATGAGCTTCTCCCGACTGATGATGAGCTCGAAGGTGTTAATGACAACTTTTTCCAATCAGATCAGAGTGACGCACGAGAGTTGGCAGCTTCTACGCAGTACAATGTTCATGATATAAATGAAACAATTTGCTTACATAAGGATAACGAACAAGAAGAAGTTGACCCAAATGTCGCTGAGCGGGAGGTGGAGTCTGATGTGGAGGAAGACTCCCAAGATGATGAGGATGAATTCCAGGATGATGATGAAGATGATGCTGAATTAAACATGTCTTCAGCATCTGATGATGAATATAGATAATATACTGCATATTTTGTAAGAAATTGGTGTTGTTGTTAATTACATGTTCATAATAATTGCTACTTCAAATTGAGTGCTGATGACTTGCTATATCTTTATTTGTATCAATAGAGATATGGTACGTGGAGGACGCAGTCGGACGGTTGCCACGTCCGTTGGCAGAGGGACTGCCTCCCCGTCCACGTCTACCTCCAGGTCCGCGACAGGTATATGCATATGTACACAAAAAACCATATGGGTATTATTGTTTATATTGATTTCACGAGAACTAACGTACATACAATTTTACAGGAACTGCCTCCCCGTCCACGCCCGTCTTCCCAGCAACAGGTAAATTTCTATATTGTTGTTTATTTGAAATTCATAATTTCTAATGTGTATGAAATTTTGCAGGGACTGCCTCCCCGTCCACGCCCGTCGTCCCAGCGACAGGTAAATTTCTATATTGTTGTTTATTTGAAATTCATATTTTCTAATGTGTATGAAATTTTACCTCCCTGTCGACCATCCGAGCAGTGTCACCTTCGTCTTCTTCCTCACCACAAGGTAAACATATGTTTCAATAGATTAATATGTTTGGTCTCTTGCAATTTATACAATAAAAGTGTACTAAATTGTTTTCAACAAAGGTGGAGAGCCAGCATCCAGCAGCTGAGAAGGGGCCTCAGCTACCAGGACGACAACCATGCTGGATCTCAGGGTAAAGTTCATCATCTCAGTGTTACTGTATTTGTTATTTAGGATATACATTTCATGTAGAAAATTAATGTGGAATTACAGGGGCAAGATAGATCCCAGTCCTGCTTCCCGCTATATTACGACGCTGGTCCACGCACATATTCCAGGACCAGTGGATGCATGGAGAGACTTCCGGTGCCAGTCCGGGATTTATTATTTGACATGTTTACGGTATTTTTATTTTTTAAAAGAGTTGAAGTCATTTATTCAATTATTATTAATTTGGGTTTATTGCAGAACGTTGATTAATTTTATTTCTTTACAGCGGAGGTTCGCGTTCACGAGACCCGAGGATCTCCCTCGGGCTCGAGCCGTCTGGGAGATTACGGCCCAGACTAATTTAAGAAAGTCGATGTGGGAGGTACGGGACAAGGCAATGAAGACCACAGGCAACCGGGATCCTATGGCTTGGGTGGATTACGGCCCTGTTTGGCTGCAAAGGGACTATTGGGAGTCCCTTTGCGCGCGTTGGGCTGCTGGACCATGGCAGCAGCAGTCACAGGCGGCAATACGCAACAGAGCAACTCAACCAGAGAAGAATGTGCATACTAGTGGATCCGTATCTTATGCGACCCACAGTCAAAAATTGGTAAGTATTTTATTGTTCGATTCATATATACATATGGATTATTATTGTGAAACTAACTAATTTTGTTGAATTTTAAGCATCACGACCTGGAGCGTGCCCCTACTTTCCGCGAGTTATTGACCGGACTCATAAGCGGAAGGGGACGGATGACTATGTTACAGAGAGTGCCCGCACGATTGCTGTAAGTCAAGCTTTAAATTATGAATTCAATTATGATATTAAAGTAATTTGTTTTCAATAATTTAATTTTAAATTATTTTACAGGAGACGTACGACAGGACGATGGCAGAGCGCTACACAGAGGGCACTCCCCAGCCAGATTTGGATGCGGACGCTTGGGTCGAGGCAGCGGGAGTGCCGAGGAAGGGTCGAGTGTACGGCTTTGGGGACAGTCTGGATACTCATCGAGTGTTGTCCTCATATGCCAGTTCGATCGCTCCTCCGGCACACGCGAGTTCATCTTCTGCGCCGCCCGTCAGTGGTGTAGAGGACATTAGAGGCATCATTCGGGAGGAGCTACGTACAGAGCTACAGACGCAGCGGGAAGAGCTACAGTCGCAGCGGGTAGAGCTACAGGCGCAGCGGGTAGAGATAGAGACGCAGCGGGTACAGCTACAGACGCAGTTCAGCGATATGGTTCAGCAGTTCATCTCAATAATGCAGGGAGTACGCCCCACACAGCCAACAGCTCAGGTCAGTATTAGTATTAATTTCATATACTTAGAATTGGGTCGGGCGTTCAATTGACGGATCTAAAAAACACCCAAGTATATATAAAGCGTCAAAACACACAACCCGGGGGTCCAAAATCCCAAATAGGGATCGGATCGGCGTGCCGTTTTCTCCGACACGACCGGGTGGGTTAAAGTGATGTGTGGGAACTGACGGAATCCAATTTGGATCTCCGGATTGGTTGGGCATTCAAAGGACGGATCTAAAAACACGGTCAAACAGATATAAATGGTTAAAACACGCAACCGGGGGTCCAAAATCCCAAATAGAGATCCGATCGACGTGCCGTTTTCTCCGACACGACCGGGTGGGTTAAAGTGACATGTAGAAACTGACGGAATCCAATTTGGATCCCCGGATTGGGTTGGACATTCAAAGGACGGATCTAAAAACACGGTCAACTATATATAAATGGTTAAAACACGCAACCCGGGGGTCCAAAATCCCAAATAGGGATCCAATCGACGTGCCGTTTTCTCCAACACGACCGGGTGGGTTAAAGTGACGTGTAGAAACTGGCGGAATCCAATTTGGATTCCCGGATTGGGTTGGGCATTCAAAGGACGGATCTAAAAACACGGTCAACCATATATAAATGGTTAAAACACGCAACCCGGGGGTCCAAAATCCCAAATAGGGATCGGATCGGCGTGTCGTTTTCTCCGACACGACCAGGTGGGTTAAAGTGATGTGTGGGAACTGACGGAATCCAATTTGGATCTCCGGATTGGGTCGGGCGTTCAATTGACGGATATAAAAAACACCCAAGTATATATATAAAGGGTCAAAACACACAACCCGGGGGTCCAAAATCCCAAATAGGGATAGGATCGGCGTGCCGTTTTCTCCGACACGACCGGGTGGGTTAAAGTGACGTGTGGGAACTGACGGAATCTAATTTGGATCTCCGGATTGGGTTGGGCATTCAAATGACGGATCTAAAAAACACCCAAGTATATATAAAGGGTCAAAACACACAACTCGGGAGTCTAAAATCACAAATAGGGATCCGATCGACGTGCCGTTTTCTCCGACACGACCGGATGGGTTAAAGTGACGTGTAGAAACTAACGGAATCTAATTTGGATCTCCGGATTGGGTTGGGCATTCAAAGGACGGATCTAAAAACACGGTCATACAGATATAAATGGTTAAAACACGCAACCCGGGGGTCCAAAATCCCAAATAGGGATCCGATCGACGTGTCGTTTTCTCCGACACGACCGGGTGGGTTAAAGTGACATGTAGAAATTGATGGAATCCAATTTGGATCCCCGGATTGGGTTGGGCATTCAAAGGACGGATCTAAAAACACGGTCAACCATATATAAATGGTTAAAACACGCAACCCGGGGGTCCAAAATCCCAAATACGGATCGGATCGGCATGCCGTTTTCTCCGACACGACCAGGTGGGTTAAAGTGACGTGTGGGAACTGACGGAATCCAATTTGGATCTCCGGATTGGGTCGGGCGTTCAATTGACGGATCTAAAAAAAACCCAAGTATATATATAAAGGGTCAAAACACACAACCCGGGGGTCCAAAATTCCAAATAGGGATCGGATCGGCGTGCCGTTTTCTCCGACACGACCGGGTGGGTTAAAGTGACGTGTGGGAACTGACGGAATCCAATTTGGATCTCCGGATTGGGTTGGGCATTCAAATGACGGATCTAAAAAACACCCAAGTAAGAAAAGAACATACTAAGGCCATGGATCGTACTGATCCCTAAGGTGTAACGGGTTTTAGGGTACAACCAGCTTGTTGACTAAGGACGTGCGCCAAAGCCAAGAAGACTTACGGAGGTCTTGACAAGGAGTCCCTAGCCCAGTTGAGAGTATTCCTGATGGAGAGGAGGTCCAAGTCAAGAGAAAGTGTGTAAAACTAAGGTCTGTCATGCCTCGAGTGCTCGAAGGCTGAGGGAAATTGGTAATGGTAGATGGAACACGCGAGTAAAAATGGAAAACAAGTGTAATTAATTAATTAAGGAATTTAGTAATTCATTTTGCTAAATTACCAGATATATTATTGAGAAATTCAATAAGGTTATTTGATAATTATGAAAGTTTAGTGGGTGCAAGTGTAAAGAATTCATGAGAGTGAGATAAATCATGCAAATGACTTTTAAATAATTGATTTTATATAATTATTACCCAATTTTGAGTTAACAAGTCAAAATAATTATAACAAGGGTTAATCATGGCTAAACAAGGGTACATAGACTAATCAGCAAGGATATATACACAAATTTAGGTTCTGGCCGAAATTTTATAATCGCGGCGAGGGAGTCCGTCGCGATTCAGACCGCGACGGGCGACCGGGCACGTCTTGTGAACCGGCCGGTCTGGCTCGGTCCGGGTGGAAATCGCGGCAGTGTAGGTCGCCGCGTTCTCAGCGCGACGTGCCTGCAAGGCGCGACTCCGCTGATATCGCGGCGGATAGAGCCGTCGAGACATCAGGAGTGTCCGTCCCTTTTTCCTTTTTTTTTAGGACGGTTCCTGTCTGATATAGAGTGCTTACAATTAATATAAAATTGCACCAAGATCCAAAAATCACAAAACCAATTTTAAACAAAAGTAGATACATGGATCTATCAACATGCATAATTTATTTGAAAATAGACATGGTTTAGGCATGGTTTGATCAAGTTGCTTTCTGACGACCTAAATAGGTGCAGTCAGGGTTCAACGAATTAATTAAAGATGAATACATGATGAAAATTAGGCAAACCATTTGAAAGCTAACATGATGTAGTATTTTTGAGAATTTTCTCATGACTTGAGATCAAGCATGCACGAGGTTTGAAAGCAAACATGAAGGGTCAGGTATAGGAATCTGACAGGATTTCGAAGAATTAATTCTCCCTCATGGGAGATCGAAATTGAGCGAAACCAAAGGGCTTTTGCACGGGATCATGATGTCTTCCTAGGATAATTTTTGTACGAATTTAGCTAGAGAGATTGCCTACCTTTTTCACTGGGTAAGAAACTCCTAGCTTGAAGATGAAAAATTGATGAAGAACACCAAACTCCAGCCCTTCTCCTCCAAGATTCTCATCGAAAATCGCCCCCTCCTTGTCTCCAGAGCTCTAAGCACGACCTAGGGTTTGGGTAGGGGTGAAATGATAGGATTTTATTTGCTATAGAGTCCATTATACTCCAAACTCTCTCCTCCTCTCCTAAATTTCGAAAATTCATAATTATCCTCTATTTTCTACCATTTATCCACCTAATGGGTAAGGAAGAGAGTTTAAATTCGTGGCCAAAGGTTTAGGTTGGGGTAAGGACTCTTATTTTGGATATTTATGAGTTATTTAGTATTTATCTTAACCTTTTACCATATATTCGTAATTTAAATACGAAATTTATTTAATTAAATCTCATCCCATCATGGGCTATCCCTATTTGGGCCCAAACTATTAGGTTTGGTTCATTAGTGTGACCCATTAATAATTTAGCTTAACAAGTATTGCTTAAATTTTCTTTTATTCCTCTTATTTTCTATTTATTCAATTAAATCAATTTATCTCATTTATTTAAATAAAAAAATATTAGTATTTAAAAATCAAGGTTGCTACATCCTCCCCCTCTTAAAAAGAATTTGGTCCCCAAATTCATAGAATCATAAGGGGAAGAATGACTTACTAAATAACTCCGGATAATTCTGTCGCATTAAAGCTTCGGGCTCCCACATGGCCTCTTCAACTTCGTGGTTTCTCCAAAGTATCTTGACCACAGATATGGGTCAGTTCCAAAGCTGTTGAATCTTCTTGTCCAAAATCTTCACCGGCTTTTCTTCATAAGTCATATCTCTATTTAGACCGATGTCGACATAGCTGATTACGTGTGACGGATCATACACGTACTTCCTCAGCATGGACACAGAACACATTATGCACAGTGGAGAACTGGGAGGTAGTGCTAGTCGATATGCCACCTCGCCAACTCTATCCAACACTTTCGAATGGACCTATGAATCTTGGTCTCAATTGCCTTTCATCTCAAATCTTTGGAATCCTCTGGTCACCAACTCTATCAGTTTACAAATTCTGATACTTCTCTCCGGATCACATCTCTGATTGCAACACCAATGCCTTGAGCTCAGCGCCTCAGAATCCAAATTCCTTTGCTGCATGAAGTTGGGTAAGGATGGCCTCACTGCTCCCACAGTAGCCTCTGCAGATTTCTTATCACCATTAAACTAATTGCGAACCACCAGCCCCTCGACAGGCTAGGCAGCTACATGGTTTGATGTCGCAGACCCGTAGCTGCTAGGGTTTGCCTGCCCTGCCGCCACCGCATCATAACAAAGTGCTCAACAAGTATTACTCTATATTTATAGAGTTTATCTATATATGTTTCCACCTGTATATATCAATTAACAAGAGTGCACCTTCAATGGAATGAAGGATATCACTACAAAAAAATATAAATATGTTAACGGCTATACATCAGCAGAATATATAGATATGTCGACGGCTCTCAAAACCACTAGCATATGAATAGATGTCAACGAGTAAATATAGTCGCTGACAATATATGCTAATTGCTAGCTCTCATAAGCCACTGCAATATATATTGTGGAGGCTATTTTCAGTCTCCTAGATTCATAGGCCCATCATAATTCAATATTGCAGTAGAGCGACGGCTATCTAGCCATGTGTCCTCGGAAACAGCTAAAAGCTTACAAACATGTCTCAATCACCACAAGTCCAAGGGTCCCAACAAGCGTGGTCTCTAGACACCTCCGAACAGGGTGGAGTCATCAAGCACTCCTATTCGGAAGAAAGCCTAGAACCTCGCCGAATAAGTCTCCGGGCTCATGCTCGGACCCTCCAATATGGTTCCAGCAACAAGTCACCGAACACCGAGCAGTCGTACCGAGCAGGTCCACAAGCTCTTGTTTGGTACCTCTATAGTCTACAATGCTATGCGGCTCTTCACTTCCCTATAGCAGTTAATGGGACGGCGCGGCACGCCTTCCCACAATTTGGAGCAACACAAGCGCAAAGTCTCAAAAGACGTCTCAAACAGACATCCCACATTTTAGGAATTCAACCGTCGCATCCTTCCGGTCATCATTAGAGAAGGATGCATCCAAACTCTTTAGGTCCCCTGCTTATATAAGGGACAGGTAACCTTCTCGCAAGCCACTGCAATCGATATATATATATATATATATATATATATATAAGTTATACATACCCCTCTTCCTACACAAAAAAAAAAATTGAAGAGAGACATTGACAGTCATACATAGTAGAGGATTCTAATATGTTCTTGTGTGAGTAATAAAATATGTTAACCAGCGTGCATAAATATTTATTGATCTGATCAGAGTAGTGCCATTTCATATTACATATTCATTGTGTACAATTTACTACATAGTTGATTTGGCCATCCGATCTTCATCAGATTAAGGTATACAATGTGACTGATCGAATATTAATGTGTAATTCAATCCATGTACAAGCACGGTTGATCGATCGCCATATTGTCTTATATGCTGATCGAATATTGTGCTGAAATCCAGATATAGATATCAGCCATTATGATAGTGATCAAATTAATAGATAACATGTCACTGACCGAATACATCAATTGTTGCAAACATGATTGATTAGAGTCATCTGATCTTGTTCAGTTAATGATCGAAAATACTAATTGTTACATATGTAGTTGATCGGGTCATTCAATCTTATGCACTGTTCGATTAATGCACCGATATATAATTATAGTTTAAGTGTGAATTTGATTTATTTAAATATATTTATAGATGGTATAAATAGATCCAACATGTATAGTTAATTTTGATTGATCATAATATCAGTGCATATGTATATATATATATGTATATATATATATGAATAATAAATAGATGAAAAATATTTACATGTAATGTAGTTAAGTCTATATTCATATATATGAAAATGTATATAGATATTAATGGATATAGTCAAATCTGATCGAATATATAGAATATAATTGAATATATTTTAATTATATATAAACAATTATATTTGCATCGATAGGTATAATCAAATATTTAAAGGTAATTATATTTTAAATATAATTACATAAGGATATTCCAAAAAAATATAGATAATTATATTTTAAATAGATAAGCCCCTTGATCTAAATATATATAGATATACTTAAATCTGATTATCTGTATATAATATAAGATATGAATATATGTTAAATATATAATATTATGAAACATATGTTACATATATATCAAATGTATGTTAGTGGCTCAAGCTGCTGCCAGCATATATATGATATGTCAGCCTGGTTAGCCGCTCACTTATCTTCCCAAACCCCAAATTTTTTCCCTCCCCACGATCGAAACCTGCCAAATCCTAATTTTTGTTTATCATAAGGATAATATGGAATGTGTCATGACTGTGCAATGATTAACAAGATTCAAAATTTTTGTTTGGTCTCTTAATCTTAATTGACTAATTCTATTTGATCTCTATTGTTTACCTTTCAATTAATTCGGGATATTCGATTATGAATGAAGATTAGCTCACTCACGATAATTGATTATTGTTTTAACTTAATCGTTTAGGTGGCTCGGATATTTGATTAGTTCGGATACCCAAAATGAAATAATTGATTATTTTAGTGATATTTGAATACCCAATTGTCATATTAAATCTGATTTGTCTGAAAGTTTCTTATCACATTTTTTTAAATTTGATCAATATTCCCTAGATGATAAGCTATTTTTCCCTTGAAATCCATCCATTAGGGCCATCCTCGTAAAAATCTTTGAACCCTAACTGTGACATCCTACTCTGAATCTTTCAATTAAACAAAGATATCAGACAACCTTTTTTATGCTAGATCAGTAGATCTAGCTAAATTCTAAATATATATAAATTTTGAAAAAAAAATCTTTAAATTTTATTAAATTTAGGAATTGAATCTTTTACCTCTTGGTATACAATAGAGCACTCAACCAATCAGACCACACCTAATAAATCATAAAAAAACTTGCTTACCATCTAATACCAGCATTCTTTTGAAGCCTTGTCTGGACGCCTATTTGCACGCACCCTCTCACGTTCACTTTCTCAATCAAAATTTGCCTGTTGTCCCAAAATGAAGTGACAACCGCAGCCAAACACGCAGTGTTTGTTTGGCCTAGCGTCTGCGCACCATTTTCCGAGGAGAAATACTACCTGCACGTCGGACGCACCCACATGCCCCCCCCCTCTCAGGACGCGTCTTGGCGTGTCGGGACGTGTAAATCATTTGCATGTTAATGGCATTTCCCTTTTCCGAGATGTGAAGGAGAAAGAGAAAGTTTGACTGTACTTGAAGAAGTTCAGTAAACATAATCTATGTAAGATTATAGTTCATGTGGCGTCTTGTTAAATGTCATGTAATTTTTTTTAATTTAGTATTTCTATTTTGAAGATCAACTCTTTATTTTGGAGCTCAACTTTTTTATTTTGAAATCTAATTTTTTACTTTAAAGTCTAACTTATTTTCTGATTTGGAGTCAAATTATTTTTTAAGTTTTTTTTTTAAATCTAACTTTATATTTTGGAGCTCAACACTTCTATTTTGAAGCGGCCTTTTTTATTTTGAAGTCCAACTTATTTTCTATTTTGGAGTCAAACTATTTTTTAAGCTAGAAAATAAAAATTAGACTCATGTGGAAATAGATTTTTGATTAATTCAAAAAATCTTATGGTATTTTATCATATTTCTCATATTTCTCGTGGATGCGTATTGCTAATCTAAGTCCCGTCGAATGCTACTTGAGCGATAATGACAAAAGATGAATCGACAATCACATAGCGCAGGCGTGCCAGTCACCGAAGTGACAACCAATGTTCTACCTCTGAGAGTTGAAAGACGTTAGGTCTATTGTGCGCACCGTTCGACTTCGACAAACGATTGTAAAGATCGGGTCGGGACCAAGATCATGCCGTTGCTTGAACGCAACGACATTAATTACATCTCTTTGAAAGAGAAAACACTTGATTAATCGTCAGAATAGAAGTTCTTGTGACCTAAAATGGGACATCTGATAAAAGGCGCAGAATGAAACCACAAAATGTAGTTAAGGATTGCAAGAGAGTTTGATGTGTGTGCTCTTCATCTTTTAAAGGTCAATTTGCATGCTTATTTATTTGTTCTTTTATTTATTACACAATTTTTCTATTTGGTAATGCAATAGCTTTGACATGTTTTGATTATCATTGTTCTTTTCACGTTTTAAAGTCGTTTGGTCATTTGTATGCTCAAGCATCATCATGCACAACCCATTTGATTCGGCAGACAAAACGATTCGGCAGCCAAAACGATATGGCAAGGGCGAACCGGCAACCAAAACCATTCTGCAGGGGCGAATCGGCAAGGCCCAATCTGCAAGGGTGAACCGGCAGGGTCCAATCTGCAAGGGTGAACCGGCAGGGCCCAATCTGTAAGGGTGAACTGGCAGGGTCCAATCTGCAGGGGTGAACCGGCAGGGCCCAATCTGCAGGGGTGAACTGGCAAGGCCCAATCAGCAAGGGTGAACCGGCAGTGTCCAATCTGCAGGGGTGAACTGGCAAGGCCCAATCTGCAAGGGTGAACTGGCAGGGTCCAATCTGCAGGGATACTATTAAAGGGGCTGCAGATTCACTCATGCAAAAGAGAACGGGAGGTCTGACCGATTCAAATACTTCAAACGAAAATCCGGCAGTATTTCCCCTCATACCGGATGATGGGGAAACATAGTAACCGTCCACTACAATGGAGACGGTACTGGCATCAAGGTGTATGTCAAAAGATGGCATCACCAAATGGCACACGGCGATGATTACCCCCAAGGCATGCCAAAGGGGGATTGGTTGATACCGAGACCAAAAGAGAACCCGATTGGCTATTGAACAATGTGCGAGTCTATTTAACCGGGCTCAAATATTTCATTATCCAGCCCAGAGTCTCATGGATTTCTCATTTGCAGGCGAATCTGCAAGGCTAGTGGTTCTGCGCAAGTGATACGGCAAGAGTTCTGCTCAAGTAAATCGGCAGGAGACCCTGTCGGATCGGCCTTGCCGGATCGGCCCTGCCATATCAGCACAACTTTCGGACCTAAGTGATACGGCAGCCCTATTTATGCACAGTTCTCAAAATCCATGGGGGATCTGAGCGTCCAACTTGGGGAACAGAACATTTAGTCCATAAGGAACCAATTATGAACTTGAACTGGGCCCAGAAATTGACTATCCAACCCTTCGTGTTCAAAACCACAAGGAAAAGCGATACGGCAGCCCTATTTGGACTTGGTTCTCAAAATCAATGAGGGGTATGAGCGTCCAATTTGGGAGACAAGGCCCTCGAGACATGAGAAACCAATCCACATGCTTGAACCAGGCCCAGAAGTTGGTTATCCGACCCCTCATGTTCAAAGTCGCACAGAAAAGCGATACGGCAGCCCTTCCGAGACCCGGTTCTCGTAGCACGTGAAGAATCTGGGGGTCCGGTCGGAGACACAGAACCTTTGGCATTAGACGACACCTTTCATGAGCTCAAACAGGACCCAGATATTGGCTATCTGATCCTTGTTGTTCAATGGCTCACAAGAAAGCGATACGGCAGCCCTTCCGAGACCCGGTTCTCACAGCACGTGAAGAATCTGGGGGTCCAGTCGGAAACATAGAACTCTTAACACGAGATGACATATCTTATGAACCCAAACAGGACCCAAATATTGTCTATCTGATCCTTTCTATTCAATGGCTCACGAGAAAGCGATACAGCAGCCCTTCCGAGACCCGGTTCTCACAGCACGTGAAGAATCTGGGGGTCCGGTTGGAAACACAGAAATCTTAACATGATATGACATATTTTATGAACCCAAACAGGACCCAGATATTGGCTATATGATCCTTGTTGTTCAATGGCTCACGAGAAAGCGATATGACAGCCCTTCTGAGACCCAGTTCTCACAGCACGTGAAGAATCTGGGGGTCCGGTCGGAAACACAGAACCCTTAACACGAGATGACATCTTTCATGAACCCAAACAGGACCCAGATATTGGCTATCTGATCCTTGTTGTTCAATGGCTCACGAGAAAGTGATACGGCAGCCCTTCCGAGACCCGGTTCTCACAGCACGTGAAGAATCTGGGGGTCCGGTCGGAAACACAGAACCCTTAACATAGATGACATCTTTCATGAACCCAAACAGGACCCAGATATTGGCTATCTGATTCTTGCTGTTCAATGGCTCACGAGAAACGATACGGCAGGGTCTGGGACAGTGATAAAAGGGCAGCACGATGGGATAATAGACAGTGCTTTGACTGCTCTTAGGCCCAGCAAGGGTGGCACACATATAGCTCTACGTGACCTCCTTGCATCGACTCCCAACCTCCATAGTGAAGGTGCAAAAATAAGAGAAAACACATCAAAGAGGAGGACTGTTTATAAAAACTGAAGCATAGCTGTGGGCAGTCCCCTATTGGTACCCTTGGGGAGCAAAAGGGATACCCAACTGCTCCCCTTACTGCCCCAGATGAGGTAGAACATTAAGACCAAACACAAGAAAAAAAACAAAGAGAAAACACGAAGGAAACCGTATCAGACTCCATGCTCATAAGGGGGGACCTTGGTCTCATGCGAACAAAGGTAAACAAGGTGATAGAAGGGCCTTTCAAACCATGTCTACACACCCGTGTTTTACCAAAACCAATTGTATGCAAAGAAAAGATGGGAGACAAAAGTTCTATTCACTGTTTGGGGGGGGGAGATTACATAAATGAAGAGGGAGGACAAAGAAAAAAAATAAATGGGGGCTGCCACGGCAGACCCCCTCACTCCTTTTAACCCTTCTGCTCACCCTCTTCTCTTCCCCCTTCTTTTGGTTCTTTTCTCCCTTTAATGTAGCAGATGGAAACCTGGTTGAGAGGAGTTTCTCCTCCTCCTCCTCTTCCTTTCTTTTGGACCGCGCAGATGGAGGCTCCAGCAACAGGAGGAAGACCCTCCCTTCTCTTGCCTCTTTTTTTTTCACATTCCCAGTAGCCCGAACAAACCTTTTCTCCTGCTAACCACCAGCCTTCAGGAAGAAGAGGAGGCTCCTCTGCTTCTTCTGCCCCGCCAGCAGCAACGGGAGGGGGAAGGGAGACAGCCCAGCCCCTCTCCTCACACCAGCTCGAAGGAGGACCCTCCTACTCTTTTCCCAGCTCTCTTCCCCAAGCCTTCTCACACCCAAAACCCAGGAAGCAGGCCCTCTGCCCTCTCTCCAAGAATCCCCAACCTCTTCTGTGCGTGGATGGCAAAAAGGATGGAAGGAAAGCAGGACTCAGCCGCCTTCATCCCTGCTGCCACAACAGCTTTTGTAGTTGTAGTGGGGAGGTGAGAGGTAGCTTAGGGTGACCCCCTTGCATGGGGTAGATGGCCCATTGGGTAATGGGCTTTTCTTGGGCCTGTTTAAGGGACCTTTCAGTGGATTTTTTAAGGGGTCTTTTTGCTTTTAAATGGGACTGGGCAAAGAAGGCCCATGGACGAATTTTTTTTTGGTGCCCACAAATGCCCCCCACCTGCGAACAATGCAAGCGAGAGACGAGTGGCGTTGTGTTCGCAGGTGAACTTTTGTAGCTTTTAGCAGCCCCATTGACATGCTGGTGATCTCTGGTTTTCTTTTAGTTGACATTGTGATCTTAGGATCGGCGGTCAATGAGAACCACTGTGACCACATCTTGCTAAGTTGGTGAGTTCACTGAATCAGCAGCCTATGAGTCGGTGAAGATTGCTAGGCTGGAGGCTTTTTAACTGTTGGAAGTGTTGAGTTGATGGCAATCTTGAGCTGGTGGAAGTACTGAACTGACAGCCTTCTTGATTCGGTGGGAACCCTAGACTGGTAGCTCCTTCAAAATGCTGAAATTTCTGACCTGGTGGGACGTTTTGAAGACGAGAATTTTGAATCGGAAGCCTCCTTGAATCGGAGAGAGTCCTAAATTAGTGTCCTCTTTTGTTGGAGAGGCCCTGTGAGCTGGTGGCCTTCATGGGTCGGTCATCCATTGGGTCATGTTGGCCTGTCGTATGAGCTGATGCGGCATGCTGGCTTGCTATATGATCTGGTGGCTCCTTCCAGACCTGGTAAGTGATCACACTGCTTCCTTTTCTCCTGAACTGTCTTACTGACTGGTCACCTTGAATGCGCAACAATCTGAGCATGCAGTAGTGTTGAGGTTTTAGTAGGAGGAAGTAGACCGCTTCCACGTCGTTGTCACCAACTGTGATGACCGAATTGCCACATTGGAAATTTTGTAGCCCACCGCTCACAATAATGACAATCATCAGTGTTGCTTTGCTCATGGCTAGGTTAATGTGCTCTTGTCTTCCTCTTTTGACTGTTGTTTGTCTGGGTATTAACAAATTTCTTCCATAAAACTGGTTCTGTGGGGTGTTGACCGACTTAGCCATTTGTCGACATCTACTCCATGAGGTGTTGACAAATTCAATTAAAGTCCACCATGTGCCGACACCTGCTTCTCTAATTACCGATTGACTCTGTCAGGGATTTCCTTCTAGCGACTCGAAATTTGTCAGAATCCACTTCATGTATGACGAAGCGATTCGTCACAGATGAGGTAGGACTCTGACTGGCATGAAGATAAAACTTTGACTGGTTCGGAGACAGGTTTTGATGGGCATTGAGATAAACTTCGGCTGGCAAGAAGATTAGCTTCGATTGACGTGAAGATAAACTTCAACTGGCATGAAGGCGGGCTTCGGCTAGCACTGACATGAACACGAGCCTCGGTTGGCACTGACATGGAAACAAGCTTTGATTGTCATGAAGATAAACCTCAATTGACATGACGACTAGCTTCGGCTGGCATTGACATGAAGACAAGCTTTGATTGTCATGAAGATGAGCTTTAACTGTCGAGTACCACTTTTGTCAGAATTTTCTTTCTAGAGACTTGAAGTCTGCTTGTCTTTGGCATGCATTTTTTTTATTTTCACATTATCGAATTGAGCGCCATTTCGGGTTTTCACCCAATCCTACCCCCTCTTGCTTTTGCCTATGCGCCCTTTTGGGTTTTCACGTAGCGGGGTACCCAATTTTGCCCATAGCACCCTTTCGGGTTTTCGCCATGACCGGGTTCTAGCTCTTTTTACCCTTGTTCAGGGGAAACCTAGACAAGTCCAGCGAGACACCTCTACTTTAAACCTCTTTTTTTTATTATATGCATATATATTATAAAGAGAGATTCATGGGCAGAATCTAGCTCAACCACCAACCATACCATGATGTTGGTAGATGATGTGAGGTTATTTGGGTTGATTGCAAAATGGTAACCTAGAAAACCAAAGTGCTAGCTTCAACAAGTGTTCTAAAGGTAACATCAATTGGCCAGCCAAGGCAAGAAGTCAAGGCTGGGCTTTATTTGGGGATTGGAAATGACAGTGGTTATCTAAACCTAGAGTTCTAGAGAGGCATAAATGACAAAAGGCAGTTTGACAAGAAAGTGCCTTTCTAGATTTAGGGAAAGCATAACAAAAAGAAGGTTCACTTGGGGAAGCAGAGATAGAACTCCCCCTTCTTGCAACTTTTTAGCACACACATTTTTTTTAAACCACATTACTGACCCAAGCGCCCTTTCAAGTTTTCACGTGGCAGGGTTCCCAATTTTGCCCACGACGCCCTTTTGGGTTTTCACCGTGGCTGGGTTCTTCTTGTCCTTTTTACCCCTACTCGGCAGTAAGATCCGAGTAGGTCCGACGAGCATCTCTATTTTTATCCCTTTCATTCATCATTTTTTTTTTTTACTTTTGACACAAGTGTCGAAGTTGTTAACACCTGCTTCATGACCTGCGGACTACTTCATTGGCCTGGTTTTATATTTAGGTGGCGGCAGTTGTGTTGACACCATCAGCTTCAAGACCTACGGGAAACTCCGTCGGCCTGGTTTCATCTTCAAGGGATGACGATTGTGCTGACATTATCACCTTCAAGACCTACGGGAAACTCCGTCGGCCTGGTTTCATCTTCAGGGGACGCCAGTTGTATTGACGCCATCATCTTTAAGACCTACGGGAAACTTCGTCGGCCTGGCTTCATCTTCTGGGGACGCCAATTGTGTTGATGCCATCAGCTTCAGACCTACTACGGGAACTCCATCAGCCTGGTTTCATCGTCTGGGGATGCCGGTCGTGTTGACGCCATCAGCTTCAAGACCCACGGGAAACTCTGTCGGCCTGGTTTCATCTTCTGGGGACACCAGTTGTGTTGACGCCATCAGCTTCAAGACCTACAGGAAACTCTGTCGGCTTGGTTTCATCTTCTGGGGATGCAAGTTGTGTTGACACCATCAGCTTCAAGACCTACAGGAAACTCTATCGGCATGGTTTCATCTTCTGGGGACGCCGATTGTGTTGACGTCATCAGCTTCAAGACCCATGAACGACTTCATCGGCTTGGTTTCATCTTCAGGTGACGTCAGTTGTGTTGATGCCATCAGCTTCAAGACCTACGAAGGACTTCGTCAGCCTGGTTTTATCTTCGGGTGACGTCAGTTGTGTTGATGTCATCAGCTTCAAGACCCACGAATAACTTCGTTGGCCTGGTTTCATATTCAGGTGGCGCCAGTTGTGTTGATGTCATCAGCTTCAAGACCCACGGATAACGCCGCTGGCCTAGGTTCATATTCAGGCGACGGCAATTGTGTTGACGCCATCAGCTTCAAGACCTACGGGAAACTTCGTTGGTCTTGTTTCATCTTAAGGTGAGGCTAGTTGTGTTGACGCCATCAGCTTCAAGACCTGCAGATAACTCCGTTGGCCTGGCTTCATATTCAGGTGACGCCAATTGTGCTAACGCCATCAGCTTCAAGACCCACGAACAACTTCGTCGGCCTGGTTTCATCTTCAGGTGACGTCAATTGTGTTGACGCCATCAGCTTCATGACCTATGGGAAACTTCGTTGGTCTGGTTTCATATTCAGGTGACGCCAGTTGTGTTGACTCCATCAGCTTCAAAACCTATGAGAAACTTTGTTGGCCTGACTTCATATTCAGGTGATGCCGATTGTGTTGACATCATCAGCTTTAAGACCTACGGATGACTCCGTCGGCCTGGTTTCATCTTCTACGGACGCCAGTTGAGTGGACGTCCTCAGCTTCAAGACCTGCGAATAACTTCGTTGGCCTGGTTTCATATTCAGGTGTTGGAATTGGTGACCTGCAATGAATTGGAGTGGCCAACAATCAGTGGCAATCTATTTGGAGGCATAAGGTCAGAAACCTTTTCTTTTTAACAGCTAGAAAATGCCGATTTGAAAATTGAGTTTGAAATCATGAAGACGTGGAAGCCTGATTTCAAAATTGTGAGGACGTGAAAGTCCGATTTGAATTCATAAGGGCATGGAAGCCCGATTTTTAAAGATGTGGGCATAAAGGCCTAGTTTGAAATCATGGGGGCAGAGGAGCCCGATTTGAAATTGTGATGACGTGAAAGTCCGATTTGAAATCATAGGGGCGTGGAAGCCCGATTTTGAAAGATGTGGGCACAAAGGCCCAGTTTAAAATCATGGGAGTTGAGAAGCTCGATTTGAAAGTGTGGGGACGTGAAAGTCTGATTTGAAATCATGAGGGCTTAGCAGCCTGATTTTGAAAGATGCGGGCACAAAGGCCCAGTTTGAAAATATGAAGGCGTGGAAGCTTAATTTTGAATTTGTAAGGACACGAAGGTTCAATATGAAAGCACGAGTTGGAATTTTGAAACATGGGCTTCAACATGTGACTGCCAGATATGATTGGCGAATTGTCAATTTTGAAATATGACTTTTGAAACATGATTGGCAAATTGCCACTTTTGAAATATGACTTTTAAAATATGATTGGCAAGATGCCATTTTTTTTAAGTATGAATTCTTTTAAAATTATGAATGGCAAGTTTGCCGATTTTAAAATATGAATTTTAAAAACATAATTGGTGAGACGCCATTTTTGAAATATGATTTTTTTTTTTTTGAAATCATGAATGGTAAGCTTGCCAATTTTAAAATGTGATTTTGAAAATATGGTTGGCGAGTCACCACATTTTTTTGAAATATGAGTTCTTTTAAGACTATGAGCGGCAAGTTGGCCAATTTTAAAGCGTGAGTTTTGAACAAATGATCGGTGTATTGCTACTTTTCAAAATATGAGTCCTTTGAAATCATGGAGGACAAGCTTACCGGTTTTAAAATATGAGTTTTTTTTTAAAAAACATAATTGGCGAGACGCCACTTTTGAAATATGAATTCTTTTGAAATCATGAATAACAAGCTTGCCAATTTTAAAATATGGGTTTTGAAAACATGATTGACAATTTGTCAGTTTTTTTTTTTTTTTGAAATGTAGATGATGCTTGCATAAGGATAAATCATTCGGCAGTTGTATTAAAGATCCAGAAAAAAGTATATGCACTCAAAATTCGGCAAGAAAACCCATGCGTGAATATGGACATAAGTGGCGAAATCCCGGTGCGATATGATCATGCGGGCTCATATCATCGCCCTGCAGAAAATATGCAATTTTGTTAATGTATTATTTGTCCCAGAACCATAGTCCGACTAGCGGTATGGCTGGCCTCTTCATTTTTTATTGCTCGTCATCGACAATACCTCAGGTGGCCCTAAAAGAGCCAGTTGAGACCACTTCAATGACCAGGTCTTATGCTGGGTGGTCGGTGTGACTACCCCAGCAAGACGCTTCCTTTTATTGTTTGTTTGTTGTTGTTGTTTTTTTTGTCAAATATTTTTTTACTCATTTTTTGTAACCATTTTTGTCATTCCTTCTTTTCTTTTTTTTCTGGAATGAACATTTACATCCATGGACGTTACATATGTGATCACACATGTCCCTAGAGTAACTCATTTTCGATGAGCTGATCCTTGCTTGCTTGCTTGTGATCGGTCGAAGATCTCGAAGTTCCCCCTGGGTGCACGAGCTTCATCTGTGCGTCGAGCCTTTTGAATTTCTCATGCTTTTCTAGCTTGTATATTATAGCGTACATCTTCCCCCAGATTGGCCGGTGCAAGTTGTCGTATGCTTTTTTTTTCTATTGCATTGGAGCCTCATGAGATCGCGGCAGGTCCACCATGTAGTCACCCACCTGCAGTTCTCCTTTTCTTATCAAGGACTCAATTTGATCTTTGAGGATAGCAATCCTCTATAACATGCTCCGGTAGTTGATGATATAAGCAGAACTGAGGGTCATCTTTCTTCCTGATATCTTCCGACTTTTTAGGCTCCAGTCGGACGATTTTGTTGTGTCGTTGCGCCCATTCAAAAAGAACCAGTGTTTTATCTTTTGGGAAGGAGTAAGGCTTTTGCATCTTCTCTTCTAGTGGAATTATTTTCCTTCGTCTCGACAATTTGTCAAGCGAGGAACTGGCTTCCCCTTCAGCAGCTTCTAGAATCTGGACGTGCCTCTTCCTTTGGCCAGTAGTATCAGCAGAAGAGTACTTGTTGAGGAATGCCTCAATATCAGTGGCAATATTGTTTAGTCGATCGAAAGTTCTGACATCGATTCCACCCATTCTATTTAGAATCTCCTTTTGCAAGTTGTTTTTTCATATAATGACAGCATCTTCTTCAGATAGTGGTTGCTTGTATTTCTTGCAGACGTTCACCCACTGTCGGGTATAGTCTTAGGCTGGTTCCCCACCTCCTTGAGAAATGGCATGTAATTTAGTCGTCGAGATCGCTTCCTCAGCCATATAGGGGCCTACTTCAGATATTCCTTGTCTGCTTAGTCTGTCTGCCATGTGCTGGATAAGGCGATTTGAATATGCACCTACTTGATAAGGACCTATAAATTGTCAGCCCACGGGTCACATTTCTCATTACCTCGGTATGGTGCAGATCACGAACCCCAGGGCATGGAGCTAGACGACCATGGAGTGTAGTAGTAATGCTATCACTCATCCCTGTCAGCTTTATCAAGCTATTCATTAATGATGGATCTGCCAAGCTTGGGCGGATATGGACTGGTTGCATAGACACCCTCTCTACTTGTGGCTTTAGGGTAAACTCTCGGCCTATTGTTGAATAGGTCTCCGGCTGTTCCGGAGTCATTTGATATGGATGTGTGAGTAAGATGCCCCCAATGTGGGCTATCATCGACTGCGACACTGTTGGCATAATTTGGGATGGGTTGGTGTCGCTTTGCAATGCTTCAACCAAGCCTTCCATTTCTTTTGATGCCAAGATATATGCCTCTTTTTCTTGAATCTACTTCCTCAGCATTTCAATCTCCAGTTGATATTTTTGCGACTGAGCTACCATGAGAGGATTATCTGCAGGTATGCGGGAAATATTAGCCAATGGAGAGCCGCATTCCTTTTTGATATTTGAGCAGGTCTGTTTGGAACATCACTGATGGGATTGCTTGGATCAAGGTCAATTCTTTCTCATGCCATTTGCGGTGTATGGGATAACTCAGACTGCTCCCTTAATGCCAGGAACTCAACAAAAGATGGTTTTTTGCCCCCAGCTTCTTGATTTTTGTACACCTTCAGTGGAGGTGGAGCTTGCATACCTTGGATCTCTAGCTCTGAGGTCTTATAAGATGCTTCTCCCCTGAGAATAATGGCGTGATTCGTCAGAGGTAGTTTCTCCAACCTTCTTCTGGATCTTGTTATAGACTCAGGGTTTGACGATCTAGTCTGATTCACCCCATTGGATATATAGTTGATCTCTTCCCCCTCAACATGTTTGGTCATATATGGCGGGGATGATATAGTGTTGCAGGAAAGAGTAGCAACCATTTTCCCTTTCTTCCTCTTGGATCTTCTCTTTTTCCTTTCATGCTCTGTTGGTACTTGCCCCTAGAGTAGTTCTTCTTGGGATTGAGACATTTCTTGTTCAGCTGCTTCTTCTAGCTTCAACATTTCTAGCTCCTCCCATGGTACATATTCTTGTAGCTGGATAGGATGCCTTTCAGGTTGCTTAAATTTATCTGACTCATCTATTAATGCTTGCAGCTGCTCGAGTGACGGGCTGCCCTCTCTATACAAGGTAGAGGTGTCTGTCGCCTTCTGTTGCTAGCATTTCTCATGGAGATCACTCAGGCCTTCGCCAGATGCCCTACTGAAGTGACAGTTGGCAGAGATGGTTGAGGTATCATCCCTCGAACGTGCGCTTGTGGAGTAGGCCGTTTGGACGGCTTCCTCATTCCCTTCTGAGACACCTTCTTCCAACTCTCTTGATTTCTGGCAGGGGTCAGAATGCAATGTTCATAACTCATCTGCGTACTGGCTTCAGAAATCTCTTCTGACAGTTGTCGATATAGTGATACCATGTTAGTTGTTGGCTGTCGAATAGGGGCTTCATGTGGTTGAGGTGGATTCACCTTATATTCTCTCATCTGTAGTTCCCCCTTCTTGATCAAAGACTCCATGATGTCTTTGAACACATAACAATCCTTTATGTTATGTCCCAAGACTTGATGATATGGGCAAAATAGAGGATCATCTTTCTTTCCCGCTTCCTCGGGTCTTTTGGGTGTTGGAAATGTAATCTTATTGTAATGAGTGACCCATTCGAACAATGTTTTTGTTTTCTCCTTGGGGAAAGATTATGGCTTCCTAAATTTATCTTGGAGAAGCATATTTCGCCTTGGAGTCTTAGGCTTGGTGCCAGAAGACCCAACACCCCTTCGTTGTTCGAAGTTCTTTAGATCGACAGTGTTCGCCTCTTTTTCGGCAGGCTTTCTATTGGCTGGCTTGTCCTTTTGTCCCATTGATGTATTGTTGGGATATCTTGCTATGAAGGCTTCAATTTCTGCTGCCACATTGTTCAGCATGTCGAATGACCGAATTTCCATCCCGATCATTCTTTCCAATAACTCTCTCTTCAGGTTCTGTTTGTAAATTTGCACCGTATCTTCTTGGTGAGGAGGGCGCTTGCATCTCATACTAAGGTTCATCCACCGTTAGATGTAATCCAAGGCAGACTCATTGGCTTTTTATTTTGTTGCATAGAGTTTGGTAGTTGTAACCTCCCTTTCTGCAATGTAGAACCTTTCTCTGAATTTCTTTTGCATGTCTGCCCAGTCCAATACAGACCCTGCTGGCAAGCTAGAGTACCATTCAAATGCTAGGCCCGTCAAGGAGGAGTCAAAGAACTTCATTAGATAGGACTCATCAACGGCTAGGTCGCCCATTACATTGATATAGTAGGTTATATGCTCTTTTGGGGATCCTTGCCCATTGAATTTAACAAACTTTGGAGGCTTAGTCATCCCTGATGGTAGCTTTTTTATAACATGATGTGGAGGATATGGTACCCTATACACATCAAAAGGAGCATGTTCTCCATCACCCCGTTCGGCGAGCTTCATTTCAATCATCTGCTCCACCATCAATTTGCTAATGGCTGCGGGGTCTACTGGTTGAGAGTAGAAATGGGCTGGCTGATTATTTGGTGTGTCTATAATGGCCACTGGTGAAATTAGAATAGGTGCCTGGCTAGCCCCCTGATGCTCGGGAACTTGAGCAAGCACCAGTTGTTGCTGCTGCAATAAGGGATAATGTTGTTGCTGTTGGAAGAACTGCGGCTGCAGGAGTTGATATTAAGTCTGTGGACACTGCTGCTGAGTTATAGCCACAGGTGATTGTTGGGGCTGCTCACTCACCGGATGTGCGATGGTGCGCTGGGCCAAGGCTTTAACTGACCTTGAGGTCCCTTGAAAAGTTTCTTCTGAGCCTTCAACTTCCCGAGATGCATGTTCCTCAGTCTCTTTGCCTTTGATCTGCCGCTTGAGCACCTCAATTTCTGCTTGATACTGTTGTAGCAGCTCCAAGACGACCGGGTCTAGGGGTGCAGCAAGAGGAATCTCCTGCGTTGTGCCCCTAGGTGTCATTTCTGGCGGTGGCGGGGGAATCTCATTGCTCCCCCCACTATCTTGGGTAGTGATCACATTGGCGGTAACTGCCATCATCTGCGTTGCAGGTGCATCAACATTCCCAAATGCGGCTACTAAGGCTGCTGCCACTGATCTTCTCCTGGTCACAGCACCAGGTCTTTATACTAGCTCTGCTAGCTCTCTATTGTTGGTTGGTAAAGCCTCATAGCGGCTCCCTACACTAGCCATGTGGCATGAAAAGATTTTGATGCTCCCGTTCCGGTCTCTTTCGACCCTTCGAGAGGGAAAGGACAATCTCTTGAAGACTGATACCCGGGGTTTGACTTTCCCGGGCTGCTCATGGACATGTTCACACAGAACATCATTCTCATCAGTACTACTCTCAGCTTCCGCCTGAGGAGCTCCTTTATCTCTTTTGCATTATCGCATGCCACAGTGGGGCATTTGTGAGATGGGGGATGCGGTCGTACACGACCTGTCCTGCCCCCTCTCGGTCATATGTGGCTGAGAGCAGGGGTGCAGGAGAATTTTCTCGAATAGGTGGAATATAGGTAGACTTTCGAAGCTCTGCCTCCTTGTTGTGGAAGCGGGCATAAGCACAAGCCCTTCCCTGTGGAACTTTGGCTTTAAAGCCACGTGGCGGTCTCTGGTAGCTCGAGACCTTCACATCAGTTGCTTCTCTTGGTTTTGTTTCTTGCGGAGCAGGTTCCTCCTACCTATGTGTCTGCACCCTTTTGGGTCTCCACACCTGTTTGAATTTGATCGGTTTCGGGGGCAGCTTGCCCTTGAAGGTGTTAAACATTTTCCTTTTTCCTGCTAAAGCTTTAAATGAGTTCTTTACGGGTAACTCGCTCTGGTACAGCTTCAGTTCTCTTGGCCTGCAGATGGATTCTCAGGTCTCCAATTTGCACACTTTTCCCTGAGTGAGAAACTCGTGCACGCTGAGTGACAATGGTCTCAACCTCCCTTGCTTGTTGAGAATATTTATTGGTTCCTTTTCCCTTGTTCTTGTTGTGGTTGCCATGCTCCACGTGGTGAACGTGGCAGCTCAATTTCTCAGTGGTCTCATTGACTTCAGCTTCCAATCCAGCTTCAGCTTTAGCTTCTATTTCGGCTTCTAGATGCAGGATGTCGACAAACGCGACCCCCAGGAAGTTGGGGAACTCCACAACTGGAGGAAAGCTTCCAAAACGAGTTGGCACAGCAAGGTAGCCGTACCTAGCATGATCTTGGACAACCAGGGGTCCAAAACATACTCCAGCCATTGTTCCGCTAGTACCTGCCAGTTAAGAAAAATGACAGTTAGTATTAAGTAGTAAGGCCACAAGGCTTTCTATTCTGGCAAAGAGATGAAGGGAAGTTTCGTCCCACCGGGCGTGCCACGCTGTGGAAATAGATTTTAATTAATTTAAAAAATCTTATGGTATTTTATCATGTTTCTCATGGATGCGTATTGCTAATCTAAGTCCCGCTGAACGCTACTTGAGCGATAATGATGAGAGATGAATCGGCAATCACATAGCGCAGGCGTGCCAGTCACCAAAGTGACAACCAAGTGTTCTGCCTCCGAGAGTCGAAGGATGGTAGGTCTATTATGCGCACCATTCGACTTCGTCAAACGATTGTGAAGGTCGGGTCAGGACCAAGATCTCGTCGTTGCCTGAACGCAACGATGTTAATTACATCTCTTTGAAAGAGAAAACCCTTGATTAATCGGCAGAATAGAAGTTCTTATGGCCTAAAACGGGACATCCGATAAAAGGCACAGAATGAAACCACAAAATGTAGTTAAGGATTGCAAGAGAGTTTGATGTGTGTGCTCTTCATCTTTTAAAGGTCAATTTGCATGCTCATTTATTTGTTCTTTTATTTATTACGCAATTTTTCTATTTAGTAATGCAATAGCTTTGACATGTTTTGATAATCATTATTCTTTTCACGTTTTAAAGTCGTTTGGTCATTTGTATGCTCAAGCATCATCATGCACAACCCATTTGATTCGGCAGACAAAGCGATTCGGCAGCCAAAATGATACGGCAAAGGCGAACCGGCAACCAAAATCATTCTGCAGGGGCGAATCAGCAAGGCCTAATTTGCAAGGGTGAACCGGCAGGGTCCAATCTGCAGGGGTGAACTGGCAGGGCCCAATCTGCAGGGGTGAACCGGCAGGGTCCAATCTGCAGGGGTGAACTGGCAGGGCCCAATCTGTAGGGGTGAACCGGCAGGGTCCAATCAACAGGGGTGAACCAGTAGGGTCCAATCTGCAGGGGTGAACCGGCAAGGCCCAATCTGCAATGGTGAATTGGCAGGGTCCAATCTGCAGGGATACTATTAAAGGGGCTACAGATTCACTCATGCAAAAGAGAACGGGAGGTCTAACCGATTCAAATACTTCAAACGGAAATCCGGCAGTGCTTCCCCTCATACCGAATGATGGGGGAAACATAGTAACCGTCCACTACAATGGAGATGGTATCGGCATCAAGGTGTATGTCAAAAGATGACATCACCAAATGGTACACGGCGACGATTACCCCCAAGGCATGCCAAAGGGGGATCGGTTGATACCGAGACCAAAAGAGAACCCGATTGGCTGTTGAACAATGTGCGAGTCCATTTAACTGGGCCCATCACATTATCCAGCCCGGAGTCTCATGGATTTCTCATTTGCAGGTGAATCTACAAGGCTAGTGGTTATGTGCAAGTGATACGGCAAGAGTTCTACTCAAGTAAATCGATAGGAGACCCTGTCGGATCGGCCTTGCCAAATCGGCTCTGCCATATCAGCACAACTTTCGGGCCTAAGTGATACGGCAGCCCTATTTATGCACAGTTCTCAAAATCCGTGGGGGATCTGAGCGTCCAACTTGGGGAACAGAACATTTAGTCCATAAGGAACCAATTTATGAAGTTGAACTGGGCCCAGATATTGACTATCCAGCCCTTCGTGTTCAAAACCACACGAAAAAGCGATACGGCAGCCCTATTTGCACTTGGTTCTCAAAATCCGTGAGGGGTATGAACGTCCAATTTGGGGGACAAGGCCCTCGAGACATGAGAAACCAATCCACAGGCTTGAACCGGGCCCAGAAGTTGGTTTTCCGGCCCCTCATGTTCAAAGCCGCACGGAAAAGCGATACGCCAGCCCTTCCAAGACCCGGTTCTCGCCGCACGTGAAGAATTTGGGGGTCCGGTCGGAGACACAGAACCTTTGGCATGAGATGACACGTTTCATGAGCTCGAACAGGACCCTGATGTTGGCTATCTAATCCTTGTCGTTCAATGGCTCACAAGAAAGCGATACAGTAGCCCTTCCGAGACCCGGTTCTCACAGCACGTGAAGAACCTGGGAGTCCGGTCGGAAACACAGAACTCTTAACACGAGATGACATATTTTATGAACCCAAACAGGACCCAGATATTGGCTATCTGATCCTTGCTGTTCAATGGCTCACGAGAAAGCGATACGACAGCCCTTCCGAGACCCGGTGCTCACAGCACCTGAAGAATCTGGGGGTCCGGTCGGAAACACAGAACCCTTAACACGAGATGACATCTTTCATGAACCCAAACAGGACCCAGATATTGGCTATCTGATCCTTGTTGTTCAATGGCTCACGAGAAAGCGATACGGCAGCCCTTCTGAGACCCGGTTCTCACAGCACGTGAAGAATCTGGGGGTCCGGTCGGAAACACAGAACCCTTAACACGAGATGACATCTTTCATGAACCCAAACAGGACCCAGATATTGGCTATCTAATTCTTGTTGTTCAATGGCTCATGAGAAAGCGTACGGCAGGGTCTGGGATAGTGATAAAAGGGTAGCAACGATGGGATATATAGACATTGCTTTGACTGCTTTTAGGCCCAGCAAGGGTGGCATACATATAGCTCTACGTGACCTCCTTGCATCAGACTCCCAACCTCCATAGTGAAGGTGAAAAAATCAAGAGAAAACACATCAAAGAGGAAGACTGTTTAAAAAAACTGAAGCATAGCTGTGGGTAGTCCCCTATTGGATACCCTTGGGGAGCAAAAGGGATACCCAACTGCTCCCCTTACTGCCCCAGATGAGGTAGAACATTAAGACCATACACAAGAAAAAAAACAAAGAGAAAACACGAAGGAAACCGTATTACACTCCATGCTCATAAGGGGGGACCTTGGTCTCATGCGAACAAAGGTAAACAAGGGGATAGAAGGGCCTTTCAAACCACGTCTACACACCCATGTTTTCCAAAACCAATCGTATGCGAAGAAAAGATGGGAGACAAAAGTTCTATTCACTGTTTGGGGGGGGGG
This sequence comes from Colocasia esculenta, assembly GCA_014218235.1. Lineage (NCBI taxonomy): Eukaryota > Viridiplantae > Streptophyta > Magnoliopsida > Alismatales > Araceae > Colocasia > Colocasia esculenta. The sequence goes on along the minus strand of CM024766.1, from coordinate 580,825 downwards.
GGGGGGGGGGAGAGAGAGATTACATAAATGAAGAGGGAGGACAAAGAAAAAAAGAAATGGGGGCTGCCACGACAGACCCCTCACTCCTTTTAACCCTCCTGCTCACCCTCTTCTCTTCCCCCTTCTGCTGCTTCTTTTCTCCCTTTGATGTAGCAGATGGAAACCCGGTTGAGAGGAGTTTCTCCCCCTCCTCCTCTTCCTTTCTTTTGGACCGCACAGATGGAGGCTCCAGCAACAGGAGGAAGACCCTCCCTTCTCTTGCCTCTTTTTTCTTGACGTTCCCAGCAGCCCGAACAAACCTTTTCTCCTGCTAACCACCAGCCTTCAGGAAGAAGAGGAGGCTCCTCTGCTTCTTCTGCCCCGCCAGCAGCAACGAGAGGGGGAAGGGAGACAGCCCAGCCCCTCTCCTCACACCAGCCTAAAGAAGGACCCTCCTACTCTTTTCCCAGCTCTCTTCCCCAAGCCTTCTCACACCCAAAACCCAGGAAGCAGGCCCTCTGCCCTCTCTCCAAGAATCCTCAACCTCTTCTGTGCGTGGATGGCAAAAAGGATGGAAGGAAAGCAGGACTCAGCCTCCTTCATCCCTGCTGCCACAGCAGCTTTTGTAGTTGTAGTGGGGAGGTGAGAGGTAGCTTAGGGTGACCCCTTTGCATGGGGTAGATGGGCCATTGGGTAATGGGCTTTTCTTGGACCTGTTTAAGGGACCTTTCAGTGGGTTTTTTAAGGGGTCTTTTTGCTTTTAAATGGGACTGGGCAAAGAAGGCCATGGAAGAATTTTTTTTGGGTGCCCACAACTCCAAAATAAGAAAGTTGAGCTCCAAAATAGAGGGGCTGGACTACAAAATAAAAGACTAGATTTCAAAGGAAAAAAAATCATGCGGCGCCCAACAGGCACCACATAATCCTACATGGATTGCACTTACTATACTTCTTCAAGTGCCGTAAATCTTTCTCTAAGGAGAATGAGATCTTTATTCTTTTTCTCATTTTGTGCTTTTTAAGAGAGAATGAGATGATAATCTTGGCTCGGATGATTTTTATAGCTTGGAGACATGCGATATGGTACCAAGATCCACACTCTTTTTTTACAAAGAAAGGTATTTCATCCATTCAAATGATGAAGAGTACAAGCACAGCAATGTGTGCCGCCCTCCGTCGAAAATGGGCGGCAAACACAACTAGAGAATGCCCAAAACAAGTTATTAATGGACCAAGAGTCCTTACACCGAGAGTAAACCCCCAAACTACAAATAGGCTCCACGATCCAGGAGATGCTGACGATGCCGACGACAAGATCGATATCAGGAGGAACAACACCCTTGGATGAGGAAATAGTGGAGTAGCCCTCAAGAAGGACGGTCGGAGAGGGGAATGCCAAGGGGCACAACTAGAGGCGCCAAGAGAATAGAATCTCAATAGTTGTCAGTCGTCACACATGGTTGTTGTGGTTGCTCGCCGGTGAAAGACAGTGGAGACACAACATGGGTAGATACACCCATGGCCACCAATATTGTCGGGGAGAAGCTCGACATGGCCAAACTGAGGGGAAATCACCAAATCAACGACGTGATCCTCAAATAAGGGTTTAAGAGGGCAAACAACCTGGGTATGCCACCGAACTAAGGAGACAGATCTGGGACAACGATCACCAACACTAATAGAAATCATACCTACACAACAACAAATGAACATAATCGGGAAACACCAACGCATACTAAGTCGTAGCCAGAAACTTGCGAACAGAGAGCCTCCTCACCAACGACGCTGCAAAACACCACCAAATGAGGGGGAAAACAAAAGCTCCTGCTAGAGGTGAAACTAGCAAAACCCAGAGGGGGGAGACCCTACAAATGCAGACGCAAACAGGAGGGAGGGGGCTCTGCATTGGTGCAGCCCCCTACCCTCCGAGCGGGGACAGGGACGAGGGATCTAGGGCACCAAAGATAATGTAAAACACCACCAAAATCCACACTCATTTATGTCTATAGATAGATAGTCGGATAAGTTCACATTCTAGTGCAAAACATTTCTTTTATTACGTTTGACATAATCTTAACTAAATTATCCATATCATAGATCCATAGCATTGACTAGTGAAGACGGAGTGGAAAATAATTAATCTGATATAGGACCGATTTGAATTACTCGACTCAAAGACGTAAAATATTTCTCTTATTTCTTTCAACGTAGCGCAGCTATCTATCTCACAGATCCTTGTGCCTGATTAGTGAAGATAGTAATAAGGATGGAGTGAGACATAAGTGTTATCCAATCCAAAATTGAGTTAGCCAAACGAAATTAAATTCTATAATCTAATTTTATATTTGAGTCAGGACAATTCAATGCAGTCCATACATAAAATCAGACTCGAGGACCTCGGTTGAGTCGATCGGTTAGAACTCTTGCTTATAAGTAGAAGGTCTTGAATTTGATTCTTGGGAGGACTTATTTGATTTACATGTAATCCTCGATGTGTGTAGATTCAGAGTTTTTTGATCAAGTAAGTAAAGACAATACGATACACGAAAAAATGAGCTGTCAAATCATGACTTTGAAATTTACGAACATCAATTTCTGCTCACAAAATTAGACGGGGCGGAGTTTCCTCGTTATTCAAAAAAAAAAACTCTAATATAATGAGAAGCTTAAGATCCAGCAGCATAAGAAGAAAAAAAGAAAGAAACAGGAGAAGGAACACAGAAAGGTGAGGTGAGGGGGAGCGGGGAGCGGGGCCGGGTGGTCCGTCACCGGCCCGCTAGAAGCCATCCACTGGACGAGTGGTTTGTGCCGTAGCACGCTTCCCCGTCTAGCTCAGCCGCAGAAGTAGGGGGCTCGCCTCTCCCGTCGCTGCCGCTGCTGCCGTCATCGCCCGTCATCCGGTCAAGGACGAGGACCAGCCCCATGGCGAAAGCGGCGTCGAACCCGGGCGCCAACCGCAGGCAGAACACGTCCCTTCCCAGCACCACCACGCCTTCGGGCGCCACCGCAGCCGCTGCTGCCCCCGCCGCAGCAGGCACTACCTTGCGTCTGATCTCCGCCACCGCCTCCTCCGCGCCGCCGCCTTCCCGCCCTTCTCCCCCCTCCGGCTCCATCTCCACCTCCACCTCCCCGTCGGTCCCAACCTCGTACACCGCGCAGCACCTCTGGGGGAAGGAGCCCTCCACCCGGTACTGGAGTTGCCCGCTCCCTCCCCCGACGCCGCCGCCGCCGCCTGGTTGTCGGCCGTAAACCTCCACGCAGATGCCGGCGGACTGCCCGATGATGGAGTCCCTTCTGACGCTGAAGAGGGGCTTCTGCCCCTCCGCCCTCTCCCCCAAGAACCCTTCCCACCTCCGGTGCAGGCTCGGCCACTGTGATCACACCGTGTTCGTAAGTACTATTCAGACCCATCAATATTTATATACCCACAGAGAGATAAGGGAAGAGAGAGAGAGAGAGAGAGAGAGAGAGAGAGAGGAGCAGGAGCAGGAGGAGGAGAAGAAGAAGAAGAAGAATCTTACTTTCCTGCGGACGGTGAGGATGCAGTCGCCGTCGGGGCCCATGAGGATGAGCTCATCCCTCGTCGCTCCCCGCGGCCCCATGGCGTGGTGGTGGTGGTAAGAATCTACTCGGAACACCAGCTCCCCTGTCTCCTCACCACCCTCGACCTTCCCACTGCCTCCCTGCAGCTTCTCTTGATCTGGTGGGGTAATCTCCGAGTGGCAAGAGCGGCGATGGTGCTCGTAGACGGCGAATCCGTCGCCAGGGTAGAAGAGGGACGTCTTCTGCACCGTGAGCTGCCTCTCCTCGGAGGCCCGGCAGAACCTTTCCCCCACGATGGGCACGGCCGCGCCGGATCCCCTTCTCGTCCTCCCCCGGCCATTCATTCCTCCCGGCGTCGCCACCATACTTGGCTGTCCCCGCCGCCTCCGCTTGGGCGGTCGACCGGTGGTGAGTGTTTGGGTATCTGTGGACAGAGCAAACACCGCACAACAGAGACGACGAGCCTCCCAAGTGTTAATTAATTATAGAGTAATGCCGGGAGCCCAGCGTGAGCGGGAGGGATCGCGCCTCTCCACACGCACGTCGTGTGGAGGGGGCGGATCCTCTAATATTAAATATTGTTTTTTTTTACAATTTATACATATAAATGATATATTTGTGCACACAAATATATTATTTGTGTACACAAATAATACACAAAAATTAAAAATTAAAAAAACAACATTAAATGTTGGGGGCCCACGCCCTCCACACGGCGCGCGCAGAAGGACGCACGGCCCCTCCCATAGTATTTCTCTTAATTATAATATGAGAAATGCCCCTCCACCTCTGTTTGCCTATTATATTACTGTTTTCTATTCGGTGTGGAGACTTTGGACTCTGTCCAAGTCTCTCTCTCCTTTATTCCTCACTGATTTGTTTAATCTTTCTAAACTCGGTGCCCTTATTCTTAGCTGTTAACATATATCCACGGAGAAATAACAGTAATACTTTGTGTCGGTATTTTGTGTGCAAGCACCATTTGCATAAAAAGTACTCTTCTCTTATTTTTTTTCTTCTAAAAAATAGTTATTATTCTTTGACAAATATATTTATTGCATTGTGGTACTTTAAGTGGCACTATACTAACTGGCTCTGTTTGATAACACTTATTGACGTGTCTAAGGCAACGTTTGGAAACAGATTTTGCATGAGATTTTGACTGTCAAATTCTGACAGTAGCGAAGCGTTTTCAAATGTAAGTGTCATTTTCGACTTCTGTGCACCAGCACTTTTGGCATAGAGGAGAGAGATAGACAGACATCTTACTCCGCTCCTCCTCCACGGAAAAGCGGGTTCTACTCCGATTTTAAAAGATTTCAAGGAAGGCCATGGTAAAAAAAAGTATTTTTTATGAACTTCTCTTCACACGGACTGGCGTGGCGACGAGAGAAGCCAAAAAAAATATTTTCAAAACAAATTTCGCCTGCGGACGTGCCTCGTCGCCCGCGCAGGGGTTGGCGCCAACGCCAAGGCCCAAAAGCGCCCGAGATGTCAGAGCATTTATTGAAATCGGCTTTTGCCGATTTTTCCAATCCCAGCAACAGTTTCAAACGGTGCCTAAAGCGGCTAGATTTTGACGATTTAGATTGTTTGATAAACTATCGTTTATAAATGCGTCTACTGTCTTAAAATACCTCTTAAAAAAAAGTGAAGAGAATGTTATTTTTTTCTTTCAGATGTGTCGCTCTCCTTGCATTAACCTTCCCTTCCCTGCCTCCACGAGGTCTTCATACCGGATCACCTCCTCCCCATCCATCATGAGCTTCCTCTTCAGGGCCTCCACATTCACCAGCCGCAGTAGCTTCCTCACCTCGAAGAAAGACATCGCCTCCACCTCACTCTGGGCTGAGGACGAGGAGGAGATTGGCCAGCCACAGTGTCGCGTGGTGACGGCTTTGGACCCATCCGGACACGGAGGGAGGGATGCCAACAGAGCCAGCTCCGGCATGAAGAGCCGCAAAAGTCAAGCCTCGGAGCACAAGCACCACCGTGAGCGACAGCACGTTGGCAACCACGAACCCGACAAAGAGCGAAATCGGCGACCTCGACCCAGCAGCGAGCCTCGCTGCGGCCACCACTACCACCGCTCCCCAGTGAGGGCTAGTTGTGTTGGAGATGGCGTCGACATTCATACTTGCGACCAGGTCGACTCGGCCAGCCTGATCATTTCAGGCGAGTAACTGCTACTGCTTTTGGGCGATTCGTTGGGGGTGAACGGTGGCCCCATGCCGAAGGCCAAGCCCTGCACCACCATATGCTCTCCTTCGCCCCCTCTGGCAGCCCCACGCCCAACCTCTTCATGTCCAACCACCTCGTCAACATGTACTGCAAGTACAGTTGCCTGGGAGTCACGCGCCAACTATTCAACGAAATACCTTGACGGAACCTAGGCACCGTTTGGCATGGCTTCGGCGGAAGCCAAATTCGACAAAAGTCGATTTTGGGGGCTTGGTGTATGGGCGACGAGATTTCACCCGTGTCGCGCCATGTCATTGCGGCTGGGCTGTTTAAAAAAAACACACACACAGACGTCGCTCACCTTCGCGCCACGTCCACGGCCGCGGCATTTTCGTAGGGGATTTCGCAAAAACGGCGCCCGAGCCGCTTCCGCAAAAGTGCCTGCCGCATTTTCTTCTCTCTATATCTCTCTTCCCTCAAAATCGTCGCACACACGAAAGCCGATGACACCTTGTAACATTTGGCAGCGATTGTGGAGTTGTCAGAGATTTTGCACCTCAAAATCTCCCCAACTCCGTTTCCAAACAGTGCCCTAGTCTAATGGACATCCCTCCTCACTAGCTGTGGTGGTGTAATCCTGTTTGGACCTGAGCCAAACGGGCCTCCACTGGAATAAGAGAGGGAAGACGATTGCTGGTGAGGACGAAGACCTGCAAAACCAGAATAGGATCAGGAGACCCGGTGAAAACCGGGGAAACCCTCCGATGCCTAAGTCAGTGGAGAGCTTGTGAGGCAGGGGTTTCGGAATACGAGAATGTGTTCGCGTAAGGAAAGTGAACGTACCATTGCATGGTACTGTCTGTGCCTTTATAGGCGGTGGTGTAGAGGCCAACGTGCGTAACGTTGGGCAGATCGTGCCTGAAGAGGCGCCTTGACGCACGCGCATAAGGGAGGAGTTATGACTCCGATGCCCGTTAGGCTGCCAGGCAGTTCACGCCCCTTGATGGTGGAGAACGTGGCCTGAGACGGTTACAACCGCTCTGTGGCCAGGAATCCTGCTCGGTGCCCTTTGGATGGACCTTCCGAGCAGGTGATGTCCAGGGCTGTTCCGCGCAGCAGGGTTGAGGTCCTCTGTTCGGAAGCCGCCTGCTGACGAGCTCGGCAATGTTCCGCCCGGATAGCCGGCACGGGGATCTTCTCTCTTCTGATCCGTATTAAGGGCGTGGGATCGCATGAGGAGGCCACGTCAGAAGGGGAAGGCGCTGATGGGCCTGACGCGATGGGCCTAGGTGGCGGAAAACAGCCACCACACTTGCCCCCCCACGCTCTCAAGTGGTTCGGAAGTCAGAATACTTGAGGGCAGTTGATCTGCCCGGACGTCAGCTCCGTAATAAATGCGGTATCGTCCTCGGAGATCCGAACAGACTTGCGGCGACGCCGTCGCAGAGGCGTCTGCCTCGAACGTGGGGCTTTCATGATGACCACGTGAGTCACGTCAAGTCCGAACGGTCACCCGTAGGTCATTTGAGAGGAGACTTGGAGCGGAGGGAAGCGACGCTTTCAGGAACGCTTCGAATTTCGCGCCTCACTTTCCTATAAGGAAGGGGAGAGGGCGAGAGCGGGGTCTTTGTCTCCGAAAAGTTTTCCAGAGTCCGCTGCTTCCGAAGTCGCTCACGTCCTTCGCCTTTGAGCTTTCCTCCATTTTTGCTTTCCTTCTTGCATTGTGCTCCCTGCTTTCTGGCGATGGCTCAGAAGGAAAGGAGATCATCGAAGCCAGCGGGATGCCGCCGGTGGAAGCGAAGACGGCGAAGTATCGGAGCTTCGAAGGTCTTCGAGAGCGCTTTCGAATAGGCGAGGAGTATGAGATCGTCCTGATGCGCGAGGACGAGACGCATCTCACCTGAAGCCGGGGTGTTTCGTGCTGTCACTGGACATGCTAGAAGCTGGTCTCCGGCTACCGATGCCGGAGATAGCAAAGGAGCTACTCCGGAGTGGAAAGTGGGCCGATTCAGCTGACGCCCAACTCATGGAGGACTGTCTTCGTCTTCTGCGCCATATGCAGGGAAGAAGAGGATTGAAGCGACTGCGGAGATCTTCCGGAGCCATTTTAGCCTGGCGTGCTCTCCGCAATCCGGGATGGGGATCGTGTATGTGAAACATCGTACCAACCGGATGCGGATCAATTTCTCGCCTCGATGTCCAACAACAAAGGGTGGACAGGGCGACTTTCTCCGTGGGGAGAAGGAAGGGAGCAAACATCCCTGAATGGGACTTTCCCACGAGGGTGGTGGAGCCCCTGAGAAGGGTGGATATGGCCCCTTTCTTGATTCGGGAGGCAGCCGCAGCCTCCCAGTTGCTGAATACGGTCACGGTGAACCATGCAGAGGGGTACCTGACCGAGTACAAGCTTGTGAAGTGCAAGCTTAGCGCGCTGGGGTAAGTCTTCTTGCTGTTCTGCTTGTTTCGTTTTTGCATACATGGGTTCTGATCCTTTTTCCTGCTTATTTCAGATGATGAAGAAATAGCGGCTGGTCGGGATCAGAAGGAGATGGCGAATTACGCCGAGATGATCCCTGTCAACCTTGCTCCATAAGGTGGACGAGGGAGGTCCTGCGAAGGGACTGCGCGGCAAGTGAAGGCCGCAGCGAGAGGAGGTGCCGCGAAGAAGGCGGTTGAGACGGATACGACCGCGGGGACGACCTCTCTCTTTCAACCGAAGAGGAAAGAGAAGCGCAAGGCGGCAGTGGTGGAGCCGCAAGCCAGGAGTCGTTCTCCCGAAGGAGGGGTATCCGACGAGCCCCGAGTTCCCAAAAAGAGGAAGCTGAAGAGGTTGATGTTGCGTGCTGCAGAAGACGACGCGCGGAGGTGGAGGAAGGATCAGAGGAGGATCTTGAACCTTTGTTGGTTCGAAGATCTCGCCAGCGTGCGGGGGCGCCGAGGAGAGGGCGCCCGCAGCTCCAGCCGTGGGCCGTCAAGAGGTGGTCATGCAGATGTCCGCCGAGCTGGGCCTGATAATGGTCAGCGATGAATCGGACCGCTCCGGAGGGCGGACGAAGTCGCCGGGTCTTGAGGACCAGGTGGTCCTATCTGGTGAAGGGAGCGCCGAGCAGGATGGCGGCCAGGCCGGGAGCGTACTGCCTGGTACCGAGGAGAGGGCGACCACAGACTCCACTCCTGTGTCGGCGGTCGTTCGTGGGCTGAGAGGCAGCTCTTCCGAGGGGGGACGTTCCACAAGAAAGTGGAGACACCCTGCCCCCCATGCTCCCCACCTCAGTGATCACCGAAGGCCGTATAGTCGGCGAGAGTGCAGCCGAGAGGTGATCGCTGAGGATCCATAGTCGGCGAGAGTGCAGCCGAGGTGATCGCTGGGGATTCCGTAGTCGGCGAGAGTGCAGCCGTCCTCGGGGAGGAGAGCACTCAAGGACTTGGGGACGCCGAGGAGGGCCGTGAAACAGCCTTTGCAGCCTCCGTTGCCGAGGAGGTGGTGGGGGAGCAGCCGACGACCAGGCAGGAGGAGCCGCGGAGTGAGTCGTACTTCGGCTTCCGGGGACGTTGCTGCCACAACTTCCGAGCTGGGCCGTCCGGAAGGCCTTGTGATCGGTGACATTCCGATCTCGTCTGCCGCTGCTACGGCGGGAGACGAGAGTTTGGAGACGACACCAGGCCTCTGACTGAGGTGCTGCGCGGGGCATCCCCGAAGTGCCCTCGGTGGAGGCACTGGAGGCATCTTCGCCGTGTCGAAGAATCACCAAGGAAGCTACCCGCAAGCCCTACTGCTTCGCGTCTCGAACAGCTGGCCAGGTGCTTGGACCTTCCCCCCGAGCTTACTCCGGAAAAGTCCGTTGAAGGCTACCACCCGGAGGGGGTAGAGGACGAGGGAACAAGCGATGTTGACCTGGAGGCGCTCATGGATGACCTGACCAAATCACTGGGCACCCTGAAGGCTCTAGCTGTTCGGGTCAGAAGCAGAAGTATCTCCTTGAGGCGAGTGCAACTTTCTTAGAGGAGCTTTCAGCGAGGCACAAAGCTCGCGAGGCAGCGCTGGAGGAGGAGGTGAAGAACCTCAAAGCCGCCCTCCAGGCTTCGGAGCTCGAGGCCACTCTGGTACGGGCCGAGAAGGAGGCCTTGACCAAGGTGATTGTGGACGCGGGGGTCCGCGCCGTTGCTAGCTATAAGGCCGGACGGAGAGTACAAGGAAGACTTGGAGCAGTATGGGGCCCGGTGCTACCGAGTGGGTCTCAAGGCTGGGAAAGGACTTCGGAGAGCAGTCTTCCTGGGTCGAACGCGCCCGAGAAGCCTTTGAGGCCGCTGTTCGGGAGTGCCGACGCCGAACTCAGGACGCCCGCCTGGATGGTGTGCGGTTCGCACAATTCCAGTCTGGGCGGATGCCCCCTTCAGGTGACGGTGCTGGTCCTTCCGAACAAGCTCCTTAATCCCCTTGCCTCACGTCTTCTTGTACTTCGCTTTTTGTAACATCGGCCAAGGAAGGCTGTTTGTAAGCACAAGAACTTCTTATAAATGAAATCCTCTGCTTTACGAGTTTTTCTGTAGCGTCTCTTTCTCTATCTTCTCCCTGTTGTGGTTGTTCCTGCTCGGATCGGAATTCGTTAGCTTCGTGAGCATTGCATGTAAGACGCAGATCGTTGGGTACCGTAAAGGAGGTTCCGATCAGGTATCTATGCCAAATGCTCATGAAGCCACAGGAGTAAGGAGAAGAGAGGTTGGATGCTGAAAGAAGGCTTTTATAGATGATAAGCCTTAAGATTAGAGACATGCCAAGTCCTGGGAATGGCCTCGCCACTAGGAGTAGTTAGTTATATGAGCCTTCCCAAGGACGTGGGTGACCTGATAAGGTCCTTCCCATTGATGGCAAGTTTGCCGACTGCTCTTCGGGGGTCCGAAGCCGAACAGCGGCGCAAGACCAAATCTCCCACGTTGAACCGCCTCTCCTTGACTCGCGCATTATAATATTGCGCAAGCCGTTGTTGATAAGAAACGAGGCGAATGCTGGCGTCGCTTTGTCGTTCGCAGCATGTCCAAGTCTCTCGGAGAGAGAGCACGGTTATTGGCGGCTTCGTCGAAGTGGGTTGTTCGGATGTTGGAAGGGCTACTTCCAAAGGTACAACTGCTTCTGAGCCGTAGGCTAGGTGGAAAGGTGTTTCCTGTAGCTACCCGAGCAGTTGTTCGGTGACACCAAAGGACATTTGGGAGCTCATCGATCCATGATCCACCTGCAGCCTCCACTCTGGTTCGGATCCCGTGCAGCAATGTTCGGTTGGCGTTTTCGACCAAACCGTTAGCCTGGGGATGAGCCACGGAGGTGAAGTGGTTGTAGATCCCGAGCTCGGCGCACTTTTGCTTGAAGAAGGTGCTGTCGAACTGTCTCCCGTTGTCAGATGTAATCACCCTTGGGATGCCAAACCTGCAGAAGAAGGTTCTTCCATACGAACTTCCACGCGGCTTGTTCGGTGATTGTGGCAACGGGTTCGGCCTCGATCCACTTGGTGAAGTAGTCGATGGCCACAAAAAGGAACTTCTTGCGCCCTTGGGCCTCTGGAAAGGGGCCAAGATGTCAATGCCCCATCTGGCGAAGGGGCGCGGCTCGAACAGACTGTGAAGCTGTTCGGCTGGCTGATTGATGAGTACTCCGAACTTCTGGCATTCTGGGCATTTCCTGACGAAGGACATGCAATCCTTCTGAAGAGAAGGCCACCAGAACCCTGCTCGGATGAGGCTGCGTGCTAGCGTTCTGCCCCCCAGATGGCTCCGCACAACCCCCGTGGACTTCCTCTGTGGCTGCGAGGGCCTCCTCAGGGTTGAGGCAACGTAGAAGAGGTCTGCAAGGGACCGTCTGTACAGCTTGCCTTCTACGAGGGTGAAATGCTGCGAGCGCATCCTGACTTTCGAGCTTCATCTGTTCGGAAGGAAGCTCGCCTCGGAGAAGGTACGCCAAGAGAGAGTCCACCCAATTGGGGTCGGTGGGCCCGTTTCTATGGCGGCTACATCAATCTCTGTGCTCGGCAAGGCGAGCTCTTCAATGAAGACAGAGCGAGAAGGGGTGATGTCACCTGAAGATGCCAATTTGGCAGCGCATCAGCTCGCGCGTTCTGCTCCCGTGGAACATGTATAACCTCGAAGTATACGAGGCCCTCTGTCTGGCTCTTGACCTGTTGGAGGTATTGAGCCATGCGAGGTTCCCTTGCTCCAAACTGTCCGCTCACCTGGCTGGCGACCAACTGGGAGTCACTAAAGACTCTAAGCCGAATGGCTCCGAGGTGCCTGCCATGCGGATACCGGAAAGCAAGGCTTCGTACTCGGCGACGTTGTTGGAGGCTGGAAAGCGGGAAACGGAGGGCGTATTGGAACTCTAACCCCTCCGGGAGGTGAGGACCCAACCTGCCCGCTTCGGAGACACAAGAGGATCCGTCCACATAAAGCTCCCATGGGGGCTCGTCTGCCAACGGTGGATCCTGCTCGGCCGGAAGGGTGCATTCCGCCACGAAATCTGCTAACGCCTGCGCTTTGATTGCCGTCCTGGTCGGAAGCTGATGTCAAACTCTCCCAGCTCGATTGCCCACTTAACCAACCTACCGGAAGCCTCCGGCCGCTGCAAGATGGATTTCAGCGGTTGATCGGTAAGCACTGTAACGGAATGGGCCTGAAAGTAGGGCCTGAGCTTCGTGCAGCTATGACAAGAGCAAGGGCAAGCTTTTCTGCTCTGGGGTACCTCCTTTCAGCTTCTTGGAGGACCCTGCTGATATAGTACACTGGATACTGTGCCGCTCCTAATTCTCTGATCAAGACCGCACTGATGGAGTGTTCGGTGACCGAGAGGTACACGAACAAGGGTTCTCCGAGCACAGGCTTTGAGAGAACAGGAGGGGCTCAAATATGCCTTCAGCTCAGTGAAGGCAGCTTCGCATTCGTCAGTCCACAGTATTGGCCCCCCTTGCTTCGAGGCGTTTTAGGGCCTCGGAGCAACTTGAAGAAGTTAAAACTTCTTTCTGCTGCTCGGGACATGAACCTGTTCAGCGCGGCAAGACGTCCTGTTAGACGCTGGACGTCGCGCGCTGTCTTCGGACTGGACATCTCAAGTACGGCTTGGATTTTTCCGGGTTCGCCTCTATTCCCCTGTTTGATACGAGGAACCCGAGGAACTTACCCGACCGAACACCAAACGCGCACTTGGCCGGATTGAGCTTCATATTATACCTTCGCAGAGTTGCGAGGTTTCCTGGAGGTCAGAAATGTGATCAGTGCTCGGAAGAGTCTTGACCAACATGTCGTCGACGTAAACCTCCATGTTTCGCCCGATCTGCTGCTCGAACATCTTGTTGACCAGCCGCTGGTAAGTCGCGCCTGCATTCTTCAGACCAAAAGGCATCCTGGTGAAGCAGTATAAGCCTAGGTCTGTGACGAACGTAGTGGCGTCTTGATCCGGTGGATGCATGCTGATCTGGTGGTAACCAGAGTAGGCATCCAAAAAGCTGAGGAGCTCGTGCCCGGAAGTAGCGTCCACCAGCTGATCTATGCGCGGCAATGGGAAGTTATCCTTGGGCGTCGCCTTATTAAGGTCCTTGTAATCCACGCACACACGCCATTTGCCATTGGGCTTGCGTACGAGGACCACATTGGAGATCCATTTTGGATATTGGGCTTCTCGGAGGAGCCCGACAGTTCGGCTTTTGGCTACGTGATCCTGAATCACGGTCTGCCGTTCTCGGTTCACGGGTCGCCTTCTTTGCTGCACTGGCGGGATTCATGGATCCAACCGAAGGCGATGCACCATGACCTCCGGGGGAATGCCTGGAAGCTCGTCATCAGACCAAGCGAACACGTCCAAATTGGCCAGCAGGAAAGCTGTGTAGCGTTGCTGCTCGGCCTCTGTCAACAGGGCGCCAATGTACAAGACGTGTTCGGAGTCGTCGTCCACTTGAATGGGGATTAAGTCTTCGGCAGGCGTCCCCCGACTAGTTGAAGGCTGATCGGAGGTTGGAGGAGCCGGAACAGCGAGTGGTTGCTTGTCTCTTAGGGAGAGGACGTAGCAACGGCGAGACTCGCGCTGACATCCGAGCACTTCGCCCACACCGCCCGAAGTGGGAAACTTCATTTTCTGGTGGAGTGATGAAGGCACTGCTTTGATTCGCCCGATCAGACCTCTGCCAAGAATAGAGTTGTATCCAGGCATATTGTTGACGACCAGAAAGTCAACAATCTTGGTCACAGCCTTTGGAGCTGTTCCCAAGGTGATCGGAAGGCGAATCCTTCCCATGGGCTGGACCGAAACTCCCGAAAAGCCGAACAATGGCGAATTTACAGGAGTAAGTTGATTGGCGCGCAGGCCCATGAGAACGAAACAGTCGTAAGCCAAGACGTCGGGGGCACTTCCATTATCTACCAGAATCCGGCGCACATTACAATGGTTGATGGTGGCCGAAACGACCAGCGCATCAGTGTGCGGGGTCGTAACCCCTACAAGATCTTCGTCTGAGAAGGTTATAGCCTCCTCGGGCTGTGCGCGTGCGGGACTGGCAGGATATGGGGCCGGCCGAACAGTCGGAGGCCTGTCTACGACATGCACTCGCCTTGCGTAGTCGCGTCGGCTTCGAGTGCTTTCTCCACCTGCGCCGAAGCCTCCCGCGATCACGTTGATCTCCTGCCCATTGGGATCGTTGTTGATCGGCTGCTCGGGAGTGCGGTCTCGACGTCGGGGGCGCTCTTCGTTCCGGCGCCCTTCGGTCCGGCGCACGAACCGTCCAAGGTAGCCGCGCTTGATAAGGTCTTCGATTTCGTCCTTAAGCTGGCGGCACTCGGAGGTGTCGTGGCCGTGGTCGCGATGAAAGCGACAGTACCTATTTTGATCGCGCTTCCGGGGGTCGGAGCGCATTCTCTGGGGCCACCGAACAAAAGCTTCATCCCTGATCTCTGCCAGGATTTGTTCGGGAGCCACGGTGAGGGGGGTGTAGTTGGTGAAGGGGCGCGGACGACGAGGAGAATCGCCATTGCGCCGTCCCTTCTTCCGATCACGGTCGGAACCGTTGTCGGAAGGTCGCTTTTTTTCCGACTGCTCCCCCTGTTCGGCCCTGCTCGCCGCCAGGCTCTCCTCGCAGGCCGCGTGGCGCTGCGCGATGGAGAGTAGTTCGGCGAGGGTGGCGGGCTGCTGGACGCCGAGAGTCCTTTGTAGAAAGCCGTCACGAGTGCCTTGGATGAGAGCACTGGTGGCTAGGGGGACGTCCAGGCGCGAGATGCGAAGCGCCTCTGTTCGGAACCTCTTGACGAAGTCCCAGAGGGCCTCGCCTTTCTTCTGGCGCACGGTCAGGAGAGAAGCCGCCGTCCGCGGCTGGGACCTTCCACCAAGGAAGTTGTCCCGAAAGGACTTCTTCAATTGGCGGAAGGAGGTGATAGAGCCCGCAGGGAGGGTTTCAAACCAAGCCCTGGCGGTCTCCTTAAGGGTTGCAGGGAAAGCCCTGCACTTGGCCGCATCTGATGCTCCGTGGAACACCATATGCGATTCGAAGCCGTGGATGTGGTCGGCCGGGTCAGTAGTGCCGTCGTAGGGCGCGATGGTGGGAAGAGGGAGCTTGGAGGAGACCAGGGCCTCCAGAATCTCCCTACTGAAAGGAGAGCGGAAGTCCAAGTCGTCCTCCGCTGGAGCCTTGCCCTCCGCACGCTGAACCATCGCGTCCATGCGGCGTTCGAGGTCGACCACACGCCGGAGACGCCTGGCGAGCTCCTGCTCGGAGTTGGCGGGGCCCCCACGTCCAGAGGCGTGGGAGTTGCCTCCCACGACCGATCGTGGCGGACGGGGTGAGACGATAGAACGCCGGGGCGAGCGCCCACGGCGCTCTGGTGCCCGCTCTTCCGATGGAGCCCGGAGGGACCAGCGCGGTGAGTCCGCCTGCTGCTCCTGCGGCGCTGGGGGGACGCGGGAGCATCGATGTGACGATTCCGCCTGTCGCTCACGCGGCAGGGAAACCGCTGGGGCCGCTGCCCCTGCCAACTGGGCCTGTAGGGCGAGGCAGACGCCCGTCAACTGCTGCATTTGTCCTCGAAGCTCCGCCACTTCGAGGGCAGTTGCAGGCGCAACAGCCGGCGGTGCCGGGACGTCGTGGTTTGCGCCGGCAGTGGCGACGGCGTCATCACCAAGAGGGGATCGGCGACGGGAGTCCCCTCGTGACTGGCGAGACCTCGTCGCCCTGCTTCCTATGTTCTGGTATGAGGATCGTCCTCGAGCCATGGCAGCGTCGATTCCCACAGACGGCGCCAAATGTGGTGGTGTAATCCTGTTTGGACCTGAGCCAAACGGGCCTCCACTGGAATAAGAGAGGGAAGACGATTGCTGGTGAGGACGAAGACCTGCAAAACCAGAATAGGATCAGGAGACCCGGTGAAAACCGGGGAAACCCTCCGATGCCTAAGTCAGTGGAGAGCTTGTGAGGCAGGGGGTTTCGGAATGCGAGAATGTGTTCGCGTAAGGAAGTGAACGTACCATTGCATGGTACTGTACCTGTGCCTTTATAGGCGTTGGTGTAGAGGCCAACGTGCATAACGTTGGGCAGATCGTGCCTGAAGAGGCGCCTTGACGCACGCGCATAACGGGAGGAGTTATGACTCCGATGCCCGTTAGGCTGCCAGGCAGTTCACGCCCCTTGATGGTGGAGAACGTGGCCTGAGACGGTTACAACCGCTCTGGGGCCAGGAATCCTGCTCGGTGCCCTTTGGATGGACCTTCCGAGCAGGTGATGTCCAGGGCTGTTCCGCGCAGCAGGGTTGAGGTCCTCTGTTCGGAAGCCGCCTGCTGACGAGCTCGGCAATGTTCCGCCACGGATAGCCGGCACGGGGATCTTCTCTCTTCTGATCCGTATTAAGGGCGTGGGATCGCATGAGGAGGTCACGTCAGAAGGGGAAGGCGCTGATGGGCCTTGACGCGATGGGCCTAGGTGGCGAAAAACAGCCACCACACTAGCTATAGCTAGCACGGAAGGCAAGTGACTCCTTCCGCCTCTTCTTTGTCATGCTCCTCCACCGCCTACAGAACGAGTTCTCCCTTGGTAGCATACTAAACTCTTGCTCGGCGTCTAAGAGGGGATGGAGGTGTCAAATAATATATGACTTTTAGATACTGTTTAAGTTGGTTATCAAATAACATTTAATACAAGTCTAATATATGTTAAGTATTTATCAAATTTTAGATTTAAAAAATAGATGAAAAATTAAATTTAAATATTTTAAATAAATATTATCAAACGCCACTTTAAGTCATACAAGTTGACGGGTTATATCACCATCAATCACAGCCATCATCCGCCGATTACCGTGTCATTGTTCTGCAGTAAGTCCTAAACATAGACTACCGGAGTAAGTCCTAAACATATGCTAGTTGAAGCATTTTCTCTATCGCTTTTGGCACACAAAAACAAGATAAAAGATGATTACTTGAGTGGTCTCAAAAGTTGATTTATTCTTTAACAACACTTTTACTCATATCTAGAGGACTGCAATTTATGTTTATTCAACACTTTCTCTTATGTTAATATATCTAACCCAAGTGGGATGAACCGAATCACCGCCACTAGCTTCAAACTTAGATCTCATCGATTAATCTAACCCTGGTGGAATGAATCAATTCTTTAATCTTGTAACTGGACAAAAGAAAGTGCCGTTCCATTGCGGACCATTAATGTGATCTGCTGTTAGTACAAGGCCTGGTAAGCCCATGTGTTGATACATAAATGGAGAGACTTGTGAAAGTGGTAACCGACTCGGATCCGAGAATTACTTGGTGCACACCCAATTGGAAAGTGGTGCGCGCGCACTCTCTTCCTATTAGATATCCATCACATTAATATAATGGACACCTAATCCCCCATAGATGTATGCACACATGCACCATGGGGGTGGTGGTGGTGGTATGCACCAAGTAATTCTCTTCAAATACTTATGTAACCACGACATAATTGTACTTGATAGGTCACCATCTCGGCCCAGAATGGTTTACCCATAAGCATCGACACCCCAGAGCGGAGGATCCGATGCAGATCCGACACAGAGTAGGAACATGGCCATGATTGACTTCTTGCAGGATGGGCGACGCCAGTGACGGCTACACGTAACATTGGCTGCCCCGTTTCCCCTCTCCATTGACAGAGCCGAGGTTTCGATCTCGGGTTCTCCTGAAGTCGATCTTGCGAAATGTCAACCTTAAAACTTATGCGTTAAGTTGACAGAAATATGGGTATATGAAGACAGGCCCGTCTGTTGATGATTCCGATAGGGAATTATATATCGACACTCCCCCGCACGTACAAGCCAGATGTGACATTGAATACATGGAGATTAAATAGAGGAATGTGATTAGTGATAAATTGATAACTTTATAAAAATAAAACCTACTCTGATACCATGTGAAATGTCAACCTTAAAACCTAGGCGTTAAGTTAACAAAAATATGGGTATTTGAAGATAGACCCATTTGTTGATAATTCTGACATGAAATTATATATCAAAAGGTCCAACAAGACCATTGCTGATTTGAATCGGCTCTATCAGTACTGTATCAAAGAGAGAGATCAGCATTGTTTCTGAAGGTCACTTCTTCTTCTTTTTTGGTTGGTAAAAGACTACCAAAGGGTAGTCACAATACTATATCAAAATTGAGAGCAAAAACTAACATCATCCTATAATATTATACCTGAGAGAGCCAGCATATCGGCTGTGCAACCTAGCGGTGGCCAAACAATAGGAATCCTTTAAGGTGGGTCTCATGTGGTTGAAGCAATATCTTCCTCCTGGCCCCTTGTGGAAGTCCTACTGCTCTGTATCTTCCAGTGTCGTTTTGGTGCCTTTCTTTGTTGACTATATGTCTCATGGGCCTTTTGTTTTGGCTCTTTTCCTTGCCAAATGATCCAGCCACAGTCCTTGTAATTAGGCTTCGTTTGATCATGCTTAATGAAAATTTAAAATCTGAAATTTTTAATTTTTAAGATTTTAAATTATTTGATATAATATCTGAAACTATATCTTAATTAATCACTTAAGTCTAAAAAATTATTTAATTTTTAAGCTAAGATGAATCATTATTTTTTCAGATCGGCAATCAGCGGCGAACATCGCCGGCATCCGATGATCGCCAGAGGCAAGCTCCAGCGACGATCTATAAATCAATTCTAAAAGAAATATTTTTTACGATTTTGGGTTTTGAACCCAAGACCCACCAAATAATAGTATAGTATCTTAACCAATTGTGTTACACTTCAAATATTATTTAAGTTAGTTATCAAACACCTCTTATCTTATATCTTATATATATTAAGTTCTTTTTAAACTTCAGATTTAGATAATAGATGAGAAATTAGATTTAGATATTTTAAATAAATGTTATCAAATGTCCACTTTAGTGTCTTACATGCTTCATGCCTTATGAATGATGATACTTCACAGCTCTATCCCAATTCTTTATTGTCTATACTTGCGATACTCATAAGTTCACTAGGGAAAGCTGAGGTCCAGACCAATGTGAATTTTACTTTCCTAGCTTCCACTGCCAACCAATCAGCAACCACATTACTAATGTGAGATACTTTATGTGACCCCCATCCTTTGAGCAATTGTTTCACTTTGTTTACTATGCCAACTATTTCAATAGGTACATCCACCATGCCAGTTCTACCTTCTCATGGTCACTTCTGCTGTTCTGCAGAGAAAACTCAGGCTCCTAGCTAGGAATCAAATAAGATGGAAATTATTTGTAAACACTAGTAGGAACAATTCATTTCACATAGAGAGAGATAGAACTGCACGCTTTTAGATTCAAGATTGGAGCTATTCCACTAAAATTATCTGATGCAAGGAAGTGAAAACGTCACGGAATTCATGTAAAAGTAGGCATCAGAGAGCACCGCACTGGCTTTCCTTTTTGTTCCTTTGTTAATAGACGAACACGCAGAAAACAGATGGGGAAAGCAATGTGTGATTGGGGTTTGTAATCCATCAGATCTGATCAAAAGAATTAACCAAACAAACCAGATAAAAGCAAATATGATCCATGTAGGATCTCCAGTGAAACAGCTAAAGCAGCTAAACCATGAGTTTTGCATGTAATTACAGGATTCAACTGGATGAATCTTCATCAAAACAGGCTTTTAAAGGAAGGTAAACTTACACTTGAGTTATTTAATTGACTTATTCATGACTCTCTTGTAATCATATTAATCCTGTCTTTTCAACCAAGGAGAGAAAATTAAATTGCTACAGATATCAAAGATAAGATTAAGGAAGGCTCGCACTTTTTTTTTTAATGGGTAAGTTGGTTGGTTGGGGATGGGGAGAAATGAGGAGACGGCACGGGATCGATCCCCCGCCCTCCCGTCTCCCCCCCTCCATTTGGCAAGGGGGGCGACCACCACGTCACTGGCGGTTCTCGGAAGGCTCACACTCGAACCATCGGTTTGCACACTACTAAAGTTGCGGGTCTCTCTTAGAGTTTCCTTTGGCTTTGCCATGCTTAAACGTATATATATCGTTCAACATCTTCTAGGTCCGACAGTGACTCACCCCAAAATATGGTTTAGCATCACACAGACACTCATAAATAAATGTTCACACGTAGCTTCTGTCAATACAAAATTTAACTTTTAAGTTCAACTATAAAGAAAATGAGAGAAAATATAGTCTAATTGAAATTTTCTACTCCCCCTGTGGAAGTATAGACTGAGAACTCCGAAAGAATAGATCCAAGACTCATCCAAAAAACTTTCTATTGTAGCTCTTGATGAGCTTCTTCATTCATTCATCCATCAAGAACTCTTTCAATCGTAACACATCCATACAAAAATTTGCATTCACACTCATGAAGAACATAGAAATGAGAAGAAACAATGACAAAAGGTGATAAACTCTGTTGTGATCCCTCTAAGTTTTGATGATAACAATTAAAGTCCCTATGTGTTGGTCTAATCGAGCTTTCATGTAGTTGTGTAGTCAACAAGTTAGTCTGAAAACTATTAAGTATGAAAGTGCATGAAAAGTCATTTTGGACGAATTGTTAAATAGAATATTTGTTTGAGTTTAGAACAGCTTATTTAGAATCTTTTAAAATATTCATTTTTCTCTTTTCAATGAACTCAAGATCAAGAATTATAGATATCTATTTTGAAAATTACAATTTCGTGAAATTGATAGATTCACAACTCGATGGTACAATATATAGGAAAGTGTGAACGTCCATGTGTGACACCGACGATTGGAGGAAAGCTAGGAAAGGGGGGCCGTTGTTTGGCTCAATAGCGTTTCTTGGGTCATATTTATCATCTGGACTCATTAGATCGTGGTTCAATAATTAATTGATTGTCACTTAATTATTTGGGTAATTAGATTCAACAATTAGATCTTATGATTTTGGTCAGAAGATTGAGATTTACCCTCTCCAATTAATGTATTCCTGTACTTTTGATGATTAATTGAGCATTTCCGTTCTAGTCAACATATGTGATCAATTGATAGACAAACATTCGTAGCTTAGGTACGCACATTGACCTTATATCTAAGTATGAAGAGTAAGAGACAATTCTTTACACTGCATTTATTTACCACTTTTATTAATAAATTAATTTGCTTGGTCTTTTAGAACTTTTTTTTTTTTGCGAGGGTGGGGGTTATTCCAGAACTCAGATAAGTATTAAGTATCAACCTTAAGTTAATTGTTTCTTCTGTTGTCTAGTTTTTAAAATATTTGACAAAAAAGTGACGAAAAAGAATAGGCCATCATGATATTTCCTTGTATTCTTCAAAGTTTCACCATACCATTTCTCAAGTATGGACGAAGGCTCACATTAAACGATCGACAGAGACGGGTGCTATAACTAGCGGTTATAGCATTGCATTGGTCTAGACAAATTTAAAGTACCCGACTTTACACAAAGCTGTATATACTAGCTAGCAAGCCTTGTTCCATTAATCTTTTAGTTGGGTTTTGCCATGCCATGTGTGATCCACTGACCATATCCTTATCAACATGCATGCACATTATAATAATCTTACTATCCGGTCAAATAAATAGCAAACATTACTCTATCTACTAAATATATACGCAATGTCCAAATTAAACCACTTGATCAATGACTTAAAACAATCCGGCCAGTAGTGGCACAAGCTTCAAGAGGGCAGGGTGGTGGCTGCTCCTCCTCACTCTGGGTTGAAAGTGGACGATCGATTACCATATCGTTGTTGGATATGCCATGCCATGTGAATCACAAGTCTAATAAATTATTATTTTTTTGACAATGAGAGATATTACTTCATTCGTTAAATAAACAGTACAGAGGATGCATAACCCTAGCAAAAGGAAACGACGTACTTCGTCAGAGAAGACCCAAACACTCCAAGTCAAGACCAGAGGTTCAAATATGGAGACCTAAACCCCAACCCAATGAAAAGATCAGACGACCAAAACATAGAAGCCAATCGGACATCGCAAGCGACTGACCAACCAAGAGAAACAACCATACGCTAGTCGGGGAAGGGGAGAAACAAGGGTGCAACGAAAGCGCTACCAAAGGAGATATGCAGCAACCACTATAAGGTGCACATAATTGCCGAAGAAATCCATCGGCAAACGTCGATAGAGGGGCGGCTGAAGGAAGCAAACCCATAGGTCAATTGAACTCCGTGGGAGGAGCTCGCCTAAGGCGGATGAGAAAGAAATGAGAATTACGAGCCGGGGGGGCGTGAATACGAGGTCGCCAGGAAGAACACTGAGCCAAAGGAGCAAAACGGGGGCGGCGAGCGTCGATTCCGACAAGTCCACCACTGGATCGCAAGATACCAAAACCAACAGAAAACATACATGCACAACGGTCGGAACAAACGAGATACAAAGACACCATCTAGATACTACGTCGACCTCCAACCACCAGAGAAGGATCGTCGAGCCACCAGAGAAAGATAGACTCTGCCAAGAGGGGGAAGACCTCTTGACAGAGTAACAGAACTCCCACCAAGGTAGAAAAATTAACAAAACGGCCGCATGCTCACGGACGTGGACAGAGTCGAGGGGAGGGGCTCCTCTCAAAAGCAGAGAAACGCCTCGCCCACCAAGCAGAGGTGGTTGTTGTCACTGGAGACGGAGGCAGAGTGCTGATGACGAAGTATCTCAATTACAACAATCAATCGCACCTAATTAAGTTTTCTTTACAGAAGGCTATCAAGAAGGGTCTCTTCTCCATCGATGAGGACTCACATCTGACGAGCAATAATGGCGTTTGGAGGACCCAACGATGAAGATGGCCAGAGCTGATCAGGAAGAGCTGATGACATCACTACAAGACAAACAACATTTGTCAGCGGCTATAGACTGTTGACAAAAATCAAAAACCCGTTGACAAATACTTATGTCAACGGCTTGTGTCCGTTGACAAAGCCGTCGACATATCGATCGTCGACTAAACATACGTCAACAGTAAACAAAGCCGCTGACATAAAACCTTTTTGTCAGCGGTTTTAAAGGCCGCTGAGAAAAAGGTTTTATGTCAGCATCTTTCAAGCCGTTGACAAATGTTCCATTGTCAACAGGTTCATAGCCGCTGACAAAAGTGAGAATACTTTTGTCAACAGGCTTCAGTCGCTGACAAATGTTTGTATACCTTTTTAATACAAATTCTTTTGAAAAATATAATTTCCTGTTTGTAGAATGTGACTTCAATAGTTTGCTAGGACTGTATAGACACTGACACCAACAGAGAAGTATTCATACCTGTGCCAAGAAACCCCCAATTGCAGGGCCAACAATTAGTCCTATGCCCCATGCGGTACTAATCTGAATATGATCAAATAACATTATCAGCAACAGTAGAAAACTGCACTAACATATGAATACAAGTGTTGATTGGCCTTATACACTGGATCCATTCCAAAGCCACAAAAATAGAAACAAGCCAACAATGTTGCTAACATGTAAAGATAAACAAACCATTGTCACAATCTGGAAAAAATCGAAGATATGCAGTGCCTATGCAGAGATTCATAGTTGCCCTCAAGTTGCTTAATACAATACAACATAAGTCCACTTACATATTAATCACAACTATGGAAGAGATTGATTACTATAAGAATTCAGCATTCTTGACTCCTTATTACTCCCTTATCTTTCCAAGGGAGAAAAGAACTTACTAGTTGGTCAAAGTTGCACTCGCACTAGAACATGTCTTTCATGTATCCCATACACTATCCAACACCAATAATATGACAAAACTTGATCACCAGCAGTGGGAAGAATTACCATTCCTCGCTAACCAAAATATCTACAGGTAGGCCTGAGACCTCATGCTACAGATGCTACATCTTTAACTAATGCAGGATAATTGTTGTATTGGAGTTACCAAAAGATATATATATATATATATGGCTAGATATATAAGCACTCAAACGAAAGAAACACCTGCGAGGAAGACAATAAATGTTGCAACTATACCGACCTATACTGAATAGTAGCCATCATATATACAATTATCTTCATCATATCCCAACATATACTCATTATCAGAATCCACTATTCTTGAGGTCATAATTGCCTCTCCTCTGGAGAACCGCCTTACCATTTTGCTATAAGCACCCTTTTGGGACTATCACATCTGATCAATATGTGCATCTGTTACCAATAGCTAGAATCTTCTTAATTTCTTACATATAACTGCACTGGATATATAAAAGGTTTACCAATATGTGAGCCAGCACATCTTGTGCTTTATGATCATGTCCTTCTGGGTACTGATTAAAGTTCATTCCTTCTGCCAGTAAGTTACTTAAGAGATAAAAATACAACAGCACTCATAATTAAGAGTGATTTGATCGGAGGATCGAGCATATCTCCTGGCGCTCTGAAAGAAGTTCCAGTTGGATATCCTTCAGCATCGATCGATCTTGAACTGTCAAATTTGATGTTCCTCGAGATCGATCCCCCCTCCTGCTGGTAGATCGATCCCTCACCAGATATGGGTCTAGCTCTGACGTGCCCCGTGATAAACTGGGTTGGCTTGCATGATGTAAAGAGCATCAGTTTTGAATTCATTCCCGTGATCCCTGCCGATCTTGAACCCCGATCTGATCTGGAATTCCATGATGTAAAGAGCATCAGTTTTGAATTCATCAAGTAACCAAACAATAATAGAATTTATCCTGTCAACAAAAGTACCTTGCACCTCACATATATCCAAATATATTTGATTAGGATTCTGCTGTCAACCTCAAGACAAGCAGTTTTTGCCAAACATCAGGCATTTGCAGTTGCCAAATATATCTGATCCAAGGCCGATTCCTGGCTAAAAGAATGCCCATTAAAGGATAAAGGATAATAAATATCTTCATAAAGCATATAAATACCACATATTTCATTTAGAAGCTGAGTACATCATTAGAAATAAGAATGGTGAACCGGTGGCTGCGGGGCCCTCTATCTGCATCAAGCCTCCGTCCATGAGAATGGGAAAAAAAATACATAGATGTACCAATTCAATTAAAAGAGAATGAAAAAAAAAGCAATTGTTAATTGTACAGTAAAACACACCATATATTGAGAAGGCCAATAGAATAAAGAAGAGCATACACATCACCATGTCCATAAGCCTTTCTCTAAGCACTACAAAAAAAAACATGATATGCCAAGGTTGCTAGCATAATGAAAATCGTTTGAATGTGTGATGTGCATAACCCAACAGTAATCATGCAAAATTACCATCTACAGATTGAGGGAATATGAAGATGCATTTATCTAGAACTAAGTCAATGCATAATTTCTTACCATACACCAACAACTTCAAACTTGGTTTTCTATCCAGATTCACATATCTCCTGGAATTTGCCCCTGAACCAAAATATAGAATGTAAATACAACATAACCAGAAACAGAAGAAGTTCTCGTAAGCATTTCATCGAACAGAAGAAAGGACTGCCGTCGGAGACGCCTCAACGACGAGGCATCTCGACACGTTGTTGTGAGGTTATCTTAAGCTTTACCGGGTAACATTGTTGAACAGGGTGGAGTACAGCTTCCTCAGCAGAGGCCTCTGCCCCCGGGCTTCGTCTGGATTATGGTGTAGAGGTTCTGCTTCAGGAGCGAGGGCTCTCCTGGAGTGCCAGCTGCAGCTCCCGCCAGGCCTGCGACTCCACCAGCTGCCGGAGCCGGAGGATCCCCCGCGAGTGGATCTTTATCCCCGCTTCCGCCTCCTCCGGCGTCTGGTCGGGGGCGGTGAACCCGAACTCGAAGGAGCGCGCCGGTTTCTGGACCAGGAGCGGGGCGGCTCCGGCCAGGAAAGCTGCCACGAGGGCTGCCGTCGCACCCCTCGGCAGGAGAAGACGACGAGGTGGTAAGGGCGGCTGGATCTCGCGGTCGTCACCGCAAGGATGAGGAGACGACGACAATAAGGACAGGATGCCACCTCCACCTCGGTTCCCCTGAAGCTCCGGCACTGCGTCCCCGCTACGGATCTCGTGGATCCCCTCGTGGCTCCCTTCCGCCAACGCGGACGGCGTTGTCGATGCCGTCGGTGCGGTGCTCCTCTCCTCAGCGGCGGCAACGACGACCCACCCCTCTTCTCAAGGTGGCAGCAGCGACTAAAAGGGGGGCAGAGGAGGAGACAAGAGAGAGGGAGAGAGAGAGAGAGATCGAGCAAAGAGAGAGGAAGCGAAGGTCACGACGGCGGCGTAACAAGGGCTTCTCCCCCTCGGCAACAGCGGCGCAGCAGGGGCTCCTCCCCCTCGACAATGGAGGAGGCGACACAGCGAGAAAGAGGGAGCGAGAGAGCGAGAAAGGTGGGGGAGAGAGGATTTCCATTGTGGGAGGTGGAAAATTTGGGTTGGGGGAGGCGGTTTTGTTGGCGGTGGGCGAAAGATATGTCAGCGGCTTTTAAGGAACTGCTGACATATAGTAAATATGTCAGCGACGTGAACTAAACCGTTGAGAAAGAAGTCTTATGTCAACAATCCGTACAACCGCTGACAAATATTTAGATTTCTGTCAGCACCTTCGCCTACCCGCTGACATATATATAATATGTCAACAATTTTTCCAGCCGTCGATATATAATCGTAGACAAAAACATACTTTCTAGTAGTGCATGATCATGGTATTTTCTAAGGCATTATATGATAAAGAAATGTTGGCAGGTGGGATTGTTGTACCCCTTGGAGATAATGATAATTTTGCACAGCTCGGTCAAAACTCTTGTGCTATATAGTTTTATAGATATGAATACACATGCTTATGGGGGACACAAATAAACAACAAAGTTATGTTTGTCAAGAATAAAATGTATTTTTTGACGTGACATATATATATGAAAAATGTTGGGGTGCGGCGGTGCGGCCCCGCCGCACCCCAGCTCCAACGGCTGCTCAAAAAAAAAAAAAACTTGCGCTGCACGCTGTCGCTGGATGTGCATCCAACGGCAACAGTTGGGGTGTGGCGGTGCCGCACCGCCACACCCCAGCATATATATATATATAAGAAAGGTTTATTGCACTTTCACATTGACTAGGTAACAAGTCCATGTGGCACCTCTCACATGAGGAGTGATAAAATAACAATCTAATTATTAGATATCATATGGACTTGTTGCCTAATCAATGTGAAAGTGCAATAAGTCACTCTCTCTCTCTCTCTCTCTCTCTCTCTCTCTCTCTCTCTCTCTCTCTCTCTATATATATATATATATATATATATAAAGAAAATATACATTTTGGAATGACATATATATGTATGTGTGTTCCAAATAGATATACAACATTAATCTTAGCAAGCTTATATATAGATCTCTTCATTCCTAATGTCCATACTTCTTTCTGAAAATGGTGCATATCTTCTCTCCCAATAGCTGTTTCTCGTCGCCACTAAATGCATTTCACTTCATTCTAGATCTCTCTTGTAAGTGGATGGACTCATTGCATTCTAGATCTTTCTTCACACTTCACATTAATCCGTGATAAGTTTATAAGATTTTTTTATTAATAATGGCACAAGCCGCAGACGACAAAGGCCTTAACCTATGATCAACCACATGACTAATAAAATTTGATTTCAGTTCGGTAAAAAATAAGACATGCAGACTCATTTTGAAATGAGAAATGTTGGGTAAATGATTTATTTGACCGACTATTTGATTGGTCGATTGCATGGGGTCCACGTCTCTAAAAAAAGAAGGGCAGCCGAAGAATTAAATAATCAATCAAGTAAATCAATATTTACTAGACCCACTGTGTATCTAACATTTCTCTTTTCAAATTGGGTCATTAAATTCCCAGCACCATGTCTCAAATTCTCCCTCATCTTGACCGTGACATGTGGAGCCCTAGATTGTGGGTGTACATCATGATGATCAACAAAGATCTAATATCTCTCCAATTGATCATGAGCAATATTGATGTGAAGAAATAGCAATAATAAAATTTCTAGACACAATAAAAGAATCAATCATTATCCATCTTATCCCCTTTCGGAGTTTAATATTCTCCATGGGAACAAGAAGAAAAATGTCATGGGCACACCATTCAATGGATGTCGGATATCAAACAAAGAGAATTCTAGCCAGCTGAGAGGAGTCGACATGCTTTGGAGATTCTACATTTGCGTTCTGAGAGAGGAGCTTGGCAAACCGAGCTAGCTCTTCCTCGTTGCTGGTCTTCCCATCCACAGGTACGTTTTCCCCGGTCTCCAAGTTCACTCGGCAGACAGGCTTCTCGAGGAGTTTTTCTCCAACACGCCTTAGCGCCTCCATGTTCTCGATCGTTGACAGGTCTGTGGACGGTGTTGCACCCTCAAGTGCATCCTCCTATTTGAACCATATCCATCCAAAACTTTCGTCAAAAAACATGCCATTGTTTGTTGCTATATATATATATATATATATATATGTATATAATCACCAGATAACATCTATAGGGTAATGCTATATATTAAGACTACTGTAGAATATATACAAGTTTAATGTACTCCTGCAGGTCTCCTATATAACAACCTATTTATATTGGTTGCACTAGAGCTAGGCCATCTTTATATATGATCTTGGAGAATTCATCAGACAGTGATGATTGGTGGAGCACCTCTTAAAGGTCAAGATTTACGACTTTGATATACTCCTCGTCTCCTACTTTTATCTATATGGGTTGCAATAGACCATCTTTTACTATGATCTCGGAGAACCCATCAGACTGATTATTGGAGGATCAGCACCTTAAAGATCATGTGTCTTTCGTAACAATTGCATCATCTTTATGTGATCAGCAAGTGAAATGGAGTGAATGTGTGTGTCAATATATATATATATATATATATATAAGAAGTGTCTTAAGTGATCAGTGACTGATCAGTGCCTGTGTGTGTAAGAGAGAGAGAGAGAGAGAGAGAGAGAGAGAGATCAGAGTTTGCATGCATACTTGGATCCTCAAATAGTTATCCTCACAATGGAGGGTCCGAAAGAGGATGGAGGCATGGATGTCCACCATGTCAGAGCTGGCCTGCAGGCAGGAGTCGATCAGTGGCGTGCCCCCTCCTCCAAAAAGCCACCCAAAGGCCCCCCAGCTGGCCGCATCCTGTGCACTAAACCTGCCTTCCTGCTTGGGTGATCCCGTGCCAAGGGAGATCACCAGGAATCTCTGACAATCCATGGTCGGCATGTGGAAGAAGTTCTCGTTCTCCGCGTTTATTTCCTTCATTACATGACTCATTGCCGCCATCGTCTGCATCATAAATGATGTAATTAGAATGCATCTATCCATAGATGTGAGTTCGATCGGTGAGGCCTTTGTGCCGCCCAAGCAGTAGTACTAGTACTCTTTGTATACCCACCGGGTTATTTGCTGCGATTCCCCCATCAATGAGGTTGTAGTGTCTCACGTTCCCGTTGGAGTCATCTTTCACTTGGAAGTAGTGAGGAGGCAAGTACGTAGGGGCAGCGGAGGTGGAGATGCAAACATCCGAGAGAAGTGGGTTCTTAAGAGGATCATGCGCAGCCTACAATATTGGAATACGTACGCCATTAATTATAATTAAGGACATATATATATAATAAGATCAAAAAAATGTCGCTTTGTTATCAACAATGAATCGAGATAATGAGACATCCCCTGTTTGTAGGTGAGATGGATATTAATTAGGTGGGATGGACATAGTAATTAACAACTGCTTGTTAGTTTGTTAATTTTCTATAAGATGGAACGAGGTGATTTTTCGAAAGAGGCTATGGATCTCTTTAATTTGATCCTATCCCTTGTACAGAATTAGACTAAGTAATACCAACATTTACTTACCCAAAAAAATATCTTGTATTACATAATTAGGCAGCACAAGAATTATTTATTTTTCTAATGAATCGTACAGTTATATATAAGGAGTACTTCCATATTTTACGCATTTATACCAGGCCCACAATTAGTGAAGGAGAATATTTTTTATGTAAGCTTCTATTCTTAAAAATACTTGCATTTGACCTGTGAATACAATCATGTATATTTGACTAAACAACTAAGTTAGAGTCTCATGTAAATTAATTAACAAAACACAAGCACCTACATCTTCCGTGTTCAATGTTGCATCTAAATGTTTGTCTTGCATTTGAAATCTCTCTCCCTCTCTCTCGCTCCCTGCGTTGTGCAGTAGTATAAACATGGAATGCAGCTATCCAAACCTCAAATCAATTTAGTAGTCAAATAGTATGTAAATTGCATAGAATATGACTCCTGCTTAAAACAATCCTTCTTGGAGAAATGCTATGGGGCCACGTCCCCCCACACGCGCGTCACGTGGAGGGCCCCCCCCCCCATTAAATACTTTATTTTCTTTTTTTTATTTTTTATATATTATTTGTGTATACAAATGATATATTTATGTGTACAAATACATTATTTATGTACACAAATTATAAATAAAAAATAATATTTAATGTTGGAGGGGCCCGCCCCCTCCACGCGGGATGCGTGTGGAGAGGCGCGGCCCCTCCAGCTCAGCTAGCCTAGCATTACTCATCCTTCTTGATGTGTTCCTGTTTCCTAGCAGTTAATCCTAGGCCGGCCGGAAAGAACAACACTAAGCATTAATTAAACATTTTTTCAGAAGCATAGAATAAACTAAAGAATGGAGGAGGATGAGGAATAAGAGGAAGAAGAGAAAAAGATGATGATGATGATGGTGATCGAGAAAGCTAGATGGAATACTTCGTAGGTGCTGAAGATGGTCGGCTGCAGGAGTTTGATGTCGAACGCCGGGACGACGACGTCGGTCAAGGTCTGGTGCAGGCGGGTTTCACCGAGGAGTTGCCGGAGAAGCGAGCGCAGGTAGACACCGTCGTATCTTGGCCCCATCACCAGCTCGTAGGTGGACCTCGCCGATGCCAGGAGACCGCTGTGCATTCAACAAAAGCGTTTTAGCAGCAGCAAACATCGCGTATATATACGACGTCGCAACGCGGCGACGACCATGTCACGGGACTACTGCATGCAGGCAGTACCTCTTCTGTGGGAAAATCTTGGGGCAGTGCTCGAAATAGAAGCCGAACAGGTCCTTGGCCGCGTACAAGGGCCGGTTGTTCTCGTTGGCTGCAGTAGTGAGCATGGCGGTCACCAGGCCCCCCGTGCTCGTTCCCGCGACGACGTCGAAGTAGTCGGCGATCCTCGCGTCCTCCCCGTCGATCTCCTGCAGGGGGGAAAATAACATGCATGAAGCAATCAATTAGAAAGAGAGAAATAGTTATTAGAAGCTACAAAGATCATCCCCAGTTCATATCGCATGCATGCACAGAGATGTCTAACTATACTGCACGTCTAGCTAGATGTAGCTGAATCACACCTGAAGCTTCTTCTCGAGGCAAGCGAGGACGATCCCTGGGATTATTCCCCTCACCCCACCCCCGTCGATGCTGAGCACGGTGATCATCTCCCCGTGCACCGCTGCTGGGTTCATCTGCTCGTCGCCTTTGGCCGCCATTTTAGACACCCCTGCACGGGGAGAGAGAGAGAGAGAGAGAGAGAGAGACTAGCTTTGATGAGATATGTGAGATCGGTCCCCTTGAGAGTATATATATCTGTATACAGGAGCACCATCATGGGGGAAATTAAGAACGTACGTAGGAACTTCTGCTGACTCTGAATTCGTGGATGATCAAACCTTCTCCGTAGGGTCGCAGTGAACCGTCTGCGCCGCCGAGAAGGACGCCGCCAGCTGACTAGGTTTGGGACTGTCGGATATGTTCGTTTCCCTTCTCTTTCTTTAATGTATATATATTCTACTGTGCGGAATGGATTGCTCCATGTTTGCATCCAAACCTTGATTTGCTCTTCACAACAAAAGGACATATACCTTTCCCTTTCTTCTTACACGTGGTATATCTGTCTGGAGAAGAATTTAGTACACTTTTGTATTTTTCACTTGTACTACTTTATTTTTATTAGTCAATGAAAAGAGAGTACAATATCCATCAATGAGAGGGGAGAAATACATGTGAAAAATGTACAATTCAAGTGCACTAAATTATTCTCATCTATTCGTGAGTTTTTAAATTTATTTATTTGAGAAAAGATGTTGATCAGCATCGATAAGATAATGAGAGAAAGATCCTCCAGAAAAAAATCCCCTGACACTTAAAAAATCGATCAAAATATTGAATGAAAAAAATTGAAGAGTGGAGAGGGAAAGAGAGAGTCTTGCCTACCACCCGGTGAAGCTGGGGTGTCCATTTTAAGCATTGTCGGAGTGCTCATATATAAATAGCCCCTTTTTCCTAACTGCACAATTGGACTACCAAGAAGTGGTAGACGATGGCACTGTACAAGGGTCGTTGGATGTTTCTCCCACCTCCCAACCGTGTAGACAAGCACATCTATACTATTATAATAAAACTCAGTCTTAGAAGTACACGTGGCAGCACCAGAGCTCTTTGTTTCCCGCCTAAACTAAAATAAAGAACTATAATATTCTGTTGAAAAAAATCACAGCTAAAAAAATCTTTACAATATCTACACCAAAACATGACAAGCAGAAGTTAACATAATCGGTGTCTATTCTATCAACTTTAAAACACCTATATTAAGAAGGAAGACTCAATTTTAAATCTTGCTAACATACTCACTGTGCTATCTAAATATGCTATCACATATTTAAAAAAACGTTCAATTTTAACAAAGACATTTGTTGTTCAAAGGTAAGTCTAAAAACATTTTAAAAAATACAATAAATGCTACCACGTCAGAATAAAATTTTTGCCCCAAAACAAAACAAAATAAGTTCACAAAAATTGGATCTATTGATTTGAAAATCGATCCGATGAGAACACATAAAAAATCGGATAATCTATTTTAGATGAAAAGAGGCAGACCCGCCTAGATCTTTCTCCAAATAAATGTTCTTTTTTTCTCCTCCATCACCCCCCCCCCCCCCATACAATCAGACCTTTCGCAATGAGACCTTGACAGTTGACATGCAAAATAGAATCTTCTTAAACCTTTCATTATGTCTTATGGCATTTCAAAAACATGTTATCTTTAGCCTCCATGCGCGGTAAATGGTAAACAATGCATGCATGCATGCCACCTATATTTTATTTAGTGCTGGCTCCTCTCAATATGTTAAAATTTTGATAAACACGTAGCAAAGTTGGTGTAGAGATATTCAAAGATATGCAACAAGACCGTCATGCTACTTCTAGCCTACACTCAGCATGTAATATATGTTTTGAGAAAATAAGTTAGTAAATTAAGTTTTGATTCTGAATGTTGTGGTTTTAGTACAATACTAACGCTTTCTCTCTCTCCCTATTTTAACTCCATCTCTATATCTCACATATCTCCAAAAAATACCAGTACAAAAAATATCTAAACTAATATTATTTGCTTTAATATTTTCAAGATTTAGTTGAGAATGTTAAACCAGATCCCAACATCAAATAAAATGAACAAAATATTACAGATGTGGATAATGTAAGTAAAAGTAAAAATATTTTAATCTTTTTTTATCTACAAGTCAACATAAGTGTCATATTAATGAAATTTATTTTTATGATCCATGATACATGTTCAATTATATGTTCTTGAAGTAGAATCACTCGATTGAAGATGACTACTTTATACAATGATCGTAAAAAAGATCTATTTGGTAATACATTTCTACACAATATTCATACAATAAGATGAATAAGACTAAAGTTGAGAAGAACAGCGTTGAAAATTGATAATTTATTTGATATTTATGACTGTTATTTATAGACTTACACTTCATGATATAGACCAATCTTTTATATAGACTTTTTTTTACCGATGATATTTACTTTAACACTATATATATTTCTTATAAATCTTATGATGTTCTTAGATAAATTGTTCTTCTTTTACTTATTTTCATTATTTCTAAAAAATATGTATATAAAATATTGTTAGAATAAATTTTTATATAAATATATATAACTATTTAAATTTAAAAAATTTCCGTGCATCGCACGGGCATAGAACTAGTTGTTAATAATTAACTTGTGGAGAGGGCTCTTGCAAACCCCTTTTGAGAGGCGCCATTGTGTTGACACTAATAGTGGGGCCGAGGGATCTTTGGAATCTACCATGAAACATATTTTGGAACCGTCAAACCATGCTGCAACGTGATGAGGACATGCCAAGCAATAAGAATGGGGTGCAAATATCAGTGGCGGATCTAGAATTTTTATTCAGCGGTGCACCCTTAGACGTATTTTCTTGATCCAGTGAAGTCATTAATGGTGAAACTTTACATCTCTAATATAAACTTTTCAATCCAGTAGAGTCACAGGACCCCACTGGCCTCAAGGTGGCTCCGCCAGCGGGTGCAATGCACCATACATAGGGAGGTCACAATCGTGGCCTCTAGAGTCGAGGACTAGACCATCCCCAAGAGTCATCACCCTGCTAGGCACGCTTGTGTGTCCAAACTTACTCCGCCATGTCAAGCTGCATCGGTGAGTGAAAGACTAGTGGGAGTTCAATATTCTAGTCTTGTGAGTTGATGGGCCGAGTGATTGGGCCTAAGATGGGCGGACTCCACTTTCCCTTCACGGCTTATATAATAAAATATAAGATAATTAAATATGAGGATAAGATATTACATATGTTATGTATAATTATAATAAAAAAAAACCATTTCTTATCTTATACCTTACCATGCATCTTGTATGAATCAATAACATAAAATTTGGGTAATTCGAAACACCATTTGCTGCACACTTAACAATGAGTACTTCTGTTTTGGATCAGCATGTCTCGCTTAATTTACATGAATGTGTACACTTTGGGACATATATTAACGTCCACCTTGGCAATTAATAATTTCTGCCCAATCAAAACCAAGATGGTCCAGACCCCCCACAACGTACCCCTACATGTCGCATGGTTTGATTGACCAAGTCCATCTCCAGCTTTGTCTACATACGAAAGTAGGCGGAAAGCCGATGAGACAACGGACGACAGCGGCCCAAGACGGCTGCGGGAACTTGCATGCATGGTTGATCTAATGTGAATCACGAAGGTCTTCAAACGGATCAACGACGTATACGTGCATGTCGACCAAACAAAAAACTAATAACACAATATAAAATATATTTAATATATAAGCATGAAATGAGATTGATGAGATCACATGGTCAGAGAGAATCTAGAACAGCTGAACAGGTGGACTGGCTTAAATTTAATTTGTAGAGGTCAATATCTGCACGCAGAGCATATGTGTTATTAAAGAACTAATTAATAGTACGATTATAATATATATATATGGTTCACTTAATATCGTTGTTTTACTGCTCTAGTGTATATCTTTCTATACTCATCGTAGGTTTTTCTGTGGGGGTATGGTTTGGTTCTACATAAAAAATAGTGAAAATAAGTGTATATTTATAAGAAAGACTCATTTCTCTTATTTTTCAAAGACTCTTTTTTCGATAAAAAGGATAAAATCTTAAATGACAATAATATTTCTTGTATATTGAAATTTTACGTCGTTTATGAAAAATTGAATAAAAAATCATGTGTCATGACTGAACGCTTTGTCTCCGTACATTCTTATCCTCACTAAAAGAGGGTTGTGTATAGAAGATATTAGTTTAGTCTCGTCATAGAAATAATGAAAATAAATATATATATTTATAAATAAGAATCATTCTTCTTCTCTCAAGAGAATATTTTCTCGTAAAAAAATAATTTTCTGAATAAAAATAATATGTCTTGAAGGGCACACTGAAATTTCGCATATTCTTCATCTTTCATTTTACAAGGAGTCCTCCTAGCCTTCAATTAGAGAGGCGTCGCCCCTGGAGGGTCCACAACCCTAAGGGAAGCAGGCCCCGACTTCTCTTTCGGGGCGACGAATCCCGCCTCTTCGATGGGAGAGAATCATTTCCCTTTTACAAGAGTCTTTTGACTCATCCTTGTCAATCAAAAAGAGAAAAAGAAAATAGTGATTTATAATTAACCAAAGTCTAAGTACTCTTTATGGTCCAATCTAAAAGGTTTTTTTTTTTTGACATATAATTTAAAAGGTTACTCTGACGTGCCGTTCGCGCAAACCTCAATCGGGGTTAGTTTTCCTTATCAACTTGGCCGCCATCCGTATATATAGTTGTAGGACTGCGAATGAATATCTTCTTCCTGACTTATTTTGACTTTTTTTAGGAAAACAGTCATCTCTACATTTTCCATTTTTTTTTATGTTTGATAACATATAAATTTAATTTATTTATAATATATATTTATTTTAATATTTTATTTCCTAATAATGAGGAACGCTAGATCGGTTCCGTAGTTCCTCGTCAACTTTGAAGTTGAATCTAACTCACTTGTCTCTCTCTCTCTCCTCATACCAATTGAGTCCATTATCATCAAATTAAGTCATCTCTTCTGCTACTACTCACCACCCACACTCACTATCAAATTACAATGGACGTTTTATTTTTATTTTTTTCTATTTTTTAGTTTTATTTCTAAATCTCTTATAGAAAAATAAATGTGAAAAATACTATTTCTACTTCCCTGCACTCCAACCCATTGGTATCCTAAATGTAGATCATCACTTAATGGAAAAGATCAAAGCAAATGTCATCGTAGATTTCATTAGATGCATGTATATATTAATTACAATTTAGATATTAAACTTCTCTACACGATGGAGCCTCCAACTTATCAAGTCACTTCTCATACACTCAAAAAATGCATTTGTCTGACAACATACATAGGTAGCTTTAGAGAGGATCAATATTAGGGGTGTAAATAAAATCCGATATTCTGATATTACGACTCGATTCCGATAAAAATTATCGATTTCGGAATCAGAAAATGATAATGATAGTTTATCGGAATCGGTATCGGATATTTCGATAAGCTATCGGAATCACTACAAGAAATTGCGGTATTTTCGACGGACAGAATTCGTCGGAAATTCGACGGTAATCCGTCGGAAACAGAGACTTCCGATAGCTTTCCGTCGAACGGTCGTCGAAACTGATCCGTCGGAAACAACTGGTCAGAAATTACCGACGAAAAAATATTTCGTCGGAAATGTGTCGGAAATACCGACAGAAAATATCCGTCGAAAAATGGGTCGGAAGTTTTCGACGGCAACCGTCAGAAAGATGTGTCAGAAATTTCGTCAGGATTGACTGACGGACCATTCCGTCGGCATTTCCGTCGGTAAATTCCGACTAACAAATCCGTCGGAAAACAATCCATCAGAACTTTAGACAGAAATGCCGATGGGTTTTTCCGTCAATAATATCTATTTTCCGACGGAATACTATCCGTCGGAAATTTCGTCAGAAAGTTCTCTAATTTTTTTTAAAAAATAAAGAAATACAATGATTTTAAACCTGCTACAATATTCATAAATTTCACAAATACTCACAATCAACATAAAATCATAAAATATAACAAATGTAAAATCATACATAATAATAATACAAAAAATCAGGACAGATCTGCAGGATCGTCTGCTGTCCCCGCCTCGTGATCGTCAGGTGTCGGAAGTGGATCCTATATTAAGAAAAAATTAATATGAGAAACATTAATAAAAATTAATATACATACATTATTTTCAAAATTTAAATTTAAAATATGTGATTATTTCTTGAGTTGAATTAGAAACTATTTTTAGATCCGTCGTTTCTTGGGTTTTTTTTAGATCCGTCATTTCAACGTCCAACCCAATCCGGGAATCCAAATCGGATTCCGTCAGTTCGCACACGTCGCTTTCACCCACTCGGTCGTGTCGGAGCGAACGGCACGCCGATCAGATCCCTATTTGAGATTTTGGACCCCCGGGTTGTGTATTTTGACCCTTTAGACTCTGGTTTTTTTAGATCCATCATTTCAACGCCCACCCAATCTGGGAATCCAAATCGGATTCCGTCAGTTCGCACACGTCACTTTCACCCCCCGGTCGTGTCGGAGCGAACGGCACGCCGATCAGATCCCTATTTGGGATTTTGGACCCCCGGGTTGTGTATTTTGACCCTTTAGACTCAGGTTTTTTTTAGATCCGTCATTTCAACGCCCAACCCAATCCAGGAATCCAAATTGGATTCCGTCAGTTCGCACACGTCACTTTCACCCACCCGGTCGTGTCGGAGCGAATGGCACGCCGATCAATCCCTATTTGGGATTTTGGACCCCCGGGTTGTGTGTTTTGACCCTTTAGACTCAGGTTTTTTTAGATCCGTCATTTCAACGCCCAACCCAATATGGGAATCCAAATTAGATTCCGTAAGTTCGCACACGTCACTTTAACCCACCCAGTCGTGTCGGAGCGAACGGCACGCCGATCGGATCCCTATTTGGGTTTTTGGACCCCCGGGTTATATATTTTGACCCTTTAGACTCAGGTTTTTTTAGATCCGTCATTTCAACGTCCAACCCAATCTGGGAATCCAAATCGGATTCCATCAGTTCGCACATATCACTTTCACCCACCGGTCGTGTCGGAGCAAACGGCACGCGATCAGATCCCTATTTGGGATTTTGGACCCCCGGGTTGTGTGTTTTGACCCTTTAGACTCATGTTTTTTTTAGATATGTCATTTCAACGCTCAACCCAATCCGGGAATCCAAATTAGATTCCGTCAGTTCGCACACGTCAATTTCACCCACCCGGTCGTGTCGGAGCGAACGACACACCGATCAGATCCCTATTTGGGATTTTGGACCCCCTGGTTGTGTGTTTTGGCCCTTTAGACTCAGGTTTTTTTTAGATCTGTCATTTCAACGCCCAACCCAATCCGGGAATCCAAATTGGATTCCGTCAGTTCGCACACGTCAATTGAACCCACCTGGTCGTGTCAGAGTGAACGGCACGCCGATCAGATCCCTATTTGAGATTTTCGACCCCCGGGTTGTGTGTTTTAATCTTTTAGACTTGGGTTTTTTTTAGATCCGTCATTTCAACGCCCAACCCAATTCGGGAATCCAAATCGGATTCCATTAGTTCGTACACGTCACTTTAACCCACCCAGTCGTGTCGGACCAAACGGCACACTGATCGGATCCCTATTTGGATTTTGGACCCCCAGGTTGTAGGTTTTCACCCTTTAGACTTGGATTTTTTTAAATCTGTCATTTCAACGCCCAACCCAATCCGGGAATCCAAATTGGATTCCGTCAGTTCGCACACGTCAATTGAACCCACCCGGTTGTGTCGGAGCGAACGGTACGCCGATCAGATCCCTATTTGGGATTTTCGACCCCTGGATTGTGTGTTTTAATCTTTTAGACTTGAGTTTTTTTTAGATCCGTCATTTCAACTT
This sequence comes from Colocasia esculenta, assembly GCA_014218235.1. Lineage (NCBI taxonomy): Eukaryota > Viridiplantae > Streptophyta > Magnoliopsida > Alismatales > Araceae > Colocasia > Colocasia esculenta. The sequence continues at coordinate 541,340 of CM024766.1, read as the reverse complement.
ATGTTTTGACATTCTTTAGTGGTTTCATTTCATTCAAAGTATATGAAATTAATAGTAATACTGACCTGAGGGGCTGGCTATGAGGGGCGTACTCCCTGCATGGTTGAGATCAACTGCTGAACTATATCTCCGAAGTGCATCCGTAGCTCTTCCCGAATGAGGGTTCTCATCTCCTCACCACTGACGGGCGGCGCAGCAGATGAACTCGCGTATGCCGGAGGAGCAACTGAACTCGCATATGAGGACAACACTGGAGTAGTATCCAGGCTGTCCCCAAAGTCGTACACTCGACCCTTCCTCGGCCCTCCTGCTGCGTCGACCCAAGCCTCCGGATCCAAGTCTGGCTGGGGAGTGCCCTCTACATAGCGATCCGCCATCGTCCTATCATAGGTCTCCTGCAGAACAAATTAAAACTAAATTATTGAAAACAAATTATTTTAATATCTTAATTGAATTCAAAATTTATAGCTTGACTTATAGCAATCGTGTGAGCACTCTCGCTGACATAGTCATCCGTCCCCTTTCGCTTATGAGTCCGATCAAATAACTCGCGAAAAGTAGGGGCACGCTTGAGCTCATGATGCTTACAATTCAACAAAATTAGTTAGTTTCACAATAATAATCAATGTATTAAGCAATTGAACAATAATATGCTTACCAATTTTTGGTTGTAGGTCGCATAAGACATGGACCCACTAGTATGCACATTCTTCTCCAGATGAGTTGATCGGTTGCGTTTTACCACCTGTGACCGCTCCTGCCATGGTCCAGTAGCCCAACGCTCACAAAGGGACTCCCAATAGTCCCTCCTCAGCCAAACAGGGCCGTAATCCAGCCAAGCCATAGGATCCCGGTTGCCTGTGGTCTTCATTGCTTTGTCCCGGGCCTCCCACATCGACTTTCTTAAATTAGTCTGGGCAGTAGACTCCCAGACGGCTCGAGCTCGAGGGAGATCCTCAGGTCTCGTGAACGCGTACCTCCGCTGCAAAGAAATAAAATTACTCAACTGTCTGCACTAACAAAGATAGTAATTAAATAAATGACTTCAAATCAGTAAAAATTAATAATACCATGAACATGTCAAATAATAAATCTCGGACGGGCACCGGGATCTCTCTCCATGCATCCACTGGTCCTGGAATATGTGTGTGGACCAGCGTCGTAATGTAGCGGAAAGCAAAACCGAGATCTATTTTCCCCCTGCAATTGCACATTAATTTTGTACATGAAATGTATAACATAAATAACAAATATAGTAAGTTTCAAGGGGATTAATGAGTAATATTTTGTGCATATTATAGATGGAATAGTATTATTTATCTAAATACAAGTAAGGCAAACAGTACCCGTCCGCCCATGGATAATGACAAAGAATTTTACAAGGTTTTGCAGTGGCAAAATCATAAGATATTGTCACAAGTTATACTAACTTGTCATCAAGTCTATGTAAGATTAGCTTAAGTTATCACTAACAAAATCATAAGATAGTGGTGAGGATCAGTAGTTTTAGAGGCAACTTAGATGTTGCTTGTTTTCATAAAAAAAGACTATCAATTCTAAAATACCTTGCCATAATAACTGTATCATGTTTGATATATCATGCCAAAAAATATCATATTTAAAAATAAAACATGTTATTTATGATATTTTCTGTTGAACCAAATAACACTAAAAATCAACATCAGAACACAAGTACCACTTAAAGAAATACAACTTAGAAAACACAAAAAACTCTACATTCACATCCACCTAAAACATTAAAAAGCTATTCCCCAAAAATAATATTTTTTTTGGCAGGGGAGGTTTAACAGGGGGAGGGGGGGGGCCGGGTGGGGGGTTTAGCAGGGGGAGGGGGGCCAGGTGCAGGGGGAGGGGGGCCGGGTGGGGGGTTGGGAAGGGGAGGGGGGCGGGGGGGGGGCAGGTGCAGTGGAGGGGGGCCGGGTGGGGGGGGGGGGTTAGCAGGGGGAGGGGGGCCCGGGTGGGGGTTTAGCAGGGGGAGGGGGGCCTCGTGCAGGGGGAGGGGGGCCGGGTGGGAGGTTTAGCAGGGGGGGGGGCCGCGTGCAGGAGGATGAGGGGGGCCGGGTGGGGGGGTTTATCAGGGGGAGGGGGGGGGCCGCGTGCAGGGGGAGGGGGGCCAGGTGGGGGTTGGGAAGGGGAGGGGGCCGCGTGCAGGGGGAGGGGGGAGGGGTGGGGGGTTTAGCAGGGGGAGGGGGGGGTGGGGGGTTTAGCAGGGGGGGGGGGGCCTCGTGCAGGGGGAGAGGGGGCGGGTGGGAGGTTTAGCAGGGGGAGGGGGGCAGCGTGCAGGATGAGGGGGGCCAGGGGGGGGGTTTATCAGGGGGAGGGGGGCCGCGTGCAGGGGGAGGGGGGCCAGGTGGGGGGGTTGGAGGGGGAGGGGGGCCGCATGCAGGGGGAGGGGGGCCGGAGGAAGGTGGGGGGTGGGGAGAGGGGGAGGGGGGATACACGTAGTGGTCGGGGCGGCCAGCGGCGAGGGGCGCGGCAGCGAGCGGCGAGCGCGGCGGCAAGCGGCGCAGCGACGAGCGGCGAGGGCGCAGCGGCGAGCGTGAGAGAGAGAGAGATAGAGAGAGAGATAGAGAGAGAGGAGAGAGAGAGAGAGAGAGAGAGAGAGGGAAAGAGAGGCGGGGTTTCGCGAAAGGGGGTATAGGCGTTTTACCGACGAAACTTCTGACGGAAATATCTCCGTCGGAATATCCGTCGATATATTTTCGTCAGAAATTCCGTCGGATTTTCCGACGGATGCATTGTAGTCGGAATATCCGTCGGAATTACCAACGGAAAATTATCCGTCGGAAACATCCGTTGGTAATGCCGCATTTTCTTGTGGTGAATCGGAATTGAAAAATAATCAGAATCGAAATTGGTATCGGTTATTCCGATAAATTATCATAAACCCAAAAGGTAAAATTATGGTAAACACCTTAGCTTATCAGAATTTCGATTCTGGTAATGTTATCGGAATCGGAACGGAATCAAAATTAACCATTCCGATTTTATCGGAATCAGAACCATATTTCGGTTATCGAAATCGGAATCGAAATCTGTGTTTTCGGTTCCGAACTCGACCCGTTTGCAGCCCTGATCAATATTCAAGCCAACAGAGAGGATGATCCTGGGCACTCGATATATAACTAAGATGTCGATCGATTATCTCATAGGGGCGTAGATTACAAGAATTTTTGTGAGGATGATGTTGTATATATAGCTGGCCTCATGTCGATTTTGTTCCACATCTTCATCGGGCCACGAAATTGTGTGGGATGTGGAACTCCTCCACCCGTATCTATGTACTTAGTTGATTGGGTAAAAAAATAAATGTGGTCTGTTCGAACACGACTTAATTAATTGGTCGACGCTCGAGCCCCACACATGTTAACTCAACAAACGTTGGAGTTCAGACACTAATCATTCAAGTCGACGTCTGAACACGTCAACTCAATCTTTCTATTCAATCAATCAAGTAGAAGACATTTCTCTTGTGATTGTTGCATCCTCCCTTCACATAAATCTGCGGTCATCTTGTGTGAATTGATGGGGCAATGAAGTCTCCATGTTGTAGTAATTGCCAAGAACTTCTTTTCTTCGCGATTGAAGAAGAGCCGAGACAATGTCAGGAAACCCTAAAGGCCGGCAAGAGGATGAATGAATGGTAAATTTAGGATCTCTTTTTACGGGAGAAAGAAGCACCCAAAGTCTTGAGACTTGAATTCTCAAAGATTTTACACTATATATTCATCCAGACCTTGATCCTCGAAAGGAAATGTGTATAATTCGAATCATGGAGGGCAAAAAAGGATTCTCACCATATGAGAATATTCGTTGATGGTAACATTTAACAATTCTCAAAATACTAGAAGATCTCTTCTTGCCATGGTATGATTATTTTTAAGTATTTTTTGTTGTTATACCCCCAACCTAGGTTTTCCTAACAAGGGAGTGTGGAGATGGCTAAGTGGAGAGCAGGGAATTTGATACATCCACGCTCAAGAACTTCCAAGCCTTCTTAAGCCCTGAAAACTCAACCTTTGAAGAGCATATTAATTAGACTCAATTAATCTCCTTCATCTCTAATTCAGCCCAATGATTAATCCATATGCGAGCAAATTTGTTGTTTGGCCCTGAGTTTTAGCTCGGTCAACACCTCCATTGCTCGGCCTTTAACCTATAAGTTTGCTAGCATATCTTTTGCTCAGTCTAGGCCAACACCTTCATCGCTCAACCTAAAGTCTTAACTTCGCCAACATATCTTTTGATTGGTCTTGAGCATAGACGGATCTAGAATAGGATCAGTGGGGTCACGTGACCCCACTGAAATTTTAAAACCCTATTGGTGAGTCTAAAAATTTTCATTAAATTACTTTGATTAGAAATTTTTTTAAAGAGAGTGACCCCACTAAAAATTTTTCTGGATCCGTCTATGGTCTTAAGTACCTTAACTCGGCCAACAACGTCAAATGAGAGATGGTCATTGTCCAACTTCCACGTCTTTTATGGAGAATGTGAGTGTTGGTAGTAATTGACTTTAACCTTAGAAAATGTAGTCGTTGCAATAATCCGTGAAGACCCATATACCATGAGATCAAGAGAAAGTTTCAAGATTTATCATAACTCCCCACAAGATGTGGGGAGTTAAAGAGAGCTATGAGGAGAGGAACACCCTTCACCAATCTCAACTTCAAGGAAGTGGGGGGAGAAAAAAAGGAGAAGACACCCATAAAAGTCGAAGAGTTCCCATTGATCCCATATCTCTCTTCCGATTTAACCACGGATAGATTTTATTTACCCCAATTATTTGGTGAATTCTTTGATTTAATCCTTCTAACCTTAATCTCGCCTCTAAGCCATAGACCAAAAAACTTACTATAAAATATAATTAAATATTAAATATATTAAATTAAGACTAACTAAATCTATTAACGAATACGTCTAACATGAATGAATACAACATTGTTGGGTCTGACAGGGTTTGATGTTGGATCTTATTAATTGGACCCACTTTCACGGCCACCAAAGAATCCATATGCATAAAGGCTGTTTTTGTCGTTACATGCACAAGACTTTTGATAGATAGATATATAAAGAGCGCGCATTTCTGAAAAGTCTCTTTAATATGGATACAATAATATATGAAGTTTTTCTTTCTTTCTTTTTTCCTTTTTTTGAAACACTAGATTCAAGGTGGCACCCTCACTATCTAAGTCTTCCATTTTATATGCATCCAATATATGAGAAATACAAGGGAAAAGATATGATTTTGGATCTATAAGAAATTCACTAACAGTAGAAAAGATTTATCAAATCATATGATTTTCAAGTAGGTGACACTGTTTTTATTTTACCACTAGTGGCAATAGAATCCTCTTAATATGCCTATATATATATATATAGTATTTGGTGGGGTGGTTTAGACCAATTCTCTTTCCGTTGCAGCACACTTCCGAAAAAAATCTCCTAAAATCTTCCTTTGTGCCGCAGAGCATCCTCGAGCTCCTCACGTCCTAGTGTCCATCGGAAAGGTCCCAACCACTGAGCCACACCCCTCGCACATATGTATATTCTTTATAACGATTGACTCAGACTCTACTATAGTGGGTTTGGTTAAATTTCTTGAAGGTCGGATATAGTATTCAGCTCCACTAAAGACTTGTCAGCCCTATGGCCTCCATCTCACCATATATGGCATCTTAGTATGAACCTTTTATAAGTTATCTTAGTCCTATCTGTGAGATAGAAAGGAAGGAACCTTCTAAAATAGTTATCACTTAATCCTCAATCCACACAAGGATGACTCACTCTATATATTCTATCGAGTCCAGTCAGGATAAAAGCACCAAAATACACTTTGAGCTAGACCATTATCTTCATTGATATGTGTATCATGTCCTCATTGATCCACATCAGCACCATCTTTTTGTTCCCTTTGAACCAGCAAATGCATGGTATATTAATTTGGAGTACCAAGGAAAAGGGAAAGAGCACCTCCATGCCATGAACTTTCCTCTTTACATCAAACCTTCTTCTTTCCATTCATAAAAGTTCCCAAACCCCCACAAAATCCCTCCCATGTTGCAACAAGAACACTTCCAAAAGAAGTTGGGCCACCTCTGGAGAACCCACCCATGGAGACCCCCTATTGATCAGTCCTCTTTTTGTTAGAAAATTAATATATTATATTATCCTTTTGAAATTCCTCATAAACTTGTTCCAACTGGAATTTAAAACTCAAACCTCACAATCTTGATGTACATGAAGGACTAATTATTAGATCATTCTTTAAAAGTGTGCCATTGCTCAGCTCATTCTTCTGGCATTGCCAAGATTCCCTTAACACCACACCTTTGGCATTGTCAAATTGGGCTTATTATCTAGCAACTCCCCTCCCACCCATTACCTCTGTCATCATTAAGGCACTGTTTGCTAATATTTTTAGCGATTTTTTTTTTTTGAAATCTTAAATCTCCTAAAAAACTCTCTTATACTAGTTTTTAAAATCCAACACATTATCATTATATTTTTTCTCTCTATCTCTCTCCTCTCTCTTAAAATCTATTTTTACACAATCCAAAATTTATTTTACTTGTTTGATAATTAAAAGGAAAAAAATAGATTTTCAATCATTAAATTATTAAAATCTACACTTAAAAAATGTTACCAAACAATACATAAGTTAAGAGAAATATTTAATGTCTTTTAAGAATGGTAAAAAAAAGTGACGTGAATTATTGATAAGTATTTTTTTTGTTGAAATCTGACAAAGTCTCTCTCTCTCTCTCTCTCTCTCTCTCTCACATAACTAATAAGAATGTTTGTCAATAATCCACATCCTTAGAGGGTAGTCCAATAAAAATGTTTGTCAAATAATCCACATATTTAGAGGGTATATTATGTATTTCTCTTATATTAATTGGGATGTTTGCAAAACCACTTACTCAACTCATCACACCCAACATGATCAAGTTGGGATCTAAAACGCTCATTCAATTTCTCACGTTTAATCTCAACAAGTTGCTTTGACTAGGAGATGCTTTCTCTCCTCGTCACCTGTAAAATTGTCAAGGTAGGGTAATTCTAATACCCCCTCCTTTAGCGTGGACCTCCAATAGAATTAAGGGTAAACTAATTAAGAGTCTCTGTCAGATTATTTATTTATTTTTTAGTTCTTAATAGAACTGTAATTTATTACAGTAAGTGTTACATTTGTTACAGCATATGTTGAGTCTTGTTACAGCAAAGGCCTCTCCATTACAGTTAAAGACTTCTGATTAATTTGTCTTAAAATTAATCTAAATAAATTTTTTGGCCACGAAGAAAAATCGTTTATAGAAATCCTTTTTTTTGTTGTTGGCGTGGATGTGCTTCTCGTTTTCTTGGCAGTGCAAGCTAGTCATTTTACTGTTTAGTCTTTGCCTTTTGGTCGATGAGGTGTGATTATGTGAAAGGGTTTTTTTTTATTTTTTAGTATCTACAAATATGCGTATTTCTTTTTTAGTCTCTCAAATTAGATTATTATCATATTAATCTCTCAAAACTTCTAAAATTTTACAAAAATCTCTCTGGTAGAGACTAATATGTAATATCCAAAAAATTTGAGAGACTAATATGATAACGATAGATAAAAAAGAAAATACACTTATTTGCAAAGACTAAAAATAAAAATGCTATGTGAAAAAAATGATATCTTAGTGAATTTATTTATTTATTTATTTTGCTTCTTGTGCTTTTGGTTGTTGAGGTGTGAAGATAATGTCTGAAACTTCTTTTCTCTCATAGTTATTAAATTTCTTGCTTTCAAAGTTCATGTTTAAGAGATCCACACAACGAAATAATTTTGGAGAGTGAAAATCTCGACTCTTTGTTCTTACCTCGGAGGCTCTTAAGCCCATAGGCCCTTAACTCGGTCAGAAAGGTTAGCTCAACAAGGTTGTATCATGGCCCTGAAGAAGGTGAAATAGCCAAAACTCCCACCTAATATGTTGGTCAAAGGATCCAATTAAGTTGGGACCATAAAGAGTAGAATAACGGGTTCGACACATGCACAACCCACGATCCTCATAACAGGCCACAGAGCCCATGATGGACACTCATCTGGGGAATTATGCCCATGATCCAATCTTAACGGTTGGCACACCGTGGAAACCATTTGAGAAAATCGACCTCCTTTATATTCTCCCTCAGTAGCCCTCTAAAAAGGTAAGCCATTCTAAGCACCCTATCTAGTGGAGAATGATCTTGAATTACCTCCTCCTTGCTTTGTGCTCTTGCTCTACTAACTTATGTGTCAAAGGAATTTCCCTATGAGTCACCTCCTAAGACCTCTGATCCTTCATTTTTTCTTGCAGATTTAGTTATTAATGAGCTTGAAAGTTACCTCATCCAAGACAATTTGATGGCTTGCATAAAGGTTTGAGCTAGATCGCCCTCTTCATTTGGCACAACCTATGGAAAAACTAAATAAAAGTCTATGTGCCCTGTGCAAGCGTCTTGTCGCAACAACACTTGCACACTCTTATCCTCACTGAAGGAAGGCTGTATAGAGGTATAGTTCACCTTATGCTAGTTCCGCCTTCTTCACCTTATGCTAATTCCCCTTTGCCAATCCCCGCCTTCCCATCGGGCTCTCCCTCCATCCCTTCCCCCATCCCATTTGCTTAGCCTCCCTTTCCTTGCCATCATCATCATCATCAAAGCCTTATCCCATTATTTAGGGTCGGCTACATAAATTCTTTTTCGCCAAAGATTTCTATCGACTACTATAGTCGTGTTTAAACTCAAGAAGTCCAAGTCCTTGTTAATAACATCGCACCATCTCATTTTAAGCCTTTCCCTAGCTCTTTTACTAGCATCCACTAAAATTTGGTCACATCTTTTAACCAACGCCGAGTTAAGACGACGGTACACGTGTCCAAACCGCCTAAGTCTATTTTCTCTCATTTTTCTATCAATTGGAGCTATCCCCAAATCCTCACGGAAGTGCTTGTTCCTAATCTTATCTTTCTTTGTCTTACCACACATCCATCTAAGCATCATCATCTCTGCTACACATAATTTGTTAACGTGTTCCTTTCGCACTGTCCAACACTCGGTGCCATATAATAAAGAAGGCCTCACTACTGTTCTATAAAACTTTCCTTTAAGTTTCACTGGTATACGACGATCGCAGAGGACTCTTAATACACTTCTCCATTTTAGCCAGCATGCCTTAATCCTGTGTGCCACATCGTCATAAATCTTCTCATTCTCTTGGATGATAGATCCCAAGTATCGAAAGCTACTACTCTTAGAAATATCTTGACCATCAATTTGAACCATATCTCCTTGAAGCACCCTTTGATTACTATAATTACAGTGCATAAACTCATACTTACTCCTACTAATTTCAAAACCTTTAGACTCCAAAGCATGCCTCTAATTTTCTAGCTTAACATTTAAACCATCATTAATCTCATCAATTAAGACAATATCATCTGCAAATAGCATACACCAAGAGATATCATCACGCAAATATTTTGTTACCTCATCTATAACCAGAGCAAAGAGATACGGACTTGGGCAGAACCTTGATGCAAACCTATAATGACCGGAAATTCACGAGTCTCTCCAGCAATAGTTCTCACACTAGTGGTAGCACCCTCGTACATATCCTGAATCAAGTCAACATATCCTTGAGAGACTCCCTTCTTTGTTAATGCCCACCAAATCAAGTCTCTTGGTACTCGATCATACGCCTTCTCCAAATCAAGAAAAAACATATATAAATCTCATCTCATCTCTCTATACTTCTCATTAACTGTTGCAATAAGAAAATAGTTTCTATAGTAGATCTACTAGGCATAAAACTAAATTGATTTTCTAATACACTAGTCATGCATCGCATTAGATTCTCGATTACTCTTTCCCAAAGTTTCATAGTGTGACTCATAAGCTTAATTCCGCGATAATTATTACAGCTTTGAATATCCCCTTTGTTTTTATAGAAAGGAACTACAACACTTTTTCTCCATTCTTCTGGCATTCTCCGTTCCTTCAAAATTTTATTGAAAAGTTTAGTTAACTATTTAATACCAATGTCTCCTAAGCCTTTCCACACTTCAATAGATATGCCATCTGGTCCTAAGGCCTTGCCCAATTTTATTTTTCTTAAAGCATCACCCACTTCCGGCACCTTCATATGCCTGAAATACTGATATTATCAAAAAATTTTGACTCTTGATTCTCTACTAAAGAGACATCCTTAAAACAATTTTCATTAAGTAATTTCTGAAAATAATTATACCATATCTCTTTAACCTATAGATCCTTAACTAAAACTTTTTGATCTTCATCCTTAATGCAACGAACACGATCTAGATCTCTACTATTCCTTTCTCTTAATTTAGCAAGTTTAAATATGTCTTTTTTCTCCCTCTTGAGTACCTAATTTATTATATAATTCTTCAAACGCCTTGGACTTAGCTTCACTAACTATTCTTTTAACCATCTTTTTAGCTATTTTATAAACTTCTAAAGTTTGATTATTCTTGTTTGTTTGCCAAGCCTTAAAACAATCTCTTTTAGCTCTAATGGTATTTTGAATTTCCCCACTCCACCACCACACCAAGTCTCTCTTTCTATATTCCTTTTACCTTTAGATTTACCTAAGAGTTGATTTGCTACATTCTTTATACAATTGTGACATTATTCCACATTACATTAACTTCTTGATCTAAATTCCAAATGCTTTTTTTTACTGGATATTTTTTAAATGTTTCCAAAATTTTACTTTTCAAATTCCACCACTTAATCTTAGCACAATTATTTATGATGGTTTTTCTTTTAAATTTTGGAATACGAACATCTATTATTGGTAACCTATGTTGTGGGGCTAAACTCTCTCCAGAAATAACTTTGCAATCTTTACACAAAACTCTATCAGCCTTTCTAATAAGAAAATAATCAATTTAGCTCCTATGTGTTCCACTCTTATATGTTATTAGGTGTTCTTCTTTCTTCTTGAAGAATGTGTTAGCAATTACTAGATCATAAGCCATAACAAACTCAAGAATACTAGTACCCATGTAATTTCTCTCGCCAAAACTAAATCTTCCATGAATCCTCTCATATCCTATATTACTTTCACTCACATGACCATTAAGATCCCCACCAATAAATTTTTTTTCTTCACTAGGGATATTTTTGATCAATCTATCAATAGCCTCCCAAAAGTACTTTTTAATGCTCTCTTCTAAACCCACTTGTGGTGCATATGCACTAACTATATTCAAAGTAACCTCACATACGATAAGTTTTATTAAGATAAGTCTATCTCCCAGTTTATTAACTTCTACAACTTTCTCTTTTAAGTCTTTATCTATTATTATGGCCACACTATTTCTAGAGTTACTAGTTCCTGTATACCAAATTTTATAACCATCAATATCTTTAGCTTTAGATCCATTCCACCTAGTTTCTTGTAGACAAGCTATGTTAATCCTTCTATCCCTCATTAACTTACCAACTCTAAACCCTCACCCATTAAAGTTCCTATATTCCAAGTAGCTAGACGGATCTTATGTTTTTGAACTAACTTCTTTACCCGTGTTCGTCCAACCCCACACGGAAACCCTTGCCTATTTGACACCGCAATCGGGCGCCATTGCGGCGCGTCGCTTATGGGGAACGCCCTAGCTGGCCCTAGCTCACTTATCATTCCATCCGGGTTCCGATGAAACGCGTCGCTTCTGGGGGATGCCCTAGCATTAGCACAAATATTTAGATCAGAATTCATGTAAGGATTTGACATTATTTTACTGTTGGCTGTCAACCTAACGCAAACCCTCCTCCTTCTCTCACCCAGACTTGGGACCGGCTACGACGGAGTTAGCCTCCCTTTCCCCGTCGTCGGAGGCTTTTGCCTTGGGAGTCTACCTTCTCTACTCCCACTTGCTTCAATTTGTTAATCTTCCTTCGTCGGCTAGTATTTTCTTATTTGTTGAGTGTTCGTCTTTCATGTTTTCCAACTGTTGGAAGAAAGATTTTGAGTTCGGAAGCTCCAAATTCAGCTAAAGGCAGCGTTTGTTACTAAATTTTAAAAAGTGAAAATCGGCAAAATTGCGAATCAGCGTATCTCGCCGCCAGCGCGAGGCTTTTGGCCTCGTCGCCCGCGCCTCATGGCGTGGGCGATGAGGTGTGCAAAAGTAAAAAAAAAAAAGAGAAAAATTCCAAACAGCGCGACCCTGCTCTCTGTCTCTCTGCTATTTTCACATATTTTTTCAAGAGCGTAGGCAAACCTGCTTTTCCCCACAGAGGAGAGATAGTTTGACATCTCTCTATCTCTCTCCTCCTTCACAAATCACCTCTACATGCAAACCATAGCCGGCCATCTCTGTTTGAAATCGCAGTTGATTTTGTCAACGCTTTTGCAGGGCAAAATCTTTTCAAACTCGTTTTCGAACAATGCCTAAGTTTCCTCCTCCTTTGGCTTAATCCGACTAATTACTTTTGTTTCTTGTGGATGGTTTTTTTGGTGTTTAAGGAGGCATATTTCACTGTTATTCTGTCTTGGTGCCCCTCTATCCATGTTGGTATTGTGATGGGCTGTTGTAGGCTTATTTAGAAGTTTCCTTATGTATCTTGCTTGTTTTACGAATGAAAGTTAGCTAGCTTTTACATGGTTAAAAAAAAACCCACCATGCCGTAGAGTTCAATTTATCGGCGAACCGGACCAGCCCGGTTCGAACCGGCGGTCCTCTTCACCCAAGTCGAAACCGACGTATCCACGATCTAGGTAGTACAACTTCTAACAGGAGCACCTGCGCTGTAGTCGTCTTCTTTGCTCTCCCTCCCCTCTCTAGGGTTTCGGCGGCGAGGACGCTGGAAATCCTGAAAGCCCCGGTGGGAAACTCCCCAGGTATGGCCCCTCCTCCTGTCATGCCTTCTTCCAAATCTTCGTGGGATCTGGGAAATGTTTGATGTGGTCCAGGCTTGGTGGTTTGATGTGGAATATGCGGGGCGGCATTTGTTTAAGTGCCAGTGGTGGTGGAGGTCGCGGAGAGGAAAGGGTTCCATCGGGATTCAGTTTGGTGCCCATCTCGTTTTTTATTCGAGAGTTTGTTATGCGGAGTCAGTGGAGATTTGACTTGTTTCGGGGATTTTGGAGCTCCTCTTCTCTGTGGGTTTTCTCGGGGTGTAACGGTGTAGACAAGGGTCCAGATGGCGATGATTGTTGAAGTGTCAATGCTGATGGACCTACTGGATCTGGAGCGGCTCTGTTGGGATCATCAAAGTTGATCCCAATTTGTCTTATTTCGTGCGTTTGGAACGTGGAGCCGGTGGAAATTTGCTCTATCGGGGTAGGATCGTTGTAGTCAATTCGGAATATCTAGAAGACCATATGTTTTGCATGTTTGTAGATTATTGCATTCATATCTTGCGCGCATTGCAGCCACGGGAGCTGGTCATTCTTCCTGGGTCTTAAATAATTATTTGATCTTTTCTTGACTTTAGGTTTGCCTGCTTTCAACAAGCAGCCTACAAATTGGTCCATTTGCAATCATGGCAACTTTTGCAAAGCCCGAGAATGCCCTGAAGCGAGCGGAGGGTAAGTTATTTTTATGATATTATCAGATAATGTAATACTTCTGTCTGTTGTACGTTAACTCCCTGCTGAATGTTTCCCCTTTCCTGAAGGAGGAGGATGCCATTCACATTTAGTTTTCTTCTCTTTGTAATTATCTCATAGATGATTCACTGCTAACAGAAAACCGTTCTTTTTTCTTGCCATGTCTGCAGAACTAATAAATGTAGGTCAGAAGCAAGCTGCTCTTCAAGCGCTTCATGATCTTATCACTTCGAAAAGGTACAGGGCCTGGCAAAAGCCGCTGGAACGTATAATGTTCAAGTATGTGGAACTTTGTGTGGACATGCGAAAGGGTAGGTTTGCAAAGGATGGACTCATCCAATACCGAATTGCATGCCAACAAGTGAATGTTGGTTCGTTGGAGGAGGTTATAAAGCACTTTATGCATCTTTCAACTGAAAGAGCAGAGCAAGCTCGGAGCCAAGCTCAGGCCCTTGAAGATGCATTGGATGTTGATGATTTGGAAGCAGATAAGAGGCCGGAAGACTTAATGCTCAGTTATGTCAGTGGGGAGAAAGGAAAGGACAGGTCTGACAGGGAGCTTGTGACTCCTTGGTTTAAGTTCCTGTGGGAAACCTACAGGACCGTGCTGGAGATTCTTCGCAATAATTCCAAGTTGGAAGCCTTATATGCAGTAGGCTATGCGTCCTTTCTCTCACTCCTATTTTTTCATAAGAAATGCTTTTTTTTTTTCAATTTTTGGGAGTTTGTCTTTTACTCATAGAGAAGTTTAAAATTTCCAATTGCTGCCAATTATTATAGTTACTGTATCTCTTCTTATCTCAATTGGCTTTTTATTCTTGAGAATGATGGATTGTACTACCAATTTTATTAACGAAACAGTGGTAAATGCAATAGAAAAGGAGGTGAGGCGAGATTCCTCGACCACACATAAAAATAAGAAAGGAAAAAAACTGAAAAGAACACAAAATAAATCATTAACCCCTTCTCCAAGCATAAACACAAAATGAATCTACTCCAATTGTAAAGAGAAGTAATAGTCTGGCAAGATTCTTTGTACATTAACATAAATTTAACTTCCTCGAAAACTTCATTGTTGCATTCCTGCCAAATACTTCAACCGCCTCTGGCTGCTTTATGTTGCTCACTTTACTTTTTTTCTGTTGGCGATGCACAGGTATTGCAATCTATCTTTGATGCTCAGCTTTAACATGTCACAGCTGTTTCACTGGAGCACCCATTTGCATCATCATGTTTCTTCTAATTTCTGGAGATTCTGTGGTATCTTCATGTTCTATGTGGAAAACTGTAGTTATTCTGATAAAATTTTTGAATGTGCTTTATTTTGAAAACACATTCATAGACTATCCTTTAAGATTAGAAAAAGTTCTGTAAAGAATGTTAGAAAAAGTTATAGGAAGCTTAGAAATTGGAAAAGTAGATTCATTGGATGTACATATTTTTCTTTGGCTTTTATTATCAATTTTGACATGCATGATCTTTCATTGCAAGGAAGTATGGTTTGTTAAGCAAAGCTGATTCTTGCATTTCATGTATCATGAAGCCTATTAAGTAATGGATAAAAGGAAAAAAAGCGTTTTCTTTTACATACATATTTTCTCTGATGTTGCTCAGGGTGCAACCTTGTAATACATATATATGAGAAAGAAGATAAACTATCCACAGGAAAGCAATTCAGTACTTAAGAGGATGCTGAAATCCACATGGCTGGCTTTAGCGGAGACATACTCATGTCCCCCCCATACTAAGGTTCTTAAACACAGAAAAGAAAAGTTATTCTTTTGACAGGCGACTCGGTCAGGAATCAACAAGTTCTTTGTTCTATGAATTTCTCAGAGGGTGAAACTATACGTTAACTTTGATTATCTAATTAGTTAGCAACCTTCCAAGGTGAATGATGATTTTGTGATCCGAAGTTTATGAGGCCATGTGAATGACATAGTAATTACTAGATTCTATCTCAGCTTAGATCACTTTAATATCTCATGATGAGTAACTAAACCTAAACATTGGTTGCATGTGCAGTTACCAATTGATAATGTGAATGAGGATTTTGTCTCTTCAAGTGTGATTACTGGATTTTGTTGAAAAACATGCAAGAAAATGTTTTGTTGCATTCACTCTGGGCAGTTATGAGAGTGCCACTCTTAGTACGAGGCATCTTCCACATCTGAAACAGTTCAAAGGGAAGTGGGAGCTACAAGCTTTGTTAAATAATGGAACAAATACTGGATTTACGACAAGGCGAAATGAGTGATGAGACATACGATTAACCTTGCATCACTTTAGTTAAATTCCATTAGTCTGGATGTAATGCATGCCATTCATTATTTTTAGTTGTTGTTTTCATGAAGCTGATGAGGAAGCTCTCCTCTACCTTGATTGTACTACCTCTATACCAATTAAATTGTTAATATAATCCACTTTTTTTTCTGAAAAATTTATTGAAGTACATAGTTCCTAACTTCTTATTTAGTTCTCTTTTCGATGTTGTTTCAGGCTACATTACTTTGAATTTTATATCTCTAAGGGTATTCTTATTCGTTCTGAATTAGGTCATTGTTGGCCTCACTCAAAAGAGGGAGTGCATAGCTGATTCCTTGATGTAGACATGTAGTAGATACTTTTCCTGGACAAATGGAGACAAGAAAATTTTGGGTAGCAAATAATTAAGGGAATTATGAGCCATTAAGCTGCTGATATTTGAAACAATAAGCACAAAAGTAGATGCTTGCTGAGCATGTCAGCATGGTCCATCTTCAAAGTAGAAGCATGCAATCATTAGGCTTTTCTTGATCTTGTAAACACATGCTTTCATTGTGCACACTGTCTTGCTATTTTTGTCTATTATCTTTTGAATAGTTGAAAATTGTAAGAGGTTTTGTTCTTGTGTCTGTGTCAGGTATGTCTTCTTTATCTTGGTCTCGTATTTGGTGCATAACTGCAAAGAACATCGTTCAATTCTATAAATCATGTTTTGGCTTTTTTCTCTCATGTGATTATTCACATGATTATTGTGTCAATGTAGTCTGATGATTTTTGGGTCATGATTAACAAGCTTGCCTTCTTAACTTAATATAGCATCCTGGGTGGTCTATTCCTATTAGGAGTTTCTGCTTGACTGCATGAATTTTTATTTGCAACACATGGTATTCTCCTTGCACATCTTCTTGACATGCTTCAAAGTTTTGAGCTCCAATCTGCCTTGTCATGGAGAATAAGTATCTAAGCAGTCTAAGCAGTTTGTGCTGTTCTGGAGGCATAGTATTCATTCTGTTTTGTTACTTTCATTTCTAGATGACTGCCCATCGAGCCTTTCAGTTCTGTAAGCAATATAAGCGAAGTACAGAATTCCGCAGACTTTGTGAGATTATTCGAAACCATCTGGCTAACTTGAATAATATCGAGATCAAAGGGACAGGCCTGATTTGTCAGCTCCTGAAAGTTTGCAGCTTTACTTGGATACAAGAATAGAGCAGCTCAAGATTGCAACTGATCTTGATCTCTGGCAGGTTTGTAAACTAGCAATTGACCATCTATGCTGACAGTTATGGGGCTTTGTTTTCTTAAAATAAGTTATAACAAGCATCTAACTGTTTAATGCTATGGTGCAGGAGGCCTTCCGTTCCGTTGAAGATGTTCATAGTCTAATGTGCATGGTAAAGAAGACTCCAAAGCCATCACTGATGGTTATCTACTATGCCAAACTTACGGAGATATTCTGGGTCTCAGACAGTTATCTTTATCATGCATATGCATGGCTCAAACTTTTTGTACTTCAAAAGAGTTATAATAAGAACTTAACCCAGAAGGACCTGCAGTTGATAGCATCTTCGGTTTTGTTAGCTGCACTGTCTGTAGCTCCATATGACTACAAGCATGGCGCATCCCATTTGGAACTTGAAAATGAGAAAGAACATAATCTAAGGATGGCTAGCCTTATAAACTTTAGTCTTGAGCCCAAACGAGAGAGCAAGGAAGTGGTATGTTCTCATATAAAATTGATATTTCTTCTGCAAGTTTTTGCCTACTTATGTACTCAAGGATTTGACTTTTTTTTTTCATCATTTTTGCAGCTGACAAGGTTCTCTCTTCTTACTGAACTGGTAAGGTTATCCATGCAATTGTTCTTTCTATCATCTGTATCGTTGGTGATTAAATGAATTTAGTTTTCTATAATCCCCATGACTGTGGACTTGATGAGATATGAGGGGGGTCGATAGCTGTTAATGTGCCAAGGCACCCAAGCCATTCTTGGGGTCCTTGAGCGCCTAAGCGTTTTGGTGCCCGCCTATGCGGCACTTTGGCATCCAAGGTGGTACCCAATGTGTTATCTCCCTCTATGGAATTTAGGTATTTAAAGGTATGTAATGTACAAATAATCAAAATGCAATTATGTAATAAAATGTTAATATGACATTGTAATTAAAATTAGAACATAATATACACTAAAAAATATTAAAAGCATAATACATTTAGATGGTTCTTGCACATGATCATTAGATTGTGAACAGTGTTGGAATATGGAGCTTGAGGCCTTGAATTCTCTAATGTGCGGGTACATGCACGTAGATCGACCCAAGCAAGCCCCAAGGTGCCTAGGCTGGCCAAGATGCCTGCATAGCCTGCTTAGGCGCCACCTTGGGGTGCCTTTTTGGGTCCCTATAAGCCAGATCCTCGCCTAGCCCTCAATTGGGCTTCTTCCTGCCTGGGTGCCTCCTAAGTGCAACGAAGGCAGGATCAGATCTGGGGTCTGAATCGTCCTGAGCCGATCCGGATTGGGATCGGTTCGTCAGATTGACTGATCCTCAGGAAATCTGGACGATCTAGGATAGACCAAATTTTAAAAATTTTTTATTTGAAAAAAATCAGGAAAAAAACAGAAAAAATTTAGAAAAAATGAGGGAAAAAATATGTTTTCAATATTTGCATTTATTATTGTACATGTACTAATGTATAAACATATTTAGTATGTATATCAATCATATATTAAAATGTTTGTGTTTGTTAATGTACAAAGAATCATGTATTAATGTAAATATAATAATGATATTCACATATATACATATATTTATGTATAATATGTATATCAATCACATAATCATTTATCAATGTACATATATTAATTTATAAATATAATTAATATGTATATCAACCATATACTAATGTATGTGTGTGTTAATGAACATATGATCATATATTAATGTAAATATAATAACAACATGCACATATATATAGTTAATGTACAAATATTAATGTATAAACTTAATTAATAGGCATATCAATCATGTATTAATGTGTGTGTATGTTAATGTACAATTATACATGCAATCATATATTAATGTAAATATAATAACATGCACATGTATATTTAATGCATATATATGTGCATATAGTTAATGCATGTATGTATAAATAAATATGTAAATTAATGTACATTTAATACAAACATTAACTAATATTTATAATTAAAAAATTGTATGGCAGAATCTGCCAATCCTGAACGATCCAGGCCGATTCTGCCCGATTTCCGCTGATTCGGCTGGGATTTTGACTAAGGGGGTTACCCCCCCTGGATTGGATCGGCCATGTGATCCGGAATCGGTTGATCCCGATCTGGATCGGCCGATTCTGCCTTCCATGCCTAGGCGGACACCTTGACAACTATGAGTGGGTCTTCTTAAATTGTTTTGGAGTTGTATTATGCTTCACATACTAAAAAAATGAAATTAATCACTCTTTGATAAACGAAACTATGAAGATGTACTTATTTATTCAGATCCTGAAAAAGTCAGAATTAGGCAGTGCCAAGTGTACTACTTTGTGGAAAATAAGACAATGGTATTATGGTAGTACAATCTCCGTTAGGAAATGTTCAGAATTTGCCTTCCCTTCTCCGTTATGAGAATTATTTGGTTTTGTTGAGTGTTTATTGCTGTCATATTCTTTCTGCTAGTGTTTCTACTCAGTCCCTTATTGAAAATGTTACAGTCAACCCATGCTTGTTGTCAAAAAAAGGGGAAAAGAAGAAAACAAGCTCATTTATAGTCATACTGTTGTTACTTCTCTCATGTTTTTTTCGTTATATCAGACTAAAATAGATGTTATTGTCCGTCAACTGGTCTGCTGCTGCTAGGCTTCCAAAATTTTGCAGGCGAAAGTATTTGATGGTGCTGCAAAAGGGGTTAACTGCTTGATTTATTGATTTTTCTTCAGAGGAATATCTCCGCTTTGATCATCTCACCTCTGTTTATGATAAAATTTGTGGTGCAATCCACTTTTATCCCCACACACACCCCCCCACCCCCCCAAAAAAAAGATGGTATTGCAGGAGGGATTATTTCCAATATATAGGGATGTAACTGTATATCTCTAAAAGATAGGTCAGAAGTACAACTTTTGAGAAATTGCGGATGGCAGAAAATTTCAAAATAGGAGATAAACAAGTCTACAAAAAACATAGGGTGGGTCCAGTTGTTCTTTCTAGAAGCATGTAGGCATTTCTCCCCTCTAGTGGGTTCATAACCTATTAGAAGAGGTTATGAAGAGATATCCTAGTTCCTACTCTTAAGTCACCATGGGGTTGGTGCACACCTCTTGCCTATAAATTAGGGTTGGCTGGATCGGAATCGGGGGATGAATCGGGAAGATCCTGATTCGGACCGATTTGCATGGGTACATATATATATATATGAAGGGAATCGGCTGAGTCGGGAGAATCAAGGATTGGTTTTCCCCTGATTCGGGCCGATTTGGGGGAATTGGGTCGATTCGCCCCGATTTGGCAAACCATGCTATAAATACCTGATCTCTTGGTGGGAGAAAGTCAGAAAGAGACATTCTTTGAAGTTGAAGGATTGCACAACAAAGGGATGGGAGTGAGTCTTGCCCTACCAAGCCATGTGTTATAGATTCTTGGCATTCATACTCAATTTCCCACTGACATTTGCAATTACAGTATTGTCACATGAATGTCTAGCCTATGGAGACGAGTACATATAGGCTATTGGCATAAGTCTAGCCAACTGGTACATGCATAGTCACATATACACAGGAACACACATATAGTGAGACATGGTGGGGGTCGTAACTCAAGCAAATAGACTATTGGATTTTGACATATTTAGTCTAAAAACACACATGGTCAAGCTAGAAGTACATGCCCAGCCTACTGACACATGCATGTCTAGCTTACCACAATAAGCATATAAACTATCAGCTACATGCATATGTAACCTATTGGAACATGCATGGACTGAAGCTAGCAGAATATGCATAGAGGCTAGTACTATGTAAGTGAGCTATTGCGACATTCAAAATGGGCACATGCTCAGTTTCCAGCAATTTTAGACTTCCAGATAATGCATCTAGCCTACCGGTATGTCCATCTAGCTCACCAGCATATGCAAGTTAATGTAATAGGTGTATCTACTTCAGCCTATTTACCTTAACACTAGTACATGCACATTTAGCCTAGTGGTATATGTAACTTTAGCATATTGGATGAACCTACATAGTCATTTTCAAGGTGCTGGCTTCTAGGTTGGTCTCAGTTATGGATCGACCGGTGGATCATTTGCAGGGAGCTTTTATCAAAGGGAGGCATATTCTTGACAACTTCTTGGTGCCCTATGAATGCTTGTTTGCATTGAAGCAGCGCAGGGGGAAAGGCTTAATCCTGAAGCTAGATTTTGAGAAGGCATATTACAAGGTTAATTGGCACTGTTTGCTACATGTGTTGGAGGGGATGAGTTTTGGGGATAGGTTGATTGGGTGGATCAAGGCTTGTATTTCCTCGGCTGTTTTTGCTGTTCTCATAAACGGGAAAACATCAGCTTGGTTTCATAGTGGTCGTGGTCTCAGGCTTGGTGACCCCCTTTCTCCCCTACTCTTTGTTCTGGTTGCTAGGGTTTTGAGTGGGGTGTGGATGTGGGCGGGAGGCTGTGGGTCTTGTTGTAGGTATCCAGGGAGTCAGAGGTGGTACATCTATTTTCCACTTGCAGTATGTTGGTAATACCATTTTATTCTTGGCTGAGGGGGAGCACATGCCTATCATGGTGAGATTTTTATTGGAGTTACTGGAGGAGATGACAGAGCTGAAATTTAACTTTAACAAGAGTCTCCTAGTAGGGGTGAATGTGGAGGAAAATATTATGTGGAAGGCGGCTTCGATGTTAGGGTGGAGGATTGGCAGCTTCCTTATCGGTTATCTGGGTCTTCCTCTCTCTCCATGTGTTCTTAGATCGTTAGAGTAGGGTGTCTATTATTCACAGGTTTGAGACGAGACTGGCAGGCTTGAAGGTCAGGACTTTGTCTTATGGAGGAAGACTTGTGTTGTGCAGCTCTTTTTTGGATAGTATACCGACATATTTTCTCTTTATGTTTAGGATTTTGTACTAGGTGGCAAAGAGATTGGAGGCAATTCGATGTAGATTTTTTTGGCATGGTAGTGGGTACAGATGTTGAAGTTGGCATGATGTAGCATGGGGAAGAGTTACCAAGAGTTGAGATCAGGGAGGTGTGGGTTTATTCGCATGGTTTGCCGAATCGGAATCGGAAGGCGAATCGGGTTGCTCCTGATTCGCCCCGATTCCCCCAGAATCGATGCGAATATTATATATATATATAATATTATATCATATGATATATAAAGGGAATCGGGGCGAATCAGGCGAATCAGGGATCGGGTTTCCCCTGATTCGCACCGATTCGGGGGAATCGAGCCGATTCGCCCCGATTCGCCAAACCATGGTTTAAAGAATCTCTGAGACTTTAACTTGGCATTGCTAGGAAAGTGGTTGTGGAGAGTGGGCTACTTTGGGAGATCTAGAGTCTGGGATCTTTCTCCTACTCTACGAGCCAACACTTGTGGCTTGATATTTCTTCATGCAGGTTATTTCCACTGGCATGGAAGGCAGGATCGGGATCGGGATCGACCCTGGTCGATCCGATCCTGGATCGGATCGGATCGAAGGATCCGCTGGATCCCAGGGAAGTCTGGCCGATCCTGGATCGGCCAGACTATAAAATGCTTATTTTTTTTTGGAAAAAATGCAGGAAAATTCAGGAAAAATCAGGAAAATTCAGAAAAAATCAGGAAAAAACAGAAAAAATCTGATATATTGAAAGAACTAAGATTTGCATCAAAAATCAATTATACATGCATTCATAATACATAAAACATGAAATTTAAGACATTGTACATGTAACTTACATTTGATAGAAGACTAATAATCTTTCCATCCACTTCTAGACATAGATGAGCCATCATCATTTGGGTTTTGGTAGCTATAAACAAAGTGGGAATTTGCTAAATCATGCATACCCATTTGAATCCCTCTTGGTGTAAATTGTTGACTGGAGCTTTCTCCAATTGTGCTAATACAACAAAAGCCCCAAATTTCAAACCCTAATTAGGGTGAAATTTGAAGATTTTCTCTAATTTCCTGAAATTAAATAGTTACATTATCAAACAAAGGTATGATTAAGTCAATTAAGTGATTGAAACACTTAATTGATCTCTAATTGTGCTAATACAACATAAGCCCCAAATTTCAAACCCTAATTAGCCAATTAGGGTGAAATTTGGAGATTTTGTCTAATTGACAAAATGTAAGGGAAGAATAAGAAGATATAAGAAGATTAAACATGTGTACATGTGTTTTCATTTTTTCAGAATTTATAACTGAATTTCGAAATTAAAAAATTAAATATACCTTAAGAAGAACAACTTCTTCCTTGCTTGAGTAAGATCTCTTGAGATCTACTCAAGAAGATCCCCTTGGATGTGCTCCTTCTAACCTCTTTCAAACTTGAAAGAGAAGTTAAGGTTTAGAAGAAAAAGTATAAGAGGAAGGAGAAGAGGAAGAAGAAGAAGAAGAAGAAGAACAAGAAGAAGAAGAGGAGGAGGAGGAGGAGGCCGGCGGCGGCGGTGGAGGAGGCAGCCCGACTGGGGGGGGGGGGGGGGGGGGGGGAGGGGGAGCACCTTCCTTCCTTCCCTTGACACCAAAACCTGCATCTTTTGGTGTCCTCGGGTGGGAAGGGGCCGAAATAAGGGGGATCGAGCCGGATCGATCGGGATCGACCCTTATCGGGTAGGATTGAACCAGGATCGATGGATTCGACCCGATAAGGGTCGATCCGGCGGCTTAAGTTCAAATTTGAACTGAAACCGGCCGGATCGACTGAATCGAGCCGGGATCGATCGATCCCGGTTCGACTCGAGCGATCCAACTCAGATCCTACTGAGTTGGGTCGATCCAGCCGGAAATGTGGGGTTTTGGGGGGCTTCAAGGGGGAATCGGTCCTTGGGGGGTCGATCCAATCCGGGATCGAGCGATTCTGGCTCGATCCCGGCGATTCTTCCTTCCATGTCCACTGGGGTTAGGGTCCAATTGGGGAAGGGGGACATGGCTCTTTTTTGGTGGGACAGGTGATGTGGAGATCTTCCTTTTTGCGAGTTGTTTCTAAGTCTTTTCCGGGTGACAGTGGATTCTCTGTTTCAGTCTCCCAGGCATGGAAGGCAGGATCGGAATCGGGATCGGGATCGACCAGGCTCGATCGATCCTGGATCGGATCGGATCGCAAGATCCCATGGATCCAAGGGAAGTCTGGCCGATCCTGGATCGGCCAGTTTATAAAATGATTTTTTGGGGAAAAAATTCAGGAAAATTCAGGAAAAATAGAAAAAAAACAGCAAAAATGAGGGAAAATCTGATAAATTGAAAGAACTAATATTGCATAAAAAACCAATCATACATGCATTCATAATATATGAAACATAAGATTTGTGTATTATTACTACTATAATAATACAAGAAAAGTATAAAATATTAAAGACTTGGTGTATTATTACCTAATACCATTTAAGTAAATGTTAAAATTTGTAGTTTCATTTATTAAGATATTACATGTAAATAAGGAAATATCCCCATTTGAATCCAATAAAAATATTAAAAAATCACATCTCTTACTAATAAAAAGTCAACTCTCCCATCCAAGAAGAAAATCGCAATTTTTGTGATTTTATCAAAGTAGCAACTTTCTAATCTCTCATATTTGACATATTTAAAATTTTATAATTCAAATAAGTCTAAAAAATACTAAAAATCTAAAGTCCAACAAAAAAAATCAAACGTGCATATGACTTCTCCAAGAAGCCGCTCTCTTACTGACAACACTAAGTCTACTTGAGACCTCTTAGGATTTGGTCAACTAAGCTATCATCACCCAAACTCATGAGTGTCATGAGTTGGGTGATGGTAGCTCAATTTGACCAAATTCTAAGAGGTTTGGATGATGATAACTTAAGTTTGACCAAATCCTGAGAGATCTCAAGCAGACTAAGTGCTGTCAGTAGGAGAGTGGCTCCATTGGAGAAGTCACATGCAATTTGACTTTTTTACCGGACTTTGAATTTTTAGTGTTCCATGTGGTTTATTTGAATTATCAAATTTTTAGATAAACTAAATTACGAGAGATTAGAAAGTTAGCATTTCGCTAAATCACCAAAATCGCGATTTTCTTCTTCGATGGGAGAGTTGACTTTTTATTGGTAAGAGATATGATTTTTTGATATTTTTATTAGATTCAAATGGGGGGTACTTCCTTATTTACATGTAATATCTTAAGTAAATGAAACTACAAATACTAACATTTACTTAAATGATATTCAGGTAAATAAGGAGATCCTGACAACCCTGCCTGAAGAGGATCCTGAAGGTAGCCTGAGGGAATCCGACTGGATCAGTCTGGATCGACTGAATCGAGCCGGGATCGATCGATCCCGGTTCGACTCGAGCGATCCAACTCAGATCCTACTGAGTTGGGTCGATCCAGCCGGAAATGTGGGGTTTTGGGGGGCTTCAAGGGGGAATCGGTCCTTGGGGGGTCGATCCGATCCGGGATCGAGCGATTCTGGCTCGATCCCGGCGATTCTCCTTCCATGCTCCCAGGTCATTGATACTTTACTACCCGGTAGGGTAACAGTGTCAGAGACCCTTCAACTTCAGGACCTGTTCTCTCGATTGTCTACCATAACCCTATTGGACAGTGAGGACCGATGGGTGTGGTATTGGGAGAAGGGAGGATGCTTCTTGGTTAGATCAGCCTATAGCATCATTTCAGATGGAGGGCTTTGACATGGATTGCAGGATTAGATTTGGAGTCCTAGAAGTCTTTTGAAGGTGAAGGTTCTCCTCTGGAGAATCTCTATTGGGAGGCTTCCCATGCGAGGCAAGCTACCTCACATCTTGCTTGACATTCAGACCATGTGTATTTTTTGTGGGAAGGAGGATGAGTCTTTTGATCATATTTTTGTTGGTTGCTCCTACTCTCATATAGTGTGGAGAGAGGTGGCTGCAAGAACTCATGGCACAATTCCCTATCATTGTGAGGTCTGTCAGTTGATTGCAAAATGGAAAAGGCAACTGTCAGTTGATTGCAAAATGGAAAAGGCAATGGGCTATCAAAAGTGATGACACAATTTGGTGGCTCATGCTTCATGCTACCTGGTGGATGATTTTTTTTTTGGTGGGGGGGGGGGGGGGGAGGAACAATCGCATATTTTCGATGGTTGCTCGGATGTTGAGGCTCTTTTTGCTGGGATTTGTAGTAAAGTTAAGGAATGGGCGTCAATTGTTTGTAATGTGAAGCAGTCAAATTCTACCCTTTTGTTTTGTTTGGGGGGGGGGGGGGTTGTAGAGTTTAGCAATCCATTTTGGGATGGATGGCGATGTATAGGCGGGCATGGCAGTTTTTGGGGGTCCTTTTGTAGGCCTATACTTGTACATTCTTACTCCTTTTCATTGATATACTTGTGGTACCCACTTCTAAAAAAAAAGACTTTAGCCTACTGGAATTTGGAAATGTATGTTAGGGTTATCAATGCATGATAATTGAGCCCATCAGCATTTGTAACCTGATTATCTGGTCCAATCAACACATGTATCGTTAACCCGACAGCTCTAGATTCTAATATATCCCTGTACCATCATGAATATTGACAATTCATAGTCTCTCAAGTGCCATCGTAAGATATGCATAACCATTAATCAAAATCCTTCTGAGCTACAATCACCAAGCCAAGCCATTCATCTTCCACATCTTCATACTACTTTTTTTTTGAAATGTCACATCTGCATACTACTTGGACCTGCTGCACTTTGTTATAAAATTGGAGAATTTTATAAACTAAAACTATCATTTATTTTTCCGTCCTTTTCTTTAATATGTCGTTCTTCCTTTATAAGACATTACTTTGAGGTGTAAATCAAGGTTTTCATTTTCATCAGAAGGATGCAATGAACATTGTCCGTTCACTGGAACTGTGGAACAATCCAAATCATAAAACCCATATGCCTCTCAACCTTGACAAAAGAGATAAAACTGCATGCACACGTGTGGTGTCTCAGACCCTGTAGCATTGCCTTCATGAGATTGGTCAAATGATTGACAAATGTTCTCCCATTGATGATTGAGAAATATTCTTCTACCTATACACTTGTAAATTGTAATGATTGTCTTGGACGCCATTTAAGTATACATATCAGTTAGATTCCAATTATTGGAATTGGAATATTCTTTACTCTCATTCCCTAAAGTCCCACAAGATCTTCTCAGCTTTCATACCATCTAAAATCTAGTGAGAGGAGAGGGATGGACACAATTGAGGAGAAAGTTTGAAAATATCCAAAACCTGGGTTTTGAGAACTTTTCAAAGATTAAAAAGGGTTTCAATCATTGGATAAGGCATCTTTTGGAGGAAAAGACAAAAAGATTCATGAAATTTGAATCCAAAAAGCAAGGGTGTAAATGTAAGATCAACCCAAAGTCTGTTTACATCTGTTAACCTTTCCAAATGTGAATCTCTTTTCATTTTCAAGTTCAAAATCTATACTTCCACGAAAAATTACCTGAAATCTGACTTTGTCAAAATCAGGCCATAGTGTGTGTAATCAATTGATCTGGATCGGGATTGGCCCCGGCTAGGTTGCTCAATGATGATCTGATTCCAGCCCCATGGATCAACCAAACTTCGGCTGGAATAGCTGGAATTGGTCTGAATCATGCCAGATAGCCCTGGATCGGCTGATCGCAGGCTGATC
This sequence comes from Colocasia esculenta, assembly GCA_014218235.1. NCBI lineage: Eukaryota > Viridiplantae > Streptophyta > Magnoliopsida > Alismatales > Araceae > Colocasia > Colocasia esculenta. The sequence continues at coordinate 513,623 of CM024766.1, read as the reverse complement.
TGGATGATCCTACCAAACACAAAATAAACTTTGTACACATTAATTAATCCATATATTAAACTATTATTCCACATAGAAATTAATACATGTGTATATATATATATATATATATATATATATATATATATGATTGTATACATTAATTTACATATGCATATATAGTTTTATATATGTATTTGATACTTAGCCGCGGGGGTGGGGATTTGAACCTACATTCTAAGATGTACATATATGTGTGTGTGAGACATATGCTATATGTATTATAAATCATATTTAATATACATGTATACATTTTTTTTGGTAGTGATGGTGGTTTAATACAGATGTATACATGATTACATTTTCTTATATAGATTATGCATTATACTATTATGTATATGTATAAATCAGAAATGCTTATTGCCCTCCAATAAGCATTTCTCGTATAAATTCATTGTCATGTACATGTATACATATTGATATATTAATTATATATATACATATTGATATTATATGTACTAATGTATGATTCTATGTACATTAATACATATACTAATATGTTGTGTGATATATATTATAAGGCTATACATATTATTATCTATGTACATTAATTTGATACACATATATGTATATGATTATATACGTTAGTCATGTGTATACATATTTTATATGTATATACATGTACATATATATATATATATGTTTACATATATCATAAATATGCATGCGTAAATCACTTGATAGAAACCTTTGGCAGAAAAGGATCCATGTAGCCGACCCCGAATAATGGGATAAGGCTCTGATGATGATGTAAATATACATACGTAACTGTTGTATACATTAATCTACATATATGCATACCTATGATTTATATTCTTTATATGTAATTGCATATGTATATGAGTTAATGTGCAACCATCTTCTCATCTCTAATCATATGCTCTAACATATACAAGTGTATATGATTTTTTTTCTTCTGATTTTTCTGATTTTCCTGTATTTTTTTAAAATAAAAAGCTGATCCAGGATTGGCCAGACTTTTCTGGATGATTCAATTCAGAATTCCATGGCAGGCTGAAACCATTTGTGTACCCAAATGGTGCCTTGGCATTAATATCCCCCTTATCCATAAAAAACTGTGATGATAATCCTTTGGTGAACAATGAACTCGAGTCAATTTAATGGGTAAATTCATGGAATATTGTTAAATGGCAGGCGAAGTCGCTTGCGTGAGGAGAATGATTGTCTCTTTATGTTAGAAGGCGCAAAATCAATAGGTGCTGGAGCTGCTACACTTGCTTTGTCAAAAATTGATGAGCTTGCAGCTTACTATTTTTCCCTTGATCAATAAAAAATAAGAAAATAAAAAATCTCCTCTACCTTTAAATCAATTAAAACCCATGGTTAGTGGGTTAGTTACACGTATCATTATAGAAGTATGCGTCACAAATATGGTTGATTTGGGGGTACAGTAAGTCTGAGGTGGTTAACACCAAATGTGACTGGTTTTAATGGCGTAAATGTAATATTCCCAATTTAAGTCTAGGGAGGACTAACCATTGAACTGGGCTACTATCTTGCTATTCCTGTTTATCAAATGGAAAACATTTACCACTCCATAATCATTAAAAACGTTTGGCTTGCTTCAGATGTTGGGTTATACCAGTGATTTGGTGGTTTATGTTGTATAAAATTATAAACTGTGGAATTGAAGAATTGGATTTCCTAATATATTTCTATGTTCCTGGTGGAAATTCGCTCCTGAATTTATTGTTTTTTTGAAGATAACAATATCACAACTTTTGTTGTCAAGTACATAGGGAAGTCCAAATTGAGCCATTCCACCTTTTTAGTCAGATGCGAAACATGAAATGAGATGAAACCCGTCTTTTTATTAAGTTAAATCTTAAATTGATCTCTCTAAAGTTAGTCATCTTTTCATCAACTGTGATCAGAAATTGAGCAGAATTGGTCAGATTCAATTTGGACAGTCATTTGTTCATAAAGCGATTTTGGCAACTGCCACTAATGGGAAAAAGGCAGCGTAAGGGAAAGAACATCTTGACATGACCTCCTCTTGCCCCTCCTTCCACCTGCACCCCTCAGGAGGAAAATGAACCCTTTGCATTTCTATCTCTGATCTTCTCAATGGCATGCACGTGCAGGGACATAGAAAACTACCTAATTTCTGTTAGTTGTCTCCATTTGCAGCTGAATATAATCCAATAAGATGATTTTGTCATGTGGACCATAGTCAAGTGTGCTAATATTGAACATGAAGCCATGGTGATACAAACCACTGTTGCCTATCACCATGCCATTTGATCTACCTTGCTCTTCACCCAAGAGGTGCATCACAATTTTCATACATGTTCCCCAGTTCAGCCAACTCCATCACTGCCTATGTTGCATCTGATGTAACTTGATCTTTGCTAGAGTCATAAATCATAATTTCTGAGCATCTAGCCTGTTTTGCCTGCTCCCTGCTGACCATGTTGCTATTGATTTTGTCTACCTACTGAGACTCCTCTAAGTTCTAACAGAGGAAAAATTAGGAGGGTGGGTCAAGGAATCCATGGTACCAACCACGTTTAAAAAAAAAACAAAAAACAAAGGGGGGAGCTGTTTTTTGCCTTCCAAGCTTCATTGCCTGTATCAGATGCAGCAGGCCTTGAATTCAGCCTCTGAACCAGGTTTCTTGTAGCCAGCCTCCCTTGAAATTCCCAAATAATCCACTTCTTCTACCCAACACTTATTCACATGCTTTGTGTTTTTATGCCATATCTGCCTGTCTGATCACATACTTTGCGTTTGCATGCCACATCTACCTGCCTCTTTTTTATTTAACCAGAATGCCTGCCATTAGATTGTAGATCCTTGGGGAAGCTTTCTCCTTCCCTGCCTAGCACTTCCTTAGATCCTGAGGCCATGTTGGCAGTTGTTTTACTTCTGAGGGGGAGGCTGGCTCCTTTGGTGTAATTTGTATGATGAAGAGAATGTCCAGCTGATTGAGGCATGGATGGCAAAGTCGGCCGACTCGGAGCGGAGTCGGCCGACTCTGAGTCGGGTCGGCCCCTGGCGACCCGACTTGGGGGGGTGAACAACGACCCACCCATGGGGCTAGGTGGAATCGGGGTGAGTCGACCGAAAATGGGTGGAGTCGGCCGACTCATCCCGACTCCACCCCGATTCCATCTGGTGTAGCCGATTCCCTCAGGTTACCTTCAGGATCCTCTTCAGGTAGGGTTGTCAGGATCCCCTTATTTACCTGAATATCATTTAAGTAAATGTTATTATTTGTAGTTTCATTTATTTAAGATATTACATATAAATAAGGAAGTACCCCCCATTTGAATCTAATAAAAATATAAAAAAATCACATCTCTTACCATAAAAAGTCAACTCTCCCATTGAAGAAGAAAATCGCGATTTCGGTGATTTTAGCGAAATGCTAACTTTCTAATCTTTCATAATTTAGCCTATCTAAAAATTTGATAATTCAAATAAACCATATGGAACACTAAAAATTCAAAGTCCGGTAAAAAAAGTCAAACGTGCATATGACTTCTCCAAGGGAGCCACTCTCCTACTGACAGCACTTAGTCTGCTTGTGACCTCTCCGGATTTGGTCAAAGTTAAGCTATCATCACCTAAACTCATGAGATTTTTCACTTTTTAATTGAAAAGAAATTTAAAAGTGACAATTCTCATGACTTTGAGTGATGATAGCTTAGGTTTGACCAAATCCTGAGAGTATCAAGCAGACTAAGTGTTGTCAGTAGGAGAGTGGCTCCCTTGGAGAAGTCATATGCACGTTGACTTTTTTTTACCGAACTTTGAATTTTTAGTGTTCTATATGGTTTATTTGAATTATCAATTTTTAGATTGGCCAAATTATAAGAGATTAGAAAGTTAACATTTCGCTAAAATCATCGAAATCGTGATTTTCTTCTTCGATGAGAGAGTTGACTTTTATTGGTAAGAGATATGATTTTTTTGACATTTTTATTGGATTCAAATGGGGGGTACTTTCTTATTTACATCTAATATTTTAAGTAAATGAATATAACATTTACTTAAATGATATTCAGGTAAATAAGGTATCATAGTTACCATTGCTCTGTATTGTAATATGAACATATGTGTAACTAAACTATGGATATACTCAATATGTTCTATTATTATATATTTTTAAATAAATTTTCTGTGATTTTTCCTGATTTTCTATGATTTTTTCGGATTTTTCTTGATTTTTTTCAAATTTTTAACATTTTTTAAGCATGGCCGATCCAGGGTCGGCCAGACTTCATTGGAGTCGGCCGGATCTATGGATCCGACCCGGGTCGGGGTCGGCTGGGTCCGACTCACCCAGCCGACCCGACTCTGCCATCCTTGGATTGAGGTGTTAGCATGATGTAATTGGATCTTCAGCATGCTTTAGTGGATAGATTGGTGTGGGAAAAGGATAATTTGGTTCACTCATAAGATGCTTGCAGACGGAAGCTTGGCATTTCTACCTTCTTTCAAGCAGACTTGGAAATCACACATGCTATCGGAGGTCAAATTCTTGAATTCCTATTTGTAACTGCTCGTGTGATTTTCATGCATCCTACTACTTTTGTGACATTAACATGGGGACCTGTGAACGATTGCTGCCACGGTGCTCCTTTTCCCGTGCAGTGACCCTTGGCCCTGTTTCGGGAACTGCAGACTGATAGGCAGGTTGGCAGATGGTTTTTGCACGCAACAACATGGCTATTGTGGGGCAAGGAACCTTCATATTCTCCATGTCAAGAGCAAAACTTGGGAACAGTTAAGTGTCTTTCCTTCGTGATTGGATCACGACTTGAGCTGCATCTTTGGGATAACCTGGCTGTGATTTCCCCCCTTTTCTGGCTTCTTTGCACATATTTTGGCATCCTGTCTTAGTGTCTTCATGGTGGTTTCTTTGTTTGCCATCGAATTCTGACACGGAATGGGCAAGGATTTGGGCAAGACTGATCCCCATCCAATCCAGATTGGATTCGGGTGAGTTAGCTATCCAAGGGAAGTGAAAAATATTCGTTTTGGAAAACAGAGAAGTATTTTGAGAAAGGAACAGTATATCTATAAATTTAAAATATTTACACATATTTAAAATGTTCATTTACAAAACACATGTTTTGATATGTCCTAATGAGTGAATATTGGCAACTTCATAAAACATTGGTTACTTCAGGGCCAAGTTGGCAGTTTCAGGCTGATTCAGGTAAACTTTTATTCTTATTTTAATCTAATGGGATTGACCTTCAAGTCTGGAATCGGACTTTCCATAGCTTTTTCTGGCTGATTCTGCATTCCACATTGTTCTTTGAAGGTAATAATGAATGGTTACCATTCATTAGAAATAGAAGCAAAGTTGAATAGAGTTCAGATCTCTGTGTGACCCACCGTAATATATTGTTGCTCTACTCTAGTCTTGAGGTTAATATACTTTCTTTTTGAGTTTTGTCCCATTTTTGAAACGTGGATAGTACCACATATTATATTGACAGAAAGGAAGGATATGCAAGTGTATAGGTACAACCAACAAAACCCGTAAACAAATTAAAACCCACACCAAGAAGATGAAACCACCTTAACTCCCCAGAAGCAAAAAGAGCGAGGAGTCAGAGCCCTCCACATAAATTTTGTCCCATACTTTTATATTGGCCTTGAATTTTGTCCCATACTTCTATACTTGTAAATTTTCGTCTGTTCACATAATGTCTACGTGTCATCTGCCACTTTCTTATCCAATAAAATAAAGCCTCCACTTTGCTTCCTCTGACCGCATCTCTGTGGCCTAAATCTGTCATTGATTGCTCCTTGTTTCTTGAGTGGCTGAGGGCTTTTGATGTTGTGTCTCATCTCTGATGGGTGAGGCAATTCTTTTAATGGGGCCTAGGTCGAGACAATCTTGGAAATAAAGCCTGATGCTTATTTCTATACTTATGATTTTAGTTTCTATCTGATGGGTTAGGCAACCTCACATTTATGCCTGTTTCTTGTCTATGCTGATTACATTTTCTGTAACTATTTATACGGGATCTGAAATTACATGGAAGATGCCTCCCTGCTGATATCAGTGCCAGCTGGCTGACTGGTCTTCGTCTACTGATTCTTGGTGAGTTGGTGTAGCCATATTCAGATTGGCCCATTATTTTGGTAAGACTTTCTGCCAGAGGACATAAATTGTGTAAGGATGGTAGTTAAATTAACTTTCAAGTAGCTCTCTCCCAAAAGTCTCACATAGCCAGGTCGCTGAACCGCTGAAGGAGAAAATTTGGTTTCTAGCCCTTTGGAACTTGTGGTGCATGGGTGACATAATGCTTGTTTACTGAGGATTGTTGGATACCCTTCTAGAACATTTTTTTTTCCATGTGTGTATTTCTAATAAGATATTTATTTGAAGTCCTGTTTCTGAGCACAACAGCTATTTTGTCAGAATCTTCCCAAATACTGCCCTTTCTTGGTTAAGGTATGCATATCTACTTGCTTTTCCAGGCTGCGAAAGGTGTCATGTCATGTGTGTCGCAAGAAGTGAAAGATCTTTACCATTTGTTAGAACATGAGTTTCTCCCTTTGGATCTTGCCTCGAGAGTTCAACCTTTGTTGACAAAGATCTCCAAGCTTGGGGCTAAGCTTTCTTCAGCTTCATCCGTTCCAGAAGTTCAACTATCACAGTATGTTCCTGCTCTAGAGAAGCTTACTTCCTTGAGAGTGCTACAGCAGGTATACTTCTCTTTAACTTGTCACATGGAGAAGCCTGTTCTGGAGAATTAACCTCTAGGCATGCTGATGCTGATCTGTGTTGTTTTCTTCAGGTTTCCAAGGTTTACCAAACAATGAAAGTTGAAATGCTGTCAAAAACAATCCCATTCTTTGATTTTTCAGTGGTAGAAAAGATTGCAGTTGATGCAATGAAGTATAATTTTGTTTCAATTAAAGTCAATCATATGAAAGGTGTAGTTCAGTTTGGTAACTTGGTGAGTTTATATGTTCTCTCTTTATAAATTGCTAGTCCAGTTGATGAAAAACTTTGCGCATATAATTATGACTTTTGTTATGCATGTTCTTGCTTATGCATAGAACTGGCTTCATTTTTATGATGTGAATATGCTATATTTATCTACTACAAGAGATGGTTTTGATCTGGAAATGTTATTTTATAATATGCTTTATTTCATGCTGTTCGTGTTATTTGTTGCTGATCATATCTTTGTCCCCTGTGAGCATGTAACTTTTATCTTATATCTACATCTTGTGAACATGATATTCTGGCTTTCTTTCTTGTATAATGAGAAGCATCAATGTCCTTGTGGTTTCTTTCTGTCTTATGCATAGTTACCAAGGCACAAAGGTGACCCAAGGCCTGGCCCACCTAGCTGCCGCTTTGGGGTGCCCTTTTGGGTCCCCATAAGGTGGGCCTGCACCTGGCTATTGCATGGATGGCAAAGTCGGGTCGGGGTGCTGAAGCGGACCCAGCCGACCCCGATCCGAGTTGGGTCGGATCGCAGGATCCGCCCGATTTCATGGGAATCTGGCCGATCCAAGATCGGGCAGGTTAAAAAATGAAGGAAAATTGTGAAAAATGAAGAAAAAATAATAATTGCACATTTTGGGTATATCCATAGTCTAGTTGCACTCATGAGAATTAACCACTGAAATCATGATTTTCTTCTTGGATGGGAGAGTTGGCTTTTTATTTATAAGAGATGATTTTTTTTGATATTTTTATTGGATTCAAATGGGGGGGGGGGTACTTTCTTATTTACATGTAATATCTTAAGCAAATGAAACTACAAATATACATTTACTTAAATGATGTTCAGGTAAATAAGGTAAGTGGTGCTCAATCCACCCCGATTCCACCTTACATCGCGGGTGGGTCGTCATTCCCCCCCCCACCCCCCCAAATCGGGTTGCCATAGGCTGATTCCGACCCTAGTCGGCCGATTCCGACCCGAATCGGCCGACTTTGCCATGATGCCATCCATGGGCTATTGACTAGGCACCTTCCCACCTAAGCGAGCGCCTTGCAACTACAGTCTTATGGTACGGTGAGCAAGGCACTCACCTAGGTGATGAGAGGAGGTGAGGCGGCACCTAGTTGCCTTGTTCTAGCCTTCATTGCCTAGGTGACCATGGTGACTGCCTGACTTACGAAAGCAGGTGCTTTAAGCCCACCTTGCACACTCCAACTCACCTCCTGCATCCCACTCTAGCCCAGCCTGAATCACATCTGCCCCATCTCACATCCCAACCCCAGCCCTGCAACACTTTCCTGTGATTTCGGTGGCCATGTCAAGACACTCTCTGGTGATTGTGTCTTTCAATGTTCTCTCTGTGCGCCACTGCTGTGTCTCCCACTTGCCTTCCAGCTGTTGACTCTTCCTCCCTCCATTGCCAGCTTTTGATGAAGTTTCATTAAGGTGTGTCTTCTCTTCTTCATTCCCCACCCCATCCTCCACCACCACCACCCAATCAGCTGCAATTCTGACAACCATGAAAGATGAACTTCTCTGGTGATTGCAGCTTCTGATGTTCTCTCTCTGTGTGCCAGTGCTCTGTCTCTCACTTGCCTGTGATTCCGGCAGCCATGACAAGACAACCTTCTCTGGTGATTGTGTCTTCTGATGTGCTTCTCTCACTGTGCACCAGTGTTCTGTCTCTCACATGCCTTCCAGCTGCCGACTCTTTCTGTCTTTGACTGATGATGAGATTTCATTGAGGTGTGCCCCCCTCTTTTACATGCATAGGGCCGGGGGAAGGGTGTGTGTTGCAAGTGCTCGCTCTCTTACACATTACTATATCTCTCTCTGTCTCTCCTGTGTTCAGAACCACCCTCTCTTTTACTACTCTCTCTTGTGCACACAGGTAAAATGGAGGGAGTGGATTTCAATCGCTCTCTCTCTCTCTCTATCAGCCTCTGCCACTGTCTAATGGACGTGCACACAGTGGAGTGGGCTGGGGGATTTTGACCGCTCTCTTATTTAATTGACATGGATTTTTGGAAAGCATATTAGTTTGGCACTTTTTAATGGATAGATTTACGAAGCTCATAGATCTTATATGTTCTTTTATGTATTTAGACATATATTTGTAATTGTTCTAATTTTTAATAAAATTTCAGATTATATGTACTCCATGATTTTTCAACTCTCTCCCCTCTGTCTCCTTGATTATTGCTTTCATCCTTGGGGCGATGGTTGAGAGCTATTTTGTCTGGTCTGGTCATTGATTCTAACTCCAGCTTGTACTGTGGAGTCCTTTTCTTCTACATTTAGTACTGTCTTCAGAGGCAGCCTTGTGGTGCAGACATTCCCTCCTTGTCATGGAGGTTATACAAATTTCCTTCTGTTGCACGTAGCAATCTTAACCAATGAAACATGTCCTTGTTTTGATTTTATTTCTAAAGGTTGGTAGTATTATCTTTTACTCATTTATTAACTAATCTTTTAGCTGCTAAAAGTTTTGATTGATAATGGTTTATGAGCATTATTTTATTACTTTTTATCTTGTACTATCGACTTTCAGTTTTCAAAGAAGAAAGATGTCTTATTTGTTAATTGCATTTGTCTTTATTTCTGTAATTTCCAATAACCATAGTACTTTGTTTTCAGGATCTTGAATCTGATGGACTTTGTCATCATCTAACATCACTTGTTGAGTCTTTAAATAAAACAAGGAGCATTATCTATCCATCAGTTAGGAAGCAATCCAGATTAGAAGATAACCTCGTAAATTTAGCTGATGTTGTGGAGAAAGAACACAAGAGGCTTCTTGCTCGGAAATCAATCATTGAGAAACGTAAAGAAGAACATGAGCGGCAAATGTTACAACTTGTATTTACGCTAAACCTTCTTAATGCTATGCTATTTGGCAGGTTCATTAGTTTTCTCTGGTACTCCAAAGATATGTCATGTTTAACATCTCTTTTGAGCTTTGAAGGAACTTGCCGAAGAATCAGAGAGACTGAGGTTGCAAAGGCTGAGTGAGGAGGCTGAGAAAAAGAGGCTTGCAACTGAATACTCTCGCAGGGAGGAGGAAAGAATTCGTCGAGAAATCGAGGAGCGGGAACTTAAAGAAGCTCAGGCTTTACTTGTGGAAGCTGAGAAGCGTGGTAAAAAGAAAGGGAAGCGGCCACTTATTGAGGGGGTAAACTTTATCTTGATGTGTATCAATAAGCTGATTAATAAAGTATATAGTTCTATCAAAAGGTTTGATACTGGTCCCAGCTCTTAACATTAGTTTGCTTGAGGTGTTAAGAAAAAAAATGCTTCAGTTGTCCTTATCTGTAAAAGAGCAAAGCAGATTGTATTAGGTTTTATGTTTTAGGCTATGCGCATGTTAGTTTTCTCTGTTTGGTCGATTCTTTGTTGAAGAGGATATGTGTTTGAAAACCTTTTCATGTCGATTCTTTGTTGAAGAGGATATGTGTTGAAAACCTTTTCATGTCGATTCTTTGTTGAAGAGGATATGTGTTTGAAAACCTTTTCATGTCATGTGCATGGAATTGAATTTGGCGGCCTGGGCTCTGTTGTCCCAAAACTAATTTGCTACATCTTGTATAATTTGATTATGGAGTGACATCAATGCATGCTCCAGACTTATACCAAAAACATACCTAATTGGAAAAGATAAAAATTGCCAAAAATAGGGACATGTGCTTCACATGCTTTTAGTATTAAAGAGTCTAACTTGGCTAAGACTGGTAAGATGTATTGAAAACCAAATTTTGTAAGTAACCATCCTGGACCAGACGTTAAACTCTCACCTTTGGAGGGATAAATTTTGCAGTCTTAATCATATCAATTGGTCATGATATGGGTAGACCGGTCATGTTCTAATTTAAGTTCCAGACCTGATGTAATTCTACCTTTTTGTCTGGTAGGTTTAGTTGTAGTTAAATCTGTCTGGTCATTTGTTCAGTATCTATCATTATTTTCTTGGAAATGTTAAGAAATATGCTTATCTAACAATCAGCAAATTGTGGGGACAAATTGGAATGTTCCCTTGTTTGTTTGATGCTTTAAGGTTCCCTGCCAAGTTTGGCACCATCTGGGCACTTCTGAAGGACCCTAGTCTTTTTCTGCCTTGCCTTACAATTATTCTTTTTTTCCTCCCCCTTGAGAATTCATTCTTGGTGGTTTTATGCACCTAGGTATCTTTCCTTTGTTTTTCTCTCATTAGTTCATTTTATTAATGCAATTTGATAATTGGTGCATGTTCCAAATGCACCGCAAAAAAATGTTGCTTCTTATGCTCGACTATAAATATGCCTTTGGAGTCCAACAAGCATTAATCATCCTGGTCCGTGTAATAGTCTATTTATTATTTTCCCATTGATAATGCAAATGTAGTCATGGCAAGTAGGGTTCTTACTTGTTGAATAACACAGCAATTGTTATTTGGGATGTAAATAACAATATTTTAATATTGTTTATCCAATTTTTAAATTCTCAGGGTTACCATCATCATAAGCCATATCTCATTTATCTATGGTTGGTTACATGGATCCCGTCCCACCATTTTATCCCGATCTGTGCGCTATTCAAAGTAGTCATATGAAAGCTATATCCTGTTTTAGTATGTTGAATCATGTTGTTTTAGTCCTTGGTTTTCTTCTTTACTGTCTCCTTAAATCCACTAGATATGGTTGGTTTTGTATGTGTAGAGTGGTGAGTAACGGGACCAACCTTTCTTAGAAAATTAAAGGATTATGTTAACAGTTGGCTGAGTTTCATTTATGAATCGATGGTACACCATGTGAAAAAGCATTGTGATCATGGATGGCAAAATCTGCCCACTCGGAGTGGAGTCGGCCGACTCGGAGCGGAACCGGCCGATGGCGACCCGATTTGTGGGGGGGGGGGGGGACAACCACCCACCCATGGTATAAGATGGAATCGGGGTGGATCGACCGGAATCGGGTGGAGTCGGCCCGACTCAGCCCGACTCCACCCCGATTCCACCTCGACTCTATCTGATGTAGGCCGATTTCCTCAGCTTACCTTAAGTACATCTGATCCCCTCCACTTTACTTTATTTACATGAACAAGTAAATGTTATATTTGTAGTTTCATTTACTTAAGATGTTACATGTAAATAAGTACCCCCATTTGAATCCAATAAAAATATCAAAAAAATCATATCTCTTACAAATAAAAAGTCAACTCTCCCATCGAATAAGAAAATTGTGATTTCGATGATTTTAGCGAAATGTTAACGTTTTAATCTCTCATAATTTGGCCTATCTAAAAATTTGATAATTCAAATAAACCATATGGAACACTAAAAATCTAAAGTCCGGTAAAAAAGTCAAACGTACATATGACTTCTCCAAGGAAGCCACTCTTCTACTGACAACATTTAGTCTGCTTGGGACCTCTCAGGATTTGGTCAAATTTAAGCTATCATCATCTAAACTCATGAGATTTTTCATTTTTTAATTGAGAAACTAGAAAGTGAGAATTCTCAGGACTTTAAGTGATGATAGTTTAGGTTTGACCAAATCTTGAGAGGTCTCAAGCAGACTAAGTGTTGTCAGTAGGAGAGTGGCTCCTTTGGAGAAGTCATATGCACGCTTGACTTTTTTTATCGGACTTTGGATTTTTAGTGTTCCATATGATTTATTTGAATTATCAAATTTTTAGACAGACCAAATTATGAGAGATTAGAAAGTTAGTATTTCGCTAAAATCATCGAAATCACGATTTTCTTCTTCGATGGGAGAGTTGACTTTTTATTGGTAAGAGATATGATTTTTTTGATATTTTTATTGGATTCAAATGAGGGGGTACTTCTTTATTTACATGTAATATCTTAAGTAAACGAAACTACAAATATAATATTTACTTAAATGATGTTCAGGTAAATAAGATATCATAATTATCGTTGCTCTGTATTGTAATATGAACATATGTGCAACTAGACTATGAATATACCCAAAATGTTCTATTATTATATGTTTTTAAAGAAAATTTCCTGATTTTTCTGTGATTTTTCCTCATTTTTTACAAATTTTTATCATTTTTTAAGCTGGCCGATCTTGGATTGGCCAGACTCCAATGGAGTTGGGTGGATCCTCCGATCCGACCCGACTCGGGTCGGGGTCGGCTGGGTCCGACCCAGCACCCCAACCCGACTATGCCATCCATGATTGTGATGGATATAACATATGTCTTTGTGGAAGGATCGTTGATTAAGCTCTGTTTATGATTGTCTGTGACTCTGTTATTGGTCCATGTATCTTTCCTTAGGAAACTCTGTTGTTTCTATATCCTGCTTAATGATGTGGGTATTTTGTCTCTGCAGGAGAAGGTGACTAAGCAAACCCTCATGGAAATGGCTTTGAATGAGCAACTTAAAGAACGCCAGGAAATGGAGAAGAAGCTACAAAGACTAGCAAAAACAATGGACTACATGGAGAGGGCAAAAAGGGAAGAGGAGGCTCCACTAATCGAGGCAGCACACCAACAACGACTCATGGAAGAAAAGGAACTTCATGAAAGGGAGCAACTGGTTCGCTTTTGAACATTTTGTTGTTCTATTCCTTTCCTTCGACGCATTATTTTCTTTGGAGAACTCCATTGTCTCTTTTTTTGACATGCAATGTTTCTTTGCAGCAACAAAATGAACTTAGCAGGCAACATCATGCAGGTGATATTCAAGAGAAGAACAGGCTCGTGCGGATGTTAGAAAACAAGGTTTGTTTGCTTGTCACTTGGCTCTTGCCTTTTGCAACATGATAATGTTGGACATCACCAAGTGCTTCATTCTTTTTTCTTGTAAGGTTTAATTGCATCAGTCTTTTACAGAAATTTAACATTAGTCTACCCCAATTTGTTCTCATGTTTGTGGATAATTGCCATAATTTTTCTAGTTTTTGGACTGTACGAACCAAAGATGCTGGTTGTGTTCTAGTTTCTCTGATCGTATTGCCATTCCAGCATGTTGCAGAGAGAGGACTGCAGAGAGATATTGAAGGGAGCTTCTTTGCCTCCTCACCGAACCACCTTTTCTCCTTCCTTCTGTATCCTATTTTGTTCTCTTCCTACTTTGACTCTCTTTCTCTAGAATCTCTAGAGAGAGAAGCTCTAAAAATGTTGTCCCTCTGGGGTCTGGCTAGGGGTGTACAACGGTTCAGTTTCCCCAGTTTTTGGGGAAACCGAACCGGACTGAATCCCTTTGGTGAACCGAACCGGTTCGGTTCAAACCGAAACTGGCATTTTTCTGGAAAAACTGACATTTTTTCTGGAAAAAACGCGCACGGAGGGCGCGCCGCGCGCACAGCAGCCTCCTTCCACTGCGCTACCAGTGATTTTTTGTATATTTGTATTATTATATAATTATATATAGATATTCGGTTCATTTCGGTTTCCCAGTCTGAAACCGAACTGAACAACAAGGCCCGTGAAACCGAACCGAACCGAACCGGCCGGTTCGTTTTTTCGGTTTGGACCATATTTTGCACACCCCTAGGTCTGGCTGCCCTCGGCGGGTCTCCCCTCTCAGCGTTGGGAGTCCCCACCAGCTTTGGATGTAGGTGAACGGTCCATGTCATGAGGCTTTGTCCAGCCAGGGTCCGTCTGGGTCAGTCCGTGAGGAAAGAGAAGATCTTGAGTAGATCGTACGTGGGGGTGGTGAAGGCGTAGGGACAGGGGACAGGCTGATCCATGCAAGCAAAAGGTGCATCGATTCAGGGGAGGTTGCGACATGCTTGCCCAAGAGAGCGGACTGACTAAGGCGCAGTTTTCAGGTCGTGGTGGTCCAAGGAACAGTTGGAGAGGAGCCCACCAGGAGCAGCGTGGAGGCCATTTTCAGAGGGAGATGGGAAGTTTCGCACGTCGCTTGGGACTCATTCCTGGTGGCCAAGATGGGTCAAAGGTGGCGGCATTGGCTTAGATTGGCATCCTGGTGGCGAAAGGTGCCCTCCTTTGGGTGCTCAGGTGGATAGATGGTACCAGAACCTTTTGTAGCATGTGTCTACATCAGGCGCATGTTGGGTGGGAAGGGGTGCCTCTGTTGCTTTGCGATGCATAGGGATTGGCCTTCTTGGCTCGCCCATTTGGCGTGGTGATCAAAGGCAGGCCAGCCTTCGCCCCGGTGGGCTCACGAACTTCTGTGGAGGCGGATGCCCTAGTCCACTTTATAGTGGCCATCCCAATAGCCATCACTGTCATTCTCGCTGTCGAGGGAGAGACCTTCCTCATTTGTTTGGTGGGTAAAGAAGACTTCCGCTGTGTCGTCGCTGTGTTCGAAGGAGCTAGGGTTTCAAGGCAGGGGGGAGGGAGGAAGAAGATGACTGACTGTGGGCCTTGCGGGTTGAATTTGTCGTTCGGACTGGGAACACCTTTCGGTTCCAGCACTCAACCGACAACTTGCTATCAGGCAGTTCGGCTTTTTGGATAAAGTCTACCCCAGCTTCTCGAGGACCTGTGACTTACCTGACTTTGCCTTTATCATGCCGACAGATTTTATGGAAGGTCTTGTTCCTCGCCTGATAGCGAAGACTCGGCAAGAGGGGGTCTGTAGCTATCCTGGCACTCTCGCAGAGGAGTTGCCCACCTGTTTGACTGTCCAGTTCGGTGATCAACCACTTTGACCGCTCGAGGTCTGTAGAAGCACCTCCATCTTCAGTGACCCTCTCCTTCCACCTCTCTCTCTTGTGTCAGTCAGTCTTCCCCGGGATGACCTTGATCAAAGAACTCTGGCCACCTTCCTTATGTAGCCGAGAGGTTTGTGCTGGGAGAGGGAGTCTGTGGAGGTAGAGCCACTGTCTTAGCGCTATGTGGGGACGCACCAGAAGGAGCATGCGGTCTTGAAAAGCTTTGGTGACCGTCGGTCCTGTCGGAGTGCGATTGTGGGGCCACTACTCTGAGTACCCTGAGTGAGGAGTGTAGGGAGGAGAAGGAGCTCTAGGCTTTGGAGGAAGATCAATTGGCAGGGGGCCAACTCACATATGAAGACGAGGAGGAAGGTGGGGTGTTCCCAGGAAAGACAGGGTTAGAGAATTGATGGGGATGTTTGAGAGGATCATGGAAGAGCATCTTCGGGATCTGGTGACAAAGCTGGGGGTATCCTATGATGGGGTGAAAAAGGTAATCAGGGGATCTCTCAACCTTATCTAGAAAAGGTGGCTGCAGTGGTGGCAAGGGAAGCCAAGGAGAAGTCCATTAGGAGAGCAAGAAGGGTGATCAGGGGGGATGAGGAGGCAGAAGCAGGGGAGGGGAGTGTGAGGTGCGAGGAGAGGTGTATCAGACCTATATCATGGAGATTGTTTTATGGAATGTGAGGGGCTTAGGTGGAGGGGACAAGCAGAGGATGGTGAACGAGCTGGTGAGGAAGGGTAGGATAGATATTCTCTGCCTTCAGGGGATAAAATATGAGGGGGATATTGAAGGGTGATGAGGGAGATAGGGGGTGGTAGATTGGTGAAGGGAGTGGCCTCCCTGGCTGTGGGATGGCTGGAGAGATTTTAATCCTTGGGAACCCTTTTGAAATGGAGGAGATAGAGAAGGATAGATGTGTAGGTAGGTGGTTTATTACAACTCATTTCCGTACTCTTAAGGGATGGCTTCTCTTGGAAATTTACAGGAGTTTATGGGCCCAAAACCAAAGATGACAAGAAAGAGCTGTGGCAAGTTTTGATTGACCAGCAAAATGCAAATAGAAGACCTTGGTGTGGGATCTCTCAACCTTATCTAGAAAAGGTGGCTGCAGTGGTGGCAAGGGAAGCCAAGAAGGAGAAGTCCATGAGGAGAGAGAGAAGGGCGATCAGGGGGGATGAGGAGGCAGAAGCAGGGGAGTGTGAGGTGCGAGGAGAGGTGTATCAGACCTATATCATGGAGATTGTTTTATGGAATGTGAGGGGCTTAGGTGGAGGGGACAAGCGGAGGATGGTGAACGAGCTGGTGAGGAAGGGTAGGGTAGATATTCTCTGCCTTCAGGGGATAAAATATGAGGGGGATATTGAAGGGTGATGAGGGAGATAGGGGGTGGTAGATTGGTGAAGGGAGTGGCCTCCCGGGCTGTGGGATGGCTGGAGAGATTTTAATCCTTGGGAACCCTTTTGAAATGGAGGAGATAGAGAAGGATAGATGTGTAGGTAGGTGTTCTATTACAACTCACTTCCATACTCTTAAGGGATGGCTTCTCTTGGAAATTTACAGGAGTTTATGTGCCCGAAACCAAAGATGACAAGAAAGAGCTGTGGCAAGTTTTGATTGACCAGCAAAATGCAAATAGAAGACCTTGGTGTGTGGCTGCTGACTTCAATGCAGTGACCTCAAGTTCAGAGAGGACTAGAGTCTTCTTTTAGAGGGAATCTGAGAATTTCTGCCTTTTTATCCAACAAGCTGCTCTTATCGACTTGGTGCTAGGGAATGCTTAGTTCACTTGGTCCAATATGAGAGAAAACCGCTCTTGCTCAAGGTTGGATAGGGTTTTGGTGTCCGTGGATCTCTTGCTCGGGTCTTTTGCTTACCAAGAAGGCAAGAACGACTTCCGATCATAATCCTCTCGAGTATTGAGTTGGGGTCATGCGAGGAGATAGACCTTTAGATTTGAAATGCATTGGTTGAGAGAGGAGGGTTTCTTAGACACAGTTAGAGATACATGGAATGGTCCTATGCGCTCGGGAGACCATATGGCAAGGAAGCTTATGGCTCAAGTACTCAAGGGGTGGGGTGCCGACAAAAAGATACCAGGTAACCAAGGAAAGGCAGACATTCTTCAGCAAATTTAGGCCTTTGATCAATTAGAAGAAGCAGGACTCATGGATGAGGAAGACAAAAGTAGGAATTAACTTAGAGCCCAGTATTAGGAGGTGAGTTTGAAAGAAAAAATTTACTGGAAGTAGAGATCGAGGGGGAGATGGATCAAGAAAGGGGACAAGAATACTAACTACTTCTACAGGTTGGCCTCAGGGAGGAGGCTGAACCACATTGCAGACATTTCTGTTTGGGAAACCTAGTTGTTCAAGGAAGTAGACATCAAGAGATATGTATAGGATTTTTTCTCAGATCTTTATTTGGAAGGCCAGCCAATCAGACTGAACTTGGTGGACAATCCGCTTCCTTGTCTTACCCAGGCGCAGAGTGAGGGGCTTGTAAAGCCTTTTTTGTAAGGGAAGATCAGACAAGCAGTTTTGTCAATGGATAGTGACAAGGCCCCGGGCCCTGATGGTTTCCCCAAGCTCTTCTTCTAACATTGTTGGGAAATTGTAAAAGATCTTTGTGCGGTTGTTGGAGATTTTTAGGAGGGCAAGGCCTATCTTAAGAGAATCAATAAAACACTTCTACTTCTCATTCCAAAAAAGAGCGGAGCACAGCACTTGGCAGATATCCGTCCAATTAGCCTGATCAATTGCACACACAAATTCATGTCCAAGGTCCTAGTTGCTAGATTGAAGGAAGTGATAGGTGATTTGATTAGCTGTAACCAAGGGGCTTTCATCAAGGGTAGAGAAATCTAGGAGAACTTTTTGGTGATGTATGAGTGCTTATCAACATTAAAGCAACAGAGGAGAAAATGGTATGTTCTTAAAGCTTGGCTTTCAAAAGGCATATGATAGGGTGAGCTCGAGATGTTTGCTTCAACTCCTTATGAAGATGGTTTTTCACCAGAAATGGATCTCCTGGATGAGGGAATGTATCGCAGCTGCCTGCATGGCAATGATCATCAATGGCCAACCATTCTCCTGTTTTGCTTGTGGCAAGGTTCTTCGTCTGGGGAACCTCCCCTCCCCTCTTTTGTTTGTTCTGGTTGCCCAGATTCTTAACATGTGATTGAGTGTGCAAGAGGTAGGTATATTGTTGGCTTTTCCAGGTTGAACACGCGGCTGGTGCTATCTCACATTTGCAATATGCTGTTGACACTACTCTATTTCTTGTTGATGAGGACCAGCAGCTAGTAGATGCCAGGTTAATACTAAAGGTGCTTCAAGATATCTCCGGGTTGAAGATTAATTACAACAATAATCTTCTAGCAGGGTATGGAGGATTATAGGATCAGGAGAGCTACCCTTCTTTTTAGATGCCAAGTTGGAATTTCCTCCTCTCCAACTTGGTCTTCCGCTTTCTCCTGGGGCGATCCACTACAGAGATTGGCAAGGGGTAATACATGAATTTGAAAAAATGGCTAGCAGGGTGAAGGCGAGGCTCCTATCATACAGTGTGAGTCTAGTCTTATGCTAATCAGTGTTGGACAGCCTGCCCGTATATTTCTTATCCATTTTCAGGATTCCAAAAGGGGTGACTAGGAAATTGGAATCCATTCAGTCTACTTTCTTTTGGCATGGGAATGATAGCTCAGAAGTAGATTGGCATGATATTGCGTAGAATCTGCAAAAGCAAGGAAGCAGGCGGATTGGGGATCAAGAATGTTATAGTGTTCAATCTTGCTCTTCTGTGCAAATGGTTGTGGAAACTTGGGATAGAGGAAGGGGGATTGTGGCAGCAGGTCATCATCAATAAGTACTACTATTTGGCTAGGGTTTGGGATCTTGTTTCACCTACCCTGTATAATGTTTCCCTCATGTCAAAGGGTATCATCTAAGCTGCAGATTTCTTCAACATTAGCATGTGAGTGGGTTTGGGAAATGGTCTTCTATGCCCCTTTTGTTAGGATAGGTGGTGAGGTAAGGAGATGTTCCCATCCCTCTTTGCTATCTCCACGATTCCTATAGTTTTGGTTAAGCAATGCTATGATTTTTGAGCTATTCGGTGGTGCTTGTATGCCCACCTTTAGAAGGAACCTTACATTAGAGGAGGCAGGAGAGGTGTAGCAGTTGTTAGCGCTACTTGAACACTATCAGCCAGTTCAGGATAGGAAGGACTCCAGGAAGTGGAGACGGGGGAAGGGAGAGAGGGTGACAATCAACTCTGCTTACAACATCATATTAGATAGGGTGTGCGTTATGGTCCTGTGAGATACATTTGGAAAGCCCATTGTCCGCTCAAAGTTACGGTGCTGGTTGGGAGGTTGTCACACGGGAGGTTGCCTACCTGTGATAGGCTTGCTTCCTTTATGCAGAATAGGCTTGCATCCTTTATGTAGAATATCTCAACAGGATGTTGCCTGTGCAGGTAACAAGAGGAAGACCTAGATCACCATTTTGTGAGATGTTTTGTTGCTAGGAGTCTTCGGGATAGGTTTGGTCAGTGTCTTCACCAACCCATGCCTTCTTGTGATTCAATTCAGCAGCTTTGTCCATATGGAAGTCCCCGACATTCTGGAATGGTGATTCAGAAATCTGGTGGCTCATCTGCACATGGAAGGCAGAATCGGCCGGATCAGATCGGAATCGGCCGATTCCGGATCGGATCGGCCATGACTGATCCAGGCCGAGTCCTCCGATTCTGGCCGATTCTAGCCGATTCTGCTTGGGAATCGGCCGGATCGGATCGGGATCGGGCCTGGGAGATCCCGATCCGATTTCGATCTTGCCTTCCATGCATCTGCACACTACTTTCTGGGTGATTTGGAGGGAAAGGAACAACGAGATTTTCAGAAGAGAAGTGAGATCAGAGGATACTATATATATATATATATATATATATTTTGCTTGAGAATCGGTCATGAGCTAAGCACTTATGTGTAGTGGAGATGTCTTAACTCTCAGCTCTTTTTAGGGTAGTGGAGGTTGGTGAGCCCCTGGAGGAGTTTGTCTCCTGTTGTAGGTCTTTGGGAAAGCAATCGATCGCCATTTCCCTTCTGGATGGAGAGATTGATGAAGACACCATTAAGCAGAGACTGGAGGAGATTACTGGAGTAGGGTTGGGGGTAGTCAGGGTTGCCTTGAAACTGTTCCCATGTGTGGGGTCCTATGTGGAGGGGGTGGAGTAGGCAATGGAGGTCGTCTCCTTTACGGCCAAGGGGGCTTGTCTTGGCATACGTAGGTGGCCCCCAAAGCTTGACACATTTCCTCTCTTGTCGGAGAGACGTCTTCGGGTGGACCTAGAGGGTATATTCATCGGTCTCTGTGACGAGGAAGGTGTGCTCTTTCTTCTTCATCGGTTTGGGCAGCTCGTTCAAGGCTCCTTATAGTTTGCGATGGCTAGATCCAGGTTGAAGGTACATGCTTCAATATTGGTGATTAGCATTGCCAATGTCCATCTTAACGTGTTTTGATGGAGAGCAACTTGTTGTCCAGTGCCTGCTGCTTTAGGAGGATCAACCTACGTCGTTGCCACACCTAGGGTAACCTTTTCTATTTTCGGAGGCAGAAGACGATGGTCGGGTGGGTGTTGCAAATTCGAATCGCCCGCGCTTTTTTTCCTACCCAACTTCCTCGCCTAGGTGGCTAAGTTGGTGCCTCGGTAAGACGAGGGGGTCTTTCCCCTGACCACGGTGAATCAAGGTCAGCTTGGACTGGATGGCAAGGGTGGACTGGCTGGGAGCTCTTCCCAGGTGGTGACCAATGACTTACTTTGGATTTGTCATACACTATGTATCGTACAGTTGAGACCCGATATGGGTCGTCTTCCCTGCTCGACTGCGAAGTTTGGTTTGCGCAGCTCTGGAGCTTCTCAGCCAGTTGGGAGGCCAGCCTCTCCCTTGCACCGTCCAATAGCGACAACGAACACTCTGGCTAGTCTGTGTGGCGCCGAAACTCTCCTTAATGCTCTTGGAGCTGTCTCGCAATAGTAGTTCTCACGGCATCTTCTGGAGGCCTTCTATGGCAGAGCAAGCACACGTCATTGTGGCCCAGGGCTCCTCCCGTTCTCGGCAACGACTGTGTCGTCCTTTGCCAGCTCGAACTTGCGACAAGTGCTTGACTTGTCAGAGAAGAGCCCAGTTGCGGAAGAGATTGAGACGTCAAGATAACCTATTGGCCCCGACGCCTGTATCTCCATCAGAAAACTTGGAACTCTTGGGGGGTCTCCTAGTGGAAACTGGGAATCAATTCTATTAGCTCCCATGCATGGATTTTGATGATGGCAAATTGATTGTTAGTTACCATGTGTTCTCCTTCAATAAATGTAAATAAACTGAGCTTAATGTTACATACACATCTCCATTTGTCATCAAATTTTGATATGATGATCACTAATCCATATTTAAGATTTGCAAAGCTTGTGCAAAGTTCTTTAAGTTGGTGCAAAGTGAATGCAAAGAAGAACAGGGCACTCCACTGCTTTTCTCAAAAATGGGTTCTTGCACAGACTGCTAGGCGGGGGACCTCCCCATGGAGAAGCGGTGGACTGCTTTTCACAGGGAGAAGGTTTTCTGGTGCAGTCTGCTTGCGGTGGACCGCCCCATGTTCTAGGTTGACCGCTTCCGGCCGTTTTATACTTTTTACTCTCACGTGCGGTCTGTTCAAGTGAGATTTTCTTACCCTAATGTTCTCCCATATATATATCTTTACTCTTTCACCATTTGGGGCGAGAGAAGGGGAATGTTCTCATCCTTTTCATAGGCTATACCTCTTTCCCTTCCACTATCATCTAAGGCGAGATAAGGCTCTAGTTATTTGTGGTTTGACGTTCTGAGAGGTCCTAGTTATGGCGAATAGAGGTTTGATTCTAGAGGGACACTCTATCCACCGCCCTCCATTTTTTGATGAAACAAACTACCTTCCAATAGGATGTATATTTTTTTGAGATCTCAAGATTATGAGGTGTAGAAAGTGGTGGATAAAGGCCCTTTTCTGTTGCCCAGGGACGAGGAAAAATGGACAGAGGAACAGATCAAGAAATCTTGCATTAATTTCAATGCTATGAATATCATGCAATGTGCGCTACATCCGAATGAATATTCACGTGTTTCTATGTGCATCTCAGGAAAAGAAATGTGGGACAAATTGAAGTTAATCTATGAAGGGACATTAGCGGTCAAGGTAACCAAAGCGAATCTGTTGGTGCATGACTATGAGCTGTTCAAAATGAAATCAGATGAAACTATTTCAGAAATGTTCGAATGTCGCACAAAGGTCACAAATGGATTGAAAGGCCTTGGCAAGGAATATTCAAAATACTGAGTTGGTAGGGAAGGTGTTGAGGTCACTGCCACCGGCGTGGCACACCAAAGCTACTGTCATAGAGGCTTCGAAAAATTTGACAACTTCAACACTGGAAGAACTCATAGGATCGTTGATGACCTATGAAATCAACATGAAGAGGATTGAAGATGAATCAAAGAAAAAGAAGACACTTGCCTTGAAGGTTGCATCTTATTCTAAAGAATCAAGTGCTGAGGATGACTCAGAGGATGACGGTGAAGAAGACATCGCCATGATTACATGTCGAGTAAGAAAGTTCTTTAGGAAGATAAGAAGAGGTCCGCAAAACTACAAGAAGCAAATGAAGAACTCTCCAAGTAAGGGGGAGTCGAGCAAGAAAGAAGAGATCATTTATTGTGAATGCAAGAAGCCCAGACACATGAGAGGAGAGTGTCCGGAACTACACAGAAAATTCAAGAAAGATACAAGAAGGAATCCCAAGGCTATGATCACAACATGGAGCGATGACGAAGAGGAGACCTCAAATGAAGAAGAAAATGACGAGCCTAGTTTTTTCTTGATGGCTCAAGAAGAAGAATCAAGTGAGATAATTTCAGAATTCATTTCTATTTCCAATGAGCAATGAGAAATCGCATATGAAAATTTGTGTGAAAAATACAAGAAGCTAAAAAGCGAAAACAAAGTTCTAAAAGGAAAGATTGAAAGCATAGTTCATGATTATGAGAGCACCGATAAAATCTAAACCTTAAACTTGCAAAACAGTGAATTAAAAGAGACAAATAAACATTGCTTGGAAAATTGTCTTGCTTGAAAAGGATCTTGCTGAGTTGGAAAACAAGTTTGTTTGCGAAGTTCAAAAGATTGAAGATTTAAATCATACCCTCTCTATGTTTGTAAAAGATAAAAACAACTTAGACACCATGCTAGGATTAAGTGTGAATTTTCAAAAAGAAGGTCTTGGGTACATGCTAACTAAGAAGAGCAAGTTTCAAGACAAATTGACCACATCATTTGTGCATATACTACACACACTTATCCATTAGCTCATGCTCACCATAGCACACATGTTCATGGTCACAATGTCACGGAGCACATGAATGTTCCTAACATTACATGTCGTTACTATGGTAAAAAAGGGCATGATGTGTTGCATTGTTGGATCAAAAGAAATGCTCATAAAGTGAAAACTATTTGGATTAGAAAGGACTTGGTGAAACAAATGTCTAACTCACAAGGGCCCAAACGCATTTGGGTACCAAAAACCCTTGGATAAGAATTGGCTGTCTTGTAGGTGTGTCTAGAAGCAACGACGAAAAAATAGTACTTAAACAGTGGATCTTCAAGACACATGATGGGAAATAATAGATCACATTTCACTAATCTACAAGTAAAAAATGGAGGTGAGGTAGCTTTTGGTGGAGATGACAAAGGGAAAATCATTGGCATTGGCAATATTGGTAAGCACTCCACCAACTCCATTGAAAATGTCTTACTTGTAAAAGGTTTGAATCACAACCTGCTGAGCATAATTTAAATGTGTGATAAGGGTTACAAGGTAGTTTTTGAAGCTTTTTGTGCAATTGTAGATAAAGCATCTAATGAAATAAAGTTTGTAGGACATAGGAATAACAATGTATATGCAACTGTTCTTGACGATGTGTCTTCTGATGATTTATGTTTGATGGCTAGAAGTGAAAATGATACTTGGTTGTGGCACTGTCGACTTGGACATGCTAACTTTGGGGCTATCTAAATTGTCTAGGTATAATCTAGTCAAAGGCTTGCCTAAATTGAAGTTTGAAAGTGATAAGATATGTGGAGCATGTGCTAAAGGTAAACAAACTCGAGTATCTTTCAAACCAAAAAACATTGTTTCAACATCGCGTCCGTTGGAACTCCTACACCTAGATCTATTTGGCCCCACAAGAATCTCAAGTCTAGGTGGTAAGAATTATGGTTTCGTCATTGTTGATGATTTTTCACGATATACTTGGGTACTTTTTCTTGCTCACAAGAATAATGTTTTGCATGAGTTTGAAAATTTCTGTAAAAAGATTCAGAATGATAAATGCTATCTAATTATAGGCATTCAAAGTGATCATGGGATGGAGTTTGAGAATTTGGAATTTGACGCTTTTTGCAGTGAACATGGGTACACTCATCATTTTTCTTCTCCTAAGACACTCCAACAAAACGGAGTTGTGGAGAGAATGAATCGTACCCTTGTAGATATGGCAAGGATGATGTTCAGTGAGAACAACTTGCCAAGATCCTTTTGGGCGGAGGCGGTAAGCACAACCTGTTATATTGTCAACCGCGCGATGATACAGCCCATACTAAAAAAGACCCCATACGAACTGTTCAAGGGAAATAAGTCAACAATTGCACATCTCAGGCCATTTGGTTGTCGATGCTTCATTCTTGACAATGGTAAGAAAGATCTTGGATAGATATTGGTAAGTTTGATGCACGAAGTGACGAAGGTATTTTCCTTGGATACTGATCAAATTGAAGAGCTTATCGAGTATTTAATAAAAAGAACTTAGTTGTTGAGGAAAGTCCTCATGTCATTTTCGATGAATCTAATAATTCTTTGGATGAAAGGAAATGTGATGAGGAAGAAACAGATCAGTCTCATTCTAAGGATAAATAAAGCTCACAAGAAAAAGATGTTATTCCTTCAGAAACTGATGTGCAACTTAACTTGGATGATCCAACGCAACATTACAATGCAACTCAAAAGTGATCCAAATATAGAAACTCTTCAAGAGCAAGCAAGGACCCACGCTGAGTTACCAAGAGCTTGGAAGATAATGAAAAGCCACCCAACTGAAAACATTCTTGGTAAGCCATCAGAAGGTACGAGAACAAGGCCCTCCCATAGACATGTAATGAAACAAGATTACATTGCTTTGATTTTTTAAATTGAGCCAAATGTGTTGAAGAAGCTCTTCAAGATAACTCTTGGATTTTGGCCATGCATGAAGATTCACACCAATTCAAAAGAAACAATGTGGGGACTCTAGTGCAACGTCCTAAGGATCAGCCCGTTATCGAAAAAAAGTTGATGTTTCGAAACAAATTGAATGAAACGTGTGCTCAAGAGGAATAAAGCCTGGCTTGTTGCCAAAGGCTATTGTCAAGAATTCGAGATTGATTTTGAAGAATATTTTTCTCCAGTTGCTAGACTGGAAGTAGTTCGAATCTTGTTGGCTTTTGCATGTTCTATGAATTTTAAACTCTTTGAAAAAGCGCATTCTTAAATGGTTACATTAAGAAAAATGTGTTTGTTAAACAACCCCCAGACTTTGAAAACCACAAAAACCCAAATCATGTTTTTAAACTTCAAAAGACTTTGTATGACTTAAAGTAAGAATCTAGGACATGGTATGATAGATTGAGTTCGTTCTTACCTCAAAAAGGTTTTAAAAGAGACATTATTGATTCTACTCTTTCTATAAAAACTTGCAAAGTGGATATCTTAGTAGTACAAGTGTATATGGATGACTAGGGCTGTAAACGGATCCGGATAATATCAGGATCCTATTCGAATTCGTATTCGATTATCCGGATATTATCCGTTTAACAAATATCCGACGGACGGATTTCGGATACGGATATTATCCGGATAATAAACGGAGCGGATACGGAAATAGGTGTTCTGCTCTGATTAAGATCTGCTCCGAAATGAAGTTATTTTTTACCATTAGATCTTAAATCTACATTAGATCTTAAATCTAATGATCCATATATAATTATAATATATCTAATGTTAATCTTTTGTTTAGAGAATATTTTTTATATTTGTAAAAATTTTAAAATTTTACAGTTTTTTATGATTTTTTATGATTTTTAGATCACTTAATATCTTTTATTAAGCTTATATTTTTGAAGCAGATAATATCTATATCCGCTCTGAATCCGAAAATTATCCGATTAAATTATCCGCTTCGTATTCGAATTGTATTCGGAGTGGATACAAATTATCTGATTAATTATTAAGATCGAAATCGGAAAACCCATATCCGTTTCGTATCCGCTCCGTTTATAGCCCTATGGATGACATACTTTTTGGTACTACTAATGATTTGTTGTGTGAAGATTTTGCCAAGCTTATGCAGGGGGAATTTGAGATTAGTTTAATGGGTGAGCTAACTTTCTTTTTGGGACTTCAAATCAAGCAAGCAAAAAAATGAATCTTCATAAATTAGATGAAATACATCAAGGAGCTATTGAACAAGTTTGGATTTGAGAATCCAAGACGTCTCACAACTCCCATGGCAACAATGATCAAGCAAGACAAAGATGAGCAAGGTAAATCAGTTGACCAAAAGCTGTATCGAGGTACGATAGGCTCTTTGCTATATCTCACTGCAAGCAGACCCGACATTCAATTCAGTGTAGGCTTATGTGCTCAATTTCAATCTTGCACAAAAGAATATGACATGATTGCAGTTAAGAGAATTTTCAGATATCTCATTCACTCCATTGATCTTGGTTTGTGGTTTCCTATTGGTTATGAACTTAAGTTAATTGCTTACATTGATGTCAATTTTGCTGGCTGCAAGGTTGACAGAAAAGTACAAGCGGAAGTTGCCAATTTCTTGGAGGATGCATGGTCTCATAGGCCTCTAAGAAACAACATTTCGTGGCACTGTCAACGGCCGAGGTTGAATATATAGCAGCCGGAAGTTATGAGGCTCAAGTACTTTGGATCAAACACCAGTTAATTGACTATCATGTTGATTTGAAATGTGTTCCTATAATGTGTGATAATACCAGTGCGATAAACTTATCCAAAAATCAAATCCAACATTCACAATCAAAGCATATTGAAGTTCATCATCACTTTCTCAGGGATCATGTAGCCAAAAATGATTTTGAGTTAGTCTTTATTGGCACCATGGTTTGGCGTGGCGGATCAAATCGGTCCGATTCGGTCGAATCGGATCGAATCAAGAGAAACCTGATTCGCCCGATTCCCATCGAATTGGACCGATTCCCATCCAATTCCCATGCGAATCGGCCCGATTCAGCGAATCATAGCGGATCAGGAAAAACCCTATTCGCCCTGATTCCCCGATGCGTCGAACCTTGATTGGCACAACACATCAACTAGCAGACATCTTCTCCAAACCACTTAGCGAGGATAGGTTCACCACCATTCGTAGAGAATTGGGCATGTGCAAAGCTGAGTAAATACAAGTGCGTATCATTGAAATGCTTGAATGACGTTTTGAGTGCTTTACAACCCTTAGTGTGATGCATGCTAATATACTGTTAATTCTGACCTCCTTGATATTTTTGACTCATAAACCATCTTTATTGTTTTAAATAATTACAAGTCATTATGTCATGAACGAAAGTGAGTTAACAAAATAAGGGAGGGTGTTAAGGGCTTATTGTGGAATGCTCTTGAATTCTTTTTGGGCCTATCTATTCCTTGAAAAAAAATCCTAAATTAAATCACACTTGAACCAACACATGAAAACCCCACGCCAACGCACTGTGCACTGAACTTTTCTCTGTCGCCTGGGAAAAGCGGTGGACCTCGACCTTATAAGGCGGTCGACCGTTTTTGCCAGGGCGTTGGTTTGGACGCCTATGTTCAGGCGGCCGACTGCGCCCACCAGGCGGTCGACCGTTTCGGGGGTATTTAAGTGACCCCATCTGAACCCCTTTTCACTTTACTCTTTCTTCCTCTAACCTAGCCGTTTTCCCCGTTCTCCTCTCATCCCTCACCATCGTGCACATCCTTCTTCACACCATTTACTTTTCCATACCATTTTCTCCTCCTCCATTTCCTCCGTGTAAAGAAAAGCCCAGCCCTAGCCGCATCCTCTGTTCTCAAAAGCTTTGATCTCGGCGTGGAATCTTAATCCTCGAGTATCCACCACTCTTCCAGTCTCGATGGTGAGTAAGAAGAGAGTGGCTCACTGTCCTCAATGTATTCTTGAGCAAGGTGAAGGATCAAGCCAGCGATGAGGAAGGGAGGAGTAGTCTGCAGCTGAGTAACCTCATGTGCCCCCTCTAATGTGACCTGTTGGGAGAGATATACTACCTCCACGCATTGTAGACTTTGCTGATCTCGAGCACCTCTTTCCATTTCTGCAACTATCTCTTGCAACTCAAGATTGTGTTGATCTGATGGCATATAATGATGGCTTTTATTCATTACTAGTTCAAGAGTTTTATAACATGTTCCAAGAGGACAAGAAGCAATTCACTATTGTCTAAAGGGGTAAGAATAACACTCAGAGAAAACATGCTAAGTCAATCCCTAGGTTTTCTAGGAATGGAGAAATCAAAAAGGGAGATTACAACAGTAGGGAAATCTTTTACATGATGACTGAAAATTTCTCAATGCGTTTTATTTCTGGAACTAAGATAAATGCGAATATGTTCCCGCCTTTTCAACATGTATTTCATCATATTATCAGTTCAATCATATATCCGAAGGCAAGCAGCAAGGATGAAGTTACAAATGTGTATTATTTTCTGTTTGCAAAAATATTCGCTGGTGCTCAAGTCAATCTTTCTAATTTCATGCTAGAACTATTTTTTATTTGCAAGAAGCAGTATAAAAGGAAGCTCCCATATGCTGGTTTCTAACCAAAGTTTTCAAATATCATAAGATTAATCTCTCCAATGAGGTTCATGAACAACTCCTCCCAAGCTCAGCTCAGTATACAACAGAAACTTTTTGGAAAAGTTTATGAAATAACAAATTGAGGGCAATCAGATTACAAGGCGTTTGGGTGAATGACACCAAGATGATATGGATAATGAGGAAAATGAAGATGATGAAGGTGATACTCATGTGAGAATGAAGAAGCTGAATGTTCTACACTACCACATGACATTCCCACGAGTAGCAATGTTAAGCAATTCAATTTTCATGAGCCTCTTCCAACTGTTCATCAAAAAAGGTTTGAAGAGCGGATGAATAACTTAGAGGGTTGTTTCCATGCTTTAGAGATCAACATGGGGAACATGGCAATGAACATTAACCAAATTCGTTAGATCAACATGTTCAAAAGTTCATCCTTCAAGAAATCAAGGGTTATATCCAAAATCAAACTCGACAACCCCCCCCCAAAATTGAGCTCATTATCTTTCATGGTTATGTGATGAACCATACATTTCTTATTCCCAAAGTACTTTTCACTGCCATCTCTAATTTGATGATGTCAAAAAAGGGGGAGTGGTCTGACTAGCTATCTAGATATGTATGTTTTGCACACGTGCTTGATTGTGTGGGCCTCAATGTGTGAGCACAACATGTCGAGTAGGTTAAGTGTCTTTGGTTCTAGGTCTAGACTTACCTATGCTTTTGGGTTGTAGTGATGGACTGCTGTGTTGGAATGTTCATTAGATATGGTTATTATGACACATTATCTTGTGTTTTTTTGATGGACTATGAGTCGGTTTGACATGAACATGAGATTTCTTGTTTATCTTGTTTGATGGCTTGATGAGGAATGATTTCATGCTGAAATGAAACTTTTTTTGATGATTGTGGTGAAATTCTTTTTGCAAAGGAAATGTTGATATGATGAGAATTTTTTTTTGGGAAATTATTATGAATCACTTTCAATACTTGTGGATAACAATTCAGTTTTACTTGCAAACAATTGTAAATACACTTTTGCTACCTCTTCTAGATAGATCATTTTGATTTTGTCATCATAAAAAATGGGGAGATTGTTAGATCCCATGCGTGGATTTTGATGATTGCAAAATGGTTGTTAGTTACCATGTGTTTTCTTCAATAAATGTAAATAAACTGAGCTTAACGTTACATACACATCTCCATTTGTCATCAAATTTTGATATGATGATCACTAATCTATATTTAAGATTTATAAAGCTTGTGCAAAGTTTTTAAAGTAGGTGCAAAGTGAATGCAAAGAAGAACAGGGCACTCCACCACTTTTCCCAGAAATGGGTTCTTGCACAGATTGCCAGGTGGTGGACTGCCCCATGGAGAAGCAGTGGACGGTTTTTTATAGCAAGAAGGTTTTTTGGTGCAGATTGATACCATTTTGCCATCATCATCAAAATCCACCGCTCTGATACCAATTGGTGATCATCAATTCATCGTATCAAAATTTGATGACAAATGGAGATGTGTATGAACGCTAAGCTCGGTTTATTTACATCTAGTGAAGGAAAACACATGGTAACTAACAACCGTTTTGCCATCATCAAAATCCACATATGGGAGCTAATAATCTCTTCCTTTTTGATGATGACAAAATCAAAATGTTCTGTCTAGAAGAGGTAGCAAAAGTGTATTCACAATTGTTTGCAAGTAAAATTGAATTATTATCCCCAAGTATTGAAAGTGATTCATATTAACTTTCCAAAAAAAAAAAATCTTATCATATCCACATTTCCTTCGCAAAAAGAATTTCACCACGATCATCAAGAAAGGTTTCATTCCAGCATGAAATCATTCCTCATCAAGCCATCAAACAAGATAAACAAGAAATCTCATGTTCATGTCAAACCGAACATAAGATAATGTGCAATAATAACCTTATCAAATGAACATTCCAACAACACTAGTCCATCACCACAACCCAAAAGCATAGGTAAGTCTAGACCTAGAACCAAAGACACTTAACCTACTCGACATGTTGTGCTCACACATTGAGGCCCACACAATCAAGCACGTATGCAAAACATACATATCTAGATAGCTAGTCAGACCACTCCCCCTTTTTTGACATCATCAAATTAGAGATGGTAGTGAAAAGTACTTTGGGAATAAGAAAATGCATGGTTCATCACATAACCATGAAAGATAATGAGCTCAATTTTGGGGAGGGGGTTGTCGAGTTTGATTTTGGATATAACCCTTGATTTCTTGAAGGATGAACTTTTGAACATGTTGATCTGACGAATTTGGTTAATGTTCATTGCCATGTTCCCTATGTTGATCTCTAAAGCATGGAAACGACCCTCTAAGTTATTCATCCGCTCTTCAAACCTTTCTGAATGAACAGTTGGAGGAGGCTCATGAAAATTGAATTGCTCAGCATTGCTACTCGTGGGAATGTCATGTGGTAGTGTAGAACATTCAGCTTCTTCATGCTCAACATGAGTATCACCTTCATCATCTTCATTTTCCTCATTATCCATATCATCTTGGTGTCCTTGACCCAAGCGTCTTGTAATCTGATTGTCCTCTAATTTGTTATTTCATAAATTTTTTCAAAAAGTTTCTGTTGTATACTGAGCTTGAGAGGAGTTCATGAATCTCATTGGAGAGATTAATCCTATGATATTTGAAAACTTTGGTTAGAAACCAACATATGAGAGCTTCCTTTTATACTGCTTCTTGTAAATAAGAAATAGCTACAACATGAGATTTGGAAGATTGACTTGAGCACCAGCGAATATTTTTGCAAGCAGAAAACGATGCACATTTGTAACTTCATCCTTGCTTCCTACCTTTGGATATGATTGAAGTGATAATATGATGAAATACACGTTGAAAAGGCGGAAACATATTCGCATTTATATTAGTTCCAGCAATAAAATGCATTGAGGAATTTTCAGTCATCATGTAAAAGATTTTCCTGCTGTTGTAATCTCCCTTTTTGATCTCTCCATTCCTAGGAACACCTAGGGCTTGACTTAGCATATTTTCTGTGAGTGCTATTCTTACTCCCTTAGACAATAGTGAATTGCTTCTTGTTCTCTTGGAACATGTTGTTGTAAAACTCTTGAACTAATGATGGATAGAAGCCCTCATTGTATGCCATCAGATCAACCCAACCTTGAGTTGCAAGAGGTAGTTGTAGAAATGGAAAGAGGGGCTCGAGATCATCAAAGTCTACAATGCGTGTGGGTAGTATACCTCTCCCAACAGGTCACATTATAGAAGGCACATGAGGTTCCTCAGCTGCAGATTGCTCCTCCCTTCCTCGTCGCTGGCTTGATCCTTCACCTTGCTTAAGCATGCATTGTGGACTGTGAGTCACTCTCTTCTTGTTCAGCATCGAAACTGGAAGAGTGGTGGGTACTCGAGGGTTAAGATTCCACGCCGAGATCAAGGCCTTTTGAGAACAGGGGATCGGCTAGGGCTGGGGACTTCTATGCACGGAGGAAATGGAGGAGGAGAAAATGGTATGGAAAAGTAAATGGTGTAAAGAAGGATGTGCACGGTGGTAAGGGATGAGAGGAGAAAGGGGAAACGGCTATTGTTAGAGGAAGAAAGAGAAAAGTGAAAAGGGGGTTCATATGAGGTCACTTAAATACCCCCCCTCCCCCCAAGAAACGGTCGACTGCCTTGTGGGCGTGGTCGAGGTCGCGTTCCACCGCTTTTCCCAGGGGACAGGGAAAAGTTCAGTGCACAGTGTGTTGGTGTGGGGTTTTCATGTGTTGGTTCAAGAATTTTTTCAAGGAATAGATAGGCTCAAAAAGAATTCAAGAGCATTCCACAATAAGCCCTTAACACCCTCCTTTTTTTGTTAACTCATTTTCGTTCATGGCATAATGACTTGCAATTACTTAAGACAATAAAGATGGTTTATGAGCCAAAATATCAAGGAGGTCTGAATTAACAATATATTAGCATGCATCACACAAGGGTTGTAGAAGCACTCGAAACGTCATTCAAGCATTTCAATGATATGCACTAGTATTTACTTAGCTTTGCACACGCCCAATTCTCTACGAATGGTGGTGAACCTGAAGATGTTTGTTAGTTGATGTGCAGTGCCAATAAAGGCTAACTCAAAATCATTTTTGGCTACATGATCCCTGAGAAAGTGATGATGAACTTCAATATGCTTTGATTGTGAATGTTGGATTTGATTTTTGGATAAGTTTATCGCACTGGTATTATCACACATTATAGGAACACATTTCAAATCAACATGATAGTCAATTAGCTGGTGTTTGATCCAAAGTACTTGAGCCCTATAACTTCCGGCTGCTATATATTCAACCTCGGCCGTTGACAGTGCCACGAAATGTTGTTTCTTAGAGGCCTATGAGACCATGCATCCTCCAAGAAATTGGCAACTTCCGCTTGTACTTTTCTGTCAACCTTGCAACCAGCATAATCGACATCGGTGTAAGCAATTAACTTAAGTTCACAACCAATAGTAAACCACAAACCAAGATCAATAGAGTGAATGCGATATCTGAAAATTCTCTTAACTACAATCATGTCAGATTCTTTTGGGCATGATTGAAATCGAGCACATAAGCCTATACTGAATTAAATGTCGGGTCTGCTTGCAGTGAGATATAGCAAAGAGCCTATCATACCTCAATACAACTTTTGGTCAACTGATTTACCTTGCTCATCTTTGTCTAGCTTGATTGTTGTTGCCATGGGAGTTGTGAGAGGTCTTGCATTCTCAAATCCAAACTTCTTCAATAGCTCCTTGATGTATTTCATCTGATTTATAAAGATTCCTTTTTTTGCTTGCTTGATTTGAAGTCCTAAAAAGAAAGTTAGCTCACCCATTAAGCTCATCTCAAATTCCCCCCTGCATAAGCTTGGCAAAATCTTCACACAACAAATCATTCGTAGCACCAAAAATTATGTCATCCACGTGCACTTGTACAACTAAGATATCTTCTTGGCAAGTTTTTATAAAAGAGTAGAATCAACTATGCCTCTTTTAAAATCTTTTTCAAGCAAGAATGAACTCAATCTATCATACCATGCCCTAGGTGCTTGCTTTAAGCTATACAAAACTTTTTGAAGTTTAAAAACATGATTTCGGTTTTTGTGGTCTTCAAAATTTGGGGGTTGTTCAACAAACACATTTTCCTTAATGTAACCATTTAAGAAGACGGTTTTTCACATGCATTTGAAAGAGTTTAAAATTAATAGAACATGCAAAAGCGAACAAGATTCAAACTGCTTCCAGTCTAGCAACTGGAGCAAAAGATTCTTCAAAATCAATTCCAAATTCTTGGCAACAAGCTGAGGTTTATTTCTAATGACCACACCCGTTTCCTTCAATTTGTTTCGAAACACCCACTTTGTTCCGATAATTGGTTGATCCTTAGGACGTTGCACTAGAGTCCGCACATTGTTTCTTTCGAATTGGTGTAACTCTTCATGCATGGCCAAAATCCAAGAGTTATCTTGAAGAGTTTCTTCAACACATTTTGGCTCAGTTGAAGAAATCAAAGCAATGTAATCTTGTTCCATTACATGTCGATGGGAGGACCCTTTTCTCATACCTTCTGATGGCTCACCAAGAATGTTTTTAGCTGGGTGGCTTTTCATTATCTTCTAAGCTCTTGGTAACTCAATGTGGGTCCTTGCTTGCTCTTGAAGTGTTTCTATACTTGGATCACTTTGAGTTGCATTGTAATCTTGCGTTGGATCATCCAAGTTAAGTTGCACATTAGTTTCTGATGGAATGACATCTTTTCCTTTTTCTTGTGAGCTTTGTTTATCCTTAGAATGAAACTGATCTGTTTCTTCCTCATCATATTTCCTTTCATCCAAAGAATTATTAGATTCATCGAAAATGACACGAGGGCTTTTCTCAACAATTAAGTTCTTTTTATTAAATACTCGATAAGTTCTTCAGTTTGATGAGTATCCAAGGAAAATACCTTCGTCACTTTGTGCATCAAACTTACTATGATCTTTCCAAGATCTTTCTTAGCATTGTCAAGAATGAAGCATCGATAACCAAATGGCCTGAGATGTGCAATTGTTGGCTTCTTTTCCTTGAACAGTTCGTATGGGGTCTTTTTTAGTATGGGCTATATCATCGCGCGGTGACAATATAATAGGTTGTGCTTACCGCCTCCGCCGAAAAGTATCTTGGCAAGTTGTTCTCACTAAACATTGTCCTTGCCATATCTACAAGGGTACGATTCTTACTCTCCACAACTCCGTTTTGTTGGGATGTCTTAGGAGAAGAAAAATGATGAGTGTACCCATGTTCACTGCAAAAAGCGTCAAATTCCATATTCTTAAACTCCTTCCCATGATCACTTTGAATGCATGTAATTAGATAGTCTTTATCATTCTGAATCTTTTTACAGAAATTTTCAAACTCATGCAAAACATTATTCTTGTGAGCAAGGAAAAGTACCCAAGTATATCGTGCAAAATCATCAACAATGACGAAACCATAATTCTTACCACCAAGACTTGAGGTTCTTGTGGGGCCAAATAGATCTAGGTGTAGGAGTTCCAACAGACGTGATGTTGAAACAATGTTTTTTGGTTTGAAAGATACTCGAGTTTGTTTATCTTTAGCACATGCTCCACATATCTTATCACTTTCAAACTTCAATTTAGGCAAGCCTTTGACTAGATTATGCTTAGACAATTTGGACGTAACCCCAAAGTTAGCATGTCCAAGTCGACAGTGCCACAACCAAGTATTATTTTCACTTCTAGCCATCAAACATAAATCATCAGAAGACACCTCGTCAAGATCAGTTGTATATAGATTGTTATTTCTATGTTCTACAAACTTTATCTCATTGGATGCTTTATCTACAATTGCACAAAAAGAAGCTTCAAAAACTACCTTGTAACCCTTATCACACATTTGACTTTTACTCAGCAGGTTGTGATTCAAATTTTTTACAAGTAAGACATTTTCAATGGAGTTGGTGGAGTGCTTACCAATGTTGCCAATGCCAATGATTTTCCCGTTGTTATCTCCACCAAAAGCTACCTCACCTCTATCTTTGACTTGTATATTAGTGAAATGTGATGTATTATTTCCCGTCATGTGTCTTGAATATCCACTGTTTAGGTAGTATTTTTTTGCCGTTGCTTCAAGATACTTATAAGACAGTCAATTTTTATCCAAGGGTTTTTGGTACCCAAATGTGTTTGGGTCCTTGTGAGTTAGTCATTTATTTCACCAAGTCTTTTCTAATCTAAATGGTTTTCACTTTATGAGCATTTCTTTTGATCCAACAATGCAACACATCATGCCCTTTTTTACCACAGTAATGACATGTAATGTTAGGAACATTCATGTGCTCAGCGACATTGTGAACATGTGTGCTATGGTGAGCATGAGCTGATGGATAAGTGTGGAGAGATGTGGTCAATTTGTCTTAAAACTTCCTCTTCTTAGTTGGCATGTATCCATGGCCTTCTTTTTGAAAATTCACTCTTAATCCTAGCATGATGTGTAGGTGGTTTTTGCCTTTTACAAACTTAGATAGGGTATGATTTAAATCTTCAATCTTTTGAACTTTACAAACAAGCTTGTTTTCCAATTCAGCAAGATGTTTTTCAAGCAAGACAATTTTTCCGAGCAATGTTTCATTTGTCTCTTTTAATTCACTATTTTGCAAGTTCAAGGCTTTGATTTTATCGATGCTCTCATGATCATGAACTATGCTTTCAATCTTTCCTTTTAGACTTTTGTTTTTACTTTTTAGCTTCTTGTATTTTTTAGACAAGTTTTCATATGCGATTTCTCATTGATCATTGGAAATAGAAATGATTTCTGAATTTACCTCGCTTGTTTCTTCTTCTTGAGCCATCAAGTAAAGACTAGGCTCGTCGTTTTCTTCTTCATTTGAGGTTTCCTTTTCGTCGTCGCTCCATGTTGTGATCATAGCCTTGTGCTTCCTTCTTGTATCTTTCTTGAATTTTTTGTGTAGTTTCGGACACTCTCCTCTCATGTGTCTGGGCTTCTTGAATTCATAGCAAATGATCTCTTCTTTCTTGCTCGACTCCCCCTTGCTTGGAGAGTTCTTCATTTGCTTCTTGTAGTTTTGCGGACCTTTTCTTTTCTTTCTGAAGAATTTTCTTACTTGACGTGTGATCATGGCAATGTCTTCTTCATCGTCATCCTCTGACTCATCCTCAGCACATGATTCTTTGGAGCAATATGCAACCTTCATGGCAAGTGTCTTCTTCTTTGATTCATCTTCATTCCTCTTCATGTTGATTTCATAGGTCATCAACGATCCTATGAGTTCTTCTTGTGTTAAAGTTGTCAAAATTTTTGAATCCTCTATGATAGTAGCTTTAGTGTGCCACTCTGGTGGCAATGACCTCAACACCTTCCTTACCAACTCAGTATTTGAGTATTCCTTGCCAAGGCATTTCAATCCATTTGTTATGTCTGTGAGACGTGCGAACAGTTTTGAAATAGTTTCATCTGATTTCATTTTGAACAGCTTATAGTCATGCACCAACAGATTTGCTTTGGTTTCCTTGACCTATGATGTCCCTTCATAGATTAACTTCAATTTGTCCCACATTTCTTTTTCCTGAGGTGCACATAGAAACACGTGAATATTCATTCGGATGTAACGCACATTACATGATATTCATAGCATTGAAATTAATGCAAGATTTCTTGATCTGTTCCTCTGTCCATTTTTCCTCATGTCTGGGCAACGGGTAAGGGCATTTATCCACCACTTTCCACACCTCATAATGTTGAGATCTCAGGAAAACATACATCCTATTTTTTCAATAGGGGTAGTTTGTTCCATCAAAAAATGGAGGGCGGTGGATAGAGTGTCCATCTGGAATCAAACCTCTATTTGCCATAACTGGGATCTCTCAAGATTATTAGACCACAAATAATTAGAGCCTTAGCTCTGATACTAATTGTATGGCAAACCAAGAGGGGGGGGGGGGCGTGAATTGAGTTTGCCCAAAAATTAATTTGAGCAACACCCCAAATTTAATCCACGACACAAGGCAGTCCCAAGAGGAGCAAAGATGGAC
This sequence comes from Colocasia esculenta, assembly GCA_014218235.1. Lineage (NCBI taxonomy): Eukaryota > Viridiplantae > Streptophyta > Magnoliopsida > Alismatales > Araceae > Colocasia > Colocasia esculenta. The sequence goes on along the minus strand of CM024766.1, from coordinate 474,951 downwards.
AGCGCCTCAACTTAGCACTGATTCAAGATGCAAAATACAAGACTAAGATACTAAGACCAAGTCAGATCTATTGATATGCCAAAATGAGTTCCAACAAATATCTGATAAAAGCAGAGCACAAGAAAGGGATAGAAGAAATGGATGAGCAAACCACTGCATAGAGAGTTTTTAGGTGCTTCGACCTCACCCAAGTGAGATCTACGTCCACCCCTTCACAACTTGTGAAGGCTTCACTATCCTGGCCAAGGATCTACAACCATGGTTTTGCATGGCGAATCGGATCGGCCCGATTCGGTCGAATTAGATCGGATCAGGGGAGATCCGATCCATTATTCGGCTGATCCGATCCGATTCGCATGGGTACATATTTACCTACCCTTTTTACCCTTTCTTCTTTATTTACTTATGATATTACATGTAAATAAGAAAGTACCCTCCATTTGAATCCAATAAAAATGTTAAAAAATTATATCTCTTACCAATAAAAAGTCAACTGTCCCATCAAAGAAGAAAATCGCGATTTTGGTGATTTTAGCGAAATGCTAACTTTCTAATCTCTCATAAGCTAGCCAATATAAAAATTTGATAATTCAAATAAACCACATAGAACATTAAAAATCTAAAGTTTGGTAAAAAAAGTCAAACGTGTATGTGGCTTATCCAAGGGAGCCACTCTCCTACTGAAAAAAGTTTTCACAGGGAGAAGGTTTTCTAGTGCAGTCTGCTTGTGGTGGACCGCCCCATTTCTCCAGGTCGACTGCTTCCGACTGTTTTCTACTTTTTACTCTCACGTGCGGTCTCTTCAAGTGAGATTTTCTTACCCTAACGTTCTCCTATATATATACCTTTACTCTTTCACCATTTGGGGCGAGAGAAGGGGAATGTTCTCATCCTTTTCATAGGCTACACATCTCTCCCTTCCACTATCATCTAAGCCACCCGGTCCATGGAGAGCCTTCTTTATTTTTGTGCTATTTCAGTTCTAATCTTGCAGATTTGAAGGCCTAACGTGTTGGGGCTGAGCTGGGTCGTGAATATCCTTGAAGATCTGAAGCTGAGCTAGAAGATTCATGGTGTTTTTGAAAGATTAATGGGTCATCCACTAAGGGGGCGGTCTGGAATGTGAAGATTTTGTGAAGGCCTCAAGATGGAAGCAATGGGAACAACCTACATCAACGTGGATGACCTAACAAGGAGGATTTCATCTATTTCAGTATCTTTTATTTGTGCATACGTTACTTCTTGAGCTTATTGCATAGATCCATAATCTTAACATAAGATTTAAAGTGTGTGGGAGGCCATAGAAAGTGTGTTTGTTCTTGGGTGCAGTTTGCATCCTTGGTGTACAGGGGTACTTCGTGTTTATGTGTGTGTTGTAGATCCTTGGTCAGGATAGTGAAATCTTCACAAGTTGTGAAGGGGTGGACGTAGATCTCACTTGGGTGAGGTCGAACCACTTAAAAACTCTCTGTGCAGTGGTTTGCTCATCTATTTCTTCTATCCCCTTGTGTTATGCTTTTATCAGATATTGTTGGAGCTCATTTTGGCATATCAATAGATCTGGCTTGATCTTGTATTTTGCATCTTGAATCTGTGCTGTCCATCTTTGCTTCTCTTGGGATTGTCTTGCGTCGTGAATTAAATTTGGGGTGTTGCTCAAATTAATTTTTGGACAAACTCAATTCACCCCCCTCTTGGTTTGCCATACTATCGGGCTTTCAAGTTCGATTCTCCTCGATTCGGAAAGCCATGATATTGGGTGCTGCAGCTGTGAGGGGGATGCCCTTCTTTCCTTTGCACTTATGTTTGAGGACGTTTCTTGGATACATTTGTCTCCCACCTTCTTGCCCTTTCAGAGGGGGATGTCGGGCCTAAAGAGGAGGCTGCCGTAGCCTTACCTCTTCTTGCCCCGCCTCCGATGTCAGAGGATTTACGTGTGGCGATGGAACAAATAGAGGAAGCTTTTTAGTGGGAGGAATTTTTTTCAGTGGAGAATGGGAGTCTCCAAGGAGGAAGTAATGGATATTTTATCCAAAGTTGAAAATTACATGGAAACACAGGCGAGCGAACTTGCTAGATTGATTGATGTGTTGGGCGAAGGTGTCGACAAAGGGTTGAAGTCCACATTGCTTCTGATCATGTGTTGGTGGTTGGCGGATATTGCTAGAAAGCTGAAGTCTGATGCGATCGGTAAGAAAGGACTTTTGAAGAACTGAAGCCTAGGTCATACACGAAGCCAAGAATCATTTTGGAGGGCTGTTTGACCTTCCCTTTTTTGTTGTTTTTTGGTTTATTGGAAGGTGTATGATGTGGGTGGGTACTTAGCGGAGGAGTGTTTTTGTCTTGTGACTGTTGGGTGTGTTGTCTGTCTTTTGGGTGGCTGTTGGATGTCATTGGCTGAGGGTGATATGGTTTTCTTTTCTTTGCCCCCATGGGAGGCCTTGGTTTGCCGTTTTTTTTGTCTTGGGGGAGTTTTGGGAGCTACCCCCATTACATGTACATCTTTTCTCCACCTAAAAAAAAAAGTCTCAGCTCACCGTCTTGGTGTGGATATCATCTTGTCAAAAAGTTGAGGAGATGTCTTTTCTGTTGGGGGGGGGGCAGCTTCTTTTGTATAGAGGCTTTTGTTATTTATACCTCGACACCTGTACATCCTTTTCCCATATCAATATAATTTGTGGTGCCGTCCACATTTCAGAAAAAAAATTGATATCAGTTGATACTACTTGAGAACAACCCTTGGGGATAGATCCTTGGGAGGTACTGAAGGGTATTAGACCATGCTGACTGAAATGAAGTGTCTGTATCTTCTTTTCATCTGTCCCTAATTGCTATTCTGAACTCTAAATTAAATAATTTAAAAGCCATTACATTAGGGAACATCTATCGCTAATGACGTGAAGCCTTCCTTTCCTCCATCTTGCTCGTGTTTATCCTCCATATCTTTTTCCCAACACAGAACTTGACAAGAAAAATGTGAAACAGCTCTACATTCCTCCATTTCTTTTTTCCCAACACAGAACTTGTGGACAAGAAAATGTGAAACAGCTCTACATTCTTAGTGTTTTAGTCATGATATATACTTTGTCGTGGGTAAGTGTGCTAAAAGAAACATGTTAATTGCCTATTAATTTTTCTTTATTGTTGCATTTTTACATACCTTCATTACCTTGTACCGCAGTAGTCTCTTTGTAAGAGAAAATTTTGTGAAAGAAGTTGGTTAAGGGACTGTTGGTTTGAAAGATAAATAAGAAAAATGATCTCCTGCTTATAGAAAATTATTAATAGCAACCATTTAACTTAAAGTGTTGTTAAGTATCATGATGAATGGTTATCTTGATTTTATTATTATTTTTTTTGGGGTGGGGGCGACCATCATATTTGAGAGAGAGCTATAAAATGTATTGGACTTAAAAGGACTGTTTGGATTGTCTCTTTTAATATTCCAGAAATATTGATAGCACTGCTTATTGCTTAGCATTCCTAACATGCAGCATCTTTCGAGGAATTACAGATGTAGCCATTAAGACTCATTGATAATGGTTACAACGCGCACTTCAAAGGTTGTAAGAGGGAAAAGCAGATAAAACAGAGGCATCTGGCTAGTTTTACGGGGAATATTGCCAGCTCACAGGGGAAAAGGAAACTCTTTAGAAAGATGAGGGGGACGTAAATGGGAAAAAAATATCATGTTTACAATGGGACATTACCATGACAAATTAACCTTACTAGGACATTCACCAGTCCCATATTCCATGACAATCTTAATGAAATCTTGGGCCTTGTTTGATTTCATCAATCCTGATGAAATCTTGACATATCTTCCCATCAACTTTTATCAGCTAAAGGGTTTAGCTTCTCTTGCATATTTCATCCATGCTGGTATATATATGCTACCTATGCATCTGATCTTGCAACCAAGGATGGCAATCTCAGTTTCGGCCTGGTCCAACGGTTTTAGTTTCGATCGATGCTAGCCGAAACATGTAAAAAACCCATTAAAAATACCAAAAAAAGAGAAAAAATTATAAAAAATACCAAAGCATCAACAAACTCAATAGACATGCATTTGAATGTAAATGAATTTGATTAGTGCTATAAGTGTACATTCGACATGTTCATAAAATTATTACCTACGCATTAAACATTCAAACACGGAATATCCATGCTTATTGCACTACAATAAACATTACAAACACACTAGATGTTACAGAAATTAAATGGTTCATATCCAAACAATAATGCACTATTGTGACCAATATCCAGAAGAACCTTCTCCCCCATCGTCTGGTTGTTGTCCTTCATACCCATGCATAGGATGCATATATTCTGCATATACGCTATAACCGAACAATGACACAACCAACTCATTCATCCCTCGTTGGATCTCTCTTGGAGTGTAAAGTTGTCGGGTTGACTGGAATCCATAATCAGCATAAGAAGAACCCCGAGCATGAGATGAGGATGTTGACCCATAACTGCTATTGGTTGGAGCTGGTTGAAATTGGAATTCTAGTTGATAACCCAACCCATACATGCCTTCCTCGTATTAGCATCTTCATGAGGACCATAATTTGAACCATATCCATAGTGTCCTTGTCCCTGTGATTTGTGTCCATAGTGCCCGTGTAAATCATATCCATGGTAACCCTGTGATTCATCTCCATAGTGGCTCTGTGACTATGCCTGTGAGTACGTGCCACCACCGTTAGTAACATCTGAAGTTGAACTAGGATCATCATCATCATCGTCGTCGTCATTAGAAGCATAACTAAACGACTTCTAGTTTTAGTCATAGATTGTTTTTCTTTTTCCTTTGATTTGTCAGCGTGTTCTTTCTTTGGCTGGCCTCTTGATCCCCATGGCATTCTTCTCACATAAATTTGCTTAATCCTCTCAATTGCTGGGTCATCTCGAGCAATAGTACTACTCATCTAAATCATTTCATGCATTGATGTACCTCTTCTTAATGATGGAGGTGGCTTTACCATTATACGAGTGACTGGCCTGCTATCTGATTTTGAGTATCGAGCTGGCTCAAGCTTAGGCTGCTCCTTAGTATCCTCAACAATCTCAGGCTTCTTTCCTTTTGATGGTGATGCTCTTGATCTTTTTGTTGGCACTTTGAATTCTAGATCCTTTGGCTCATCTCCATCTAATAGTTTTTCTACCCAAATTCTATCAACAGGGTCATCAACCTCCTCTTGTACCTCAACCTAAGATTGTAAGGGATGGTCATCATCAAATAAAGCGTCGACATCAATTTGCCCAAGAGTGTCGTTTGCATGTTGTTTGTCCCTCAACTGTTGTCTCAGCCTTATGTTCTTTATACTCAGTCTCATGTTGTAATGACAGTAAACTAATTTCTCTAATTGTTCACCCTTTTGTCGATTTCGAATCTTTGAATGTATGAGAGTGAATGTGCTCCAATTTCTTTCACACTGGTTGGCTGAGAATTCGAATAGTAATGACAGCCAATGCATTACTGCCTAAATCTCTGTTGTTGACCATGGTCCACCACTCAGCTGTCCACCAAACCTAGAAAAATGAATGTTAGATGTCTTGAGGATCAATTGATCATAATGTACTAATATCTATTAGGTAAAAATAGTATATTGGACTCACTCTTCCCACAACATATTCTAATTGGGAGTCTGAATATGTACCAGTCTACATTCTATATGCATCCATCTGTAAGGGCAAAGCAGCCAATTAATAACCAATTACCAAAAACATTTATTGTTATTGATAAACTCATAACAAAGTGAAGTCCAACTTGAAGTTCGACCTCAAGTCTTTTTTCTGCTGTTATAGATAAACAACCAATGACATTTAAGATGCCTCGAAGCACCTTGCCATCAACATGTGCATTGGCAACATACATCAATCGAGGGTTGAAGAAATAACCTACATATTAAATTATAATTGAGTGAATATGAGATGTACATTAATAAAAAAGACAACGAAAATGATTCATCACTCACCAACTGCATGCAATTCATGATGTAATGTGTTCTCCCATATGTGACCAATAATTTTCCACTTGTATCTTTTGGGAAGGGACCGTTGTAACTCCATCTTGGCACGGTCTATGGTTTCATACAAATATCCCATATCATTCTTATCATCGCCATCCACCATTCTGAGCACCTTCACAAGGGGATTGACTACTTTCAAATAACATGTGCCCTTCTCCCAGAATTCATTGTTGTCGACAACGTGGCAGCCATCCATGTAATCCATTTGTCCCTTGGCATTTTGCTTGTCTATGTATGCCCGTAGGGTAGTGTTGTACATGAAACATTTTAATTCATTCTTAAACTTGATCGACGACTCCAAAGATATGAAATTGGAAGCAAACCTTGTCTGTACGGATGATGTCTCAGCCGCCACTTGCAAACTCCCTGAACATGTTTAAGATCCTGGGATAGCCATATATGTATCATGTGATTGCTTGTGGCTTATCAATTGTCCTCACTTTTTTGTCCTTGCCGATGTCCTCAAGTATAAGATTAAGACAATATGCTGCACATGGAAGTCAATACAAATGCTTTCTTTTCTACATCAAATGTTTTCCTACAGTGTTGTAACTGACTTCATTATCAGTGACTATCTGCACAACATTTTTCTTTCCAATTTCTGCTACCATTTCATCTATCAAATGAAACAAATAATTGACATTCTTCTCATACTTAGATGCATCAACATATTTCATAAATACTGGACCTCCAATGCAATAGACAAGAAAGTTAATCATGGACTTATTCGTGGTACCAATCCATCCATCACACATAATAGTGCATCCTCTTCTGCCCATATGTGTCTTAAGCTTTCAACCCATTGCTGGAGCTCTTCAACCTCATCCTCAAGACCACACCTGTTTATGTCTTGACGTGAAGGAGCCTTGAAGCCAGGCCCATCATCTGCTACAACATCAAGCATCGGCTAAAACTACTCTGACTCAACTGCTTGTGCAGGCACACGTGCATAAAAAAACCATTTGCAAATACTTTTAAATGCATGCCCTACAGATTTCACCGATTTCTTTACCCCTCTCAATGCTTACTTGATTTTAGGTTGTGTGGAACTTTGCTTTCTAAGGACATAACTATCCATGAGACCTGCTCTCTGCGGACTTGTGCCTGTGCTTCCTCTACTCCCTAAATCTACAGGTGCTTTTCTCCTTACTCGAGTTGCACGCTTACGCTCTACTGCCTCCGTCAACTCGGGATCTGAATCTTTAGAGCCGGGTTCATCGTCATTATCCCTCCTCGCCCTTCTACTCAATCTACTTGAAAGCTCCTCACTAATTTCCGCTTCATTTTCAGTCCTTCGTTCCCTACTCTCTTTATGGCCAAGCAAACACTGGCGCATTTCCTCCCTCATCTCTCGGGGAGCTATGTTACATTGTTTACCTCTCTTCTTACCCCTGCCAAATGTTATTTTTCTCTAGTAATTCCCCCATGCATCTCTTTACCACAATATTTACACTTCACTTTCCTCCTTTTGGCATCAACTGAGGTGACATGGGCCCACCCCAGATCCTCCTACCCTTGACTCTATTCACTTTTAATCATGGTTCTACACAGGCAAAGACACAAGGTTGTAAGTACAATGAAAAATTGCAATCAACTTGAATGAAGCTTCAATTCATACTATAAACACCTACTTATACAAAAGCCCTAATTTTTTATACTTGTGTAGGTCTTAATTAGGTGACTTACCCTAATTACATGGCATTTAATGCAGTTCACATCCTCCTTCCACCCAAAAAATTGTAATGAAGGTTAATTAAGCTTTAATTGATGCTAAGCACGCCTATGTTTTCAAAAGCCCTAATTTTAATACTTAATTAGCTTTTAATTAGAGGGTTTGCCCTCAAAATATGACATGTATTGATGCTTAAACCTAAACGCATCCAATGAAGCTTATTTAATCTTCAATTGACATTAACCAACCCTAATTCTACAAAAGTCCTAATTTTTAAACCCTAATTACAACTTAATTAGGGGATTGACCCTAATTACATAACATGTGATGCAATTGTCACCATGCTCTAACCCTCAAGTGATGCAGGACATAGAGAGAAAAGAGGGTAAGGAAGAGAGGGAAAGGGGAAGGTCTCTAGAATCTCACTGGTAAGAGGGATAGAAGGTGGGAGTGTAAGCTTCGCACCCTCTCTTTCGCAGGGACCACCTTGGGGCTTCTCACTTGGGGCTTCACACCCAAACACAAACTCCATTCTTAGAGGCACTCGCAAGAATTTTTCTTCTCTATTATCATCCTTGGTTACAAGACTTTATATATAGACTTCAAAACAAAGAGACTCTTCATACAAAAAGACACTTAATAAATACCTTACTTAAGACTTAGGAAACTCAAAGGACTTAAATTTAATTATTTTAATGACCCTAGGAATTTGTAAAGCCAAATAAAGTTACAATCATTGGGTCTTTTAATAGGCCAAATAAAACATAATAAAGACTTTTGATTTAGCCACCCTTCATTTCCTATCATAAAGGATTCGATAAACTTTAATTAACCTTCTATTCATGAACTTATGTAGTTATACGAAGCCCCAAATTTACATCACGAATTAGGTCCTAATTTGGGGTTTTACACTAAATGACGTACGAATATGTTTATGTTGCATAAAACCTAACCTATTGCATGCAAATCTATAGAAGAAGTAAAGAAAAACAATTTACAACTGTCTTCTGCATAAAGGATGGGAAAATGGAGTCTATACGCCATCTATGCTTGCAACTGCCTCCTCAATCTACTACATAAGCTGCTGGTTCTTTGGACTCATTACAATGGCCTCAGTGTTATTCATGCTGTCTAAATCCATTATTTATTGTGACTTTTCATTGATTTCTTTTAGGATTTGTATTTTGATTTGGCTGAAATCTCATTCTTAAATTAGATACTTCACAGACCCACTTTATTGACACCGGAAGGTACAAAGTTGGCCAGTTTACATTGCCTATTCCTCTCTTTGGTAGAGTCTTCGTACTTTTTTGAATGTCATCTCTATCTAGAGTTACACCATCGCTATTGCCATGTGCACCATATAATTCTGAGAGCATAATCCTTCTTAGAACGAACACCACCCTGATATCAGCATTGTCCAAACTAGCATAGCCATGAGGACTCAACATTTAAAAATCCCTATTATTCTTCATTTTGAGTTCATCAAACTGAATCATTGCCTGGTTTATATTGCTATCTTGGACAGTGTATGCAATGGGTTCATACCACATATGTACCAGGTTGGACATACTGTTTCCACAGCCTGATCTATGGACAGCATCATTGTGGTAAAGGTCGTAATACCAGAGGAATCATTACCGCAGGACATAAGGGGGAGGGGATCATAAGCGTCAATACCGTAAAATCGATTTTTGATGGAATGAAAAAGTCTGGTTTGCAAGTATTGGATCTCACAGTGATATCCACTACTGCCTTTGGCTTCTGACGAGAAGCAAACAGAAATAATGTGCCTCGTTTTCCAGCCCTGAACCATGATTTTGCACAAAGTCCCTATTTAATTTTACCTAGTTGCAGATGCAAGCCACCCATTTTAAGGGTCAGATGAAAGCATGAATTACATTAGATATGTTAGCTTATGCATAGTGCTCGGACACTGACAAATTCCTCCAGCTCTCGGTGTCCATGGTATTATATAGGATTCCTGCTCAATACACTGTTAGACATGTATATCGTGCCAATGACCCTCCCTCTCCTTTGGAGTCCTGTGCTCCTTGTGCAGCAACAAAACCTTCCTTGAGAGATGTGAACTTGAAGTGATGTCAGCTCAAAGAACCACCTCATGCTCAGGCCCCCCATGGTATATCTTCTCATGCACACAGCTCAACCGCCAGCACAAACTTCTCCTTCCTGTTGTATTTGATGGTATTGTGCAGGATTTTACTACCTTCAAGGCGCTCAGGACTTGTCTTCATTAGAGCATTCCCTGCCAACAAGCTCCAACTTGACTTTTTAACCGATATCCTTTGTGAAGGCAATAGAGCCAGCATTCTGCATCTCTCATGCGGCACATTCTTCTACCACTGGAATTTATGTTCCCCTCTCCCATTCATCTCCATCCTCATAGGGGATTGGAAGTATTTGAAAATTGATCTTTCTGATTGGATGGTGTGCAGAGTCTTCTGCAGAATTGTCACCGGAAATTTACACAATGTGGGTTTTCAGAAAATTGACTAAAGCCTGTTGTCATTCCAGGTCACGTTCCAGAACAGATTGCCTGTCGGCGTGAAGTGGAATACAATTTTTTGAAGAAGGAAAGGGATGATAGGATCAGTCAACTTAGAGCAGAGAGGAGACGTGAAAGGGAAATCAAACGGAAGTTGCTATTTTATTTGAAGACTGAGGAAGAAAGAATGAATAGGCTGCATGAAGAAGAGGAAGCACGTAAACGTGAAGGTACACCTCATTGCCTTCTGAGTTAGACAGTTTTGCTCTTGCTCGCTCGCTCGCTCACTCTCTCCGACTCGTCTCCCCAAGTAAAATTTTTATTTCTTTCCTATTGGAGGAGAGTTTAATTTTAGTCAGCGGTTATCATTAACAATGACTTGTCTAGTTTGTGGGATTTCAATTCATTGGTTTGAATGGCAAAAGAAAGCATGTGGTTAGTATGCCATTTATTCTTATATGCAATGAGGTTATGATTACTCTGTCATCATTGTCTTATTTTATGAATCTTGCCTCGTACTTGGATGATACTCATCACTTTGATTTTTTTTTTATTTTTTTTGGGGGGGGGGGTTGGGATGTTGCTGTGTGTGACTTTGAAAATGATAAAAACCTTTTCAATCCATGGCACTTATTCTTACATCAGTGACCATAACCTGATGGATCGTTGTTGTACATAGAAAATCGAGTTTTTCGTTGGTCATTCTGACTCGCCATGTGGGTAAGCCATGTTTTTCTTTTCTTGAGGCTGAATTATGATATCATCCAAAATTCTGCAGCATCGGTTAATACTTTCTAAACATAATGAAGGAAGTTCAGGTTTTCATGGATAATAACTTGGACTAATTGATGGCATGAGATTGCCAATGTCCTTCCTAATAATATCACACCATCTCATTTTAGGCCTATCTTTTATGGCAACCAAGTGTTTTCTATCTTGTGCACCACTGTAATAGACTAGTTTTCCAACTAAAAAAAGGGTGTTCTCTATAGTTTGTTGTATTGACGATGTCTGCTTCACTGTTTTTAGTTTTGAAGAATCATCTGTAATTACCCCTACTTCTAAGTGCTTTCTAGTGCATGGACATAAAGGAACAAGGATTACATTCTCGTCTGTTTTTTCCCCCCCCAACTTGTTTTTGCTTGCAGAACTTGAAAGGCGGAAGAAAGAGGAAGCCGACCGAAAAGCAAAACTGGATGAAATTGCTGAACGACAGAAGCAGAGGGAGAAGGAACTGGAAGAGAGAGAGAGGCTAAGGAAAGAGGCCCTCCTGAGCAGGCCATCAGAGCCACCACTCAAGGCTGCTGACACCGCCGCCACTGGAGCACATCCTCCCGAGCCAGTTGCGGCACCCGCAGCAGCTGCAGCTGCGGCTGCAGCACCAACTACTGGGAAGTATGTGCCCAGATTCCTCCGGGGTGCGAGAGATGGCGAAAGTGGTGGTGGTGCTGCAACCTTGCCAGAGCGAGAGCCCGATCGGTGGGGTAGACAGGACGACCGCCCGCCACAAACTGGTGATAGGTGGCGGAGCGATAGGTCCTTTTCCGGCGGCGGCTCAAGGTATCCATCGTCTTCTTCCTCTTGGTCTTCATCAAGGGGCCGGAACTGAGCGCTCCACATGTCGTAATGCATGAGTTGGTGAGGGGGTGGGGAGGTGTCTAATATTTAGATCCCGGCGTTGAAGTTTTGCGGAGGACGATGTGACAACTCTGTCTGAAGTGTGCAATTTTTGTAGTTGGCTTGGCAGCGCGCGTCTTGATGGTTATTGTTAAGGCTTGTTTGGGATGCGTTCTTTTATGTTTTGAGATAACCGACCATGCGGACGGTATCTTTCCTTTTTCCATTTTTTTTTGGTCGACTCTTCCTTATTTATGTGGTATTCTCAATATAATAATTCCCAGAATGATTCTATTATGTTGCGACAAACACAATTCTCTTCTTATAAATTTCTCATAACCTTGCTTATATTACCGAATCTGTGGCGCTGCTTCGTGTCGATATATAGAGTCGTCAAATTGAGATGCTTGGAAGCTCATCAGATAAAAAAACTGCATCACATTGACATTTTTAGCATCTGTAAATTTCAGAGTAATTACTCTGAAACGAGGGTACTTGGAGGGACATCTCGAAATTATTACTTCACAATTTGGCATGATATATATGATCTGTGTGAAAATAAATAATGAAGTGGTGTTTCATATGATTGGTCTATATAAATCTGACAAAAATAAAATAAAATAAGACATGCTGGCTAGTGGCTTACCACTTACTGTTTTGATAAAAATATACTTCGTTATATATCTTATAGTTTTTATGTGGACCAACTGTACAAGTATGTACTCGCCATCTTAGTATTTCTTACACTTAAATATGCAGCAAACATTACTTTTTCCATGGATATCCTTCTAACTACGTATTCAAAGAGTGTTTTAGTGGTTAACTCTCCATGTGCATTAAGATGAAGTCATAGTTTCTACTCAGATAAAATTTCAAGAAATTTTATAAGAATAATATAATAAGATAGTTTTCTAACAAAAAAGAAAAAAAACTATAGCATCCGAACATTTTCCACGAGTACTTGGGCTTTCATTGGGTTCCTTGCAAATATTGAGAATGCACTTATTTTTAGAAAAATAAATAAATTATCTGTAAAATAGGTAAAAGTATTGCCACGTCACTTAATTGGTCGGGTGCTAAATCTTTTGTCTTATTGACATGTGGAGTTCGGACATCCGATTAAGAGACGTGCCCGACACAAGAAAATGTTTCTCTTAAAAAAGTGTGTATTGGGATAGTGGTGGTTGTCCTTCCAGGTGTGAGATGTCGCACTACTTTGGGTAAGTGGAGTTCATTAGTTCCTAATTATTTGATACAGAGACCACACAATTTCCATTTTAATAGAGATGGCGAGATAAATTTCACGTACAAAATGGAAAGAGAAAGACTTTGTGTCATCTTGCACTTTTCCCCTTCCATTGGTGGAAAAGAGGAGAGAGATCTATGTGGCACCTTGATTTTCACCAATGAGAGGTAAAAAGTGCAAGATGACATGACATTTTTACACTTTGAGAAGTACACAAAATCTTTCTCAAATGGAAAACACGTGTTGAACACTGTCTACTTCACTGCGAAGATTTGTGGCTATATATATATATATTGTTAACTCAAAAGAGAGAGAGAAAAAAAGGTATATAGTTCACAAAGTTTGATCCATGCATCGTGAAGAAAATCCAAACTTGTTCCCGACTCATGATACTACTAACTACTCATGAGGACAGCAGGGATATATCGGTGCCGCCGTGACACCGTACGTACACCAAGCCACCGTTGCCTTTCTCATACTTCCTATGACCAGCTGCCTCACACCCTCGTATATACGGCAGTCATCACCGCATGCCTCGTACTTTGTATAAGTCCTGAATTAAGATACCTCTTCTTCATGATGTAGCATTTCTGCAGCTCCTTTTTATCGACCTCCTTGTGAAGTTTAGAGACTTTTCAAGCCACTTTCTGTGACATGGAAAGAATAAGGGCAGAGAGAGAGAGAGAGAGAGGAGAGAGAGAGAGAGAGAGAGAGAGAGAGAGAGAGAGAGAGAGAGAGAGAGAGAGAGAGAGAGAGAGAGAGAGAGAGAGAGAGAGAGTAGCTAGAGGGTTCTTGCTCTTTTGGCCTTTTTGGTGGGGTTCACGTAATGCATGGAATACACCTCCCACGAGAGTGTTAACCAAGCCCCAACCTTTGTCCCACCTCCCTTTTCTTCAAGCATATATATGAACATGAAGAGGAAGTAACTCGAACACAAAGCAGGGAAGACGCAGTACAAGAGAAAGGGTCCTCCTCCTCTTCTTCTTCCTCTGATATCCCCAGATCTTCTTCTCATTACACATCTTATAAACTCTCTCTCTCTCTCTCTCTCTCTCTTAACTCACTCTTATATACATACGATCGACGTCATACGTAGGGACTAGGCATGTTTCCGTTTGTTGTGATGGTGAAGGGCGCCCTTGTCTTCCTCGGGCCTCTCCTCCTAGCTATGGCAATGCTGCTTCTCACCGTCAAAGGAGTCGATCTCCGTGAGTTCGAGCCGCAAGTGAACGAGCAGGCTGAGGTCATTGCGCGGTTCTTCTTCGAGCCCCACGCAGATCATGAAGAGCAGCCAAAGCATCTGCGACCTCTTCGACGAGTCGACGATCTTGGATGACATATAATATTGTACACACACACACACACACACATATATATATATATATATATATATTATATATATATATAGTTTGGGTCCCTTCACTTCCTTCTGTTCTTCAATGTGTATGTAATATATGTAGCCGCATGAAATTAGTTTGGGACGTCCCTTCACTTCCTTCTGTTCCTCAATGTGTATGTATGTAGCTACATGAAGTTCGTCTGCCAACTACAATAATATAGACCCTCCTGTTGTGTTCTTGTCACCTTCGTTAGGTTTACTCTATGGAGGTCTTTGCAACTTTACACGTAACATTTAAAGGACATGTGTGTGTGTGTGTGTGTGAGAGAGAGAGAGAGAGAGAGAGAGAGAGTCAAATTTCTATGGATTCGCACGCACAAGTAACAAATATTCGACTGCAAGCTAGGATGATCTTATTCGAGAAATTTGTGTCGATATATGAATATGCACGAGCTTCCCTTGTTTGGTCTTTTGTGCCAACAAACAATTGAATTGCCCAACAAAGTGCCAGACCTTTCACATCACATGAAAAGTCATGTTAGAGATGTAATTAATTATAGGGAACTTTAACTTGGAAAGATTAATTATGCAGCATGCATGAACGTGAAATAGTGAATCCTAGTACTCTGAGATATGATCAATGTTGTTGGGCATTAATTCGTTAAGTATATAAAGTGGTTAGAACTTACAACTTGAAAGGTCATAGTTGACATTATTTTCCTTCTTTTCTCTCTGACATCTACTCTTTTAGAGTTCAACTTAGGATATACCAAATTAATCCCACCATCAATTTAAACACAAAGCTTTTCTCTCTCTGTGTCCAGACTGCTTGTGAATGCACTCTACATTGATGTACTAGTTAGACCCATCATTAAAGCCAACCATCTAACTAGACATTTCATCACTCATAAAGGCCACATGCCCAACCAAGTCTGGTCCTCCCTTCAATTGTCTCCATCTACCACAGAAGATATATTTTTTCTTTTAGTTGCAAATTACGTATACCAACTTATTTCTACTTCCTTTAAACTCATCTCAATTAACACTATTGGGTTTTGAGTACTAGTCTGACACCTCTTAAATCTTAATAGATATGAAATATCTTAACTATTCAACCACTTCTTTTAAGTATACCCCTAAAATGGTTGAACTGTACAAGTTTTTAGCAAGTCTATGTGGAAGAGTACCAACCATATAATACTTATTACAAGTGAAGTGAGTTGATGTGGATCGCAAGAAAATAAGATCTTCTATTTAAACAATGAGAACTCCACCAGCTCGGTGTTGGACAAAAGGATTATATACGTTTGACTCTGCTAAGGTTGTCTAGATATAGATAGATGGCTTGGACCTGTTTAAAAGTCCATCAACGGTAACTTGGATTTTGACGGACCTATTTACCCAATAAGTAAGACCTCCTTTTTGATAATGGGATATGGTAGACTCTGGTAAAGGAAACCCAATTTTTTTTTTTTTTTAACGTTCCCTTTTAAATATCTTCCAATAAAGCAGCTTAGGATAGCGATCAGATATGAGGTTTATCTTACATAAAGGTTTTATATATGCACGAGGTTTTTTCTATTTGAGTTACCATACATGCTGGTTTAGGGTTTTTATGTATGGATTTTAGCCCCTATTTGAGATGTCTATCTAATTACCAAAGAGAACTTAGTACTAGTGTTCATTCGAATTAGGGAAAAGATCACGTTTTTGGTTTTTTAACGAATCTCGACCCAAAGACTTGGGATCATTTAAAAACCATTTCAAAGAAGTGTTAAGACAAATGAACTATTCTCCTTTACACTTCAGTTTTAGTGTCGAATAAATAGAATGTAGTCCCGAAATCTGTCCCAACTTTAACTATCTTCACCTACAAAAATTGTTGGAACTTGGAACAGAGATTGGACAGGTCTGACCTAATTAAGCTCTGTCATGGGGAAATTGGGTTGTTGTGAGGGTATATTTACAAATAATAAAGAAAGAGGAGGAGATGCTAATTAGCCACGTTCTGGCCATGTAAAAAATATTTCTCATTTAGAAGAATGTCGTCTCTCTCTAACATTTAGAGAGAGAGAGAGAGAGAGAGAGAGAGAGAGAGGTGGGGAGGGAGAAGAGAGAGAGAGAGAGAGATGAGAGAGAGAGAGATGAGAGGAGAGAGAGAGAGAGAGAGAGATGAGAGAGAGAAGAGAGAGAGAGGAGGAGATTGAGAGAGAGAGAGGAGGAGAGAGAGAGAGAGAGGAGATTGGTGGTATTGGAATAGAGAGGAGTATAAAGAGGTTAAAATTTAACTAATTTGATGAACCAGTTAAGCTTTTTTTTTTAAACCAGTAAGCTAGCTAGCTAGGGAGTTTTCTTATTAAGGTAAGGTAGGAAGGGATACAAACATGGTTAAGCAACCCAATCTCTTTTGACTGGGTAGTGCTACAGGGATAGTCTTTTTCTTATTCAAACTATTTTATGTTAAAAATTAGGTTAACCTACACTTGATTAACTTACTCATTGGGGGTACATATCACTCTACCAAAGTGGGCTAAACGACCAATGAGAACCAACCCACCCCATAATGAGTACTGAAAGTTAAAAAAAAAAGTACTATGAATTTGGATTTCATATAGATTTTAAGTTTTAGATGGAATTAGGGCTGTTCAAAACCCCAAGCTGCCATTCTCACCCTTTCCCCTTGTTGGAGATGAATGGAACAATAAACGTTTGTGACCTCTGTTTTCTAATGAATAATTACATATACTTCCATGTATTCTTGTTTATACATCTCGGTATTTTTTTTGTATTATTGCGGGTGCCCTCCCAATTTAAGGCAGCTGCTTCTCGGGGGATAACCTAGTCTAGATGACAGTTTTCTTTTGGACATTGTAAGAGATAAGACTTAAGAGGTATATGTAAGATAGATAAAGGACTCTCTCTCTCTCTCTCTCTCTATATATATATATATTATATTGTGCTACGATTTTTCTGTTTGGGCCTGAGCTAAATGGGCCTCCACTAAAAGAAGAGAGGGAAGATGGTCGCCGTATAGACAAAAACCTACAAAACCAGAAGAGGATCAATGGGGCCCGGTTGAAGAATCGAGGGGAACCCTTCGATGCCTAAGTCAGATCAGACCGAATAAAGGCTTGGAGAAGAAGGTTCGTTGGTGTGTGTGTCTCGCGCGAGGGCGTGTGTGTGACAGAAGTTGCGTACTTTTGCATGGGAATTACTTGTACCTTTTATAGGTGAGGGAGATGAAGAGTCCGGATAGGATCTCTCCTCATGATGATTGAGGGGACGCGTCGGTTCAAGTTCCCAGGCGATGGGTTGCTCGTTGAGACACCTGTTGTGATTCTTTGTGGTTGATGCCGCATTATGGGACGCGTGTCCCGCCACCTTATTAACTGCCTGGGAGGCGAACAGTTACTTTGAGGGCTCTTGGTTGGAGGATACCGAACAGGGCCTCTGTTCGGTGGCCAGCTAGGCTGCTTGGTGCTCGGATGCGTAGCTGCGCTTGGTTAGGCTGCTTCAGAGGTCCGCATAGGCCCTGTTCGGCAGACCGTGACCTTCATCCGAACAGGTCACAAGGTGCGCGCCTGGAGACCGCCCTGAGGACCTTAGGCGCCTAGGTGGCCAGAATGTGTTTGGAAGCCTTTGGCTGATCCCAAGGACACGTGGCACGCTGTCTGATGACCACGTCAGCTTACTGGGTCATGATGGGCCGTAATGGGTCATGATGGACCCTGCAGGTCTAGGGGGCTAGAAATAGCCACCACAATATATATGTTACTATTTTAATAATATGTTTAGATTATAGACAACCAATGAGTACTCTTTTTTTATAATAACGACGCAATACGGTGCATTACAGGGGTATACATCAAAGTACTACCACATAATTGGCAGACCCCAAAGTCTACATATACAGACAAGGGTGTAATTCGTTGTGGATTTTAAATAAGGCAGTTGTCAAGCAAGAAATTGCATGGATAAAGGGAAAAGTGAAAAGGGTCATAGATTTTATTTTAAAAATTCACAAAAATAGTAAACATGTGTTAATCAAATTATGAGTTGTTGTGGATGAGATCTGTGTTTTCCTTTAATTAGGCAGTAATTTTCGTTGTCGACCGAAATGGGCATACCACAGATGTTTTGGTGACGGATCGTTTTGTGAGAATTTGTTAGCTGTTGTTATTAAATACTATGATGGATTAAATGAAAAGTTTGGTGTATATATAATAATAATAATATAATAATAATAAAATAATAATAATAATAATAAGCAATATTCAAAGTGTAAAATAAAAGGCCTTTTTTTGCATATATATATACACTGCCTGTAAACTGCCATATATGCATATATACTCTTCAGTTTTATGGATTGTCAAAACTATCCCGTTAATCCAAATACTTGTACTCATGTCATGTTGATATTATGATTTTTCCCTCAAGTAGTGGTCATAATAATACAATGAGATGACATGTCTTAGGGATCATGCATGTATTTTAATAGTTTAGAAACATAAAGTACATAAGTACTACTATTTAAATACATCAGAAGTATTTTGACAATTTGTGCAAGTGAAAGATATGTTACGAATATGAGAGTTTAGAGGGAGATACGTGCAAAAAATCCTAGAATAAATGAAGATGTGTCTTGAGTTTCATATTTTGCTGGCGAATGACAACTTAATTTGATAATATTTTTTTGTGAATATTTCTTACTTTCTTGAAAAATATTTTGTCATCCCCAAGATAAATCTCTGGGTAACTTTATAAAGATTTTCTATCTTTTTTTGAAGAATTGTGTAAAATGCAAGCCCCACGAGGATAATTAACTTATTGCCAACTGTTGTAAGTAATCACAAAGATATTTATAAGATGAAAAAATCATGCTAGTGGATGTTAGCAAAATATGGGGCGAGGTGTGGGTACATTTTTTTTGAATTTTTTTTATCCAACTAACCAAGTAAAAAATAAAAAGGATATGTCGGCTTCTCAGCGTCCAACTAGTCTACCGCGGTGTTTCCACTCGAACGGTCGGATATATATAAAGCCTTTTTCTCTTTTTTTTTGGGTATATTATGCTCACATCACAGTTGAAAGAAGCATTAAGGATGATATAATGGACATGTTCTCACATATGAGATTCTCCATCAAGTGATAAACAAACCAAAGCCAGCCCAACTAGTAAAATATATAAAAAGGGTACATAATTAGGGCTGTTCATTATTCAGGTTAATTCGAAAAATTGAATCGAATCAACTGATTCAGATCAGTTTCGTTCGGGTTGAGAAAGTGGTCAGTTTAGTTCAAATTTTTTTTTTGAAACCGAATTGAACCAAATATATAATAAAAATAAATAAATATATATATTTTTATAATTGAAATTATGATGCAGTGGATTAGTGTCTCCCATGTATATGTGTAAGTGCTGAGTTTGAAACCCAAAATTGTCTAAACTTTTTTTTTCCTTTTCTATTCAAATCAAATCGAATCGAACGATTGAATCCATGTTCGGTTCGGTTCAATTCAGCCCAAAAATTGAGCTGAATCGAACCGAATCAGACCGTGAACAACCCTATACATAATTATGCTCTGATGACGAAGAACTTAATACTTTGTACTCAACTCTAAATCACACACAATGATATATAAGATGTGTAAAACTAAATTCTTCTTACCCAATCATTTAGAACATTGAGTTTCTAATGGGCATCATTACATAGGAAGAAATAGTTATCACACTTTCTTCATACATTTTCAAGTATACTTTGGCTTTTTCATTGGATAAAACACATTGACCAATCGAAAGAGACCCAAAATGTGCTAAGTGTGTGTTTCATAAAGAGTAGGTCAGCTGAATCAGTGGCGGGTTCAGACAAGACAAATAGAGTGGCCTACCCTTAAAACAGGGAAAGTCTTAACTCTTTTTTTGTTTTGTTTGAGGAGTCTTGCAGTGGTTGTGGTGTCGGAATCAGACACAGCTGTGGTCCGGAAGACCCAACAAGCTGATCGGGCAAGGAACTTGCGCCATCAAAAGGTCTCCCCTTCCGACCAGGAGACGAGCTCTCGCGTATAAACGTGGCCTTCAAACTTTTTGGTACCCGATGGACACGTAGCTGCTCTCCTTTGCAGCTCCTCGCAGCTGTTGCAGTACTCCAATGCACACCCACCCAACTAACGGCTAAGTAAAGACAACGCCTTTGATGTTGATGTCGATGTTGATGTGTTTTTTTTTTTTTTTTTCTCTCTCTCTCTATCTCTCTCTCTCTCTCTAATATCTCCTCTTTTGATTTTTTTTTTTTTATTAAATGTTATTAAAATGTTAATTTATTATATATTAATTATATAATAAATAAATTAATAATTTTTTACTATAACACGAGAGATTTTTACTGTAACACGTCTTAACGTGTACTGTAACAGAAGATAATATTTACTGTAATGAGTACAGTTTCATCAAAGATTGGAAAATAAGTCAAATAATTGATAAATACTTTTAATTAATTTATCTTTAATTATATCGACGAGGTCGACTCGAGCCGAGAAGACCCAAGACGAGAAGACCCAAGAGAAGATGACGAGAACGAAGTTGATGTCGTCGAGCTCCCGTCCTGCAAAGACCACCGAGGTTCCTTGGTGGGTAGACATTCAGATGATCAAGTCAGCTCGGGAGGTCGAAGACAAAAGTTTTAGTGCTAGAAGTTGCGTACCTTGTGACAGAATGTCTCTGCTTCTTTTATAGGACTAGGACGCTTATCTGACAGCTGTGCATCCTCGTAACTCCCGCCGGAGCCGTTACTATCTTTGATGGCGCCTGACCAAAAATAGCTAACGGGATCACCGGGGTTGTGTTCTTTATGGCCGTGATTGCCACACATAAGGGTCAAGAAGACGTGGACTGTGGGCATCACGCGGTCCAATGAACTGTTCACCGACAATCGCGCCTTCGTGCTAGATGCTGACAGGGCTCTTGCCACAAGTGACTTCTCGTCCTCGACCGCTGGGACGACCTCAGGTCGGATAGGTCGAGCACGAGCTCGGCGATTATTCAATGTCGGCTTAGAACTACCCGTATCAATATCATTAATTAAGAGTTGAAATTTAGATATTATTTAAAAAAAAATCTTTAAAATTTTTTATAAACTTACTACCGAATAGAAATTGAACACTTGACTTATCGCTAAACTACTCTTTGAATAACTTTTCTACTTTTACATCTGTTCATGCTTTCTTTATGTTTTAGGTAAGTGTAACTAAATATTTCTTTTTAAACTTGCTCACATGATAAAATGTGTGTTGGAGTCGACTCTCTCATGCTATGACTACTTATATTTCTTTACAGGGTTAGAGCTCTACTTTAATAATGTCTATTTATATTTTTCTTATTGTAAAGCCACTTTAAAATTGTATGGATTAATTATCAATACTCCAGTTATCAAGTTTTTAGATTTAATCGCATAAAGTTCGCAATCGCATGGATGATCATTATTTTATCAGATGTATGAAAGTGTGAGATGGAATTATCGGAGTTTACTAATATTTATTGTATGGAAAATCTTTAGAAATAATTGTCTCCAATTATTAAATTATTCTTTTAATAATTATCCCACGTTGTAACTTAGAGATATCTTCTTCCTATATATCACGACGTCATAACGGCCCTCAGTGTTAAACACACTCGAAAAGTTTTTGTCTCAATAAGATATATATATATATATCAAACCCATGAATGTATATAGTATGATAGAGACCATCATAACAACATTTTAAATAAAGATATATATATATTTAAAATAAAAGACTAGGGAAGCCGAATTTTATTAATAAGAGGAGATTGTAGCTACCGGAGGAGGCCGAGTACATAAAACCAACAAAATCAAAATAATCAATTTAAAATTTCATGGAAGATCTATCCCATGAGTGAGTTTACCAAAGGACAGCCCGAGGACGTAGGCATGGTCGTCGAGAACAACGCTCCATAATTTCTCCATCCGATTCCACTTCAGATATCTCTTGATCAAATCAAAAGTCAGACATGAAAATATTTTCTGCTTTAGCAAGGTCAGCAACGGTCAAAGCCTTCATCCGCATATCCAAAGTTGGAGAATGTACTGTCATATTGATGTCATCATACGGGAGTAGTGGGCTCGAAGAACGTTCTCGGATGTTCGGGAGGTAAATTCTAACACCCCCTTTGCGAGATGGACGAGATATTCGTCGACCAGAGGATGATCCACTAGAAGAAGAATTAGAAGAGACACCAATAATAGCCTTCCCCTGGGTAGTTGGGGACTGACGCACCACTTGAACAAATGTCATGGACGAATTTACCAGGGTAGAAACCGAATCCACTTAATTTCTATCAAGATTCGTCAATCTAAATTACACAATTAGGCTTTTACTACTATATATCATCGGATAATTAGCTAGCTAGCTAGCTCCCTCTCAATATTCCACGTCCCTATCCGTGTCTCAAATGGGGTTACGATGGCAGGGCATTATAATAAGGTGGGGGAGGCGACCGAACAAATAAGTGGAACGTACGAGGGAAACTTTGGCCCTCCCTCCACTACGGAGACAGAGCCCCCAATCACGGAACTAAAAAGAATAGAAGGGCTGGTCTGCTTGCCACTTGTAAGTATAGTAGTCGGTCATGGGAGAAAGAAGGTGTATCATATATAAAAATCCGTTAATTAATATATATATATATATATATATATATATCCACATCCCTTTTTCTAAAAATATATTTGTTGCACGGTCGTATCTAATCGTGTTCATGAGCTAGCTAGCACGTAAGACTAGTGCATTGCTAGTGAACAAGCTGAGCATGCAACTTAGTTCGACATCTTCTAGCAACGAGGACCACCATTTTCTTTGAGGACGACTTTGTACTCGTGCTCGGACTTAGTCAAATTACTCAGCTCAAATAATACATGGGCGGGACTTAGACCGATCAATCTAACTCGGCCCAAACATAGATATATAATAATATTTTGCCCCCATTTCTTTAGACCAAATCACTTTCTAAGGGCAGACCCGCCGGTCATAAGGTGTGTACAAATTACAAGTTTTACTTGAGCACCATCAGAAAGTACCGTAATTTTATCGTCTCAAACACCAAGTTCAAAAAACTCGCCTCTCTTAGAATTGCGAGCCTCTGAGACGGTGTATCTAGAGTGGCTCTGGTATATATTTTCATGAGTTGATTTTTGAAATGACACACCCATTCATCGAGGTGTACAATTTTACTTATTCCGTTTAATTTTTGACTATCAAAGTCAATTACTAAGGTGTAAACGAGTCGAGTACTGTTGCTCAAATTCTGTTCGTTAATTTTTAATTGAATTCAAATTTTATGGAGTATTGAAAATGATGGTTCAAATTTGATTCGTTTAAATATTTTTGAATTCGAGTCTTTAACGAGTATCTTAACGATTTTAATTAAATTTATGAGTTTGTATATATAAGTAGGTCCAATTAATCTACAAGTAAAAAATTGATCATTTATAAGACTTAAATCTATCTTATTTCAAACTCATATCTCAATAACCTTGTTAAGGTACTTTGTTTAACTATTTTAATATAATTTGAAATATATTCATAATTTGTCACAAGCGATATGGGATTAAAAGATAAACACCGCAGGGGAGGGGGACGGTGTGCGACAAGGCAGGGACGGCATTGCAACTCCCCTTCGCACACTGCCTAGAGCCCCCCGTCTGCATCATTGCGACGACACTACGGCCGCCAAGAGCACCGTCCGCCACTGATGGATGGTATGCGGTGGTCGTCGGAGACGTCGGTGGCCAACCGCGTGCCCCTTTGCCCCACTGGAGGGCTCACCTACTACACAAGTTGGTCTCGGAAGGAAGAAAATCCTTGATATGTTGGTGGACCTTGCAACACTAAATTTTGTATTCATGTCTCTATCTATATGATTTGTGTATACTCTCATGTACATAATTTGTATATATACACTGTGGATTTAGTCTATGACATTTAAACCCTCATAAATATTTATATTGTAATAATAGCTTTATAAAAATAAATATATGTTTATATCAATATTTCTCATACTTATTATATTTAAACAAATATTTAAACGGAGTGTTAACAAGTACTTAGACGAGTTCTTAACGAGTATTTAATTGAGTTCTTAAACGAGTTGTTGACAAGTATAATCAAGTTGATCTCACATGTGTTTCAACTCGACTCGTTTATAAACCGAACTTTTTCTTTTTGTTCTAGATTGGTTTGTTAATTAAATAAATGAGCTAACCAAACTTTTATCGAGTCGAACTTCAAACTATTCGTCGAACGTATCGACTCATTTACATCCTTACCAACTACTGAATTGTCTGGACATTGGAGGGGGATTTTGCTCATCTGACGTAAAGCTGATGGGATTAATGAAGGTGTGGTTGAGGTGTGATAACTGCGATATTATATTTATATAAGAATGTCAAAACATAAAGACACTTTTTTCCATCGCTAAAGTGCTCCCCCACAGAACTTTAACTCGAACCCATCAGACTTCTTTCTATTAAGAAACAACACGCTAATAAAGTTTTGCACTGGAGAGTTTGAGAGGGCGACGAGGAGGGTGTTAAAAGAAGAGAAAGAGACAGAAAAGACAAGCAGTGACCCCGTCGAATAATTCTTTTATACTAGTGGTTTTTTTTGGCGTGGCCCTTCCTGGGCTCTGCTGCTGTCTGTCACGGACTCACGGGGGTTTGCAAACCCTAGCCAGGCCTGCAACTAGCGTGGGCGCTAACCCTATAAAAGGAATCATAAAAATGGGATTAAAACAAGAATAATACTTTGGTGTATATTATATTTCAAACATACTTACTTTCCAATGGATAGTTTGGATGTTATTGGGCCACATGATGAGGCCGCATGTGACCCTGTTTATTTATTTATTTATAGAGATTTATATTTCAATATAAAAGTTATTTACCACTTTTTATTTAGCTATTTATCTTAGATGACAAATAATTAATTAAGAAAGACAAATAACTTTTGCATGTTAAAGTTATTTGTCATCTTTAATTTATTATTTAACATTCTTACAACTAAGAGTGACAAATAATGAGTTAATGATGATAAATAATTTATAAAAAATGATGTTAAAATATTTAAGAAGTAGGGTGAATTATTGATCAATCTTTATTTTTAGGTTCTTGCAACTATGTAAGTCTTTTAAAAATTATGTAGTTACATATTTATCTCTGTTATTATAAATATGTAAGTCAGAAACTTAAAAAATAAACTGATCGATAATTCATCCTAAAACATATAAAATGTTCTTGTTAAATAAATCCGTAACACCAATATGTAGATCAATAATGCACTAGACGAGTAGAAATACTATCTATCCATATCATCGGTAAGTAGTTAGTATTTTTTATTATATTTAAACGTGCAATAAATATAAGATTTAAGACAATATATATAAATATATTGTTATTTTCTTTTTCTCCTTTATCTCGTATCTTTTATGTTAGTATTTGCGCACTGTCAATATTTGTCGCAGTGGATACTGATCTTAAGAAACGTAGTTTAATTCAACTCTATTTCTTCACTCCATTTTCTGACATATCAATATGCATGCACCACCATATATATCCCTTTTTGAGGATATTCTCATTGGACTTTCCTATCAAACAACTATGCGACGTATTTTTATGGTCAGTGTCAAGTTTATAACCAAAAAATGAGGTTAATAAACCAATTTTTTTTACTCTTAAAACGATGCATATGGGTCTCCCTCTCCCTGATCTGTGCCCCTTTCCTCCACAAGAAGTTAAGAAACCAGTGCATGGGCTCTCTCTCTCTCTCTCTCTCTCTCTCTCTCTCCTGGTTTTGCCAGCAACATGCACACCCAAGAGGGGAGGAGAGGAAGCTTGGAGTTTTACCCTCTTTAACATCAAGCAAGTCCAAGCTGGTGGAACCCCCCTCCCGACCGACAGTCCACCATCCATTCGAGCTCTCCCCACTTCGCATTCTGGTGAAGGTTCTCCAAGTTTTCACTTTAGCTTAGAACCACCATGCAATGATTTTTCCAGACAGATACATGTCATTAAAGTTCATATGAAAGCATATATATATGCTCATGAGTATTTGGTCCCTAATATATATATCTAACATCAATGTTGTCAACTCTTGTATAGGATAGCTACTGTCATATGTGTGTTTGGGCAAGAGGGTCTTAGGTTAAAGCTTGAGTAATCATGGGATGGAAAGTCTCCTACTACATTACAATCTAGCCACAAAATCACATTGCAATGATCAGAGATTATATCTATAACAAGAGAAGGGCTTTTTACTTGGTCTCAATCAATTTTAATCCCAAAAATATGACTATTTAACTGATGTAACTCAAAAAATAAATTACCTCTCTTTGAAGCAGTTTCTATTGGCAACTTCTACAATTATATTTTACGAGAAAAATTTACTAGACTTGAGAAATCCACTTTCTTATATTTACTTTTTGTTAGATGAGCACACTTTATTCCTAGTACATTAATCAAAGAGAAGGCTAAAGTGCATGAGAAAATGTAATTCTCAAGTGCTGTAAATTTTTCTCATATTTTAATCTACAATTTCCAAATCCCCAACGAAGGATGTCAAGGTTTCCTGGATTTAAGACTAAGTAGTAATATTAGGGGTAAATTAATTATAGGTCCTTATTAGAGAAGAGACTTATTTTTTGATCTCTGTAAGAAAAAAAGTGTCCAAAAGAGTCCCTCATTTTGACATACTTTCACAATCAGTCACTAAAAATATAGCTTCTGTCGTCTATTTTTTTTTTCTGTTTTATAATTTCGTCAATGCGTACTTTTATTTTTTGTCATCAAATATATATGACTATTGTGTTCACACTTAACTAGTTTTCTCATCTACTTTAACCAATTTTCTTATCTATTTTAATAAAAATTTTCATTTATTTTAACTGAATTCTATATCTACTTTAACTTATCATTTATGTTCTTATTCCTTGGTTTTACATTTTAACTAGATTCTTCTTCTACTTTAACTCACGTACAATATTAATTTAACACATCCATACATGTACTTTATCATAGAGGTAGGTCTCTTTTATAACTTCAACTATTTATGCATCTTACAGTAGACGATGATACCAGTTAATGTAGAAAAAGAAACCAATTTAAATAGAAGAGGAAACCAGTTAGGGTAGAAGAACAAACCTGTTAAAGAAGAGGAAACCTATTAAAAAAGAAGAGAAAATCAGTTAAAGTGTTTACTCTGTTAAAATAGTAGTTATAATGTGTTAAAGTAATAGTTACAATCTGTTAAAATCGTAATTGTTATCTGTTAAAGTAGCAATTGTAGTATTATTAAAGTAGGTGAAAAAACCATTTATAGTAGAAGAGGAAATATGTTAAAAAAGAAGAAAAAATCAGTTAAAATATGTGAGATTTAAAATAATTATTGATATGATTTAAAATATAATTTTAAAGACGTTAAAATAAGAGTTAAGATGTTTTAAAATACCAGCTGTTTAAGATCAGAAAATAAAAAATATTAATAAAAAATTATCAACACAAATCCCAATAAAATAGGGATGAGAAATTAACATTTCTAAAAATACCTAATTTTTTTTATGTAGATGCTTCGGACAGAGATGCAATTAAGATCCCCTCTCTAATAAATATCTATAATTAATTCTCCCTAATATTAACTGAATTAAAAGCTAATATTTGTCGAAGAAAAGTTAACTACTCCAAGAACAAAAGAACCTAAAACTCTGACGTACTATCGAGAAACCAGCAAAGCAGATAAGACATTTCCCCATGAAGTGAGGCAAACCCACGCACGAAAAGTTGTTGAGCATGGTGGTAGAAAGGTGCCACACACACACGGATGAGTGTTTAGGATTACCGGACAAGAGAAAAGTTTATTACATAAAATTACAGTTTTCTCTTGTATTTTAATTTTTTATTAATTAATATATTAATAACATATTATATCTATCTAATAAAAAATTAAAATACATTAAAAAGTACAATTATCTAGTACACCAAACTTTTCTACAGGACAAAGGCAGTAGATCTCCCCCTTCTCACCCAGAGAGGGAGAGAGAGAGAGAGCGCGCGCGCGCCATGCCATGGTGGGATCATAGAAGAGCGAGACAAGAAACGTCTACAGTAGCCTGGATGGGTGGTGGGGTAAAAGAACACATGTGAAGGAGGTAAGGGGAGGAGGGTGAGACCGGCCGACTGCTGCAGGTGGGGGGGGGAAGAGAGGTGGTAGCAGCTGCGGCAGGGAAGAAGGGGAGGTCGCCATTACTGCCACAACTGCCAAGGGCAGGGGATTCCTTGGAGTAGCATTAAAGCTTCTGCTCCTTTCCCTCCTCTACCTGGGTTCCCTCCCTCACCGGCGCCACCACCAAGCATGCCCAGAGAGAGCCAGCACCCCCTCCCCTACCCTGTAAGAAGAAGAGACGATTGATGCAGTGATGGGTACCTGAGCACAAGCCATGGGTTCCGCTCCCAAGTACCTCCACCTTGTCGTCTTCCTCACTGCCATCTCCGCAGCCGCCGCCTTCCTCCTCTTGTTCTTCATCTCCCAGCCGGTGGATGGCCCCGTGGGGAGCAGAACCCACAAAGCCGGCAGTAGTACCGGCGCCAATGCCGCTTCAAGTACGGGCTTCCTCCCGGACGATGGAGGAGGAAGCCATCAGGTGGAGGTGGTCTCCGGAGAAGACAATGCGGGTGGCAGCCTGAGGTCCCGGGTGGTGGACTCGTTCAGGGTTCTTCTGGGGTTGAAGGGCGGCGGCTCGCGGCCTAGAGAAGGTACTCTTGCAGGGTACGGCTCCGCACCCGCGCCGGCGCCTGCGGAGGCAGAGACGGCGGCACCGTCGCCAGTGCGGCTCCCGCGCCTTCCCGCTCGTGGCTACTCCCACTCGCCGTTGCCCCGCCCCAGCCGCATCCCCCCAGTGGACGACGCGGATCTCCGGAAGGGGGGCACCTCCAGGGCCAAAGCCCTTAGGATCGTCGCCGCCGCCGCGGTCTCCGCAGCGGCGACGCTCGCCATTGTCGCGCTCACCGTGGCTCTCGTCCGCCACCGGTCGCGGCGTGGGAGGGCGTCCGGCGGCGGCGCTGCTGCCGGGGAAAAGATGGGGTTCGACCCCGGCGCGGAGCTCTTCTACCTGGACACCTTCGCGCCGGGTTTTCCGGGGCAGATCTCCGGCACCGAGCAGAGCAGCGGCAGCGTGGGCGGGTCGACGCCAAGTCTAAGCCCAGCGAGTTCTCCCCGGGAAACTGGCGGGTCGGAGGATCACGAGTCCTTCCACTCGCTCTCCGTCTGCAACTCCCATCCCTCGCCTCTGCGGCATTCCGACGCTTCCGAGGTGAGCGATCCGGCGCAATCGTCCGAGCCGCCCTCAGCGGCCTTCGCGCCACCCTTCTCCCTGAAACCGCCGTCGTCTCCGCCGCGGGGTCTGGGTTTTGGGCGGCGTGTTTCCTTCAGCCCGGAGGTCTTCCTGTCTCAGCCTCCATTAAGGAAGGTCGCTTCCGCAGCGTCGTCCTCTTCTGGTGTCCATGGCGGTGGCGCCTCATGCTCTTCTCTTTTTCCTTCTTCTTCTTGCCGTTGGAGTTCTCGTCCTGTGGATTCGCGCCTGCCATCGTCGTCGCCATGCATGGAGTCCAGCGGTTCCGCTACCATCACACCAGCTACAGAGGCGACTCCGTCGTCGTCGTCCTCTGCTTCAGACACGGCCACCGGCTCCTCTGCAACCGCTGCCTTGAAGAGACACTCAGATGAGCCGAAACAGTCCGCCGCGATTCCGTCGGTCGGGAATGGGAGTGGCCCCAGTCCGCTGCTTCCACCTACGACGCCATTCCTGCCTTCCCCGCCACCGCCGCCTCCGCCTGTGCCGCCGTTCCTGCCTCCCCCGCCCCCCTCGCCTCCCTCATTTAAGAAGGGGGGAAGCCCGGGACACGCGCCTCCGCCGCCTCCGCCGCGACTGCTCCAGCCCTCCTCCACACCCGTCGGCAAGGACGGAAGTCCGCTGGCGAAGCTGAAGCCGCTGCACTGGGACAAGGTCCGCGCCACCCCGGATCGTTCCATGGTGTGGGACAAGATCAGGTCGAGCTCGTTCGAGTAAGTGTTCACTTCCTCTTACCCCCCATGACCTCTGCTTCGTTCTCTGCACGTCGTAACCCCTGAAATCTACGTCGCCATTGATGGATGTGTTCCGAATTTGAATCCAGATTGGACGAGGAGATGATCGAGTCCCTATTCGGGTACAATCTGCAGGGCTCCGGGAGGAGCGAGGAGGCCAGGAGCAAGGCTTCATCCCCCTGCAAGCATGTTCTTGAGCCCAAGAGGTTGCAGAACTTCACCATCCTCTTGAAAGCTCTCAACGCGACGTCGGATCAGATCTGTGGAGCTCTGCTGACAGGTAAAAGCAAAAGAAACACAACCCTTTGCATAGGAAGCTCTTTGTTTACTTGTCCGAAGCCAGAATTGCTGCTGCTCACGACGCTGGCATTTGACATGATCGTGCTTTGTTCTTGTGGCATCAGGCACCGGGCTGTGCGCGCAACAGCTGGAAGCTCTGGTGAAGATGGTGCCGACGAAGGAGGAAGAGGAGAAGCTTCTCTGCTTCGAAGGTGGCGTTGGCGAGCTCGACCCGGTGGAGAGGTTCGTCAGGGACATGCTGAGCATACCACTGTGCTTTCCCCGGTTCGAAGCCATGCTGTACAGAGAGACCTTCGAAGATGAGGTCGCGCATCTGAAGAAATCCTTCGAGACGTTGGAGGTAGGGACTCATGACCCGCCATGGAATCGCCTCGCATGTTCGTGGGTGTCCTTCAAAATCTGATTTTGATCTCTGTGCCAATCCTGTTTCCGCTGTCTCAGGAGGCGTGCAAGGAGCTGAGGTCCACCCGGCTCTTCCTGCGGCTGCTCGAGGCCGTGCTCAAGACGGGGAACAGGATGAACGTGGGGACGACCAGGGGCGGCGCCAGGGCCTTCAAGCTCGACGCCCTGCTCAAGCTCGCCGACGTCAAGGGCACCGACGGGAAGACCACCCTGCTGCACTTCGTCGTGCAGGAGATCGTCCGCTCGGAAGGTGCCGCCGCCGCCGCCGCAGCGGCCTCCACGGCCGGCGGGAAGGCGAATCCAGAGGAAGACGACTGCAGAACCATGGGGCTGGAGCTCGTCGCGGGGCTCAGCACCGAGCTCCGCCACGTGAAGACTACCGCCAGCGTCGACCTGGACGCCCTGGCCGGCTCCGTCTCCAACCTCTCGGCCGGGCTGCGAAACCTGCAGCACCTGCTCGAGCGCCACGAGCTAGATCAAGCGGATTCCGCGCGGGGCGACTTCGTGCAGTCGATGAGAACCTTCTCCAGCTCCGCCGGGAGGACCATCTGCGAGCTGGAGGAAGAGGAGGCTCGGGTGTTCCGGCTGGTGAGGGAGATCACGGAGTACTACCATGGCGACGTGGGCAAGGAGGAGGTGAACCCCCTGGGGATCTTCGTGGTCGTAAGGGACTTCCTGGGCACGCTGGATCGAGTGTGTAAGGAGGTGTGGAGCTGGAAGGGGCACCACAGCCCGACCATGGCCGTCCCCTTCAAGTAGATGCATGACGAGAACTTCGCAGGGGGGAAGGCCTCTGGTTACAAGGGAAGGAGAGGGGAGATCGAGAGGAGTTGCAGAATTTTGAATTAGATAGTGTGTGTATCAGATTATTGGCACAAACCAGAGTGCAAGTTTTTTAAATTCTTTTTTTTTTAATTTCTTTTCATGGCATGCATGCATTCTTTTCAAATCACCGTGGTTTTTTTGATTCAAATGCTCTGTTTTCATAGACGAACCACTGTTGTAGATAATCCCGGGAAATAAATAGAAAGATCATAACGAGAATTTGCAGATATTTGTACATATATAAGAACTGGCTTCAATTAATGGTTTAAATTCTCTCTTTATATTTTAGTTATTTTTGTTCAAATTTTTGCTCTCATATTATGTACTAGAAAGAATTGCAGATATTAACTTTTGAGTTTCGAATCCTTCTTCCCTCCTCGCCTTCTGCAGCAGCCATTTTTGTTGTCTTGATGGTTTTCCTCCGTTTGTAAGATACAGTAAAGAGCAATACTTGTGCGTGCTTAGATGCATGGTGAGGAAGTCGCTTTAATCTTATTAGTCTAGTTCAGATTGATGGTATATGTACAAATATAGAACCTACCCACCATCTAATATACTTCTAGACTAATGGGACAAGGATGTGGCTTCCTTGCTGCACTTGTGTACAACAAATTAATATTACTCGTTATTAGGGTTACAATTGGGTCGGATCCAGAATTGGAAATACAGATTCTAATTTTGATTTTGATAATCGACATATAATTTCAGTTTTGATAAAATTAAAATAATTAATTCTAATTTCGTTCTGATTTCGATAATATTATCGGAACCAAAATCCTGATAAGTTAATATGCTTATCATAATTTTGCCTTTTGAGTTTATAGATAGTTTATCAGAATAACTGATTTTGATTATTTTCAATTTTGATTCCGATTCTGATAGTTTATCAAAATATTCGATACCGATTTCGATAAACTATCGATATCAATTTTCAATTCTAAAATTGATAATTCTTATCGAAATCGGGTTAGAATATTAGAATATTGAGTTCCATTGGCAACCCTACTCATTATAAAATAATCTAAAATTGACATGCCTTATCATGGTCACATATAAAGAAATGATATAATTTACCTTATCCATACCACTACAAGTAAGCAACATGTTTTCCAAATGAGAAAGACTTACTGCAGTTTAGGAAAGTACAGTAAGTGTAATCCACCTAGGATGGCAACCCATGTGGCGCCACATGAGCTGTCAGGTGATTTTTCTATTTTTTTTTTGAAATCTAGTTTTTTTTTTTAGCCTAACCCATCTATTTTGGAGCTCAACTCATCTATTTTAGAGCCCAACTTTTTATTTTGGAGTTTAAAAAATAGTTTGGTTCCAAAACAAAAGGTAAGTTGGGCTCCAAAATAAAAAGTTGGGCTCCAAAATAAATGAATTGGGCTCCAAAATAGATAAGTTAGGCTAAAAAAAAAAGAAGTTAGATTTAAAAAAAAAAAAAAAAAACCACCTGACAACCCATATGGTGCCACATAAGCTGCCATCCTAAATATATTATTGTACTTTTCTAAAGTGTAATAAGTCATTCTCTTTCCAAATATATATCCCAAAATGAGTAACTGTATGCATGGTGGCTCAGATCGATGAATCAAATTGTGCCAGTACAGTAAAAATGAATGCGTATTATATTTATTTAATCTGATTCATATTTAAATATAATAATAATAATTTAGAAAAGAAGAAAAAATGTTTTGGGGCTGGACACGGTACGAATTGGGTGTATCAATTCGATAATATCCGATATGCATGCCCAACCATGACTGTACACGTGCGCTTATCCTAATGAGTGCTATTTTACAAATATACCCTAATATTTCCAAAAACAACTAACATTCCCCATCAGATCTTTATCGTATGTTTACTCGGTCCTAACATATTCTGATAGGAATCGCATAACTTTCCTACAAGGTTCTTGCAACGTTAATTTGACTTAATTCTGAGATGGAGGTGTACATGTCCTAAATTATTTAGGGTTGTATTTGAAGGTATAGAACATAATACGTAAAGATTTCAATCGTGTCTAAGTTACAACGTTGATAATTATATGAATATAGGAAAAATTACATAAGATTTGAAGGGCAATATTATACCTTCGGAAAACCATCCTTTCAAAATTATTCCATTTTCTACTTTAAACTACCGATTACCACAAAAATTATATATGTTAACAAGAAATGTTCGGGAGGATAGTTTGACGTGGAGGGGCCATGTCTCTCCACAGCACGTCATGTGGAGGGGTGCGGCCCCAGATACATTTAATATACTATTTTTTTTACCTTAAAATAATACACATAATAATATATTAGTGCACACAAATAACATATTAGTGTACACAAATAATATAAGAATATACACTAAAAAAAAGAATAAACTCTAAAAAAAAGAATAAACTCTAAACCTTAAATCCATCCAAAGAAAGAGTAGTAGAGAAATGGAGGACCTACCCTAGGAAAGACCATCCCATGCTCTTCCAAGTGGAAGGGACTGCATGTGGAGAAGATGCCCACCCCTCCAGGGCCGGGCAGAGAAGACGGAGATAGGAAGACAAATTAAGGCATGTCACTGTCAAAAAATTTACCCGAGAAGCCCTTCTACAGTGATCGTCGAATCACCGGTTCACCACTATAATTACACCACCAAAACTTATTGTATTTATCTAGTAATTTTTTTTTATATACATCTCTAATTTTTCGTTGGCTAATATGCTAGCCATGCATTTTGTGTCAAAAGTAGAATAAATATTTCTTGAGCTTGAGACTATGCGAACCGATGAAAAAGAGGGAAATTAAGTGGGGATATCCTCAAGTTGTTTGGGTCGTCTTTCACGCATCACTTCGTAAGGTGTTCTTTAGTCTTTCATTGTGATTCATCTCACAGATTTTATTTGGATGAATGTAAATTAATGAAACGATGTATTTTGCTGCTGTTTTGTTATAAAATGAAGTCAATTTTTTCTCCAACTTTGGCTTATTCATAGGTGTGCACCATAAAAAAATATATCTGTGTCGAATGGAACATCATAAACTCATTTAACGTTGCTTTATCCACGATAGATAAGCCAGAAGATGCTCTACAATGCAGCAATTGTGAAGTTTTCCAATGTTTTAACAGCTTCCTATTCTTGGAAGTTATTTCAGTAATTTTTTCAGCATATTTTGATTTCAAAGCAAAAGTTCTTAAATGTGAGCTTTTAATTGTTGTAAGAAATAGAGTACTGCTGGTGAACATTTTGACTCATCAGAAGGAACCCTCATGTACATACAACTTATTGCCACATCTGACAGGTCAGGGAATCAAATCATAGAGGTGATATTGTAGACCTCACATGTACTGAATGCTGATCCTTGTCCCCTTGAGTTAGCACTAAAAAGGATGCAATTATACATGGGGGGGGGGGGGGGGTAGCTCACATATATTATGCTGATCATACAGAGCCTTTTTATGCTTACATGATCTAGCAAATTATATATGTATGACTAGCTAGTCAGGTGTTCCTGGTGTTATGTGATCCCTAAACCCTAAAACCCCATGGTTTTGTTTTGCATATGGTGGGGTAGAGAAGATGGGATATTTAGGTGGTGGTGATGTCCTACCAAGGACGTGTGGGAAAACAACTACACAGTGAAGTGCCCGGCAGCCATTTAGAACAACCACACAAATGGAAGTGAAGCACTATGCATGGACTCCTACGGATATTTGTGGGTAAAAATTTCTTGCCTCAGAGGACCCCAATTGGGTCGATCGGTTAGAACTCTTGCTTAAAAGTAAGAGGTTCCGAATTTGATTCCTGGAGGGGGTTTATCTGATTTACATACAATCTTCGAGGTGTGTAGATCTAGAGTTTTTCTGGTCAAGTGAGATAAAGGTAAACGGATATACGGAAAGTAGGAGCTGTCAAATCTTGATCTTGGAGTTCACGAATACTAATTTCTGAGCCCACAAAATCACACGGGACGGAATTTCCTCGTTACCAAAAAAAAAATTCCTTGCCTCGAACAACTGTGGGAGATGAAACTTGAACAGTTAGTTGAACTTATAAAAGACCTTCACAAAAGTTACGGTATACCAATAACTGAGCCCTATTAGCTAAGTGGTGAAAGCGCATCACAATTACTTGCATCCGAAAGGCAACCAGTAAACAGTACTCTCAGCTGCAAACAAGTGATCCGCTCAGCTAGCAGTGACTAGCTAGTTATGCCCGCTTCACTTTGATAACCAATTAAAAGGGGTTATCTCCTTTTTATCACACTGGATAATAAAAAAAATTGATATATAATTGAGAAAAGATATACTAAGGATAAATGAGTGCAATCAAGATAAATATATGTTAGATAGAGATATTAATATCCCTGCTCCCGAGTAAGGATAAAAGTTATCCATCGTGTTAAAGTGGGTACGGTGTGAGATAATAGGGGTCATTTTACGATTACTCCACTGTTCAAGACACATGAGAGCCGGTGCATAAGATATTTAATGATATTTTCTCTATTATATAGAGATTAGTACTGATTTATCTTAGATTTGTCTTTGCCTCCACCATTGTCGAGGGATAATTTGAGATAATAAAAAATAGAGTTATCAAAATAAAAATATGACGCTATAATAAGACCCTCATACTGTTTTCACTGACCATCATAAAAAAGCAGTAAGAAGGACAAAGAAACATGGGAAGGAAGAGGAGGACCTGGCTTCTTTGATCCTTCCACAAAAGGGAATAAGGACTGATCAGGTGGGTTAATGCATCAGGTACACCGGTGACAGAGCTCTGGTGGTGGGCATAGATCGACAATGGAGTGTAGGTAGATCTAGTTACTGGGGTCTTAAGATCTCACTAGATTTTTAAAATTTTATTAATGAGTGTAAATTTTTTTATTAAATTAGTTTTGTTAGAAAATTTTTACAAAAAGAGTGACTCTACTATGAATTAGTAAAGTGATTCTACTAAATAAAATTTCTGAGTCTTTTTTTTTGCTGCACGTAGCTAGTGTGATAACATGTACACAGCATGAATTGGAAGGCTTAGTTGTTATGCGTTGTCTTGTTTGAGTGAGGCATGTGACCTACGCAAGTATGGTGTACCTGCTGCTGCATGCCGTAGTAGGACAGTGGTTGTGTGTTAGCATTCAAAGGGAGAACTGTATGCTGGAACAGGGACCGGATTTGTCCCTTGAGGATGGAGGGGAAGGAGGTAAATATATGGCCATTAATATTGCAGACAAACTATATATGTAAGCCTCAATATGAACAGAACACCCACCAGTCTGTGCGGTGTGGCGAGGGTTTGAGGTGGTTGGCGCCGGAGGCACGCAGGTTATTAAAAAAGTTTGGGGAGCTGCGCTCCCCCAGGAGGATTTTCTCTGAGTTTTTCGAGGGGTTGTTCTGGGTTTCGAATCCGGATGACTCTTATGATCGGGCAGTGGTCTAAACCACCACACCGCTTACCAAAAAAAAAAAAGTTGAACAAGGCCGAAGATGAGAGCCAGGCCGACGGGACTGGTAATGCTTCCTTGAAATGGTATATACCACCTGGGCAAGCCGCACATATATGGGAGATTATTAGATTATTAACATCTAATGAAAGTTGAGAGAATTGAATGATACAAAACTCTCTTAAAAGTGGCTAATATAGTTTTTTTTTTTTTTGATGGGATGAGAGGAGCAACTCTTGTATCCCATTGAATGACAAATTAAAGTTCCTCTCTTGTTTCTAAAAGGTGGTGGATTCCTAATAATCTTCTTACAATGTGAAGTTCTACCACTATAAAGAGAAAAGAGAGAAAATCTTGGTACCACCTTTCTCTCCCTTTAACTTCTAGTGCTGCTCTCTATATATACTGGTGTTCCATTGCTCCTCCCCTACCATCCTTTTGGCCACTAGATTTACAAATTTTAATGGTTGCACGGTCTTTGCCTATGGCCAGAGAATGCAATATGCCATTTCCTTGAAGTTTGCATACTCTGCAAAAATTTCACCATTAGCCGACAATATACATGTAACAATTTAGAGTGTAAAGATGAATATGATAAATCTAATAATAATAATAATAAGGAGAGAGAACCCTCGTGGCCTTCATTTAGTATTATTGGATTGTATTGATGTTCTAGATCCACCATGACTGATAAAATTATCTAGTAGATTTAATTAATTGGTAGATAGAACCCAAGGATCTTATAAGGAACTTTATACATGTCATTAATGCTCATTCAATAACAAGTTTTATCCCTTATAAGGTTATTCAATGGGATTAATAATGTTCTTGTTATTAGAACTAATGAATGAACCTCCAACTTCAAGATGGATGAGATAAATCCATTAAGTTCTTGGATTTCAGTCGTCCATTAATAGTTGCCTTAACATTATGCCCAATTAGGCCCATTAACATTTATATTCAGAACTTTGCATGTATTTGAGTTCTTCATTAAGGGCTCATGTTATGAACTTTGTATTCAGATTGCATAAATTCATAAAAAGTTTCTTATTAGTTTCATGTTCACAACTAAAATAATTATAACATCCATGTCCATTAAGTTAAGACCATTTAAATTCTAATTTTCTAGTCTATCTAGCTTAAAAGAACTAGTTTTCATAATTGTATTCTTTGAGGCCCGTTAAAACTATTTTGACCATTTTCATGATATTTTTGTGTTATACATACATGTATATCATGAATGAATGGCCTTATATAGATGTTACACAAATATGGATGTGAATGGATGTTCACAAACATATACTAAAAGTAGCTCATATATACTATTTCACTAAAATACACTCTTTCCCCCACATATGTAGTTGTGACTTCAACAAAAAGAGGCCAAGTAAGAACATTAACATACTACTCTAAAAGAAAGTGATACAGGACAATCCCTGAGGGTCCGGACGAAGAGATCATCTGGCTAGCGTCCATCGAGGTGACAAATTGGCTGAACGAACGACACGCCCCGAGTAGAGGTTGGTCGGTCCTCAGGAGCTCGAACAAGATGTAAAGCTCGCCAAGCTGTTCCTAACTGGTTGGGTCGGGGTGTGGCATACGAGGCCGAGCTTCCGGACGAGTTGAATCTCATTGGGGTCCTCGGTGGCAACGCGCTAGACTTGACTTTCCTAATATTAACCCGCGTGACCGTAAAGGAAAGACTCGTTGGCAGGAAGGCCCGAAGATCGCGGGTCATGTTCGCTAACTGTCCTGGCACGATAATAGTGGGAAGGTCTAATGGCGGCAAGACCCAGAGGTAACACCACTGGCCTCGCACGATCTCTGGCCCGAAGTATTCGGAACCAATCCAGCCACGCCTGCCATTCATCACCCCACTAAGCGGGAATCCAGGGTGGTTTCGGGGGCAGGTACACAACTCACTTCCCATACTCCAGCCTATGGAACCCCTATAAAAGGGAGAGACATCCCTTGTGAAAAAGGTACGCAACTTATAGCCCACAAACTCTCTTGCTCTGACCTCCCAAACTGACTTGATTGTCGGAGTCCTTCCCCACCGAGGTCACTCGGTGGTCCTGCAAGTAGAAGCTCGGCAACACACGCGAGGCATGCCATCGTCCCTTGGGAGCTGCTCGGCCTGAGCCGACCTCGTTACTCTAGCAGTAACAGAAAGGATGACAGCAGTTTTTTATATTCTACTGGATTTCCAATGTATACTAAAGAAAAGGATCAACAGTGGAACTGGGTTCTTAAAAAAAAAATCTACTGTATGATAGGGTGCTTCTACGGCATAAAAAAGGAACAACATTAACTCTAACATTATTAACGTGCTCACCTTCTTCCATGCTTTAAATTGTTCCCCAATCCAAATGTTACTTACTTTGAAGAGAGTTGTAGGTCCTGTTGCAACTCGTAGTAACATTGAGTGATGGAAGAGTGGAGATTCTCTTGACCCCTCACAGGAGGGGCTCAGCCAGTACATGGGTGGGGTGGATTTGATTCTCTTGACCCCCCACAGGAGAGGGGCTCGGTCAGTACATGGGTGAGGTGGATTTAAATGTACTGACCGAGCCCCCCTCATGCGGGAGGTTAAAAATAAAAAAACCCATCCCACCCATATACTGATCGAGCCCCCCTCATGCGAGAGGCCGAGAGAATCTCCACTCGTGATGGAGAGGTCTAAATGCTGCAGCGATCATCCCATGGATTCTAGAATTCGAGACACCCACCGCAGCCCACTATGTACGCAGGGTTTCTTGTCCCATGTGCAATAGCTCTATGATCCAAGAAATGGCGAGAACGCTACCCCTACCCATGGAACACGACGAGGGCAAGGAGGTCTTTTTCTCCAAGCCATAAGACACAAATATTTCTCCTGTCTGATGGATACAACCCTTTACATGTCACCACCACTTATCCACAAGGTGCCCACTCATTGGGTGTGCTCACGTATGAGGACCCTGGTACCCATGCAAGGCATCAAAGTAGGGAAGGGGAAAAAAATCCAAATCTATTTTCTAAAAGGAAATATTAGGGTTTAGGGTTTAGAATGGCATATCTATTTGGAAGGAAATCTATGTGTTCAGAAGGAACATAAAAGAAATTGATCTAAGGGAAATAAATATACATTGTTCCTGGTACGATATCTGGGTATGTTTACTATCTATCTGTACATGTCATTCCTAAGCACCTTTTACCCCTTCCAAAGATTATCTCCCCCCAAACACAGATGTTCACTGTCAAGCACATTTCTCATCCCCAGGAGACAAAAGTAAAAGTGTGTTCTGGCTTCCTTTTTCCTTTTTATTTTATTTTATTTTTATTTTTTTTAATGTGGGGGAGGGTTACTATCTAATATATCAGTCTTCTGTAATCATTCTATTGTACAAAGTTGTACAGCCACCAGTAACCAACTTGAGCCCATTACTCTATTTCCAGGCATTATTTCAGAGTAGTTCTTGACGCGTGCCTAGATTTGCAGCCTTATCACAAACTCACACTCTACTGCTTCACATAACATCGACATGATGTGTGTTGGAGGTAGACTCACATGAAGAAGACGACAGCTACGCATCTTTTCCCTTTCCCCTCATGTCTCATATGGGCGCAGGCTTACATTTTCCCCTTTTTTTATATAACCAGGGCGCAGGCTTACATACTCGCTGCAAGGTTGCAATGATTCGTAATAGGCACATCCATGGGCCTTGAAGAAAGAAGGGTACACAGAAATGCCCCTTAGTCAAATACCAATCTATTTATACAGCTTATCCAAGTACAGCCTGCTATCAACTTGTAAGGTTCATTATTTACCATTTTGCCCCTCTTTGCAGCGATTTCATACATGAAGACAGACAAAAGAACAGCAAATTAAATTGAAGCACAACCGAGTCAAGCAAAACATACAACAATGTAAGTGATCACCTGCAACAAGTGAAGTATGGGTCTGGTAAATGGCAATGGCTCAGAAATTGTCTAAATTGCAGAGAAGCATACCATACATGCTGTTCCAAGAGTTATCCTGCATCATTACTATATACTGCAGGCACATGATGCAATCTTTGTTTTCAAGTTGAAACCATAAATCAGTCATTTGATTCACTGTAGACAACTTTTCTACACTAAATACATATACTTCTTGAGCAGGAATACAAAAGATCCCAGATCTCTCATCTAGGTCAGGAGGGCAATTGCCCGTCTGGAATATTTTCAACATGGATATCAAGATGTAAATTGAGTACCTCTTTCATGGTCGGTCTTCTGAAAATGCAATCATCTTTACAGATATGATTGCACATATCTGATTTTCCATTACAAGCAGCAGAAGGATCAGAGTAGACCCAGGAATTTATCAACAACCTGACTGCTCTCAAGCTTGCGTCTCTGACGTTTTCCTCTGGATGAGGCTCACAATCCTGTAAGATTAAGTGCGGTTACTAAGAGCACACCCCAATGGTTGCATCAAATTAAGGTTACCAAGAATTATGCAACTTTACAAGAAGGCATTTATAAGATAATGATTAATGAATCTTAAAGTATTGGAGTAATTCCAATGTCTCTAGGTCTCAATGAGAAGGTTTATGGAAAATGAGACACAAATGCCCCACAGCATGCATGACCAACATTTTACTTTCATTTTCTACCTAATGAAATGACAAAGGAAGGAAATCTTCCAGAAACTAAGCAGACAAAAATTATGCAGAAACAATAAATCCTAGTAACCTGCTTCTGATCCTGCAGATGTCCTCCAGAATTTGTGATGCCTGTAGGAGCTCTGGACTTTTCTGCTTTTGGTCACTTTCCACTTCTAATATAGCTGACTTTAAAAATGTGACAAAATCAGTTTCAATTTCTCTAAAATGGTCATCAATATGCTCCAGAAAATCATTGAGAGATGATATTGTCTTTAAAAAAATTGGTCTATCATCATCCGCAGGAGAAATGAATCTAGCAGGGTCTTCAAGGAGTTGCGAATCCTGACCAGGTTCATTAGCTTGAAAACTACGATATTCTGTATCCTCGGTTCCACTGGGTTCCACAATTGACAAGCCATCAAATTCATTTTGTCTTGGACTTTGATCAATGTCATCATGTGGCGAGATGATATGAATTGGCTGATCATCATCTACTTTGTTGACATCCAAGGGTAGAGTGAGATTTCTAATTAACTGTGTCTCTTTCAGAGAAATTGCCTGCAATTAAGCAAGGTGCTAATATGTTAAGAAGCTAACAGTGCAAACTTGAAGAAAAGGAATATAAATCAGAGAGATGCACAAAGTTGCCACTATCCACTATCCGGTTTTTCTATTAAAAAGGTGATTTTTACAAATCAGTCCTTATAATCTCTTCTAATGCCACGTTCTAGGATACTTTAATGAGGTCAGATCCCCAAAAGATTAGAAACAAGGGCCAGAAGATTACCATTTGAATGGGGGAGGTCAATGAATGGGTTGATACATTTAATTTGATGGAGATTCCAATCCGTCAAGTCGTGTATACTTGGTCAAATGGCAGAACAAAATCATACCTTATCAAGATCAGGGTTTTGCAAAGTGAATCGGATCGGCCCGATTCGGCCGAATCGGATCGGATCAGGGGAGATCCGATCCGTGATTCGGGTGATCCGATTCGATTTGCATGGGTACATACATACATACCCTTTCTTCTTCATACTTATTTACCTGAATATCATTTAAGTAAATGTTAGTATTTATACATGTAAATAAGGAATCGGCTACGGACTTTGGATTTTTAGTGTTCCATATGATTTATTTGAATTATCAAATTTTTAGATAGGCCAAATTATGATAGATTAGAAAGTTAGCATTTCGCTAAAATCACCGAAATCACGATTTTCTTCTTCGACGAGAGTGTTGACTTTTTATTGATAAGAGATGATTTTTTTGATATTTTTATTAGATTCAAATGGGGGGATACTTCCTTATTTACATGTAATATCTTAAGTAAATGAAACTATAAATACTAACATTTACTTAAATGAGTTCCCCCATGGGTAATATACATATATCTATATATATACATAAATATATATATAATAATCCTATGCGAATTGAGCCGATTCGGTCCGATTCCATGTGAATTGAACCGAATCAGGGAGAACTCGAATCGGTCCGAATCGCCGCTCCAACAAACTATGATCAAGATCAGTCAAACTACAGGTTGACGATACATGTGATACTATGCTTCCTTTTGCTAGATTATCCATCCAGCCTCAGAATTTTTTTATCATAATCCTTCATGTTTAGGCCACAGAGAAGTAAGAAGAAAGGTGTTTTAAATTTGGAAAGCTTTCGATCAAGAGTGAAATTCATAGACTTGGTCCATGTATAGTGTCACAATGAGGAGGTTGTTGAATAGTTATCTTTTACAAATGGTTGATTTATGTTTAAAAGAACGGTTGTGCATTTATCTCTTACAAATGCTTGACCAATGTTTTTGCTTATGACAAAATCTTTTAATTATTTCCTAAACAAATTTATTTTATTATACCACACTGTATTTTGTCTAAAGATTAATG
Source organism: Colocasia esculenta (assembly GCA_014218235.1). Lineage (NCBI taxonomy): Eukaryota > Viridiplantae > Streptophyta > Magnoliopsida > Alismatales > Araceae > Colocasia > Colocasia esculenta. Next base: position 430,893 of record CM024766.1, on the reverse strand, counting down.
TGTTCAAGTAAAGACATACATATATTATACCATATAATCTTTACAGTCTATTGGTGTCAACACACTAAGCCTAATGTCGACACAATGTCAACTTTCATTAAGAAAATTTTCTAAGTACACATTGTATACATACATATCGCACTAACTCCGACCTTCATGAAGTCGAAGTGTTGTACCGATTGCTGAACAGACTGGTACCACTACGACTCATGAAAAGTTGAAGTGAGATATCGATTGTTGAACAATTGGTCTGACTCCGACTCTTAAGAAGTCGAAGTCAACTAGTCTTACTCCAACTCTAAGAAAGTCGAAGTTAGATACTGATTGATGAACAACCAGACTTACTCCGACTCTTGATAAGCCGAAGTCTAACATCGATTGTTTCTATCGATTTCTGATATACATATATATCGATTGATGTTGATTCTACTCCGACTCTTCTACAGTCGAAGTTACACATCGATTGCTTCATATACATCGATTGTTTTTAACATCGATTGTGTTTCTCTCAAAGCATCGATTGTCTGCATCGATTATCTTCTTCATATCGATTGTTTGTATCGATTGCTTATGTTTCATATCGATTGTCCATATCGATTGATTGTATCATTCGTCTTATATATCAATTGTTTCTCACTTCGACTTCGATACAGTCGAAGGCTATCAGGTTACTACTGTAGCTGTACTCCGACTCCTCGAAAGTCAAAGTATATCATTAACTTCTGTGATCAACCACACTTAGATATTTTTAAGTATCTGTCATTATTTTTTTTGCTGACTGTTAATATATTATTTGTGCGATTAATGTTTAGTTCTTATAAAATTATTTAATGATCTACAGATGAACACCTGATGTACACTATGACAGTCTCTTTGCAATCTGTACGATATTTTATCTAATGTGCTTTGTACCTCTCTATTCTTTTATTTTATGCCTTATAACATTTCTGAAAAATCAGTCTTATAGTCTATTCTTTTCAAAATGCTACGTGTCTTACAAAGACATGTGTTAACATGTCTCAGCATATCTAGTTTTCCAGATTTTAAGGAAAAGGTCTTTGAAGCTGTACTGCGCGGCAAGCAGGTGTCTCATTTCTCTTGAATGCTCACCTAACTCTATACTGTTCAAAGGACAAACTATCTGTCTGTCAGGAACAGATAGATATCTGTTTAGAAACTTCTTGTCCCTTACCTACTTATATGATTTTATATTTCTCACAAAACTAACCCCGAGAACAAGAAAAGACATAGTATGATGCTTGCAGAAAATAAAAAAAAGCTATCTGAAGAAGAGCTATGCAGCTATCTCTATAGTCTAAAGCCATTGAGACTCAAAAGACAAATGAATAGCACTCTGATGATCTGAGCTCAGCAGTCTCCAAGTCTCAATACCTAAACACTCAGATTCAAACGGCTAGTTTCAAACGGCCATCTTCAAACGGGAAGCTGAAATATCTGAAGACTATATATGAAGCTGAAGTTTGAATCACAACATATCGACCATTGCAACACACATAGACATCATATTCTTACACAGAGAAGAGAAGAGCTCACAAGATCTGAAGAGAGCCTGTTGTTTTCAAGTTTCGACTTCTAAGCTCTCCTGCATTCAAAAATCTTTCTCTTTGGTGGCTTTCTGCTATTGTAGATTTTCTCTTCTGTCCACCCTCTTAGAGTCAGAAAGAGTTAGAACTTCCATTCATACTTGTATCTCTTTCTGATCTTCTGTGTTTGCTCATCTCTCTGAGTAGACACAGTGTGTTTATTTCTATATAAGAAACCAACAGGGGGTTTATTCCCTGTAGTGCCCCTCTGGGAAGGGAAGACCTACGGTTGTAGGTAATTGTAATACCCCTTTGTGAAGAGAAGACTTACTTGGGAGCAAGTGGGTTGTAATACCTATCAGGTTGAGAGAAGGCCAAATGTTCTTGGCAGTTAGTGAAAATCCCAAGGGGTTCTTGGGGATTGGATGTAGGACTTCCATTTGGAAGGGCTGAACTAGGATAAATCTCTGTTCAGTTTGTCTGATTGATTCCGCCAAGCTTTTCACTTGTTTCACACACACTACACTAAGTACTAACATCACTATCTAGTGTTATCTGTTTTCAGATAAATTTTAAAGAGTGCAAGAAGTCCTATTAACCCCCCCCCCCCCCCCCCTAGGACATCTAAAGCTCCATCCCGATCTAACAGAGGTTTGAAAATCTGCAGCTAAAATTGAAGCTTCAGCATCCAGGGAAATTAATCACAAAATGTGCCAATGACTGGAGAAGAGATGCATATCAGAATGGACTTTTTAACCAGTGACATTGAGAAGAAGGTATTCTTGTGGAGCAAATACCTCTAATATGGCAGGAAAAAGAGCCCCACCTATACTTGTAAATTCCTTTTCAGTTTAATATAATTGTGGTACTACGCAGTTAAAACAAAAATATGGTAGGAAAAGAAATAAGAATTTTGCTCAAAACTCAGCTCAGTGAATGGTTCGCTGTAGAGGAGATTAGACAGAAATGCAAAGCAAGAATAACATTCTTGCAAGCATGGAAAGCAATTTCACGAAATCTCGCGAGAATCTTAGTCTCCGTGCCTTCCCGAGAAACGAGAAGGCCGTGATGAGTAGTCAGGGACTCAGTGTTAGGATCCTCTAAAGCTAGGGTTGTCAGGATCCCCTTATTTACCTGAATATCATTTAAGTAAATGTTAGTATTTGTAGTTTCATTTACTTAAGATACTACTATTGGATCGATGGCAGTAGAGCTTTTCACCTAGAGGGGGGTGAACAAGTGTTTTTCGTTGCGGAAGCTAATTTAAACAACTCACTAACGCACGTTAGTTATGTTAGTATAACAAAACTATAAAAAGACATGAGAATTTTATCCTGATTCGGATCTTCCTTCCAATGGAAATCCTATGTCCAGTCCCCAAGCCAATAGCTTAGGATTTCACTATCTTTCTCAAAGTTACAACATCTCGATTTTCACCGATCTTCCCTTCAAGACAAGGGAGAAAACAAACCGCTAGATACAACTAGCCTTCCCTTTTCCAAAGGGGAACCAACTGTCAGAACTACTTTGGTCTTCATTCTTTCAGAGGGGTAAACACTCTGCTCAGCAGGTCTTCCGTTCACAAAGGGGTATACTTACTTGTGAAGAGCTTTTGTAAGGAGTGCAAGACTCAGTAGGATTTCAGACTAGAAGAATATAGCAGAAGGATTCTAGTTTAAAGAATGACTCCTAAGTCTGAGGAGAGAACCTTCACTAGGCACGATTCTGACAGTTGCATCAAGGTATTGACAGGTAAAACTTTAGCACAACCACCTAGCTAGAATCTATAGAGAGGAGGCTTTGCGTTGCATACTAGCACTCTTTCATTTTTTCTCGTGTATGTGTATATCTCTCACTTGCTTTCTTGTATTTCACTGCTTGTCTATGTATCCTTACCTTTGAAATGTCTTGCTTTTATAGACTTCATTTTTGTAGCTGTTGCTTCAGCCCGTTTGAATAAATCCGTTGGAGAGATAATCGTTGCATGACTTCTTTCGAGGGCAACGTGCATGTCTTTTACGTTCACATGATCAAACAGTCTTGCAATTGATCATTTTTTGTATTTTTTTGAAATGTGACAAGTTCCAAGAGATATACTAGACTGGGTCTAGTTCATTAACTCGGGGATGATCATAGGTATTTGTGAGATATTTCAAATATTAGTGTTTAATTTTTACGTGCTATCAATTAATGTTCTACGTAAAAAGTTCTACACAAGTTCATATACATATCATAGAATATGTAGTTGGTAGCAGGGTTCGCCATGCCGCTGCGTACCACGGCAGCACGGTCGAACTGCACCGTGCCTGGCGCGGGCGGCGCCCAGGCACGGACAGGGCTGCAAACGATCCGAGCCGAGCCGAGTATCACTCTGCTCGAGCTCGGCTCGCACACTCCATAATAAGTTCAGACTCGGGCTCGATACTCGCGAGCTTCACAACGTCTGTTCGAGCTCGGCTCGTTAAAAAACCTTCACGTTCGAGCTCGGCTCGTTAAGCCGCTCGATTAACCCATTCCAAGCTCGCTCAGAAGGGTGATGGCGTGAGAGATTTTGTGTGTGAAGTTTGATTTGTGGCTGGGTCGTTTTACAAAGAGTAAAGTGCCATGGATTAAATCTAATATCCGATATGGGATATATGTGGGATCGTTGCAGGCCATGGCAAGCAAATGCCGTTCGGCATCGGATGAGGGAGGTGACGCGGCCGGAGATCACCACCAGGAACATCAAGAATGACGTCCGGCACCGCCGGAACTGCCATGGGCGTCTGCACTGCCGCCGTGGCACTGCAACTTGATTCTGGAACTGCCACGGGGGTCTGCACTGCCGCCGTGGCACTGTTGTGGGAGCCGGCGTTTGCACTGCCACCGTGGCACTACTGTGGGAGCCGGCGACTCCGACTGTGGATCTCTGGCTGTGGGCGTGACCCCCCCGTGGCGTGCATGGCCACTGCGCAGCTAATCGGCGCCAGAAGGGACGGGGACGGAAGGGAAAAGAATTTTTCCCCAATCGCTACCTAGGGACCCGAAAGGCTTTTGGGTTTTTACTTTTAAACCGTTGTTGACACGGGGGGGAAGATGAGGGAGAGTGTATAGAAGAGAGAATATATGCAGAGTACATCATTATGGATCATCGCGTTCTTTTTGGTTTATTCATTTCATTCCATTGAAGGGTATTCATTTGTTTCGCATGCTTTGATTTTTATATCGCGGGGCGTGCCAGCCTGTCTAACAGACAGAAGAAAGAATCCGCGCAATGCGGAAGGAAATTTGCGTGTCCGTGGAACGGACGGGTATGGTGTCCGTGAAACGGACGGGTATGGTGCCCGTGAAACAGACGGGTATGGTGTCCGTGAAACGGACGGGTGTGGTGTCCGTGAAACGGACGGATATGGTGTCCGTGAAACGGATGGGTGTGTCCGCGAAACGGACGGGTATGGTGTCCGCGAACGGACGGGTGTGTCCGCGAACGGACGGGTGCGCCGTTTTTTATCTGAACTTCTTGAGTTCCATGTCTATTCTCATCAGACAATTAGGGTAGCATGTGCTGGACCTCCATCTCCATCGACCGGAATCGATGTTACATTTACATCGAGTTAAAAATCTCGGTATTATTTAATACCAATTTCTAACCCGAATACCATTTCATAGTAAAAAGGACGAGAGAAATATACATGCTCTTTCTTAGAAAATCCTGATTATGACATGCTTTTCCTTTCTTTTGATTACTTTGAAATGCTTTTTGCTTTGGTTATTCCATTTTTAAAACGACTGCCTTTGTGGGAGCCCAAAGTTTGATTTCTTTTGAAAAGGGGAGCGGGTATATACCCATGGACCGATTTGAGGTCTTTTCTCCTTTTTGCAAAAGGTTGATTATGGATTTTTATTTGGGAAAACATGGGGATTATTATCGTGAACGGGTGCATACCCGTGGATTTTGATTCTTGAGCTTTGGGGTATTATAACCCGGAGCAACACTCCCGTATTAGAAAGGTGATTGTGCAACACTTCCGTATTAGAAGGGTGATTGTGCGGATTTTTATTATGAGGTTCTTTTGTAATGCCGTTTCTGGGCAGAGTCCAAATTTGAGGTAGAGTTTATTTTCTCCTCATTTCATGCTTGTGCGGGTACAATTTCCGGAGATCATATGGATGTATCTCTACGGAAGTTCTTGTCATATTTGTGTTCTCTGTCTGAAGTCCATTTCCACGGACGTAGTTCTCGTGGAGGTGCATATGTGCTCCCATTTGGGGTGTCCGAGCACGGTTCTTGTCTTGTCCTCCTTTTTCTTTGGATGTGTGTATATTATCACAATCCTCTTTTTTTTCTTTTTTTGAATATATGAGTATGTCTTGACAAGTCACTGCTTAGGCAGGGTGTCCTTGTAGAAATATTTTCATATTGGTATATGCTTATATCCGTGTATTCTCGGGAGAAACTTTACCCGGAGGGATTTTGCCTTAAAGAGATATATGTGTATAATCACGAATTTGCGCTTTGTGAATATATTCTCAAACGGCATCTCTATTTGAGCAGAGTATCCGATGGGAAGATGTCCCCGTATGAGCGGGATTCCCTCTGAGAAACATATACATAATGGGGCATATTTGTGATTATATAGATATATTCTCGGCGGAGTCTCCATTTGGGCAGAGGTTCCACTAAGAAATACATTTATATAAACATAGAGTTTGTGATTACAGATATGAGTTTAGAGGGAACTTTGTCCGGGCAAGATTCCAGCTAAGAGACATATGCGTATATTGGCAGATTCATGATTTTATGGATATGTTCTTAGGGAAATCTCCATTTGAGCAGAGTTTCCTCTAAGAAACATATGCATAAGAACATAAATTTGTGAATATACGAATATGTTCTTGGACAGAACCTCCGCTTGGGCAGAGTTTCCTCTAAGAAACATATACATATAACACGAGTTTGTGTTTACATGGATACGTCCCCTGAAAGAGATTTTTGCCTGGGCGGGATTCTCCCTAAGGAACATATTTGTATAGTTACAAATTCCCACGTCGATATAACGAGTGCTGCCAGCCACAGTGGGACATTTACCCAACGATACAACAGCTGAGATACACGCGAATATACATAACAGAGTAGCGGAAGTAAAAGAGAACTATCTCCATTCATTCATCATCCACATTAGACATACATGCAGTTTACAATTTGCAAGAAGGAACTAAAATTTCACATGATTTAATTTGCTGAAATAAAATACAAATGTCCACATCTTACATTCTCTTCATGATAATTCTAATACAATGTTTCAAGTACATACTATGAAGATTACAACAAAAGGGATGCACAACTCCACAAGCTAAACTCCGCGCTCGGAGTCTATCTCCACCGTCTCCTCCACGAAGGTCTCGTCACCGTCTAAACCTGTACGCCGAAGCAAGAGTGAGTCTTAAAGACTCAGCAAGCAACACTATACATGACATTCACGTACAAGTCCTAGTGGTTTCTACATGCACATTTACAGATTTCAAACACAAACATGCTAGTCGATGCAAGTTTTCAACCTATCATGAAAGTTCTACAGTTATATACATAAGGCATGCTTTCAGGTTTCAAAAATGTAGCATTCACCTATCACATGATCTCTATTCAATTTACTCATGAGACTTTGATCAAAACGTGAGAACTATTCACATGAACAATTTACATACATGAACGGGGAACATCATTAGCATGGATTCCACAAGTTCTTAAGTACATGCCAAACTTTCCAACATGCTTTAGGTTGCTGATTTTTACATGGTTCAATGACTATAACCTACACATGAGAGCTATAATGTTGCTTAAACATCATATGTGAACAATCCATCATGCCCTTTTTACACACATGTTCATTTGTTGTCTCTAACATGGATTCTACACACATAACATGCATTTTCAGAATTTACTTGGTTTCAGATTTAGTCTCACATGATTTCAACACGCATTTACACATCTAGAATTTCACATTCCCTTTTTACACAAATTTTCTCTTTTCACATGGTTACACTTTACACATACACATGTCACTTACACATTACGCATGGTCACATACACTTTACACATTACACTTTTACACAATTTAGGTGCCGTGCACATAGTCCAAACCACCAAGAAGGACACATTCACATCACATAACACATAGGCACCATCTAGGCAATGCAATGGTGACTCTGGACTGACTGCGCAGACCGGGAGAACAAGTCTCCACCCTAACCAGTGGTACTTGTCCACCTCCAGGATTTCCCCCTAATGCCCTTAGGGTCACTTAACACAATGAACTTTCTCAGGGGGACTTTTCCCTGATACAGCTCCACTGCCTTCTTGGAAGCAGTATCACATCGGCACAATTTACACTTTTACACAATTAGCGTTTTACGCATGGTTTTCACACTTTACACTTCCCATCACATTCACTTCCTCACTCACATGAACTCCTCTGTTTTTACTAACATGGTACTACAGAGTTTCAGGCTTTAACACACAAAACATCCAAATCATGCTGATTTAAACAAAATCTAATCACATTGCGATCATATGTACGAATTATTCACATTTCACATGAAAACTCATAACTCTCTATTTACGGGTCCAAATGGTCTGAAAATTTAACCACAGGCTGTTTTCAGGCTCATGTTCATACCCTCAATTTTTCAGATTTTTCTGAGCTAAAGAGATTTACAGAAAATCAAACACCTAATTAGCATGTTATTCACATTTTACGTCAACATGGGATTCACACATCATGTAACTTATCACTTGCTGTTTAAACATAAACTACCAATGTATACACATGAATTTAGAGTACAAATTCCTAATTCATACATCTATAAATCGTTTACCACAACCATTTTTACATGCTTTCATATTACCGAACCGACTTGTTAGCAATTTCACAAGCATGCATAATTTCCAAAATTCAGAACACACATACATGTTCCACAACTCTTCATGTATAGACCGAAATCAAGGCATTCACATTAATCTAAATCATGAATCATGGATTTTGCAAGATGATTTACAAGTTATTCTCACATGCTTACAAGACATCATTAGCCACATTCACCCACACAACTCACATACATCCACAACCACAATGTACCATATACATAGCTTATAAGAATACCATATATCCTCAACGCATAAACATACCGAAATTAAATGTATAAGAGGGATAGAACAGCTCACTGTTCTGTCCTGAAGAACTCGGCGGCGGTCTCTGGCCGCTGACTCAGAGTCAGCGGCATGGTCGATGGACGCCAAGGAGGAACTGGGCGTCCAGGGACCTTGCCGTCTACTCAGGTCTGTGCAGAAAACACAGACCCGAGCTCTGAAAACTGGGTGAAATGGAGGGTCTAGGACTCGAGGGAAATTCCATAAAAATGATAAGAACCTCCTAGACTCATACGGGGATACCATAGATAGGTTACTTGCCTCTTTAAAAATCCTCCAAGAGATCTATGGCTCGAAGAAGACCTCCTTGGGCAGTCCCAAGAAGTTGCAGAAGCACCTCCAAAAACGCCTTCCTCCGGGCTCCTGGATGATCTCCTCAGCAAAGCAAGACCAGGGAGGCCTTGCCCTTCATATCAGCTACCTCCTTGTCGGGGAAGTTGGCCGGATCAAGCTCCAGGAAGTCGGATTCTTGGGTCACAAGGTGGGGTTTTCTCACAGAAGCTCTGGGGTTTTTTTTTTTTTTCTCTCTTCTTCTCTCCTCTTGCAAAGGTGAAAGTGTGGAGTGGGGAGAGGCCATTTCGGGTTCAGCTTGTAGGAGAGGCCCTCACCCACTCACCATACCGATTAGACATGTTCAGAGCCGTTGGGGGACATCCCCCAATGGTTGCCATGCCTTGCTTCAGAAGATAGCAGCTCTGCTGCGCATGCAGGTCAGAGAGGTTGGCGTCCAGATCGCTGGACGCCGGATCTAGTGTTGGCGTCCATGTTTGGACGCTAACACCACCTCAACGGCCTGGGTATTGACGCCAATAGGGCCTTCGGCCAGAACCCTAATTTGTGCAGAAAACCATGCATACCGGACATATATACATGCAATGTACATATAGTATCGTATCCACACTACCATCATGCAATAAGTACATTATTTATGTTCAATATAAACACATGCACACGTATTTATACTATTTTAAATATCCACGTAAAATACGTACATACATACTCAACACAATATACACACATAAATACGAAAAATACGACGGAAATTCGAGGGTCTTACACCCTCTCCCCCTTAAAGAAAACTTCGTCCTCGAAGTTAGAACGACACTACTCAAACAAGAGGGGATACTTCTTCATCGCATCCTCACTCCCACGTAGCCTCTTCACGTGAGAAGTTCCGCCATAGAACTTTCACCGACGCGATACTCTTGTTCCGGAGATGCTGAACCTTCCGGTCAAGAATGGCTACCGGTTGCTCGATATACGAAAGATCTGGCTGGATCTCCACTGGCTCATGACTAATCACATGAGACGGATCTCGCACATACTTCCTGAGCATAGATACGTGGAATACCGGGTGAACGCTAGCCAAAGCTGGGGGTAAAGCTAGCTCGTACGCCACGTCGCCCAAACGTCTGAGAACCTCATATGGGCCAATGAACCTAGGGCTTAGCTTGCTATGCCTGCCAAATCTGACAACTCCACGAGTAGGCGATATCTTCAAGAAGACATGATCGCCAACCTCGAACTCTAAATCCTTTCTCCTGTTGTCGGCATAACTCTTCTGCCTATCCTGTGCCGCAACAAGCCTCTTTCTGATAAGCTGGATCTTATCCAAGTTTCCTGAACCAACTCCAGTCCGATCAACTGCCTATCACCAGTCTCCTCCCAACATAAAGGAGATCTGCAGGGCCTACCATACAACGCCTCGAATGGAGCCATTCCAATACTAGCATGAAAGCTATTGTTGTATGCGAACTCCACAAGAGGTAAATGACGCTCCCAATCATCCTTCCAATCCAGAACACACGCTCTCAACATATCCTCGAGCGTCTGGATAGTCCTCTCGGACTGTCCATCGGTCTGGGGATGAAACGCCGAACTGAGCTTAAGCTCCGAACCTAACGCATCCTGAAGACCCTTCCACAACCTCGAAGTAAACCTCGGATCTCGATCCGAAATGATCGACTTCGGCACACCATGCAATCTAACGATACCGCTAACATACAATCTAGCTAAGCTCTCTACTGACTGCTTCTTCTTCATAGGTAAGAAATGAGCAGTCTTCGAGAATCTATCTACGACTACCCAAATCGAGTCATTGCCCCTTCTAGATCGAGGCAAACCCGATACGAAATCCATAGTGACAGCTTCCACTTCCACACGGGATATCCATCCTCTGCATAAGGCCGGATGGTCGCTGCCGCTCGGCTTTCACCTGCTGACATACTAGACACATAATCCGCAACATCCTTCTTCATGCCGGACCACCAAAATGATCTCTTCAAATCCTGATACATCTTAGTGTTACCCGGATGAATAGAGAATCGCGATCTATGAGCCTCCGCTAACACATGCTCACGGACATCTACCACATCGGGGACATAAACACGGTGCTGAAATCTAATCACACCGTCCTCATCACGAGCAATGCCCGCCTTACCCACTAACTCTAACAATCTAGGATCGGCTTTCTGCTGCTCAATCACCTCATCCAAGACTGAGGATCTAAGGGATAGCTGAGCTACAAAAGCCTGACACAACGATGGCTCTAACTCGGTCATAGAGCACGCTGCATCCTCCAACATCTTCCAATCCTGCTGGAGCGAAGACCTCTTCCTACTAAGAGCATCCGCTACGACGTTCGCCTTTCCAGGATGGTACTGAAGGTCAAGTCATAGTCCTTCAAGAACTCAATCCATCTTCTCTGCCTCAGTTTAATTCTTTTGGGAGAAAAGATACCTCAAGCTCTTGTGGTCGGTAAACACCTCAAATCTGACACCATAAAGATAGTGCCTCCAGATCTTTAGTGCATGAACCACTGCTGCTAACTCCAAATCATGAGTCGGATAGTTCCTCTCATGCTCCTTCAACTGACGAGAAGCATAAGCTACTACCCTCTCTTGTTGCATGAGCACACAGCCTAAACCAATCTGAGATGCATCCGTATAAATGGCAAAGCCCTCTAGACCACTAGGCAATACCGGAGCAGAAGTAAGCTTAGCCTTCAATAGCTGAAAGCTATGCTCACACGCCTCACCACACGAACTTCTCACCTTTCCGAGTCAGCTTTGTCAGGGGGCGGCGATGGATGAGAACCCTCAATGAATCGCCGATAATAACCAGCTAACCCAATAAAGCTACGAATCTCCGAAGGGGTCCTGGTTGCGCGAGGTTCATTTTCTCGGGCATGTTATCTCCGGCGCTGGTGTAGCAGTTGACCCAGCAAGGTCCGGCGCCGGAGATAACATGCCCGAGAAAATGAACCTCGCGCAACCAGGACCCCTTTGGAGATTCGTAGCTTTATTGGGTTAGCTGGTTATTATCGGCGATTCATTGAGGGTTTCTCATCCATCGCCGCCCCCTTGACAAAGCTGACTCGGAAAGGTGAGAAGTTCGTGTGGTCTGAGGCGTGTGAGCATAGCTTTCAGCTATTGAAGGCTAAGCTTACTTCTGCTCCGGTATTGGTATTGCCTAGTGGTCTAGAGGGCTTTGCCATTTATACGGATGCATCTCAGATTGGTTTAGGCTGTGTGCTCATGCAACAAGAGAGGGTAGTAGCTTATGCTTCTCGTCAGTTGAAGGAGCATGAGAGGAACTATCCGACTCATGATTTGGAGTTAGCAGCAGTGGTTCATGCACTAAAGATCTGGAGGCACTATCTTTATGGTGTCAGATTTGAGGTGTTACCGACCACAAGAGCTTGAGGTATCTTTTCTCCCAAAAGGAATTAAACCTGAGGCAGAGAAGATGGATTGAGTTCTTGAAGGACTATGACTTCGACCTTCAGTACCATCCTGGAAAGGCGAACGTCGTAGCGGATGCTCTTAGTAGGAAGAGGTCTTCGCTCCAGCAGGATTGGAAGATGTTGGAGGATGCAGCGTGCTCTATGACCGAGTTAGAGCCATCGTTGTGTCAGGCTTTTGTAGCTCAGCTATCCCTTAGATCCTCAGTCTTGGATGAGGTGATTGAGCAGCAGAAAGCCGATCCTAATTGTTAGAGTTAGTGGGTAAGGGGGCATTGCTCGTGATGAGGACGGTGTGATTAGATTTCAGCACCGTGTTTGTGTCCCCGATGTGGTAGATGTCCGTGAGCATGTGTTAGCGGAGGCTCATAGATCGCGATTCTCCATTCATCCGGGTAACACTAAGATGTATCAGGATTTGAAGAGATCATTTTGGTGGTCCGGCATGAAGAAGGATGTTGCGGATTATGTGTCTAGATGTCTAGTATGTCAGCAGGTGAAAGCCGAGCGGCAGCGACCATCCGGCCTTATGCAGAGGATGGATATTCCCGTGTGGAAGTGGGAAGCTGTCACTATGGATTTCGTATCGGGTTTGCCTCGATCTAGAAGGGGCAATGACTCGATTTGGGTAGTCGTAGATAGATTCTCGAAGACTGCTCATTTCTTACCTATGAAGAAGAAGCAGTCAGTAGAGAGCTTAGCTAGATTGTATGTTAGCGGTATCGTTAGATTGCATGGTGTGCCGAAGTCGATCATTTCGGATCGAGATCCGAGGTTTACTTCGAGGTTGTGGAAGGGTCTTCAGGATGCGTTAGGTTCGGAGCTTAAGCTCAGTTCGGCGTTTCATCCCCAGACCGATGGACAGTCCGAGAGGACTATCCAGACGCTCGAGGATATGTTGAGAGCGTGTGTTCTGGATTGGAAGGATGATGGGAGCGTCATTTACCTCTTGTGGAGTTCGCATACAACAATAGCTTTCATGCTAGTATTGGAATGGCTCCATTCGAGGCGTTGTATGGTAGGCCCTGCAGATCTCCTTTATGTTGGGAGGAGACTGGTGATAGGCAGTTGATCGGACTGGAGTTGGTTCAGGAAACTTCGGATAAGATCCAGCTTATCAGAAAGAGGCTTGTTGCGGCACAGGATAGGCAGAAGAGTTATGCCGACAACAGGAGAAAGGATTTAGAGTTCGAGGTTGGCGATCATGTCTTCTTGAAGATATCGCCTACTCGTGGAGTTGTCAGATTTGGCAGGCATAGCAAGCTAAGCCCTAGGTTCATTGGCCCATATGAGGTTCTCAGACGTTTGGGCGACGTGGCGTACGAGCTAGCTTTACCCCCAGCTTTGGCTAGCGTTCACCCGGTATTCCACGTATCTATGCTCAGGAAGTATGTGCGAGATCCGTCTCATGTGATTAGTCATGAGCCAGTGGAGATCCAGCCAGATCTTTCGTATATCGAGCAACGGTAGCCATTCTTGACCGGAAGGTTCAGCATCTCCGGAACAAGAGTATCGCGTCGGTGAAAGTTCTATGGCGGAACTTCTCACGTGAAGAGGCTACGGGAGCTTGAGGATGCGATGAAGAAGAAGTATCCCCTCTTGTTTGAGTAGTGTCGTTTCAACTTCGAGGACGAAGTTTTCTTTAAGGGGGAGAGGGTGTAAGACCCTCGAATTTCCGTCGTATTTTTCGTATTTATGTGTGTCTATTGTGTTGAGTATGTATGTACGTATTTTACGTGGATATTTAAAATAGTATAAATACGTGTGCATGTGTTTATATTGAACATAAATAATGTACTTATTGCATGATGGTAGTGTGGATACGATACTATATGTACATTGCATGTATATATGTCCGGTATGCATGGTTTTCTGCACAAATTAGGGTTCTGGCCGAAGGCCCTATTGGCGTCAATACCCAGGCCGTTGAGGTGGTGTTAGCGTCCAAACATGGACGCCAACACTAGATCCGGCGTCCAGCGATCTGGACGCCAACCTCTCTGACCTGCATGCGCAGCAGAGCTGCTATCTTCTGAAGCAAGGCATGGCAACCATTGGGGGATGTCCCCCAACGGCTCTGAACATGTCTAATCGGTATGGTGAGTGGGTGAGGGCCTCTCCTACAAGCTGAACCCGAAATGGCCTCTCCCCACTCCACACTTTCACCTTTGCAAGAGGAGAGAAGAGAGAGAAAAAAAAAAACCCCAGAGCTTCTGTGAGAAAACCCCACCTTGTGACCAAGAATCCGACTTCCTGGAGCTTGATCGGCCAACTTCCCCGACAAGGAGGTAGCTGATATGAAGGGCAAGGCCTCCCTGGTCTTGCTTTGCTGAGGAGATCATCCAGGAGCCCGGAGGAAGGCGTTTTGGAGGTGCTTCTGCAACTTCTTGGGACTGCCCAAGGAGGTCTTCTTCGAGCCATAGATCTCTTGGAGGATTTTTAAAGAGGCAAGTAACCTATCTATGGTATCCCCGTATGAGTCTAGGAGGTTCTTATCATTTTTATGGAATTCCCTCGAGTCCTAGACCCTCCATTTCACCCAGTTTTCAGAGCTCGTCGTGTTTTCTGCACAGACCTGAGTAGACGGCAAGGTCCCTGGACGCCCAGTTCCTCCTTGGCGTCCATCGACCATGCCGCTGACTCTGAGTCAGCGGCCAGAGACCGCCGCCGAGTTCTTCAGGACAGAACAGTGAGCTGTTCTATCCCTCTTATACATTTAATTTCGGTATGTTTATGCGTTGAGGATATATGGTATTCTTATAAGCTATGTATATGGTACATTGTGGTTGTGGATGTATGTGAGTTGTGTGGGTGAATGTGGCTAATGATGTCTTGTAAGCATGAGAATAACTTGTAAATCATCTTGCAAAATCCATGATTCATGATTTAGATTAATGTGAATGCCTTGATTTCGGTCTATACATGAAGAGTTGTGGAACATGTATGTGTGTTCTGAAATTTTGGAAATTATGCATGCTTGTGAAATTGCTAACAAGTCGGTTCGGTAATATGAAAGCATGTAAAAATGGTTGTGGTAAACGATTTATAGATGTATGAATTAGGGAATTTTGTACTCTAAATTCATGTGTATACATTGGTAGTTTATGTTTAAACAGCAAGTGATAAGTTACATGATGTGTGAATCCCATGTTGACGTAAAATGTGAATAACATGCTAATTAGGTGTTTGATTTTCTGTAAATCCTCTTTAGCTCAGAAAAATCTGAAAAATTGAGGGTATGAACATGAGCCTGAAAACAGCCTGTGGTTAAATTTTCAGACCATTTGGACCCGTAAATAGAGAGTTATGAGTTTTCATGTGAAATGTGAATAATTCGTACATATGATCGCAATGTGATTAGATTTTGTTTAAATCAGCATGATTTGGATGTTTACTGTGTGTTAAAGCCTGAAACTCTGTAGTACCATGTTAGTAAAAACAGAGGAGTTCATGTGAGTGAGGAAGTGAATGTGATGGGAAGTGTAAAGTGTGAAAACCATGCGTAAAACGCTAATTGTGTAAAAGTGTAAATTGTGCCGATGTGATACTGCTTCCAAGAAGGCAGTGGAGCTGTATCAGGGAAAAGTCCCCCTGAGAAGTTCATTGTGTTAAGTGACCCTAAGGGCATTAGAGGGAAATCCTGGAGGTGGACAAGTACCACTGGTTAGGGTGGAGACTTGTTCTCCGGTCTGCGCAGTCCAAGAGTCACCATTGCATTGCCTAGATGGTGCCTATGTGTTATGTGATGTGAATGTGTCCTTTGGTGGTTTGGACTATGTGTCACGGCACCTAAATTGTGTAAATATGTGTAAAGTGTAATGTGTAAAGTGTATGTGACCATGCGTAAATGTGTAAGTGACATGGGATGTGTATGTGTAAGTGTAACCATGTGAAAAGAGGAAATTTGTGTAAAAAGGGAATGTGAAATTCTAGATGTGTAAATGCGTGTTGAAACCATGTGAGACTAAATCTGAAACCAAGTAAATTCTGAAAATGCATGTTATGTGTGCAAAAGTGTGTAGAATCCATGTTAGAGACAACAAATGAACATGTGTGTAAAAAGGGCATGATGGATTGTTCACATATGATGTTTAAGCAACATTATAGCTCTCATGTGTAGGTTTATAGTCATTGAACCATGTAAAAATCAGCAACCTAAAGCTGTTGGAAAGTTTGGTATGTACTTAAGAACTTGTGGAATCCATGCTAATGATGTTCCCCGTTCATGTATGTAAATTGTTCATGTGAATAGTTCTCACGTTTGATCAAAGTCTCATGAGTAAATTGAATAGAGATCATGTGATAGGTGAATGCTACATTTTTGAAACCTGAAAGCATGCCTTATGTATATAACTGTAGAACTTTCATGATAGGTTGAAAACTTGCATCGACTAGCATGTTTGTGTTTGAAATCTGTAAATGTGCATGTAGAACCACTAGGACTTGTACGTGAATGTCATGTATAGTGTTGCTTGATGGTCTTTAAGACTCACTCTTGCTTCGGCGTACAGGTTTAGACGGTGACGAGACCTTCGTGGAGGAGACGGTGGAGATAGACTCCGAGCGCGGAGTTTAGCTTGTGGAGTTGTGCATCCCTTTTGTTGTAATCTTCATAGTATGTACTTGAAACATTGTATTAGAATTATCATGAAGAGAATGTAAGATGTGGACATTGGACATTTGTATTTTATTTCAGCAAATTAAATCATGTGAAATTTTAGTTCCTTCTTGCAAATTGTAAACTGCATGTATGTCTAATGTGGATGATGAATGAATGGAGATAGTTCTCTTTTACTTCCGCTACTCTGTTATGTATATTCACGTGTATCTCAGCTGTTTGTATCGTTGGGTAAATGTCCCACTGTGGCTGGCAGCACTCGTTATATCGACGTGGGTCGGTATGACCGTACCGGTATAATGAGGGCCGTCACAGAGATTGGTATCGTAATTTTTTATATATGTGTTCTTGGACGGAATCTCCACTTGGGCAGAGTTTCGTCTTAAGAAACATATATATAAGAACACAAATTTGTGAATATACGAATATGTCCTTGGGCAGAACCTCCGCTTGGGCAGAGTCTCCTCAAGAAAACATATACATATAAGCACAAAATCCACCATCCCAGAGTCTCGCTCGATGGGCGGGGAGAACATGGGTATTTAAATGCCATGTGTCCATAGAGTCTTGCTCGATATAGACGGCATTTAAACCCCGGGAATATCACCCCACAGAGTCTTGCTCGATGTGGGGGATGGGGATTAAGAAGAGTGTTGATGACGATTACGCCGACCGCTCCCCTCTCCGCGCCTGCCTATCGGCTAAAGAAGGGGATTTGTACCTTCGAACACCAAGCAGGGGGATTGAAGAATGAGAGAGGGAATGAGCAAAGGCTCTTTTCTATTTTTCTGGAATTTTTCCGACAGGGCTTCGCCGAGGCCAGCAAAAGACCCCCTTTCCTTATGGAATAGGGGGGTATTTATAGGGGTTTCGGCCCCTTTACAATGCGTGGAAGAAGAGAGAGGGAGCCTAACCGATGGTGACCTCATCATGAGGTCACCATCGGTTAGGGCCAACCGATGGTGACCTCATCGTGAGGTCACCATCGGTTGGAGGCCAACCGATGGTGACCTCATCGTGAAGTCACCATCGGTTGGAGGCCAACCGATGGTCAGGATTTTTTTTAAAAAAAATTTCTCTGTCAACAACCGTCAATTTACCTTTATGCATATAAGAATAGTTAAGTTACTATAAGATTTATGTATATATTTATTTATGTACATATCTTATTTATATGATTTGTGTATATATCTTTGTCCTTTCACATTTAGTCTTTAAATCTTTTACATTTAAATCCTCTTAATATTTTATACTTCAACAATAATTTTATAAAAATAAGAAACATATTTATATTCTCATATTTATTATATTTGAGTATATAAACAGAGTATAAATTTGAGTATATAATGAGTAATTTATCGAGTATTTTACGAATATTTTATCGAGTATCTTAACGAGCTGCTCGTGAACATAATCGAGTCGAGCATACATCTGTTCAAGCTCTGCTCGTTTATGACCGAGCTTATTTTTCTGTTCAAGCTCGGCTCGTTAGTCTAATAAACGAGTAGAATCGAGCTTTTATCGAGCCGAGCTTCGAACTACTCGTCGAGTGTATTGACTTGTTTGCAACCCTAGGCACGGTCGGGACGCCCGGGTTAGGTGTACCGCCACGGTACGCGACCCGGGCCGGTCTCGTGTGGACCGGTCCAAGCGGTTTTGCGCGGTCCAACAGGACCGCGCCGATTTTTTTTTATTTTTAATTACTCCCGCCCCCCACCCCGCGCCTAACCGTTAGGTATTTTTTTTTTGTTTTTTAACCCCACCCCCCTAATGCTGCGGGTGCATGGGTTATTTGTTTTTTTTCTAACCCCCCCCCCCCCCCAGCCAAGAGTTAGGTAATTGCCCAGTTTTTTGTTTTTATAAACGCATTGTTTTATTTTTGTAGCCAACCTAATTATTTTTGGTGTTATTAATTTTTTTTGCTCTATAAATTATATTATGGCTTAACAATGGGAGAAGAGGAAACAACGTAATCTAATCTCTCTCTCTCTCTCTCTCTCTCTCTCTCCTCTCTCTCTCTCATCTCTCTCTCTCTCTCTCTCGTGCTGAACTTCGTACACGGGATATCACCATCAGATCCCGAAGCCCAGTTAGAGCGAGGAAACAACGAAGAAGACTCTTACAGTCTTATTCCCGATCTTACGAGTTTCCGCAACGATAAGGTACACACTCCGTTCGAGAACGAAATATTTTTATTAGAGCATCAACATTCTTGTCTATAGGATGTCGTCGGATGATCTCCATGCGCAAGAACTTGCTGCAATGGACGAAGACGATTTTGAACCGATGAAGATCTCTACGGACGATGATGGGGATAGTGTGGTTGGAAGCGACCCGTCACCCACGCAAGAGTCTGTGGCGCCAGTTGGATTTCGGCGACTGATGACTGCAAGGGACTACGTCCAAGCACTGCACGCATCTCCTTCGCCACGTCCGGACGACGTATCTTCGCCACGCTCTCACATGTAAGCAGTTCGCGGGCGTGGTGGAGGAGGAGGCATCCGCGGCCGCGGCCATGCAACCGCGCACGTGGAGGCGTTTGCAACCGCGGCAGACCAGGGCGTATGGGTACTGGTCCACCCATGCACGTCCTTCTTGCAGGCCAACTTTGTGGTGTCTAGGGGTGTAAACGGAACCCGATATCCTGATATTCCGACCCGATTCCGATAAAAATTATCGGTTTCGGAATTGAAAAATGATACCGATAACTTATCGGAATCGGTATCGAATATTCCGATAAGCTATCAGAATCGGAATTGAAAAATAATCAGAATCGGAATCGGTATCAGTTATTCCGATAAATTATCCATAAACTTAAAAGAAAAAACTATGGTAAACACCTTAACTTATCGGAATTTCAGTTCCGGTAATGTTATCGGAACGGAATCGGAATTAACCATTCCGATTTTATCGGAATCGGAATCGGAACCATATTTCGGTTATCGGAATCGGAATCTATGTTTCCGGTTCCGAACCCGACCCGTTTGCAGCCCTAGTGGTGTCCGACATAGTATACCCAGACGCACCTTTCTGGTGGAACAGGCCCGCATGCGAGCGTCAGCTCATCGATGTCGTGATCTTCACCGTCTTGCAAGACGTCGCAGTAATGTGGTATTGCCGAGTGGACCCCGTGGTCGAGGCCGACTTAGTCGCATTCTTGGACGTGGACCGGCAGGGAATGGTATCCCAGAGTCTCCTTGCCACAATAATGGCTATTTGGCGGTACGACGAGTCCAACGTCACATGCGGCATGTTCCCCGACGCCGTGATATGACTTTGGCCCGCCTGCAGACGTTGGCTTTTGCTATTATCATGTTATCGCCTTTTGAAACATATTTTATTGTTCCTTCGGATCATTATGAGCTGATCGGAGAGTGGGGGGGGGGGGGGGTGAGACAGAGGGGACTGGGCAACTTGGTTGAATGCTTTACTTTATTATCGTATATGACAATTGTTAATAAAATCACATGTTTGTTTATTTTGCAATGTTAATATTTATGCCAACTTCTTAATACATATTAATGATATTATCTTATGTCTTATGTGACAGGTGTAACTTTAAGGATGCCTCCGGGAGGACGTAGTGATGATATTGGTTGGCAACATGGTAGAATGCTCGAGGGGAAAATGCATTGGTTTCAATGCAATTACTGTAATATGGAGTTCTATGGGGGAGGTGTCTCCCGTTTAAAGAAACACACAGCAGAAGGTAAGGGTACATGATATAGTGAAGTCGTCGGTTGTCCAAGCGTATCATATGATGTTAAAATTGCGATTGCACAACATTTGAGATAAATAAGAGCAGAGAAGAGGACTCATAGTTAGACCACGTTGCAAGATGACGAAGGAGGATCAGAAGATGAACATTAGGTACCATCCCAAGCCACTAATATCCATGTCACAGTTCGAGATCCATATGAGAAAGACATGCAACGGGCTCTACGTGAGAGCCGGGTAGATGCATGGGCGAGGGGTGACTCAGAATTACGTTGTCGCGATGATACTGTCTCATCCTCACGTCCTTCCAAACCGTCCGGCCTTCATCGCTATTACACTGATCCTCCTCGTCATTCAACATCTTCCATACCCCAAAGGAAGAGGAACGTCGGTCTAGATGTGCAGGAGATTGACCCCTATGCCTTTCAGAGGGAGCATGGAAAGCAAACTCGAATTGAAGACTCTTTACAGAGCAAAGGGCCAAGATGGCAACTGGATAGAGCTGTTGCCAAATTTTGGCATAATTCAGAATTAGCTTTTAATGCAGCCAATAGTCCATACTACAAACCAATGGTGCAAGAAATACAAAATCTTGGAAGGCATGTGCAGCCCTCCACACCAAAAGAGCTAGCTGGTGTTTATCTAGATGCCGAGGTTAAAAATTGAAAATTTACATTGTCTCATTCAAGAGAAAATGGCAAAAGTATGGCATCACTCTTACGTGTGATGGATGGTCGGACATTACGAAAAGTAACCTGATAAACTTTCTAGTGTACTGCGATCGACAAGTCTTCCATCATAAGTCTGTGGATGCTTCTAGCCATATTCATAACCATCAGTACATTTTGTAGCTCATGGAGCAGATGGTAGCAGAGATTGGTGAGGAATACATTGTGCAGGTGGTGACAGATAATGGGTCAAACTATAAGAAGGCAGGGGAAGAATTGATGAAGTCACATCCGCACATTTTTTGGACCCCTTGTGCAGCACATTGTGTTGACTTAATGTTGAAAAAAATTGGTCAACTTCATCAAGTAAATTTAAAGTTATGTCTCACGTTCACATATTCATTACGAATTCATGAAAATAATGTTTTTTGAATATGCAGGTTAATCATGTCGTTGAGGCAGCACAAAACATTACAAGGTACATATACAATCACACCCTTGTGCTGCGATGGATGCGAGATTATTGTGGTAGTGAGATATTGAGGCCTGCCATCACACGTTTTGCGACAAATTACATTGCCTTGGATAGCCTGTTGAAGCGTAGAGATGGAATGAAGCAAATGTTCAGAAGTGAGCAATGGCTATCCTCCCACTTTGCAACTTCACGCGACGGACAGGAGGTGGAAACCTTGGTCAACAACGCAAATTTTTGGTCAAGGGTCAGCAAGATTGTGCAGATGATTGAACCTCTTTATGAGGTCTTGAGAATTGTCGATGGTGATAGAACACCAACTATGGGGTTGGTATATGCGAAACTGGAGGTAGCCAAGAAACGTATAATTGCAGCATCACCCAAATATTCCCATATGTTTATCGACATCATCGAAGATAGATGAGATCGCTAGATGAGTAGAGACTTACATATGGCAGGTAAATAAATATCAACCAATGTCCATAATATACTACAATTATCATGTACTCACATTCATCATACTCATTTGCAGCATATTATCTCCATCCTGGATTCCAACACGAGGATGAGCTTGCATATCGAGATGATTTATTGGGTGCAGTAACATCGGTGGTTGATAGGATGTCACAGAGTCATGAGAAAGCTGCAGCCACCCTTAATGAGGTACAAAGTTTAATCTTACTCTGCAAACTGTCAGTAATATGTCACTTATACTTTTACATTGCCTTCTTGGATGCAGTTAAAATATTTCCGCGAAGGAATTGGTTCCTTTGGGGAACCTTCAGCGATTGCATCCCGACAAAAGCTTGACCCAGGTATATACAATTTACTTAGGATAGGTAAAAAATGTGTAAGGACGAACATCTTGTAAGTAAAAAGACTCTTTCCTTGTGGCAGGAGAGTGGTGGCTTAGTTATGGAAGAACTTCACCAACACTTGAGGAAATTGCAATTAGAGTTTTATCACAAACTTCATCTTCTAGTGGTTGTGAGAGAAATTGGAGTACGTTTGCTCTAATTTCACACAAAGGTAAGGAACAGATAAAGCCACAGAAGATTAGACAACTTGGTGTATGTGCACTATAATATGCGGCTTAGGTTGAAGCATGTGCAAATGGATGCCAAAAAAGGGGACATAGACTATGATCTGACAGACATGTCTTATCTTAGGGATGATGAAGACCCGATGGTGTCATGGGTTTCTAGGTCTACTACAGAACGGGGGGAGATGGAGCTTGATGAAGAGGCCGACGATCCGGATGATCCACCCCGGCCGAACACATTCTTGGTTTCAGCTATTAAGAGGATGCAGGCAGGTGGAGATGCCAGGGTTGCCGAAGATACACCTGTGACACAAACTCATCATTCAGATTCTGAAGTTGACTTAGACGATGATATCTAAGTAGGTAGTCTTACTAGAGCTGACAGAGAGCCTACTTCTCGAACTCACTATGAGATGGACACATCAGATCTAGATATGTTGATTTAGCCTAGAGCTCCCCCCCAATCTCAGTCAGTAGCTCCCCCTTCTTCTCGGCCTAGGGGTCCCCCTCCTCAACCTCCATCTTTGTCTAAGTCATCGTCTACACACCGTCATAGTTCATCTCAGACCCAGGTGATATAGATTAATTTATAATACCTCATATATTTTATTTATTTATGTTACTTATAATAACATACTACTCTCGCAGACATCTGTTGGTTGGCCAAGCGGTTCAAAACAAGGAACGAAGAAGGATACTTCACAGGGAGGACCATCGAAGAAATCTGGATGGACAACAAAGATTTTTGGTTCCAAGAAAAAGAAAAGCATGCAGGGGGAAGATCCCCTTGACATTGCAGATGCCACAACAGTGGATGATTCAGATGTGACTCCTTCACCATCTGAGCCATCTTAGAAACAGAGTACGAGAGATGACTCCTCAAATCATTCTTCTCCATCTGGTACAGGTGGCAGTGGTGGTGGTGGTGGGAGCATGCGCTTTTCGTTGGAGTCTGAGTTCACGCATGCTACCCAGGATGGTCGAGATCAGGGTGCTCCACTAAGCACAGCAAAAAGGTTTCAAGCAGATGAGAAAGGGCGACACATAGGTCTTGTAGACAGTAGCAGTTATCAAGGGATTGTATCCGATTTTGAGAGATTGAGCACACAAGACGGCACAACATCTGAGGCTGCTAGTGAGGGTCACAATTTCTTTTCAGGACATACATAGCTGGATCTATATGGACAACATCATGGATATGGTGGCTATTATGCCTCTGGATACCAGTATGGTGTTGATGGTTCTTATATGTAAATTCCAATCGTTCCACCACCAGGACCTACAATAGTACGCCAAGGAACACGTCAATATTTAGAATATCAACGTATGTACGAAGACCTATATCAAAATTACATGCCTTATGCTGATTATTTGCGCTTCTTGGAGAGCACTTATAATGTGAGGTTGTTCGGAGATGGAAGTTATACCCCCTACTACGAGGGTTTTGTAGACATACATGCTCAGCATGATGAGGAAGAGTAGATAAGAACTTGTTAAATGTTCTTAGTGACATGTTAAGGAAGATGATATTAATTTGTAATTTTTCATGCAAAGAAAAATGATGAATGTGAGGATGACGATATGAGTATTGTATTTGGCTTGTATCATGATTATATCCTTAATATTTAGATGAACACTAAATGATTATGTCATGATTTTGGTATGATTGTATGAATGTTAGATAAATATTAAATGGTTGTGGTGGGTTGACTTAAATGACTAAATAAATTTATTTATATTTTCTCAACCTCTTTATGTGATGTTCTTATGTTTTACTCATTTTCTTTTGAAGTTTGCTTATTTTAAATATTAACCAAGTCACAAAACTAAAAAAACAAATCAAACAAGCCATTTTTCCACCGTACTTCAGCGATACGATACGATACGATACGTACCTTCCCACGGCGAATGCGGCACGGTCGATCTGGGCGGTACGACGAACCTTGGTTGGTAGAGAACATGTGCTATTCAAACAGAAGACAAAAATGGATATTTGCGGTTAGAAGACTTTATCGCAGAGCTTGACTAAAGAATCAAGATACAAATATTTCTAGATTTATGAAGCAAAGTAATATGATATTTTATTTATGAAAGACTTGAAAGAGTGAACATAATATTTTCAGAGAATAGTTTGACTTTTAAGCAATTATGTATTTGCATGAAACTTGTTCTTTAAGGTATCTTTAGAACATGAATTATATCGTGAGCAGAAGTTCAATCATGAATTATATTATAAGTCATTTTTCACAATATTGTATTTTCTATTATGAAAAATGTCATGAAGTGATGAACAAATATTAATGATATGATAGGTAAAAAGAATATCCATACAGATTGTCTTGTGCACTTACAATTGGTCAAAATATAACGTTGTCAGTCGAAGTGGTACTTTGGATACGACGAAGTAACCTTCGAATAAAATGATTATAACGTGGTTAGTTGAAGTGAGACTTCGTATTTAATTTCGCATATGACGAAGTGGACTTCATATATGACGAAATAAAGCTTCGACTGTGACAAAGTGAACTTCGTATATAACGAAGTTATTTAAAGCTATACTTCGGATATCTGAGAAGAAAAACTTATATGACGAAATATTGCCTTTGAGATTTTACTAGGTGAATGTAAGAAAAAAATATAATGATTGACATGATTTGTTTTCAATAAACATCTGCTTATTTTGTCATCTTCAAAACTAATATATGTCATGGTTTGAACTGTGAGGATGCTAAGTATATTTGAACAGTAGTTCAACAAACTCCCCCTTTTTGTTGATGGCAAAATACAAGATGTGAAAATTAAAATAAATGCAATAACAAATAAATTCAATCACACATAAGAGACATAGAGTTGCATATATGATTTATATCCCCTTTTCATATATAATTTATCTCCCCCTTCACATTACAGAGTTACATTTACATCTCTCCCCCTTTTTGTCAGTTCAACGAAAAGGGAGTGACAAATCGTCATCAATCAGGTACAATTTAGAGGGAAAAGACTCATAATAGGGAAGGGGAAATTTGTGAAGGTTAGATTTAGTGCTTTGCAAGCATCTTTCAAATAGGGAGAAGTTCAGATGAGTGTCTGAATTAACGGTGCGTCTGAGAAAAGCAAGATGCCTTGTATAAAGGGTTTTGATAGTGATGTGAGTTTGATTTTGGAGATGAAATCTGATGAACAAAAGCGGTTGATTTTTGCACTGAAGGAAGAAGAAGGTAGAGGTCATAGCCCATACGAAACATTCTACCTGTGCATCATGCTTGATTTTATAGTATAGGTTAAATCTTTTAGTCCAAATTTGAGTGCGATTGCCACCTAATATTTCATATTTGTGGGTAAAGAAGGCATCAATGTCACCCACAAAGGAAGTGTATTCAGCAGTAAGTGTAGGATAGCATTTGGACCATTCATAAAGAGAGAGTCTCTCTACCTAAGCCAAAATGAGTAGAATAGAATGAGTGAGAGAAGAATATTTTCTGGCAATAAAAATGAGACATAAAAGGGAGAGAGAGGTTTGGTATTTGACTAGTTTTTTCCATTGAGTTCTAATTGCAAGATTTAGAATCTTAGAAGGATTGGGGCTAACTACAATAGCTCCAATAAGGGAGGGATATTTGTCACTCTCATAAATATGGAGGTGGAGGGATCAGGATGAGAATGAAATGTCAGGAGACATTCATACTGAGAATAGGAGAGTGGTGGTAGTTTAAGAGCAAATAGTTGTTTGTTAACTTGAGCAGGCGGTCACAGAAGGTTGAAGTTTGATCAATCAATTCAACTCCGACATTGTAAGCTTGTTGTGCAAACCATTCGTCTAAACTGAGTTGTTGTCTACTTGCTCTGACTTTGTTGTCATTAATTCTTAAAAAGGATTTGGCATGCATTATCAGGATTTTTGCGAAGCCATTAGTCGCGAGTCAGATGCTCTGTGTTGTCCAGAACTTCCTGAAGCTCCTTACCATCAAATTGTTTCAAATCAACCAGTAGAAATAGCCAGTCCTTAATTTCCAATTCTGGTAGTCTAAGAGTCGGGTGATATTTCCAAATTTTAAGATATTTTTGGAGAATTTGTTTGTCTAGATGGTGAATAAAGTGGTAGGACAGTGAAGGGTACTTGGGTTCACTATCTTCAGGCTGTTTTCTCTTGGATTTATGCTGCTGTGAGGATGAGGCTTGAGGACCCAGTGGAGACAAAATATCTTCAAGTTATTTATGAGTTTCTGGATCTACAGGGAGAGGTATCAGGAGGTGGTGAAGATGGCTCACCATACTCCCTACTTCTTCTGGCCCTTTTTGCAGTGGATTTCTGTCTGGTAAAAGACTTGGGCATAAGAGGTGGAGGTAGAGTAGAGAAAGATAGAGCTTCTCTGACAAGATTTGTTAGAGTCCTCACGTCAGTTTGTATGCTGCCTAGTTCCTTATAGAGTTCTAATCTCATGGACTCCATTTGATTTCCAATTCTTTTTACTTCAACCTTGATCTCTGCAATATCCTTTTTCCAAGGTTCCTGTGTGTATGACTCATCAGTCCTTATTTGTTCATGTGTGGCAGCCTGAGCTTTATTTGACTTATCAGACCTTAATCCTTCTTTGGTTTCTTGATGTTGCCCCCCCTTAGATGTGGAGGGGTCTTCAGGTGGGGGTTGTTAAGAGCCTTCAAGCTCTTCTTGAGTGGGTGTTTCTGAGGGCATCTGCTCCTGATGTCTGCTGGGCTCCCCCTGAGGGGTAGAATCCGATGATAAGTCAAAAAAGGCTTCTGAAATTAGCTGGGATATTTTTTGAAATGTTTGTAAGGGGATGCCTTCCTCAATAGTGGAGTGAGCAACTGTGTCTTCAGTTGGGGCTTCACTGGGTACTTCAGTTGATGGTTCGACTGGTGTCTCAGGATAGCTACAATGTTTTCTTCAATTGGGGCTTCGCTGGGTACTTCAACTGATGGTTTGACTGGTGCCTCAGAGTATACATTGTAGCTAGAGCTGCAATGTTTTCTTCAGTTGGGGACGGAACCTTCGACTGGGGCTTCGACTGGATGTTCTGCTTCAGTAGTCGTTTGATACTCAAAGATTTGATGTGAGCATGGGGGAATGATCTCCTTGATCCAGTGCTCATTTACTATTTTGAACTGACTTCTTCACAGATTTGAGATCCCTAAGGCTGAATCTGAGGGACAGAGGCCTCAATATCTAAAGTTATTTCCAAATGCCTAAAAATTAAGCTAAGCATTGGACCATAGGGTAAGGTTGTAGCTAGTTATGTTGCGACTTTCATCTTCTCAATAATAAAGGAGGCAAAATTAACTTGATGCCCTTGTACTGCCCAAAACAGCAAACTCCCATCCCGCTGAGAGATTATAGCATGATTACCTTGTCGGGAGAGTAGGATGTGGCTAATCATCAGGTGAATTAGACGTTTAACATCCGTAAGCTGATTAACATCTATTGTCCCTCTTTTCATCTGGCACAGAGGACTGATAATACCTAATTTCTGATAATCTTATGAGACAACTTCAGAAATGGTGTGACCAATGGTGGAAATTCCAAAGAAGTCTTTTAACAAGGACAGAGTAATTCTAACTCTAGTCCTCTTGACTTTTCCAATGAGAGTATTTGGGTTGTCAGAATCTACCTTCAGGATTGTGTAGAAGGCTTTCACGGCATCTGGGTAGAGAGGTTACTGATTTGAGCAAAAAGCCACCCATTTCATCTGACGAGCCATGTCTTCAACTTCTTCTAGATGATGCTGCCTCAGCTCTTCAGATTTTACATACTTGCAGCCGCTATAGTTGACATGAGTTTCTTCAAAGAGTTTGTACTGTTGGCGTGAGAAGAATAGGGTTTGAGGCTTCCGAACTAGCCTTTGCTGAGTTCGTAGGAAGGAAGGAACGATTTGAGAGAGGTATTGAGAGAGAGATGATGTGAGGATTAAAAAAAAAATAAGGTGAGTCCTACCAGAGATGTGGGAATGTCCGCGTCGAAGATGCGAAGCATAGGCAAGAGGCGAGCGCGGGAAGAGGAACAGTCAGGTTTTGAGAGAGAAGTGGTAGGATCTTCGACTTTTTAGGGTTATATAAAAGGTAAGGTAATATTTAAAGGATATTTTATTTTCCGAAAGGTGGACTCTAACCATCAACCACAAGACATATCGGATGACTTGACTAAGATGACGAATCTGTTGACTTCGACTGGGACAAGGAGTGATATCATATGACGAAGCTAATCATTTGACAAAAGTACGAATAAGTACTTCAATAAAATGAAGATTTACTTCAGTTGTTCAAGAAAGAGCTTCAACGGTTGTGACATGGGTATTGTAATGTTAAGTGTTTTAATTATATATTACACATACTAATTTCTCTACGAATTGTTGAAAATCTTTCTTCAGTTAAAGGTTTGGTAAAAATATCTGCAAATTAGTGTATAGTATCGACAAAATTAATAACAATATTACCAGAACTTATATGATCTCTGATGAAGTGATATCTAACCTCAATGTGTTTGGTGCATGAGTACTGAATATGATTTTTTGTTAAGTTGATGGCGCTTGTGTTGTCACACATCAATGACATGTTTTTGAGTTAATATCTGTAATCTTCCAGTTGATGTTGTATCAACAGTAGTTGTACACAACAGTTTCCTACAGCCATGTACTCAGCTTCTGCTATAGATAAAGCTACTAAATTTTGCTTTCTGAAAGACCATGAAATTAGACATCCTGCAAGAAATTGACATGATCTACTGGTGCTTTTTCTATCCAACTTGTACCCAGCGTAGTCAACATCACTATAACCAACTAGATTAAGATCAGAATATTTAGGAAACCAAAGACCTAAGCCACATGTACCAGATAAATATATGAAAATACGTTTTACTGTATTTAAATGATATTCTTTAAGATTTGCTTGAAATCTAGCATATAGACAAAAACTGAATATAATATCTGGTCTACTTGCAGCAAGATAGAGTAGCGACCCAATCATACCTCTAAAAGACTTTTGATCAATAAGTTGTCCAACTGAATCACTATCTATCTTAATTGATTAGCTCATGGATGTGCTTAATGCTTTACATTTATCAAAATCAAATCTTTTGAGTAATTCTTTTGTATATTTGGCTTGACAAATATGAGTTCCATCCTTAGTTTGACTTACTTGAAGTCCAAAGAAGTATGTGAGTTCACCCATCATACTCATTTCGAATTCACTTTGCATCAATGTTTCAAAATCTTTGCAAAGGAGTTCGTCGGTAGCACTGAATATTATATCATCAACATATATTTGAATGATAATTATATTATTGTTGACAGATTTAGTGAATAATGTATTATCTACTTTGTCTCTTACAAAAATATGTGATAGAAGGTAAGCACTCAATCTCTAATACCAAACTCGTGGAACTTGTTTTAGACTATATATTGCTCTATTTAATTTAAAAACATGATGAGGATATTCTATATTTTCAAAACTAAAAGGTTGATTTACATACATTTCTTCCTTGATAACACTATTTAAAAATGCGTTTTTGACATCCATTTGAAAAGGCTTGATATTACGGGATGCAACAAAGACAAATAGTATTCTAATAACCTCAAGTCTAGCCACATATGCATAAGTCTCGTCATAGTCAATCCCTTCTTCTTGTAAGTAACCTTGAGCCACTGTTGAACCCTAAAAAGTTGTGGTGGATATCTACCAGAAGAAGTGCCAGGATCTATTTATAGTGGTCCAACAGTTACTTAAGTAGCCCATTTTTGGTTGCTTAAGTAATAAGGATGAAGTCCCCTTTAAGGGGTGCCTTAAAGGCAAA